>CM046876.1:74690380-75938887 GCA_025667525.1 Glebionis coronaria
TATATATATATATATATATATATATATATATATATATATATATATATATATATATATATATATATATATATATATATATATATATATATATATATATATATATATATATATATATATATATATATATATATATATATATATATGTGTGTGTGTGTGTGTGTGTATATATTGTTGGGAATTAATTTGATGAGACAAAACAAGAATAATGAAACAAGAGGACTTAAATGCAAATATGAAAGACTACAAGAATATGGAGACCTTCTACACAAAGAAGAGGACTAAAGTGCAAAATATGACAATCCAAACCCATGGTCATTATTTAATTATATTTTTACGTATATTTTTGAAAATTTTGACGAGATAGATTGTCATAATGATTGGTGATTTGATTTGGATAATTGATTGAAAGTTATATTTTTACGTTTTGACGAGTTGCGAGGATTATTAGTAATGACGATTTCAACGGATGCCCAAAATTTTACGTTTTATTTTAGACATGTCGATGTTTAATATTTTGACGTTTTTATTTTTAGTTTCGTATTAAGTCGTGCCGGGACTATATAATATCATATTTTGTGTGCGTTTTATGTTTTGAGAAGTATTTTTATGAAACCTGAGACCCGTAAATATTTTCAAAAGTGACTAATAGTCATTTCTTGCTTTTTAAACAAGTATTTGCATTTTGGTCCACAAGAATCACAATTGGCAAAAACTACCCTAAACTTTCCCCATATAAATTGAAAAACACACACACAAAACACATAACAAACACCACCAACATCAAAATTCTCTCTCTCTTCCCTCCACCCCGTGTGTCCGTCACCTCCACCAAGCACAAACACCCATTGATTTTCAAAATTTAACTTGAATCTCTTAAATCTAATCAAAGACCCATCTTAGTTTCATCAATCTCTACACGTTGGTATGAAATTTGGCTACATGCAAGAACATTTTTATAAAACCCATTTTTGGTGAAAAATCTTGTGTTTTGATCTTAAATTATTGTTGTATGTAGGTGTTTATATAGTTATATATTATTTTTGATGGTTCCATGTTGAAATTATTAGTTGGTTTTTGTTTGATTTGATCATCTAGAATGATTTAGTATGTTAGGATTGAAAGTAGTAGTATTTGGATGATTATAGTGGTAAAAATGATGTTAAAATGTGGTGAAAATTTGATTTTGAATGATTTTTAAAAGGGTATTTTTAAACAGATTATTAAAGTTAATTTTCAGAAAATATGAGTTTGAGTTTGGTATGAACTAACTAGATATTGTTGTAGAGGATGTCTTAAGCTTCGATTTGGTATAAGGTAGAGCTTCTAGCTCCAAACGAACGAAAAGTTACGTTAGGTTTATTATTCGTGTACCGGGAGACGAGTATCTTCACAATATATAATTGTTGTCGATATTTGGATCGATCTCGGGGACTAAGAAAAGATTTTTAAATGAGTCATGGACTGATGTTAAATGATAAACATAAGGATGTTGAGTTTATTTTCAAAGTTGAGTGTCGATTTTGTTAACGGAGTTAAATAAATAAGTTAAAAAGACTATATGAGTTGTTGACGTAAAACTGTCCGGTTTTTGTAGTTCGAAGATGAGTCGGGCAGGGAACTTTAAAAGTAAAATCTTTTAACCAACTTTTGGGAGGTCTTTCTATATATAGTAAGTGAAGTTTTTGATTAGTATCATAAGCTATGGACGTGTTTAAGTAAGGAAAACAGTTTGAACGATTAATATATATATATATATATATATATCAATAGTTTTTGAAAGAATAAAAGTGTAAAAGTGTACGTAAGAAGGATTTATTAAATTGTGTATGGTGTGAGTTTGATTTTGACTTTGAGATATTTATTTCATTTTATTAAGTATGAAATATTATTTGGATGAATTATTAAAGGCATGCATTTTGTTTTGATAGATTGTGAATTTCGTGTTCGCCGGGCATCATCGATCGTTGAAAGTCATCATATAGCCTCGCTTTCTACTTGTTTTAATGATTTTAAAACCCGCGAGGGGGATACACGCTATTTGAAGTAAAATGAACACATGTCATGAGTAATTGTTGGACCCGATGTTGCCTTTGTTGCCTTTGTTGATTTGAATTGTATAAGTACCTAAATTGCAAAAGTCCCTAAATTCATGAGAAGTTAACTATCTTCTGACTTGATGTTGTGAGTTGGAAATAGCCGCTTATTCTAATGATAGTACCTATTGGGCTGACGACCCTATCTGAGACCAGGGCATTACGCTGAGTAACCTCTGGGAAGGATAATTTTACGAGAATGAGAATTGGTATTCTTGCAATTGATACCCTAGTAGGGGCACTGGAATTTTTATAGTCATGCTGACATTTGGCGTGGGTGACTAAGTTAAGGGGTCGGTGTCATGAGCTTAATACAATTCATTAGCTATTGCTACAAGATGAAATGCCTGATTAATAGATTGTATGGCCACAATGTTATTAAACAATTGTAAATGATTTTTACGATGTGTTCAACTTTGTTTTGTTAAACCTATAGACTAGCTCAACCTTTGTGTTGATGATTTTAAGCATGTATTTCAGGTACTTGAAGTTGTTGATTTGCGGAGCTTGCTGGAGAAGGATTGTGGGATTGCTTTTGTAGTAATTTGGTCTAAAACGGATTTCTTTCTTGATTGTCATAAATTTATAGTATATGGTCCAGTATTTTGAAAAAAGGTTGTCGATTTGTTAAGATCATAGGGGAACATGTACGCTACTCTGATATATTTTTAAACTGATTTTTACTTGGGATTGAAGGTTTTAGACATTGGTTTAAATTATTTCCTTATTTATTCCTAAATATATTTTCTTAGGGTCATATAAAGAGTTTGTGAAATGAAGTTTGTGAATAACACCCAATTGTATTTCCGCTGCGCAATGTAAATTGGGGATGTTAAAGATTGGTAACCAGAGCTTTTTAGTTATAGAGAATTAGGTAGATTTTTGAAAATGTCCTAAACTATAACTTTGGTGTCAAAAGTGTTTTATAAAAGCAACGCAACTTCTCTGCAAGGCTCCGACAAGATTATTTATTTTTGTTATGCTTTATTATTATAGATGTATCCCTCAAAACTGTTCTGAATTCCTGAGTATTTATTAAGTAAATACTACGATAAGGTATTGGTGTTAATGAAAGGACGCGGAGTGCTTTCATCATAATTTCATTTTTATGAGTATTGTATAATTATCATTTGCATTGCATTGCATTGCATCACATACATATATATTTGGCATACGTAAATCATTTGCATTTGCATGATTATGCATTGCATATATATTTTTGAATAATGACCTTATGTACCTTTGAATTTTCTGTAATTTAAGAAAATGTCCGACATACCACTTAACAACAATAGGCGGGGATATGTTGTAGGTCAACGGGGTATTCAATGTCAGCAAGGATGTAATCATAAGAATTCAGGTGGATGGTTAGATTATGAGGATGATACGGATGATAAGAAAAATGTTGTAGAATCTGAAAGTTATAATTATAGGACTGAGAGTGAAGTTGGAAGAACTGAGGTTAGAGCTGAAGTGAGAAGTTATGGAACTGATTTTAAGAAATATCAGGAAGAGAGAGATAGGCTTCGTAGGTTAAGTGAATATGTAGCTCATCTTGGGCCGTATCTTGGACCGCATTGGAAGTTCCAGGACAGTGAGGTGTATGCCGATTCGCATTATATGATAGATCCGCCGTGTCAAGGAGCACATTTGAGGTATGGATTTGAGGAGCCGCCGTGTTTTGATCCAAAATGGAGGTGCTGCAAGTTAGGACCAGATGAAGATGAAATAGGGACGAGCCAAGTTGGAGAAAATGATGTGCCACATCCTATGGAGTGATGTAGTGATGGATCTTTGTTGTATTTCAGTTTATGTATTGTTGTGTTGTATTTGGATTATTTAGATGTTGTGAGGTAGTATTGTGATGGATTATTATTGTTGTTTAGGATGATATTATTGTTGTTTAAGATGATAAGGGTAAGTGACTATAGTGACAAGATTTTGTTGTGATTTTCTCGGATTTATGGATGAAATATAATATTACCCTTTAGTATTTGATGTGTTTTTGTTATTCTTTCTTTTGTGAGTTGATTGTGGAATTGAGATAGTATTGTGTTGTTGGAGCATGTAGTATTCATGATATATCTTGATGAAAAGATCCTATTCTTTCTATCTCGATGTGTATACTTATCATGTTTCTTTCGTCTGTGATAACAGTAGGAAGAGTTGAGTGAGATATGTTTCTGTCATTAACATGGACTCTTGCGTGACTGAGTATCTTGAAATATGTCTCCACAGGTTGTTAACTATAGGGTAGATTATATGATTGTGGGAATAGTTGTTAGATTGTTTGAAGCTGATAGTGCTGCGAGGAAACGAGGTGCTGAGATTGAAGATGCTATTGTTCCAGTTGAAGATGCTGCTGAGATTGAAGATGCTGCTGTTCCAGTTGAAGATGTTGCTGTTCCAGTTGAAGATGCTACTTCTATTCTGTAAAATTTTAAAAGGATATACGTATGTTAGATTCCTAGTAATGAGAAGAGATGTGGTGAAGAGTGTCGTACATATACTAATGGTAATTGGAAAGGTGCAACTACATGGATAAGTTCGAGTAGCTGATGGATGTTTGGTATATCAATAGTCATTTGGGAATGTTTAACTAGACGAAAAGAGATGGTAATTTAAAGATTGATCCTGATTTGAAATTAAGTGTGGCAGAAAAGGGTAAAGGAACGGTATTGTTGCGAATGACAGTAAGGAATAGGAATTTATTTCCTCTAACAGAAGGTAAACTTGGAATTTAACAGTTTAAGATAAGAAGAGATGGTATTCAAGCGGTTACTATAAATCGGGTAAGCAGAAGGAAGTATGATGTGTAGATCACATATATTTTATACTACTTAAGTAATTATCAATTTACTTGTCGTAAGTACGGACTAGGTGGAGGTCGGGCTGCTGAAGGAATAACAAGGAGTGTGGTATAGGAATTAGTATTTCTGTGGTAATGAAATGTTTTCATTTCGGTTAAGGAGACTAAATAAAGGAATTATTCAGATAATGGAAAATCAATATGAAAGGAATGTTGCTGCTATTACAGCCTATATTTTGGAAATGCTGATAAGATTTGAGATTTAGATTTAGTAATTTGCATATTCTTATCTGATAATCATTGAGTTAGAATTTCATTGGAATCCTGAAGGTGTTATTGATGGTGTATTGAAATTCTGAAGGTGTTATTGAGGATATATTGAGAACTGAAGATGTTAGACTTTAATTGACCTGAGGACGAGAAATCAACAGGAAACAGCGAGTGGGTGAAATGAGAAATTAACCGATGGAAGGATCGTTAATAACTATATATATATATATATATATATATATATATATATATATATATATATATATATATATATATATATATATATATATAAATTTGAGATTCAGATTTAGTAATTTGCATATTCTTATCTGATAATCATTGAGTTAGAATTTCATTGGAATCCTAAAGGTGTTATTGATGGTGTATTGAAATTCTGAAGGTGTTATTGAGGATATATTGAGAACTGAAGATGTTAGACTTTAATTGACCTGAGGACGAGAAATCAACAGGAAACAGCGAATGGGTGAAATGAGAAATTAACCGATGGAAGGATCGTTAATAACTATATATATATATATATATATATATATATATATATATATATATATATATATATATATATATATATATATATATATATATATATATATATATATATATATATATATATATATATTAAGGGAATATTTTCTGAACTTATGGAATTAAGAGGTATCGCGCAATTAATTGAAGTAGAGTTGTGAGAAAGTTAACCGGGATAAGGATGAATATCGTAGGATATGATAAGTAAAGGTGGAAAGAATTAAATTGGAATGTTGTTGAGCATTGAGTACTGATTTCAGGAAGTAATCAGTGGAATTTCTATTTGAAGATTTTACTGGTCAATGATGAAAGGTATGTAGGAGGAAACTGTAATAGATCGAATTTTTCTGTGCGCTTTATCAGTAGTTGTCAGAAAGGAATAAGAAGATGAGTTAGTATTTAAGGGTATTATGTGATTGTTCTGCGGAATCGTAGGGTTCACTGTCGTCTTGGGAAGAAGAAGCTTTGAGTTAGCTTAGTGATGGGAGTTATGCAATCTGATTGTATATTTTGTATTATGGCATTGCCAGGAAGTTGAGGATGGTAATATGATTGATTGTAAGGGTTGGTAGATGAGACAATAAGGATAATCTGATTTGACTGGAAAGGGTAAGTCATCAGAGATGTAATAATGGATGTAAGTAAAGAAGCTGGATGTTTTGGGAATAAGATGATTGTTATGGAGATGAACAAACAAAACATTTACTGATGATTCGGTATCCATTACTGATTGTGAATGTTTAGTGTGATGAGTGGATGATTGAAGGAAAGGAAATTATTTAATAACAATTGGAAGATTGTTAGGGAAAGAAGGAATGGTGTGTGAAATTCTTTGGATATGAATTTTAGTTGGAGTAATATAGATGTTTTAGAATGTACGATCTATGGCTGAAGTGATTGTGAAAATCTGACTAGATTGAAACGATTGAGGCTTTGTCGATACCGGCGAAACCGACTGAAGCTTGTCAATTCCTTTGTGTAAGCTGAGTATTATCGGGGGTTTATCGAAAGGTTTTCACTGATTGCTGAACCATTGATAAAGTTGACAAAGAAGAACTAAATGTGTGAAATCCATTCATATATTTAAGTTGTAGTTTTGAGATCTGATTTTGTAGTTGAGGAAGTTGTTTATGAACGCTGAGGATAGATTGAAGTTCTGTGCTTCTATAGTTCGTATTGGAGGAATCTGAAGGAATTATAGAGCTGCGATGATGATATTTTGATAATACCAAATGGAAAGTGAAAGTAATAGTAGTGTGTTGACTTGAATAAAGAAGTATAACGGGAGTTCTATGATCATGAGTTTCGACGATGTGGTATTTATTTTGGATTGTAAGATATTACTTGAATGGAATCAAGTATGAAGAAAATAAGAATAACGAGGACTTATTTATAAATGCCATTCGGAAATTTTAAAAGGAAGGAGTTAAGGATTACCTAATGATGACTGGGAAATAATAATCAGTAAATTATAGATGGGATATATTATAGTTCTGTATTAGGAAGTGTGTTTCAGATTATGAAGGATGAGTGTGGATACTTTTACTATCGACTAGTGAGTAGTTAGTAAGGAGTAGAAGGCAAAAGGGGCTTGTAAAATTTCTGAAGTAATTGAGAATTGACTCTTGAGTCTTGAGATATTTGGAATATTGGTAACAACAAGTAGAATGGATGGAATGGAAAGAAATTTAGAATTGAATTGTAAACTAATGGAAAAGGAATGCCAAAGAAACAATATCAATAGATTGTTGGAAATTTTGAAATAGAATGGTAGTAGAGATGAGAGAGTTGCGATGTATGTTCTTGTGGAACAAAAACGGTTATTGTGATTATCTAATTTTTCTTCCATTAGATCAGAGAGTGTGTTAAGAATGTAAGGAAAAGTGGTGAATGAATTTTTCAGATCAAGGAGAATTTAATTATTCTAAGAGTGCTGAGAGTGTTGCATGTAGTACTGAAGGAATTTCACAAGTTGAAGTATTAATATAGTCTGATTGGAATAAGCTGTATTACGATATCAGGAAGTGATCTGACCATTATACATTTCAGATTTGAATATATGAGACTAACAAAGTTGTTCAAGCAATATATGATATGAGGAATATGTAATAATGTACTATGGAAGGTACAATAATTCAGTGTAGTGATTGCTAGATTGAATGAAAGTGGAAGATGAGTATAGGAAGTATATAAGTGACTGGTCAAAATTATTGATAATCTCATTGTGTTTGGTTTGAGTGTAACCTTGGGGCATAGAGACAGAGTAATTTTTGAATATTGGAAATTGTTAGCCTCAAAATATTGAGTCAAACAAGAATGCTCGTTCATAGATTATTATTGTAATATTAGTTAGAACGTTGTAATAGGTAGTTAATTAGTCGTGTTTTACGGGCTTGGATTTAAACTAATTAAAGTCCAAAAGACAAGCCCGCCTCAATATATAGTCCATTAAAGCCCGCATGTGGGTGGACTATATATACTACCCTCCTAGCATGTTAGGAGGGTTGGTTGTTCATTTTTCTCACTTCTAATATAATGTTCCCAAAGTTAATCATCTCCTTCTCTCTACTTTCTCTCACTACTTTCTCTCTCTAGAATTCTTCTCATATCTACCTTTCTTTCTTAAATTCGTGCTATTATATCATCTAAATAAATGGGACAACAATTTGTATCAATCGCCATGGGGTAGTTTTGTGATTGGTTGTGGTGTTTTTATTTGATTCGCACGTTTTAATCTTTCTTTCACTTCACGAATTCATTTTTTTGTGTTTTTCCATGCTCTAAATCTTGATCTAAATCTCCTACATAGTTGTGGTAGCGATTTGGTTGCTTTGGATTGGTTAAAATCACGTTTTTCTTGGTAAAAATATCATATTTTGGCCTAAAATTTCGGAAAAATACCCTTATTGTGATTGGCAACCATCGCAAAGGAAAAGGGTTTCACTTTGCGATCCACATTCAGATTGAGATTGCGATTGGCTGTCATTGCGATTGAAGATTGCGATTGAAGATTGCGATTGGCAGTTATTGCGATTGGATATTACGACTGAGATTGCGATTGGATATTCCGATTGAGATTGCAATTCATTATTGCGATTGAGATAGATTGAGACAGGGTCATTGCGACAGGGGTCATTGCGACAGGGGTCATTGCGATACGACATTGCGACAGACATTGCGATGGGACAACATTGCGATGGGATATTGAGATCTGTCTAGCCAAATTTTTTTTGAGTATTTTTTAGATTTAGCCACCATCTAGACTAGTTTCAGAATATCGTTTACACGAAGATTAAAAAAAATTTTAAAAAAAAAAGTTAAAATTTTTCCGTCAAGTAAATTCAAATTTTTTCCATACTAGTTTTAGGACTTTTCTAGCTCGATTTCAAAATTTGGCGATTACAAAATTTTTGGTCTACCGTTTTGTCGGACTGGGGAATTTATTGTCGGACTGAAGAAAAATTTCAATTTTCGGAATTTTAACCACAACAACAATCACAACAAATCTACTTAAGATCCATATTCACTTCATCATTTCAGAGAATATTGAGATGGATTCTACTGCCGAATATCGTGTGACGAATAACAACATAATGGTGGCGGGTAACAAAGAGAGACCACCAATGCTTGTATCTGGTCAGTATGCTCAATGGCAATCACGGTTCATACGATATCTTGATACAAGACCTAATGGTGATGCCTTGAGGAAATGTATTACTCATGTACCATATATATTTAAGAAGATCTCAATTCCTCCAAGAGCAGCCACAGATACTACTGATCCAATACCTGCAAGTGAACGTGATGAAACAAGAGCCGATCTCACACCTGAAAATTGTGCTTGGCATGATGCGGAGAAGGAAGCCATCTATATGGTTTTAAGTGGGATTGAAGATGATATTTACTCAATGGTTGATGCATGCCCGACAGCACATGAAATGTGGACGGCAATTGAACGCTTGCAACAAGGAGAATCACTCAACAAACAAGATGTCAAAACAAACTTGTTTTGGAATTTTGGCAAGTTTACTTCAAGGGATGGAGAATCAATTGACTCTTACTACTCCAGGTTTTATAAGATGATGAATGACATGACAAGAAATAATCTGCAAGTCTCCACCATGCAAGTCAATGTTCAATTTCTTCAACAACTTCAACCCGAGTGGACACGGTTCGTCACTTTGGTGAAACAACAAGAAAAGTTAGACGAGGTCTCATATCATCGACTCTTTGACATCTTGAAGCAATTTCAGAATGAAGCAAATGAGATCCGAACTGAACGTGTTGCCAAGACGGCTAATCCACTTGCTTTAGTGACTACCACACAACATGTTCAAGATCATCACTCTCGTGCTCCTAAGCCATACTCCACTACATCATCTTCACCACGATATTCCACATCATCTAAGTCTTCATCATCCACAAGATCTCGAGGTAAAGTGCCAAGAGCACCATCACCACCATCTGAGTCATCATCTGAAGAAGATAGTGATGAAGACCAAGCTCAAAAGAACCGAGAGATGAAACAACAAATTGCTTACATAATGAAGACTTACAAGAAAATCTACAAACCCACCAACAACAATCTTCGTACTTCATCTAACACAAAGAACCGATATGTTGAGAGTCCTCCAAGGTATGACACACGTCGACGTGGTGAAAGTCCTTCTAGGTATGATCGACATAATCCAACACATGTTGAGGGTTCTGCAAGGTATGATCGACAAAATGCCAAGTATGATACTCAGAGGATTGCTGCTGCTACTGGGAATAGGGAAACTGTTGGAAGTCAAGTGGTTCAGCAGAGTGGGATTCAATGTTTTAATTGCCAAGGTTTTGGGCATATGGCAAAGGAATGCAGGAAGCCAAAACGGGTTAGAGACTCTGGTTATCATAAGGAAAAGATGCTGCTATGCAAGAAAATGGAAGCAGGGGTTAAATTGTAAGCTGAGGAAGGAGCAATGCTTGATGATACTGATGATGAAATTATGATCAAGAGCTCGATGCACATTACTCGTACATGCCAAAGGTTGAAGAAGTTCTCAAAGTCACTGAAGATGACAATGGCCCTATCTTTGACACTGAGCCAATCGATAAGGTACACACTACTGATGAATATAATGTGTTTGGTAATATTCCTGAGCATAGTGATCTACCCAATGCCATTAATGACACGTGTATGATGGAAACGGTTGATAGCAATACCACACCCGATTCATCAGACATGTGCAATAATGAGTCTGAGGATGATCAACCTGTAAATGAATATGATGAAGAGGAACGTATTGCGCTTGCTAATTTAATTGCTACTTTACAAAAAGATGTCACTGAAAATAAAAAGAGTCAAAAGCAATTAAAGAAGGCAAACGCTATGCTCACTCAAAGATTCGAAGAATGAAAAGATGCTCTTATCAAATCTACTGAGATGACTGAAAGCTATAGAGATGAGCTCCTTCAAAAAACCAAAGAGCTTGATGGGTACAAGGGAAGTGCGTTAAAAAGTCAAAAGGTCGATTTTGAAAACAAATATAATACAACTCTTGAGTTATTAGCTAAAGAGAAGCGTCAATATAAAGTTTTCTTAATGGATGAACGTCAAAAAACGTACCTTGCCAATACCAAAGTCAATGAACTTGAACAAAATCTCTCTATGACCACTATTGATTCTGCTAAAATTCTAGAGGATAAGAAAAAATAGGTAGATGCGTTAAAACAAGACTTCAAAAGTAGATATGATAAAGAAACGGAAAAAGTTACCAAACTAGAAGCACAAGTCGAATTTTTGAAGAACGTTGTTCATAAAACGCATGATTCTATTCAATCCGTAAGAATGCTAGCACCTCCATCGATGTTTAAGGGTCAAGCTAGCTTTGCAAGTCCTAAGTACCTTGCCAAAGCTCAAGCTGCGAACCCGTGTCTTTATCTTGATGAGACTAAAAGGAAAGATCTTGATTGCATGCCTGTTAGTGCCGATAGTGAAGATACTGCCCTTTGGGATGATGATAGTCAACCACTTGTCAATAAGGAGTTTGTGAAACCATATAATTATGCTTATGAGAATAGTCTTTATGGTCTTTTTAACAAACAAACTCAGAAAACCCGTGAGGAAGTGTTTTTAGAATGCAAACAAAAGAGAATTCAATGGAAGAAAGCATTTGCCCCTAAGAAATCTAATGTTTACAAATACATAAACTACCTCCCTCTAGATGAATCTAAAAGCAAGAGTAGGAAAACATTAGGTATTCTTAAACACCACATTGATAATGTTAAATCTATTTTTGAAAGAGACTGGGCAAAACGTGAAAATGCTGAGTGGACACGTCCGATTCCTCAAGATATTACCTTGCTTGTGAAAGAACTCTTAATTCCTAACACGGCGTTGATTAAAGAAACTGTTCTTCAACTTGAGGAGTTCATTCGGACTGAAATGTATGATGATTTAAAATATGTTGGATCTCTTGAGAAACACATTGAAGATCTTCAAATGGAGAAGACTGATTTTTCAGATGAATATGATTTACTATTGCAAGAATGTGTTTCTAACGATGTTATGTGTGCTTATTTTACATCTTGTGCTGATATTGATGAATATTTTGAAGTTGCATGCCAATATCTTGATAAAAGCAAAGAATGTGAACGTCTTGAAATTGAGATTTCGAAACGTAAAGAAAATGATGACAAAAAGGCTTTTGAGTTACTTCAACACAAAAATAATTTCCTTCAAAAACATTGTCATTCACTTGAACTTGCTTTGCAAAAAGACGTTGGTAGTTTTCCACACAATAATAAATTGCAAGAAAAACTTTCCCAGACATTTCGAGAAATGAATGAACAGAATTTGGTAATTAAAGGGTTGAAAGCTCAGTTACAAGACAGGGACAGAGCGATAGCAGAGTTGCAGAAACTCATTGCTAAAATGGGTGGGAAAATTGTGGAACCTAGCATTAAGAAAAATGTTGTTAGACAACCCAATGCCTCTAAAAAGAATAGATACTCTATCTTGGGAAAACCATCTGCTTTATCGAATTCCTCGTTTGCAAAACCTATGTTTGCCCCCAAGATGGATGGAAAGGAAAGGTTACCACAAGCTCAACCCATAAGGAATCCTATAGCACCAAGCGTTAAGCACAATAATGTGATTAAACCAGGGATGTATAGAATGACAACTAAGCCCACAAACAAAGTTATTCAATCGCCTCAGACTTCTAGAAACACTCATATTCGTGTGTCTTCTACTACAGGAATAGTCTCCACTACTAGTGTTAGACGGCCTCAGCTTAAGAGCACTCAAGTGAATGATAAGGTCTGGAAACAAAAGAATCAAGGGAAGATGAAGGAAGTAAAAGCACACCCTAGGAATTTGAATGTTTTTAAGAATAAAAAGTCTGTTATCGCATGTAATGACGATATGAATGATGTGAATGATTTGAATGCTATGAATGTGAAATTTGTTTGTGTCAAATGTGGCAAGTGTGCTAATGCTAATAATTCTATGTGTGCTATGAATAATGTCAAAGGCGTAGAAACTAGAACTAAGAAGCAAGTTGTAATGCCTATTAGAGATAGTCAACCCAAACGCAAAGTGAACCATTCTGGTGCCACCCCCACTAAGAAAAGTAATGCATCAGACTCCACCACTAAGAACCCTAGAAGAAAAATTAAGGAATTATATGAGTCTGCTAGTAAGTCTTGGAAATGGTGGTTTGCTAATCAATGTCCTCCCGGATATAAATGGATGCCTAAAGTTAGGACAGAAAATGTGACTACGAGTGTTAGTATGTCTTTAAATGTTGCTAAGGACACTAATGATTCTACAATCACAAATACTGTGGTATCCAATTTAGAAAATGCTCCATCGTGTTCTAACTCTTCTGCAAGTGATACAAATAATTCTCTTCATACTGGACTCCGGATGCACGAAGCACATGCCGGGGAATCTCAAGCTTCTAATTAACTTCGTGGAGAAGTTCTTGGGTACGGTCCGGTTCGGAAATGATCAATTTGCACCGATCCTAGGATATGGAGATTTGGTTCAGGGGAATATCATGATAAAAAGGGTATACTACGTCGAAGGGCTCAATCACAATATTTTCTCGGTTGGTCAATTCTG
This sequence comes from Glebionis coronaria, assembly GCA_025667525.1. NCBI lineage: Eukaryota > Viridiplantae > Streptophyta > Magnoliopsida > Asterales > Asteraceae > Glebionis > Glebionis coronaria. Next base: position 74,704,206 of record CM046876.1, read on the forward strand.
TGATGCAGATTTGGAAGTTGCTTTCAGAAAGAAGACATGTTTTGTTCGTGATTATGATGGGAATGACTTACTTACCGGTACACGGGGTACTGATCTTTACACAATTTCACTTCAAGACACAACTTCATCAACTCCAATTTGCTTCATGGCTAAAGCTTCAACGACTCAGGCATGGTTATGGCATCAACGTATTTCTCATCTCAACTTTGATACCATTAACTTGCTTTCCAAGAAAGATATTGTGAGAGGCCTTCCAAGCTTGAAATTCATCAAAGATCATCTTTGTTCTTCTTGTGAACTTTGTAAAGCTAAATAAAGTAGCTTCAAAACAAAGACCACACCAAGCTCTAAAGGAAAGTTAGATCTTCTTCACATGGATCTGTGTGGTCCCATACGTGTTCAGAGTATTAGTGGAAAGAAATATATTAGTCGATGATTACTCTAGGTACACATGGACTCACTTCTTAAGGTCCAAGGATGAAACACCCGACGTTCTCATCAGCTTCCTTAAACTGATACAACGTGGTCTTCAAACTCAAGTTAAAGTGGTTCGTACTGACAAAGGTACAAAATTTTTGAATTCAAAACTGAGAAACTATTTTGAAGCCGAAGGGATCGAACATGAAACATCTATTGCTCGAACACCCGAACAAAACGGAGTTCTTGAAAGACGAAACCGTACTTTAATTGAGGCTGCTCGAACATTATTATCCGCTTCAAAACTTCCACTATACTTTTGGGCCGAAGCCGTGTCAACCGCATGCTACACACAAAACCGCTCCTTAATTATCCCAAGACACGAAAAGACACCATATCACATAATTCATGATCGAAAACCTTCACTCAAACACCTTCATGTTTTTGGATGTACTTGTTACATTATTCGAGATGGTGAGAATTTGGATAAAATGAGAGAGAAAGGTGATGCATGTATTCTTGTGGGATATGCAACTCAGTCTAAGGAGCATAAAGTGTACAACAAGAGAACAAAATTGATTGTCGAGACTATTCACATTCGATTTGATGAATTACAAGAAATGACACTTGAACAAAATAGTTTAAGTCCCGATCCACAACGACAAATGACTTCCGTTCACAACCGCACAGAACTCGGAACTCTAGACCACAACAATGAACAGTCAAGTTCAACGCTGGTTCCAGAACATGTTCCTAGAGCTGATATGACAGTCGACACGACAATTGAAGAGTTGGAAATGTTATATGGACCAATGTATGATGAATATTTTATGGGGGAGAAACAAGTTGTATCGATGTCTTCCGCTGACACTTATGATAAGACTGATGATACCGATCATCGTCAACAACCGGATACAACTTCATCTACTTCAACACGAGTTGCTGCAGATTTACCTCCTCAGAATATCACTTCAACAATCGATCCTACAACATCCACAACTACTGTCATTGCTCTAGAGAACACAAATCAAGCAGACAATGCATTATCTGACGAAGACAAATTTATCAACCCATTCGGTACACCGGTACACGAAACTGGAGAGTCTTCTACTCGCCATGTTGATCCGTCAAATATGCATACGTTTTACCAACGACATCCTTCAACACATCATTGGAACCGAGATCATCCTTTGGTTCACGTAACTGGAAACCCTTCACAGCCCGTTCGTACAAGAAGACAGCTTGAAACCGATGGCGATGTTTGTATGTTCGCACTTGCCGTGAGTACTGCTGAACCGAAAAACATCAAAGAAGCCATGGCTGATCACGCTTGGATTGAATCGATGACAGATGAAATTCAACAATTTGAAAGACTTAAAGTCTGGGAACTTGTTGACAGACCATACGATGTAACACCATTAAATTTTCGATGGATCTGGAAAAACAAGATGGATGAAGAAAACACGATCATCAAGAATAAATCTAGGCTCGTGGCTAAAGGGTATGGACAGAAAGAGGGTATTGATTTTGAAGAATCATTCGCACCAGTAGCTCGAATGGAAGCGGTCAGGATTTTCCTTGCTTATGCTGCATATAAGGGATTCATCGTTTATCAAATGGACGTAAAGACGACGTTTCTTAATGGTCCTTTGAAGGAAGAAGTTTATGTCACGCAGCCGGAAGGATTCGTCAATCCTCATTATCCTGACAAGGTGTATCGTCTCCACAAAGCACTTTAAGGACTCAAGCAAGCTCCAAGGGCGTGGTACGACGAGCTCTCGAAATTTCTAGTCTCCAAAGGTTTCTCAAAAGGGTGTCTTGATACATGTAAAAGTACTTCTGGTGGTGCACAATTTCTAGGACAAGATAAGCTTGTGGGATGGTCTTCCAAGAAGCAGGATTGCACGTCACTATCATCAGCCGAAGCGGAGTATGTGTCTCTATCTGCGTGTTGTGCTCAAGTTCTTTGGATGAGAACACAACTCACGGATTATGGCTTCCACTTTGATAAAGTACCTATGTACTTTGACTCAAGGTCAGCCATAGCCATCTCCTGCAACCCGGTACAGCATTCCCGCACGAAGCACATCGATGTCAGATATCACTTCATTAAGGAACAAGTTAAAAAGGGTATTGTTGAATTATACTTTGTTGGAACTGATTATCAATTAGCTGACTTGTTTACAAAAGCTCTTTCGAAAGAGAGGTTTGCGTATCTTGTTAGGCAAATTGGTATGAGATGTTTGACTCCAGCAGAACTGGAGATTCTGGCAAAGACGCCTGCTTGATTCATCTATCAAACATCTACCTGTAAATATTAATGAAAAAGAAAAATACAAAATTACAAAGAAAATCTTTGATAATCCAAAAATATTCTTCTCGACATGTCTTTCAGTATCGATAATATGGACGTACCTAGAAATGTCGCTCAATAACGACACGGGTGTGTACATAAAGCTCGAATGAAAGTTGTAAATATTTTTCAAAACATGTCATTTCTATCTTTTCAAAAGGAAATTGTCTATTTTGGACAATATTTCCAACAACGGGTAGAGCAATCTATCTTGGGTTGAGCTTGTCACAAAACATTCAACGTTTTGAGCTCCACACAATGGCTTGTAATCACTTTCAGATTGCAACCCGGATCTAAATTCACGGGGGAGTGTACGCTTTTGTACTCTTACCCTTAGCAAAAGAAAATGTGGATCAAATCCTCGTAATGACAATTCCATTGGATCAATTTTTGAAGGGGAGCAATTCAACTTCATGCAAAAGATTAACACATCTTTCTCCCGAAGATTCTCAAGACTATTTTTCAAAATATATTTTAATCAAATTTGGTATCTCTAATATCAAAAGATTTTATATATTAGAGATAGGGGGAGAAAATGTGATTAAAATGTGATCTAATATAAGACTCAAGCACTTTAACTCTTACCTACATGTGCGAAACACTTTCGATTATCGATGCACATGTGAAGGGGGAGCATTTCTGAAACGACAAAACTAGCAAGGTGTTAAATGTTTTTCAAACACTTTGTTAGAATTTAAAGTGGTTTTCATGGTTACGATCAAATACCCACAACATCTTTAATTCACGACGTTATTGGTGTCAAAAGGGTGGTTAGGTCTAAGTCCTATGATCCAACCAGAACCGGAGGGATCTTCCAAGGGACAATCCAATAGATTATTAGAAGTCCTTAGGAAAGATGGAGTAGAATGTGAAAGTAGCTGAATGCCGACTAAGTACTGATGCTAGCACTGGAACAATCACAACAAGGTTCTAGTAATGATGTCTTGGTAAGCATTGAAGGGGTTGAAGAATGAAAAAGAAATGTAAGGATAAAGGGTCTAAAGAAAGAAGCCCTCCATACAACTTAGGTAGAAACCGGGTCAACACATCATGAAGACAACTCAACATGGACCCAGTGATGTGAAGCACAACCCTTTCCTAGCTACTTAGGCTTCTCTCAAAAGAAGTTTGTTTATTGTTACGGAGATCAACATGACTTCTATTGACTTTCTCACTCCGAGATAGTTGATATTGAATAGGTGGCATCTGCTCCAGCCTCCAACCACTAAAAGTGCACAAATCGAGTCTAGAGCAAGAGATCAATCAAATCTCGTTAGGACACACGGATGAAGATCAAGAGAGTCCTACGCTATATCCTTGTGATATTGCTAGAACACTCAGAGTGATACTACTTAGTATTCATAATGATGAGTGGAAATCCTTCCAGTGTTAACATCAAACAGCACTGCGGTAGGTCATATGCAATATTCGTTATGAATTGAACATATGTAAAATTGAAAAGCAACAGTGGTTTGATTCTGAATTGATTCAAACTCGTTTCAAGTTTCTACGCAATATCTTTATGGTCTTGCCAGAACATTCAGAGTGATATTTATTAATATTCACATGGACGAATGGAAATCCTTCTAGCGTCAACATCAAACAGCGCTACGGTAGGTAACTTGCGAGATTCTTATGAATCAAGCTTGTGTCAACTGGAAAGCAACAATGGTAAGATTCTTAATGAATCAAACTTGTTCCAGGAATTTGAATTGACGACTTTAATCAAGCGGATATCTATCCAATTGATTCACTCTTTATGTTCGCAGTCTTGCTTTGAGACGGTCGAGTAAAGAGAACGGCTAGTACAGCCGCGAAACCCTGTCAAGGATATTCTTAATTGAATCTACCTGATCACAGGTACGATATTTAATATCGTATAACGGTCTTCACCGATCGGAGGTAAAACGCTACCGATTTAGGCCGAATGTCAAAGCCATTCAGTCCGTGTCTATGTTTTGTATCGAGAAGGTGGCGTCACGGTGTACTCAGCAAAGTCAAAGATTCAAAACCACATATTCATGCCCAAAGACCTATTCAACATTTAATAGTGTGAGCATGTGGATAAAGACACAAGATCGCGAGATGGAAAAGACAAGTCAAGAATGATTTGAAGATCTCAAGACTAAAAGACAAAGTCGAAAGACAACGACAAAGGCTCTGAGATCACAGCATGAAGGAACAAAACTACTGTTACACGTTCAAGACTCATTTATGACGAGATTCGTAATATCCATTGATCTTCAAATATCAAAAGGGTATGACCTCACATTGGGGGAGATTGTTAGCCTCAAAATATTGAGTCAAACAAGAATGCTCGTTCATAGATTATTATTGTAACATTAGTTAGAACGTTGTAATAGGTAGTTAATTAGTCGTGTTTTACGGGCTTGGATTTAAACTAATTAAAGTCCAAAAGACAAGCCCGACCCAATATATAGTCCATTAAAGCCCGCATGTGGGTGGACTATATATACTACCCTCCTAGCATGTTAGGAGGGTTGGTTGTTCATTTTTCTCACTTCTAATCTAATGTTCCCAAAGTTAATCATCTCCTTCTCTCTACTTTCTCTCACTACTTTCTCTCTCTAGAATTCTTCTCATATCTACCTTTCTTTCTTGAATTTGTGCTATTATATCATCTAAATAAATGGGATAACAGAAATCGATGTGATAAGGTATGAGTATTGAATTAGGTTTGAACATAATATATGTAACCCAGAGATTGAGATTGATTTTTTAGTATTAGAGATCTTTACAGAAAGTGAGAAGAATTGAGTCAAGAAGAAGGAATATTTCGTATTTTCAGAAAAGCAACGGACAAAGTGAAAGGATGAATTGAACGATGGTAATTGATTTTGCTTTCAATCACATCAACATATAATTGAAACTTGGGATGATGATATCTTTAATATATCACTACGAGGACTGATGGAACCTAGTGAAGATGAAATCTTTTGTAGATTTGTAAATCTATGCTTATGTTTTTAGAGAGAGAATGAGATAGAGAAATGGTGGATTTCACACTTTAGAGAGAGAAACTAAGAAAGAACTATGTGTAAAATAATGAAAACCACACCCTCTCCATCAAAGGAGAGGGTTTATATACCCAAGCCTTGTGATGGGCTTGGGCTTACACTTTTGGGCCGGCCTACGCATGTTGTAGGCTAGGCTTGGACTTGTTTGATAAGTAATGAAGATTAACTAAACTACGAGCTATAACATGGACTATTGTTAGAGTGACCGATCCTTCTTAATACGTAAAACGTATTTCTAACAATCTCCCCCTAAGGGAGGTCACTCCAAACAAGGGCGTTACCCGAGTTACAATAATGAAATAAACCTAGCATACTATGCTTGTCTTGAGCTCGTAGTCTTTTTCTTTCTTTTTCTTTTTCTTTTCTGGTGAACATGCTGATGTGATCTTTGATATCAATCTTGAGCATTAATCTCTTGCCTTGATCTCGTGCATCCATCACTTGTGATCTTCGCCTCTTCGTGACACCATGTCCCACATACTTATACCTTTTGTAATTCTTGAAAGCTTCAGAGTTCGATACAGCGGAAGACTTAACTTTTAGGCTTTCTTGAATTAGATGAGATATTAAGTGTAGAAAGTATAAGCATGCGGGGACGACTTCTTCTTGGATCCCGCAACGCCACCGTCTTCAAATACCGCAACATAAGTAGACACGAACGAAATGGCTTTGAACATTTCATTCTAATTCAGTAGCATTTTACCTCCGGTCGGTGAAGACCGTTGGACGATATTAGATATCGTACCCGTGACGGATAGTTTCAATTAAGTAACTTCCTGACAGGATTTCGCGGGTAAACCCGTTCTCTTTATTCGACCGTCCAAAGCTGACTGCGAACATAAAGAGTGAATCTTTTGGATAATAATATCCGCATGATTTGAAGCCGTCAATTCATGTTCCTGGAACAAGTGAAATTCAATTAAGAACCGCACCATCGTTGCTTTCCAGTTGTCACGAGCTTGATTCGTATAGAATCTTGCAAGTTACCTACCAAGTGCTGTTTGAGGTTAACACTAGAAGGATTTCCACTCATCACTATGAACACTAAGGTATCACTCTGAGTGTTCTGGCAAGATCACTAAGATATTGCGTAGAGGCCTGGAACGTGTTTAAATTCAGTTAAGAATTAAACAGCTGTTGCTTTCCAGTTATCACAAGTTTGTTTCATAAAGAATCGCACAAGTCACCTACCATGAGCTTTTTGATGTTCGCTCAAGAAGGATTTCCATCTTCATTGTAAATACTTTCGTATTACTCGGATGTTCAGGCAAGATCATGAAGATTTTGCGTAGGACTCTTAAAATCTTTCTTACTTTTCACAGTGTGTGAAGAAGCAAGGAAATATGAAAGTGTGTCCTAATGAGATATTTGATGATCTCAAATGGCTCTAGACTCGATCGTGCATTTTGGATTTTAGTGATCGGAGGCTGGAGAGGAGTGCCACCTTTTCAATACCAATTTATTCGGAGTGAATAAATCAATAGATAATGCGTTGTCTCTGTGTGATTTAAACAAATACCTTTTGAGAGATATCTGAGTTAGCTGGGATGGGTTGTGCATTGCATCACTGGGTCCATGATGTCTGTCTTCAATATCAAGAATCATTAAAATGATCTCAATAGCATATGTATTGACCCGGTTTCTGCCTAAGTTGTAAGGAGGGCTTCTTTCTTTACACCCTTTATCTTTACAATTCTTTTTCATTCTTCAACCCCTTCAATGCTTACCAATACGTCATCACTAGCACCTTGTTGTGATTGTTCCAGTGCTAACTTAAGTATTTGGTCGGCATTCAGCTACGTTCACAATCTTTCTCCATCTTTCCTAAGGACTTCTATTTCTAGCTATGGAATGTCCTTGGGAAGATTCCTCCGGTTCTGGAAGAATCATTGGACTTAACCTATCCTACCATCCTTATGTCACCACAATCTTCATCATCGTGAATTAAATGAGGTTTGGGTAAGTATATGTCACCATGAAAATCCATTTTGATATAGAAAATCCATTTTGCTCCCCCTTAACATATGCCACGATATTCGAAAACATTTCGCATATGTAGAGATGAGCCAGCACATTAAGTCAAACCATTTGTGATAATATCCCATATTAAATCACATTTTCTCCCCCATATTAAAAATATTAACCCAATCGATGTTTTTAATATCAATTGATTTAATGAAGTTTTAACAAAGGTTTTGGGAAGAAAAATGCGAGTCCGTTTTATCTTCATGGCATCTATTTGTAACATGATCACATATTCACCATATTAAAAAAGAATTGACAAGGTTGGACCTGATAGATGAGAACATCATATGATAAGATCAAATGGTTCTTGTCAGCATATGTTGGTCGCCTCGTTACGTCTGAAGTCATCTCTTGACACCACATGTACGATTGGTATTGTTGTCTTGACACTAACTTGTGAACTTGGCACGTTCACAAGCCATTTAATGTGAAAACCGGGTTGCAGTCTGAAATAACTACAAGCCATTTAGGCATGTTTTATGAAATATTTACAACTTTTGTACGAACTCTATTTATGGCATCGTGTCGTATTAATCAACATTTCTAAGGCCGTAAATATTATCGTACCAAAAGACATGCCTTAGGAAAATAAAGTAAAAATATTTTTGGATTTTTCTAGATTTTTCAATTTTTATGGTTTTTATATGGTTTTATATTTTTGTATTTTGCTTTTGTGGATTAAAATGTAAACAATATATACAAATGATCACCAAGGATACGGAGAATAGTTATACCACCACTATTCTTTCGCTTCATCTGCTAGTTCCTTAAGAGTCTCAGGCGAGAAAGTTCTCATTCCTAGCTTGTCGGCCAAAAATTCAATTCGAGCGCGATCTAAAGCCTTCGTGAAAATATCCGCCAATTGATACTCAGATCGGACAAAGTAAAGCTCGATTACTCCATTTTCCACTTGCTCCTTGATGAAGTGGTAGCGAATGTCAATATGCTTCGACCGGGAGAATTGAACGTTGTTGCAGCATAAGGCAATTGCACTCTTGTTGTCACAGTACATCGGAATCTTGTTGAAACCTAGACCATAGTTGGTTAATTGCGATCTCATCTAAAGAATTTGAGCACAGCAACCGGACATAGCTATGTATTCTGCTTCCGTACTTGAAATTGCAGCGCTTTTCTGCCTTTTCGATGCCCAACTGATTAGTCGATCTCCTAGTAGTTGTAAAGTTCCACTCGTGTTACGCCTTGTATCTTGACAACCCGCGTGATCCGCATCTGCATATGCCATTAGTGCAATAGAAGAGTCCTTCGAATACCAAAGTCCCCGATTAATGGTTCCTTTAAGATATCGAAAGATCCTTTTAACAGTAGCTAAGTGTAACTCAGTAGGCCTAGTTTGATACCTGGCACACATACATATAGCAAACTGAAGATCAGGTCGACTGGCTGTGATATACAGAAGAGTACCGATCATTCCATGATAAAGTGTCGGATCAACGGCAACTCCATGTGGATCTGCATCAAGCTTAGATTTCTCCACCATTGGAGTGTCCACGGGGTCGCAAGATTCCATCTTATATTTCTTAAGCGATTCAAGGGCATATTTGGATTGATTAATAAAGATGCCTCTGGGACTCTGAGATATCTGAAGACCTAAGAAGAATGATACCTTGCCCATCATTGACATCTTAAACTTGGAAGACATGAGTGTCCCAAACTCATCCGATAAGGTTTGGGTCGAGGCTGCAAATATAATATCATCAACATATATTTGTACCATAATCATATCTTTACCTCGTTTCTGAATGAACAGCGTGGGATCCACCTTGCCTTTCGCGAAGCCTTGAGTAATGAGGAATTGTGACAATAGATCATACCATGCGCGTGGAGCTTGCTACAACCCATAGAGAGCCTTCTTAAGCTTGTACACATGATTAGGATAATTAGGATTCACAAAACCATCCAGCTGTTGAACATAGACTTCTTCCTTGATTTCACCATTAAGAAATGCCGTCTTCACATCCATCTGATAGACGATCATATTCATATGGGCTGCATAAGCGAGGAATAGTCTAATAGCTTCCAAACGGGCAACAGGTGCAAAGGATTCCATAAAGTCGACGCCCAATAATTGCTTGTATCCACGAGCTACTAGTCGAGCTTTGTTTTTCAATATTCCGCCTAACTCATCGAGTTTCACCTTGTAAACCCATTTCAAAGTGAGTAACTGCACTTGATCCGGGCATGGGACAAGTTCCCATACTTCAAGACGTATAAACTCATTAAGTTCTTCTTGCATAGCTTCTATCCAACAGGATTGAGTAAAAGCTTCTTTCCATGTCTTAGGTTCAACTTCAGTGAGAAAAGCATCAAAGTGACAAAACATTGCACTTTCTTGTAACTGACTTCGTGTGGATACCGGACGATTAGGGTCACCAATAATAGAATCTATAGGATGATCCTTTGTCCACTTGCTGTCATGTTCACGAATCCGTGGATTGGAGTAAACTGTAGAAGGAGCTTCCTCTGAGGTGGACGACCCGGCTTGATTAGGGTCGTGAATAGATACACCAAAGAATGGAAGTTCACGCATTTGAGCGAATGCCAAATCGTGATCATCGTCATCCTCTTCATCATCAATAGGCATGACATGGGTAGTTGTTACTTGTGTTGGTTGAGAATTACTCGTTGTTGGTATATCTTGACCAATTGTTGGTGCAGATGTGTCTGATTGTGCTTCGGTTGCTGGAGCGACAACTTCGGTTACCGGAGCTATTACCTCAGGTTCTGGAGCAACAATACTTGGAGGAGTAAAGAATTCATCAAAGAACGGTTGAAACAACGTATCCCATTCATTCCTAGTAGGTGGTATAAATGATGATGAAGTAGGATTGTTTGGGACAAGACCAGAACTAATGTTACTGGGTCCCATTTCATGAAGTGCGGGTTCAGAGCTGCTTTGCTCAGAAGCCATTGCTGTCAGCTCGTCAAAATCAACATTCATAGTTTCGAGGATCTTGCGAGAGTTACGGTTGTAGATTCGGTATGCCTTCTTTGCGGGTGCGTAACCAATGAAAATACCAATATCAGCCTTTGGTTGAAGTTTTCCCAAATTGTCACCATCATTATTTGGATAGCAAAGAGAACCAAATACATGAAGATAGGATAAATCTGGTACTTTTCCATGGAGAAGCTCATAAGGTGTTTTACCATAGCGTTTACGAATTAGTGACCGGTTTTGGGTGTACACTGCTGTAGATACTGCTTCTGCCCATAAAAACAATGGAGCCTTTGCGTAAATTAACATCGTTCGAGCAGCTTCCATAAGTGTGCGATTTCGCCTTTCAACGACACCGTTTTGTTGTGGAGTGCGAACAACGGATGTTTCATGAGATATTCCAACTTCTTCATAATAATCACGCAAGATTTGATTCACAAATTCGGTTCCATTATCTGTACGAATGCGTCGGACAGTAGTGTTGAGACGCACTTGAATCATCTTGAGAAATCCGATGATGAATTTAGGTGCCTCATTTTTTGCTTTCAAAAATTTCACCCATGTAAACCGAGAGTAATCATCGACAATAACGAGGATGTACTTTTTGCCACTAAGACTTTCAACACGCATTGGCCCACAAAGATCCATATGCAACAGATAAAGTTTCTCTTGGTTTGTGTCTTCAGTCTTGGGTTTGTAAGATTTCTTAGTGCTTTTCCCCATTGTACACGCGGAACACAAATGATCCTTGTGAAATGATAGTTTAGGAAGACCACGAACAAGTTTGTTTTTCGCCAAGTGATTAATAGCGTCAAAGTTAAGATGAGATAACCGTCGATGCCATAACCATGACTTAGTCTTCGATGCTTTGGAGAGAAGACATACGGGAGAAGCGGCCATCATGTCTTGTAGAGACAAAGTATACAAATTATTCCCTCGAGTACCTTTCAATAAATCAACCCCTTCCAAATTACGAATGAAGCAAGTATGCTCTCGAAAAGCAACTTCTAGGTTTGCATCACAAAATTGTCCCACAGAAAATAAGTTTGACCGAGACCTTCCACGTAATACACTCTCGAAATTATAACATTCCCAATATGATATTCACCATAACCCATTATCTTTGCAATATGATCATTTCCAAATCGAACCGTACCAAGAAACTTGCTGACCAAATTTCTGAGCTGAGAGCGATCTCCGGTCATATGCTTGGAGCAACCAGAGTCCAAATACTAGAGAACAATTTGGACCACCTGTTTTCAATAACAACAGTAGACAATGCATTGGAAACTATTGGTTCCGGAGTGTTAGCAGATACAGATATAGAATTATCAGAATTGCTAACATTTTTGAGACCCTTAGATTTCCTGCGTTTTCTAATGTGAGTTTTAGCACTAACAGGTTTTACTGTTCCAACTTTCTTAGGTTTTGGAGTATTAGCGGGCACTACAGTGGGAGTAGACCTATTTAAAGGGCACTTTGTTCCTACAGTAGTGTTGGTGTTCCTAGTTAAAGGACACGCTTGTGTTTCGGTAGCCTTGGTACTCCTAGTTAAAGGGCACGCTTTCTTCACTTCAGTGGGAGTGATCCTAGTCAAAGGGCACATATTTCCTACTATATTGAAAGTTCTACCAGTGGGGCGCCACATCCAACCAACTTGGGTTAACACTTTCCCAGTCGGCTTCCATTCTAATCCATTTTTCCGGGCATATATCTCATTCACATGGTCAATAAGGCAAGAATCATGACGACTAGAAAACATACATTCATTGCAATTCCAACATTTCAAATTAGAATTCACAGAAGGCTTAGAACACTGCACAACCGCAGAGCCTTTAGGTTTAGCTACATGATTCTTTTTATTCAAAACAGAAGTAACATTCCTAGGATGGGCTTCTACTTTCTTCTTCACTTGACTACTAGATGGGGGCAAGATCCTATCATTCTTCTTGTTTCTTTTAAGCTTAGATCTTTGAGCCTTAGTAGTGGTGCTTACTCCTGTAGAAGGCAACACAGGAATATTAGAAGCTGGTTTTGATTCCGCCTTATCTTTAGTGAGCACAGTTTGAGATGGTTTAGTCCTAGGGCCCTTGTTAAGTGGTGTGACGGCTATAAGGGTTCTTTTGATTGCACTAGAGGATGATGCTGAGATAGTGGCTGCGTTATCCACAACATTCTTACCTTTGAGAGTACGAAGTGTTTCCTTTAACTCAGCCAAGACCAGGTTCTTATCACAAATTTGTTCCCTCAAATCAGATATTTCCACCGACTTTCGATTCAATTGTTCAATCAATGATTGATTCTGTGCAGTGGTATGAGCACATGCTGGCTGTACTGAATCGAAAAGTCGTGTATTTTTCTGTTTTAAGTTATCAACTTTGGACAAAATCTTGGAAACTCGATTATCTAGATCAAGTTTAAAATTCTCAGCGGCCTCAAGTACGTTCACACAGTTAAGCTTCTTAGATTTCTCTATGTCTATCGGCAAATATTGAGCAACCTTGTCACTTGGCTGACGCTGTTTTGATTGTAAATTCAATCGAAAATTCTTTTCAAAATTTGCATCATCGATATTAACACCTTCGAATAACGTTTCAAAGATTTCTTGAATAAATTTTTGCTTGCATTCAAGCGAAATACAATGTGTTTGAATCTCATCAAAACGTTTTGAAAGAGAAGAATATGAATCTTGAAGCTTTAAAAATTCAGCGTCAGATTCGTGACAAGTACTATCTACCACAGTATCCACAGATTCATCATTATGCACAATAGAATCATTATCAACACTTGTATTCACACAGACAGAAACTATATCATGAGACATCACTTGATTCAGAAGCAGATCATTATGGCGTGAAACTCGTTCTATTTCAAGTAAACTGTTTTCATAAGCATCTTCCATTTCATTGAAAACACGTCTAACTTCTTCTATCTCCAAAAACAAATCTTGATCAATATTACGAAGACAAGCTTTAACATTCTTTACAAACGGAACAATTTCATCTCGAAACGCAGCTCTAGTGTGCTCAAAGTTCCATTCACCTTCCGTTATGGCCGTGGCCGTCGTACGTTCCAAAATGACCTTGTCAAAATCGGCCAAGTGTTGGTGAACCGTATTTAAGTTAACGGACGCCTTACTTACCGGTGGAATTAACTTCGTTAAATCCTTTTTGACGAGTGTAGGAGACGTACTAGGAAGGTTTTCATTTGACAAACTTTGGGGCACAAGAACTGTTAATTCTGCTAATTCCTTTTGTAAGCGAATGCGTGTCTTTTTCGAAAATTGATCTTTGTTATGTTGATCATAATCAATTGTATGGAATTTTGAAAGCATTTTAGAATGAGTTTCATCCCCAAGTGATTGTGTCTCCTCAGTACTACGAAAAATAGGTGCTTCTTTCGATTTTCCAATTATGGTCATGTCATAAAGACCGGGAATATATTCCTGAGCTTGTTTTGCATAACCGGGATTAGGTGGTAAATCTTGAAGACGTTTAAGTTCGAATTCTTTAAATGATTTAGTTAAAAGATGAACCTTTTCTGTGGAAGCGTATTGTTTTAAAAGCTGTTGTTCTTTGAATTTAAGAAGTTTAGTAGCATTAATTTCCGATTCAACCTTTTTAGACTCGAGAGTTTCGAAATCCATTTTAAGTTTCTGAAAATCATTGACAACCGACTCTTTTTCTTTTAATTCATTGGAAAGATTAGCTTTTAATGATTCTATTTCTTTCAAGTGTTCAATCTTTTCAAAACGAAATTGGTCAAATTCAGAACATGTTATTTTCTCTTCTTGAGGGACAATTTCAAAAGTTTTGATCTTTTCTTTATGCAACACAAGCTCAGCAGTTAGGGTGGAATTCGTATCTACAGATTGTCTGAGGGCCATATGCATTTGATCAATAATATGTTTAGGCACCATTACCAAATCATGTTGAGCATAAGATTCCATACCCGTCGTAGCATTTGGTTGAGGTTCACTCAAATGTGTAGGTTTGGGTACCACATCATTTGAATTACTAATTCCCGAATGCTGTTCGAGGTTGTCATTTTCATGCCTAACTTGATGTTGGTTATCATCAATATTATTAGATGTGGTTGGTACCTCACTGATGACATCAGAACCGTAGTGAGAGAGATTGGCAACGAGAGCAGCTTGGGCAGAGTGAATGTCATCACAATCCGAATCGTATGCATCAAGATCATCCGCTTGATAAGATGCATTAGAAGTGGAAACGACTGCAATGCCTTCAGTATCTGCTGCCCCTGGGTCTGCAAGAAATGCCAACTCCTCTGAATCCAAAATCTTCCCCTTAGACTGAGCATCAACCATGTACATCTTCTCACGAAACCATGCATCATCCCTTCTCCTTTTCGGCTGAGTGCATTCCCTAGCCATATGACCTTGTCCTCGGCAATTGTAGCAAGTCACAACCTTCTTAGGACCAATAGGACTCCCATTTCAACTAGCTTGAGAATTCACAGCTTGATTGTTCCCAGTCCTTGTAGGAGGTCCATATGAATTTTGCCTTCCCTGAATAGGTTGCACCGTCACTTGACCATCTTGAACAGTGGCTTGTTGTCGAGGATTTGAAGAGGTGCGGAGCTGATTGTTTGTTGGTGGAAATCCTCTAGTAGCAACAAGTTTTGACAAGTAAGCAGTGAGATGGTTTAGAACATCAGCTGGCGTATCATTTGGAGTAAAGACCGGTGCTTGGATTGGTGGAAGTTCATTAGAGTAAAAAGCCTGTGCTGGTTGTGCTTCTATTGGAAAATATCCTTGCTGAGGAGTATAGCCCAATGGAGAAGTGTTGGCTTGTGATGGTGATGTCTGATATGGTGGTTGCTGTTGAAAAGATTGTTGATGAACACTTTGTTGATATTCTTGCTGTGGCATCATTGGTGGTTGATAAGATGGTTGCTGTGGTTGCTGATAGATGTATGTTGGTGGCTGCTGCAAGTATGATGGTTGTTGATAAGTATAAGCCATGTTTTGTTGAGAAGCATACATTGCAAGTGGATCATGAACTTGAGGTGTAGACAACCGAGCCTCGATCACATGGCATTCATGTTGTTGAAGAAAAACTTGAAGTTGATCCACATTGGTGTTATGCAAGTCCTTAGCCAACTTAACATCCGTCACGTATTTTTTCCATTCTGGAGGAAGAGTGTTCAAATACTTGGTGTTCAATTGAAAGGTAGGAATTGCCATGCCATAGATGTTAAGCTCATTTAACAATAGGGTAAATCTCAGATAGTAATCATTGAGAGTCTCCCCTGGCACATAGGCAAACTTATCAAAAGTATCATAAAGTTTACACTCTCGTTCTTGTTTAGTTAATGAGGTGCCTTGCATTAGAACACGAATTCTATCCCATAACTCTTTGGCAACTTTATGTTTGCTGACGAGTTTGTAGACATCTGGAGGAAGAGCTTGGAGAATGATGTTTGTAGCATACTTATCACATTTATCTTGAATCTTCATATCTCCAGTCAACTCACCCGTTGTGCGAGGACGAGTGGTCGTACCTTCCGTCACAGTACCATAATCTAATGGTCCATTGAGCACCGATGCCCAAATTAGATGTCCATTCTCCTTGTTCAACATATAAAGTTCCATTCGGGAAGCCCATTCCTCATACATAGTCTTCACCAACATTGGTGGACGATTATCCGTACCCGAGAGGATGGACTTATCCGTAAGAGATGTATACTCCATTTCAATAAGTTAAGATTTACAAAGTTGATCGAACAATGAAATAAGGTTAAGTATTTTTGTGTTGATGTCGAGAAACAATGTTAAAATCCCTTAAAATATGTTCTCGAAATTTTTTATGGAATAATTTTTGGTTTGTCGGAAATTCTAGATCGGAATGCCAGATCGGAATGTCAGATCGTAATACCAGATCGGAATACCAGATCGTAATGTAACACTGTCGGAATGATGATGGTATCGGAATGTTCAGATCGCAAAGCCCTATCGGAATGTTCAGATCGCAAAGCCTATCGGAATGTTCAGATCGCAAAGCCTATCGGAATGATTCAGATCGCAAAGTGGCTGTCAAAATTCGAGCAGAGTAACGACTTAACAAACCTTCCTTATACCCGTCGGAATCTCAGATCGCAATAGCTATCAGAATGATTCAGATCGGAATAAGTGATAAAAATCCAACGATCGCAATGTAGAAACCTAACCCTTTCCGATGGTTAAGTTATTGCGATGGAGGCCCAAGTACAATTTGTACTTTCCGATGGATATTGCTGCTGAAATTTCGGAATGTAGAACACACCCTTTTTTGCACTTTTGATCCAAGAAAACTGAAGTTTTAATGAAAACCAAGATACCAAGAACACGTTTAAGCACAAATTCCTATGTTACACTACCTATCACTACGATCAAACCAAAAAATTTTGAAGATTTCGGCCAAAAACTAACTTGTACTCTACGAATGTTAAGAATACACTACTCAACACAAAAACAAACCTTTATCTCATCCCAAGCTCTGATACCATTTGTAGATTTGTAAATCTATGCTTATGTTTTTAGAGAGAGAATGAGATAGAGAAATGGTGGATTTCACACTTTAGAGAGAGAAACTAAGAAAGAACTATGTGTAAAATAATGAAAACCACACCCTCTCCATCAAAGGAGAGGGTTTATATACCCAAGCCTTGTGATAGGCTTGGGCTTACACTTTTGGGCCGGCCTACGCATGTTGTAGGCTAGGCTTGGACTTGTTTGATAAGTAATGAAGATTAACTAAACTACGAGCTATAACATGGACTATTGTTAGAGTGACCGATCCTTCTTAATACGTAAAACGTATTTCCAACATCTTTAGGCGATGATAATTACACATCTTGATTTGAGGACTTACATAGTCGTAAGATCACCATAAAACCGAATGAAACTGAGAAAGTGATGCAGAAGGTGTATGAATGATGAAGGAATATTACCATAATAGAAGATGAAATTTGGAAGTTGAAGTGTAGTAATATTTGTGTATATCGTGATATCATAAGGATTGAGTTGAATTGGTGTGAAAGATATGAGTATCTCTTGAGGATAAGAGGCCACGTTGACTCTAGAAGTGAGGAAGTGCGAGTATGAGGCGGGTTGAGCGCCGAGAAGTCGCTCTCTTTTAGGAGGGTAGGATGTGACAACCCAAACCCGTGGTCATTATTTAATTATATTTTTACGTATATTTTTGAAAATTTTGACGAGATTTATTGTCATAACGATTGGTGATTTGATTTGGATGAATGATTGAAAGTTATATTTTTACGTTTTGATGAGTTGCGAGGATTATTAGTAATGACGATATCAATGGATGCCCAAAATTTTAAGTTTTATTTTAGACATGTCGATGTTTAATATTTTGACGTTTTTATTTTTAGTTTCGTATTAAGTCGTGCCGGGACTATATAATATCACATTTTGTGTGCGTTTTATGTTTTGAGAAGTATTTTTATGAAACCCAAGACCCCTAAATATTTTCAAAAGTGACTAATAGTCATTTCTTGCTTTTTAAACAAGTATTTGCATTTTGGTCCACAAGAATCACAATTGGCAAAAACTACCCTAAACTTTCCCCATATAAATTGATAAACACACACACAAAACACATAACAAACACCACCAACATCAAAATTCTCTCTCTCTTCCCTCCCCCCTTGTGTCCGTCACCTTCACCAAGCACAAACACCCATTGATTTTCAAATTTTAACTTGAATCTCTTAAATCTAATCAAAGACCCATCTTAGTTTTATCAATATCTACACATTGGTATGAATTTTGGCTACATACAAGAACATTTTTATAAAACCCATTTTTAGTGAAAAATCTTGTGTTTTGATCTTAAATTATTGTTGTATGTAGGTGTTTATCTTGTTATATATTATTTTTGATGGTTGGATGTTGAAATTTTTAGTTGGGTTTTGTTTGATTTGATCATCTAGAATGATTTAGTATGTTAGGATTGAAAGTAGTAGTATTTGGATGATCATAGTGGTAAAAATGATGTTAAAATGTGGTGAAAATTTGATTTTGAATGATTTTTAAGAGTATTTTTAAACAGATTATTAAAGTTAATTTTCAAAAAATATGAGTTTGAGTTTGGTATGAACTAACTAGATATTGTTGTAGAGGATGTCTTAAACTTCGATTTGGTATAAGGTAGAGCTTCTAGCTGCAAACGAGCGAAAAATTACGTTAGTTTGATTATTCGTGTACCGGGAGACGAGTATCGTCACATATATAATTGTTGTCGATATTTGGATCGAATCTCGGGGACTATAAAAAATATTTTTAAATGAGTCATGCACTGATTTTAAATGATAAACATGAGGATGTTGAGTTTATTTTCAAAGTTGAGTGTCGGTTTTATTAACGGAGTTAAATAAATAAGTTAAAAAGACTATATGAGTTGTTGACGTAAAATTGTCCGGTTTTTGTAGTTCGAAGATGAGTCGGGCAGGGAACTTTAAAAGTAAAATCTTTTAACCAACTTTTGGGAGGTCTTTCTATATATAGTAAGTGAAGTTTCTGATTAGTATCGTAAGCTATGGACGTGTTTAAGTAAGGAAAACAGTTTGGACGATTAATATATATATATATATATATATATATATATATATATATATATATATATATATATATATATATATATATATATATATATATATATATATATATATATATATATATATATATATATATATATATATATATATATATATATATATATCGACAATTTTTTAAAGAATAAAAGTTTAAAATAGTACGTAAGAAGGATTTATTAAATTGTGTATGGTGTGAGTTTGATTTTGACTTTGAGATATTTATTTCATTTTATTAAGTATGAAATATTATTTAGATGAATTATTAAAGGCACGCGTTTTGTTTTGATAGATTGTGAATTTCGTGTTCGCCGTGCATCATCGATCGTTGAAAGTCGTCATACTACTGTTAATACTTCAGGTGAGTCTATAGCCTCGCTTTCTACTTGTTTTAATGATTTTAAAACCCGTGAGGGGGATACATGCTATTTGAAGTAAAATGAACACATGTCATGAGTAATTGTTGGACCCGATGTTGCCTTTGTTGATTTGAATTGTATAAGTACCTAAATTGCAAAAGTCCCTAAATTCATGAGCCGTTAACTATCTTCTGACTTGATGTTGTGAGTTGGGAATAGCCGCTTATTCTAACGATAGTACTATTGGGCTGACGACCCTATCTGAGACCAGGGCATTACGCTGAGTAACCTCTGGGAAGGATAATTTTACGAGAATGAGAATTGGTATTCTTGCAATTGATACCCTAGTAGGGGCACTGGAATTTTTATAGTCATGCTGGCATTTGGCGTGGGTGACTAAGTTAAGGGGTCGGTGTCATGAGCTTAATACAATTCATTAGCTATTGCTACAAGATGAAATGCCTGATTAATAGATTGTATGGCCATAGTGCTATTAAAGAATTGTGAATGATTTTTACGATGTGTTCAACTATGTTTTGTTAAACCTATAGACTCGCTCAACCTTTGTGTTAATGATTTTAAGCATGTATTTCAGGTACTTGAAGTTGTTGATTTGCGGAGCTTGCTGGAGAAGGATTGCGGGATTGCTTTTGTAGTAATTTGGTCTAAAACGGATTTCTTTCTCGATTGTCATAAATTTATAGTATATGGTCCAGTATTTTGGAAAAAGGTTGTCGAGTTGTTAAGATCCTAGGGGAACCTGTACGCTACTCTGATATATTTTTAAACTGATTTTTAATTGGGATTGAAGGTTTTAGCCATTGATTTAAATTATTTTCTTATTTATTCCTAAATATATTGTTTTAGGGTCATATAAATAGTTTGTGAAATGAAGTTTGTGAATAACACCCAATTGTGTATTTCCGCTGCGCAATGTAAATTGGGGGTGTTAAACAAAATATGGAAGGACTTCATATGTAATTAGATTTCTTGTAAGAAAAGTCTTGTATTCTAGTATATAAAGAATACAATGATCGTATGTTTCATTAATCCCGTTATTCACAATGTAGTCATAAAGCGTGTGTCGTGTTCTAGGCGTGTAGTTTGCATTGTAAACACGCCTATGGTTATTTGTTTTAATCGTTAATGTTTAATACAAGTAATCGTTGGAATAGAAACATCTTGTTTATGCGTCGTGTTCTTATTCCGCTGTGTTAATCATATGAACATGATGCATATCCTAGTATCTTAATGATCCATGAATAATGGATTCCACAATTGGTATCAGAGCGGGTGGCTCTCGATGCTAGGATCAACAAGGTGTTTGAGTCGAAGAATGGCGAAAAGATCATAAAAATCCGTATATGATTTTATGTTCGAATCTCAATATGCAGCTGTTTTGAAACAACGATAACTCGTTCATTAACCGTTGGATCGTCGTGAAATTTTTGGTTTAGGTTCTCGACACACGTATCTAGGATCTCACCAGAGCAATCATCTATTTGATCAGTTACGAGAGAGTTATTAATGGTCGAAGTTGGCTACAGAGATAGAGGTATAAATTTTCTGTTTTGTTTTTTATTAAATAAGATTTAGGGTTTCATCCCCTAAACTTTAGATCGACTTTAAAGCAGAAAGTTGTGAGTTTTGAGGGTTGTTATAATGCATAATGATACAAGATTTGATCTAAGGTTGATCTTCAAACCCTAAGTTAGGGTTTCGGTGCTTAAGTTTATAAACCCTAGATCGAGTTTAAAATAGAAAAGAAGTGTTGTGTTCGTGATTAGAAGCTGTTGTGAAGACGATCGAGGATGTGTTTGTAAGATCGAGTTAGGGTTTTTATGAATAAACCTTATATTGCTTTGATTCTGTTATGTAGATTCACTCTGTGACGTGAGGTTTAATGGTACGTTTATATTACTCGTATTATTTATCTTCATCACTGTATACAATGGTCCCAACTGTTGGTGTTCTTGTTTTGACCAATGATGTGAACCTTCGTTGATGGTTATCACGTGAATAAAGAAAAATTAGGGTTGAATTTGTTTATGGGCTATATGGTCATCAGGTGGGGTACTATGTATTAATATACATTCATATGTTTGTACTTGTTGAGGTTCGATTGAAAGAAACTGATGATCATTTGGGAGTAATATAGTATGCGACACATATACTTGGTGGTCCTGACTATTAGTAGTAGCATGGACACGCAGCAGATTGGTTTTTGGGTACAAAAGTAAAAGGACAATCGTGAATTGTTTTGGTTACTTTGATTGACACGTGAATACAAGATATGGTGGGACAACCAATGTATACATTGGTCACATGGGCTGTTGTGAGATTAAGATGGAGTATTGTTTATTAAGAATTGGTGTTGATTTGGATTTCACGTGATGTATGCAAAGTAGCAATTGTTCGAGTTTAATATTGATATGAATAAATATGTTGTATATCACGTGTAGTGCAGCAAGAGAAAAGAATTCAAGAGTGAAGGGACGTGAAAAGATGTACTATGTTGTCCATGTCATTACGTGGGGGCATATGTCAAAGTTGAAAATCCACATATATTCATGTGAAGTTGTCTTAGGACAATAATATAGGATCGCAGCTATTAAGTATTCCAGCCACAAATGGTGTCAGTGGTTGAGTCGAGCCGCTGATAGGAATAAAACACACTCTGATAGAGAAGACGTTGGCACGTTATAATTTAGACGCTGACAACGTGTTGTCCGATATATCGTTTTTAAGCGCTGACATGTATCGTCTGATATTTGACAGTACATACATAAGATATATTGGATGACAAAGGATCTCGGATAGAACAGTCTGTTTAAAATTTTATGGCTGGTTTTTGAAGATTGTGTTTGATATAATTATGTTTTATTTGATTGTGTGACAAGGCTAACCTTGTGGTTACATACCGACTTGGATTAGATGTAGAACGCTGACGGAGGCAGCAGTTGCATAAAAGAAGAGAATGATATTGTACTTAGATGATTTTCATTGCAAATTGGAGGTCTCAATGAAGACGATTGATTATTTCTTATTTGGTGTTGGAGTTATTTTTTGCAGGTTTGTGACTTATCATATCTTAAAGTCGTGAACTCCTAACCACTGACTCTTAAGATAACTTGTTCGTGCTTACATGAATGGTGACGAAGACTTGTCAAATCTAGAAACTAGATACTTGCTATCACTTGAAGGAGTTACATTATCGTGCTCAGTGTTTCATAAAAGGATGAGGATTTTGACAAAAGATCGAGGTCTCCTTATAGTTTCCGGCATCATATAAGTTCGACATCACATGGATAGTGCAAGATATAAGGTACAGGCTTGGGAGATTCCACTTCTTCAACAAATATGTTATATTCGTTTTTCTTCATTCGTAATCTACAATTAGAGTCTACATGGTTCGTGATTCATTTACATGCACCACTCAAGGGAAAGCGGTTATTAGTTGTTTATCTTTACAAGACCCCTATTGGATGAGACAAAAAGGGGAAGAAGATTCAAAGATCAAGGTATACAACCTATTTTAATGTAGTGATATGTTTTACAAGAAATCTTACTTTAAGGGGAAGCTTATTTCATTCGTGGAAGATTTGAAGATTGTTTTTGTCATCATCAAATAGGGGAAGATTGTTGGGAATTAATTTGATGAGACAAAACAAAAATAATGAAACAAGAGGACTTAAATGCAAATATGAAAGACTACAAGAATATGGAGACCTTATACACAAGGAAGAGGACTAAAGTGCAAAAGATGGAAGGACTTCATATGTAATTAGATTTCTTGTAAGAAAAGTCTTGTATTCTAGTATATAAAGAATACAATGACCGTAGGTTTCATTAATCCCATTATTCACAATGTAGTCATAAAGCGTGTGTCGTGTTCTAGGCGTGTAGTTTGCATTGTAAACATGCCTAGGGTTATTTGTTTTAATCGTTAATGTTTAATACAAGTAATCGTTGGAAAAGAAACATCTTGTTTATGTGTCGTGTTCTTATTCCGCTATGTTAATCATATGAACATGATGCATATCCTAGTAGCTTAAAGATGCATGAATAATGGATTCCACACACATACATATACATATATATATATATATATATATATATATATATATATATATATATATATATATATATATATATATATATATATATATATATATATATATATATATATATATATATATATATATATATATATATATATATATATATATATATATATATATATATATATCAATATACATATTTTACAAGCTTTCGGGTAGCATGAGCGCACAGATGATGTTCAAGGCAATAAAATCATTTTATTAAAAGAGCTGTTATAGTCCAGGTTTCATAAAATACCTAGTTCTCTATAACAAGTGCTCTGGTACCAATCTATAGACCCCCAAATTTCACAACACAATGAAATACCACTTTGGGGTGCTACTTCATAATCACAATCACATGTACAAAGAAAACGACTCAAAAGAGGCGTTTGAATAGTTTAATCTATTCGATAATTTAAAATCAATGTTTACAAACAGGTCCCAACAATAATGTAATCATAAATAGTTTCTAAAAGTTCATCGAATGGTAATCAGTATTTTAGTGCCTTTAAAATATCCAGTGCAACTCCATGCTCCACTAGCTGCTCTTAAACCCGAGTATGTGACAATCCGTCAATTTCAGGTCGTTATTTTAATCTCGACTATTAAGTATTATATATTTATTTTAATGAGACTTTTAAATTATCGGCTAACCGAGAAGGTTATGACTTGAAACTTAACGTAAAAATGTCGTTTCGATGAAAACCGACAAGAAAAACATTAAGTATCGATAATATATTCTCAAATTTATCATATGAATGATTTTATTATATTTATTTTTATTTCTCGTGTTTTACGTTTTAACAAATGACGAGAACTACTAATGATCGTGATACCGACGAATGCCCAAAACTTACATTTTATTATCGATTGATCGATATTTGAGTTTTTCGAGATTTTTATCTTTATTACGTTTTAAGTCGAGTCGGAACCATATGAATATTCATTTTGTGTGCGTTTTAGCCTTTGGAAAGTAATTTTTACAAATCCCGACTCCCGTGAAATTTCAAAACCGACTAGTGAGTCGATTTCCGCTCTTTAAAATGGTCGTTTAAAAATAAGGCCAAAAGAAATCCCATTTGACAAAAGAAGCCCCTCAAAATTTATAAAAAGGAGGATACTAAACACACACAACCAAACACTATAAAAATTTTTCTCCTCTTCTCTCCCACCCTCTCTTGGCCGCCGGCCATAAACACCACCACCACCACCAAAACTTTTTCCATCTTGTTTTGATTAAATCCAAGCTTAGACCACGTTTTTATTTTCAATTGTAAGTGTTCTTACACCATTTAATCCAACATGCATAACATTAATTTTTCAAGAATCAAAGATTTTTAAAAGTATGTTTTAATCTAATTAAACTAGTGGGATGTTTAATTAGTGTTTGGGTAATGATTAATCAACCATAAAATCAACTAAAAACGAAATGGATTGGATGTTTTGGCTACACCAAACCCACGGCCAAAATGGGTTTGGTGGTGGCTTGATGATTTTGATTAAATGTGTTGTGGGTTTGTGTTTAGAATGATGTTTCTAGTATTTTTAGATGGTTAAAACCAATTGCATGTATGATTTAGGACTTGGGTTTTGATGAGGATTCGATTCTCATGGTGTTATAGGCTGTTTAGGTGAATAGGAATGATTACAAGTGGTTAATCTAGGTCTAGATGATGCTTGGATGGATTGGAAACAAGTGTTAGATTGATTTTGAAAGGGGAAAATTTAGGCAGATTGTTCAAGCTTATTTTCGTGGGTTTAATTTTGTAAACAGGTCATAATGATTAGATAGAGATGTAGAGCTTTCTCTTAGCTTCGTTTCGGTATAAGGTAGAGCTTACGACTCCAAACGAGTCAAAAGTTATGCTATTTTGAAAGTTCGTGTACCGGGAGATGAGAATCAACATAATCCGAAATTATGTTTGGTTTTGGGTCAAATACCGAGGACCATAGATAAAGTATGGTAAATGATTGAAAGTTAATTTTTGGTTTCAAACCTGCATTTGTGAGTCTATTTTTAGACTTAGGTGTTGGATTGGTCAATGTTGTATTTTAAATAGGTCAAACAAGTCCAACATGGTCAAAGTGCAAAATCACTCCTAAATGTGTATGCCTAGTAATGTGATGTGTAACGGGTCATATAAGTGAAAACGTTTCATCGGATTAAATATGGGTTTTATACAGGTCATGAGGTATTTTTTTGAATTTTCTTGAAATTTATATAGGTGCTTAAGTCATAGCAAATAGCCCGTACTTTTGGTAAGTACCGGCAAATCTATAAAATGGGAATCAACTTTAATTACGTAGGTAAATGGTATAAGTCTAGTAACAACTACTTGTTTGGTTTTGGCGTGAGTTTTCATAAGCATTAAGTGTTTTCATATGAGTGTGTTTAGTACAATAATGTACACGGAGTATTGATTTGGTTTACGTACCTTGATTTTTAGGTCAAGTGTTTGATTTTCCCGGGCATCCACGTCGTCGGTCACATTTCTCGTTACGTCTTCGCTAGAACCACGACTACTACGCCAGGTGAGTCTATAGCCTCGCTTTTAACATGTTTACTTGTTTTATAAAACCCGCGAGAGGGATAACATGCTTGTTTTATTAAAATAAAGGGCAAAACGAGAAGTTGTGGAAACCCTATTAATGGATGCAACGAGAAGTTGTGGAAACCCTATTTACTTGAAAAGTAATTATTTAAATTGAAATGTACGACTATAAGTTGTGGTAAACTCTTGACTGTTTTAAAATTGAACACAAAGAACTTAATTGTATGTTTAGATGGAATTTGTTACATAATTTTGTTTATCCTTAAAAGACCCATGAATCGTGAATTGTTAATCGAGATAACGCTAATTCTATGGATAGATCTATCGGGGTGACGCCCAGTCCGGTCGCGACTAGCTCTCGTGTGGTGTTGTGATGCACTAGTAATGAAACATCGGATGCATTGTATAAGAGAAATATACGCACTTGACTAGGTGTGTTGGGCTGAAATAATATATGTTAACGTTCAATGTCACGAAACTTATGTAATGACACGATAATTATGTCCGTACAACATAATTGTCTTTGATAAATTATTAACCATGGAAGGTTATTTTTGAATACTTGTGTTCTCTTTATTTAAATTAAACTCTATAGATTCACTCGGCAAATTTTGCTGACTTTTTAACATGTTTTATCTCAGGTCCATTGGGAAGGCACTCGAGGAAGGCGGTTTCGTGAAGCTTGCTTATTTGAAAAGTTTGGCCCACTTTTATAAATTATATCCATTCAAATAATTTTTAACATTTACTAAGTTTTGTAAACTTGAAGTTAATTGGGACCGTGTATCAAATTGTACTTTTATTAAATGATAATGAATGGATGTTTATTAAAACGACTTGTTTAGAGCCGTTTTCTATGATTATGAGATTGAACCATGATAGTAACACCCAACGACCCTTCCGCTGTTATGACCGAAATTTGGGGGTGTTAAAGATTGGTATCAGAGCTCAAGTTATAGAGAACGAAAAGATTTTCCAAAAATGAATTTTTGAAATCTTTTAACTATAACTTTTGCAAGCGAAACCTCCGAGTTGCCAATGGACGAGAATGATAGTATATGTATATATATATATATATATATATATATATATATATATATATATATATATATATATATATATATATATATATATATATATATATATATGGGATTATATATATGTTGTAATCTTTATCGATTATTTGAACTTGTGAATTACAAGGTATGTTTTCATTTATTTATTTATAAATGATAATTTTATATTTATACGAGATATTTATACGACGTCGATTGTCGCGAAGCCACCCTAGTCATTTTAATGCTAGCGCTGAAGCTATTCCTGAAATGAATCCTGTTATTCTCGAGATTAACTAAGTTGTGGATATTCATGATCCCAACGAAGGTTAATATTCTGCTGATATTCTTTTGGTTACAAGATTTTGATTTCCTTGGTTCTTATCCTTGATTTATCGATCCGTTCATATCGTTTAGCAAATTTAATCTGCATTTTCATTAATCTTATACATTATATTGTTTTGATAAAAACATGTTTGTCCGAGATGGTACTAATGATTGTTAGGAATTGAGATTGATTTGTATGGTATTCACATGCCAACCAGAATTCCATATCGTATCAGTGATCATTTTCTGTTATATCAGTTTCTCATTTGTTTCGATCTTGATCTTTTGCGTTGTGCTGGCGATGCTTGAATAAAGTGATTTATAATTGTTGAAATAAATTGGCCATTTATTTGAACAAGGAAATTATAAATTGTTGAACTACAAATTTCTGAATCTTATTCGGATGGACTTGATCAATCCATTGAAATAATGATTCATAAATGTGTAGGCTTAAGTATATATCATCTGCGTAATTAAACTCTTATTGAATCATAATTTGTTTGCTCTATTCATTCTTTGATTTTGTTCCTTTAATTCCTTGATCGTGAAATGGTTGTATTGAGATTGTTCCAAAAGCACCAATTGAGGAGGATATCAAGCGTCTCTGAAAGACATTGAAGAAATCTTCTTCTTGTGGGACCGAGGAGCTTTCTTAGCCATGTGAATTACCTAGTAACTCTTGGTAGATTAGTTTATCAATTGTAGTATCTTCTCATTAATCCCTAATTAAACTGTGACAACAGTTAGTAGGACTAGTCTTTTAAGTTGTATGGCATTAGACGATGATTATCTATAATGTTTGACAATACGACTTGTACTAGTTTGTGATCAATGGAATGACTATCTTTTGATTCCTAATTCTACATCGTTCTATTATTATCTTTCTTTGCTTTTCTCTTGTAAATTCCTGTGGTATAACGCAATCATTGAATGAATACTCATTATGATTTGATTTGTGTTGCACAAGAATCACGCAGTCAATGAAAGCTATGACTGAAGCACGAATGCGCCAAGTTATTAGTGAATAAGTTGCTGTATCTTTAGTTGAATTAATGGCCAACATGAATGATGGATATGGAACTGAAGCTGGAGCCGATAATGTTCGTGGTACGGATGGAACAAATGTACCTGAAATTTGAAGCTATAACCACAATTCATTCGTTAATTGCAAACCGTAGACTCTTTAGGGGACTAAAGATGATGGAGGATTGTGTCAGTTGTTGAAAAGCTGGAGTCAGTCTTTCGAATCAGTGACCCTAATCAGGAGGATAAAGTGCAGTTTGAAATCGCTACTCTCCAAGGTCATGCATTAATTTGGTGAAATGGTAGACTTGCTTCCATAGGTATCGTTACTTATGGGACACCATGGACTAAGGTGAGGAAACGGTTAACTAAGGAGCTTGTCCTTGAAGCACTTCTAAAGTATGGAGCAAGTGTTGTACAACTTGAAGCTGAAGGGAACTAACATTGGTAGATATATCAAGTGTTTCCATAAGTTGACTCCTTTATGTCCAAGAATTATGGAACCCGAACCGTCAAGGTCAAGCAGTATATTTACGGCTGACTAGAAATATATGCGGTGATGTGACTTCTTCTAAGCCATTTACTATTTGTGAAGTTGTCCGCATGGCTGATTAGCTCATGGGACACATAATTCAAGGCAAGGCTGATGAGGTTACTGAAGGGAAAAATAATTCCAAATTGAAAATTCTTTTCGTGCATTAGAGCTCGTAAGTATATCAAAAAAGGTTGTGGATTATTTATGGCTTAGGTATCGTAGAAGGAATCGTAAGAGAAGTAAGTAGAAAATGTTCTAGTCATTCATGACTATCCTGAAGTATTTCCGGAAGATTTGCCAAGGCTTCCGCCTCCAAGGCAAATAGAATTCCTAAATGATCTAATTTCTGGTGCTGCAACTGTGGCACGAGAGCCATATTGATTAGCATCATCCGAGCTGAAGGAATTATTTGTGCAGTTTTAAGAACTATCTGTTAAATGTTTTATTCGACCGAACTCGTCAGTTTGTAGAACTCCTATTCTATTCGCTAAGAAGAAAAATGATTCGCTTCGTATGTGTATCGATTACCGAGAGCTAGATAAGCTAACGATCAAGAATCGTTACCCGCTTCTATGAAATAATGATCTATTTGATCAACTTCATATTCTCGTGTTTTCTCCAAGATTCTGGTGTTTTCTCCAAGATTGATCTTTGTTTTGCTTATCATCAACTTCGCATAAGCGAGGAAGATATTCCTATTACGTTGTTTAGAACTTGTGATGATCATTATGAGTTTAGGGTTGTGCCTTCTGGTTTGACCAGTACACCTTTGTATTCATTGACTTAATGAATTGTATGTGTAAGTCGTGTTTTTATAAATTTGTAACTGTTTTCTTTGATGATATTCTAATCTGCTCTAAGAGCGAGGAAGAACATGCCGAACACTTAGGGACTATCTTGAAACTTGTTAAAGAACGAAAAGATGTACCCAAAATTCTTAAAGTGTGATTTTTGTCTTTGTTCTGTGCAACTTCTCTGTCATGTGATTGACAAATGTGGCAGGCATGTTGATTCTGCGAAAATTGAAGCCATCGATGATTTGAATGTTCCAACTGAAGTACGACAAATTCTAGGTTTGGCTGGTTATTACTGAAGGTTTATTAAAGGATTCTGTGACAATCCGTCAATTTATGGTTGATATTTTATTCTCAATATTTATTTAAAAACATTATTTTAATGTTACAATATAAACTCACTTATTTTTGGGAAGTAATTTGGATTTACGTCTTGAAGTAGCGTCGACTACGTCTAAACCGGAGGATTCAACGTTACGTGCTTACATTTACATACACCGTCTTTGGTGACAGTCCGACATTTCAGAAAATAAATTTGTCTGTAAATATTATTTTGAGATTTTAAATTTGTGTTGGTTCATAAACTCACAAATTTACGAGAAGAGACTAGGACTTACGATTTTATTTTAACGTCCTTTACGACTAAACCGGAAACCCTAGAATTACGTATTTACGTTTTCGAACTCCGTTTTTGATGAAACAATTTTTATTGGATTCGTTTTGTGACGTTGATTCATAATTTATAAAAACATTTTTCGTAAAACGACCCGAGGGCATGCAAATCGAGGAAACTAGAATCGAGGAGTACCCGTAAATAAATGGGGATGAGACAAGTGGGACACTTGCCCCACCCCCATCAAAATCGGCCATATTAAGCCAACACACCATAAGGTGTCATTTTATTAACCAAGCTACAACACTTGTCCATTTTAGCTTCAACTTGAAGCTACCTTCCATCAAAACCATCAAACCATACCACTTTCTCATTTCATCCATGCAATACCACACACAAATTCTCTCTTCCTCCTCCATTTGAGCCGTCTCATATTACCCCTTAAACACCAATTTTGATCAAAATCAACCATGAAATCTTATGTTATATACACATATGTTGAAGCCCTTTTGAAACCCTATTGATTGGTGGTCCTTATAACATCCAAGGAGGAGTTTTCATGGAGTAGTAGGGCTGATTTTCCACAAGGTGTTTATGAATAATGGTGATCTTGAAGATGGTCTTGGTACATCACAAGTTTCTCCATCAAAAACCATGTCCAAATCATAACCTACATCAACTTGGTGGTATAAAGATTGTCCTCCTCATCTTCTTGTTATTTTGATTATGTAAACATGTATTTTATTTCCTATTGTATATGTATATGATTATTATATGATGATAAAAATGTTATGTGGGGATTTGGTGTTGATAAACATGCTTGGAAAGGTGAAAAACTATAAGAAACAAGGCTAAAATATTGTCTAAATTTGTTGGCTGTATAAAAAAGTAAAGAATCAAATGGTTAACTGATAAAAATGGCATAGAGTAATGAATAAACAGTAAGCTATGGGTCTTGTACACATGTGAGAGTTGGCCATGCAATGGAAGCATTGTAATGAGTGAGATATGATCAAAACAAGTTTAAGGTACAAATCTGAGTTCACTGTTTTGGACGATTTTTAGAAAATACTTAGAAGATGATTCAACAGTAGCTATAGTAGAGTTAAATGGAGAACATATCATGTAGTTTATGTGATAAAAACTTGAGCTTCTATCTCCATATAGAACTCAAGATATGGCAGTTTTAGTGAAAGTGAAGATAAAAATCAGATTTTGGAAATTAAAGTATAATACTATTATATAAGCACTCAAAATTTAATAGTATAAAATATAAATTAAAACCCACTAACTTATATAATACATTTATATAAATATGTACAATGGTAAATAAGTGGACATTTTATAAAAAATGGTAACTTGTTAAGTTTTATAAGTTATAAAACTATAAACATGATTTTTACGACTTTTTCGGCTAATACCGTAAAATTAACGTTTTTGTTAAATAAAACTTAGATGGTTGGACCCGTCTAATGTAAACTTTTATAAAACTTATATACTGATATATAAACATGTATAACAAGTAAAAACCGATAAGACCCGAACTATAGGACATACGGACGTTAACGGACTAGAGTAACGTTATTGGACTAATAATACAACAAAAATGGACTAAAACACTTATAAACTTATTATTGGGCTTAACCCATTTAGGCCCAACTTGTAAAGTGTAGATACTAATAATATAAGTATAACATGGATTGATACAAGTTAAAGAACTTATAATAAGTTTATTGGATTTAAAATGCGTAAATAGGTAAATCTAGTAAACTAGTAAAAAGATACCAATACGTAAACACTAAAACGAGTTAATGAGAATATGTAAACCCACTTTATCATCATATATAAATAATCATCATATGTATACATAATTGTTATTTTTATAAAGTCATTGGAAATGAGTCTAAGACGGGTATTATTTGTCTAGGTTTTCGTGATTGAAGCACGTACCGTACGTCCGAATTGCCGATAACCCGTCTTCCCACATCAACGTGAGTTCATAGCCTCGCACTCTTTTAAATGTTTTTATAAATGCTTTACAAACCCGCGAGGGAGATAACATGTTAGTTTTTATTAAATAGGACACCATTTGTCCCGATTGTTTGTTTATTAATTTTGGACCCGAATGATTGAATGACCCGATTGTATGACCCGATAAATGATTAAAGGACCCGATAGATGAAATTAAATGGATTATTAAAGTTAAGTTATGTCACTAAAAGTCCCATTAGCATGAATTGTGAACTACCAGGATTTGGTAGACGCTTATGCATATAATAGTACTATTTGGGGACGATCACCCCAGTTCGCGCCTTGACGGTTGATCCCCGTCGTGCCACATTGATTGTTAAGCGAATTTATGTATGAGAAGATTTCCATAGCGTGACCTTTGTTACGACACGCTACTTTAGATGGGCAAAATTGGTATCGGGTTAGCTACCCGTTGTTGGTTTAGTAAGGTAACAATGTCATGCGGCTTATAATAATCCAAATTAACGAAATACTAATAGACGCTTCGAATTACGATGTATTGCCTAACTAGCAATACAGGGTCATACTATTGATATTATGTTCGTGTTTTGGTTTTCATAACCATATTCATATAACGGTTTTTATTTAAATTTATACAACGTCGTAAGACGTATTGTATGATGTTTTTACGACATTGGCTCGTATAATGATTTTTAAGGCAAACGGCTATATTATGATTTCGATAAAGATTTGTATAAAATGACTTTGGCTATTCTACGGCCTGTTAAAATGATTTGTACAAAATGATTTTCAGTAATAATTTCATACTGATATTATATTGATGGATTTTATTAAACTCTATGAATTCACCCGGCATTATCGCTGACCTTTTCTTTTAACATGTGTTATCTCAGGTACTTGAAGGTAATTCTCGGGAAGACAACAAGAATTCATGGCCCGCACCTAAATACTTATTTCCATTCAAATGCTTTGTAAAACCTGTATTAAATACAATGACTTGGGACCTATGTAAATTTGATATTTATGAATGGAAATGCTTTATTAATAAATGACGCGATTTTTATGCGTTGTCTATGATGTGAGTAATGTGCTATCCCGTAACACCAACTAGTCTTCCGCTGTATTGAGTTGTATAAATTTGGGGGTGTTACAATTTGGTACCAGAGCTCTCGTTATAGAGAACGAAAGATTTTTAAAACCAAGGTTTTTAATAAAACATTTCAAAATCTTTTAACTACAAACATTTTTCTAAAAATGTCTAAAAATAAAAAATAAAAAAAAAATAAAAAATCTTTTGACTATAACGGTGCCGAAGAATTCCCGAGTTACCGACAAGGCCAGACTGAGAAGTGTTATTTTAATATATATATAACTTGGATTATATATATGATGTAATATTATGACATGATTTTTTGATGATTATTTTGATATTTATACGAGGTATTTATACGACGTAGATTGTCACAAGAAACCCTAACTTCCCTAGTAAATCAATCGAAGCTATTCTCGTAGGAATTCTAGCTATTCTAGATCTAAAACCAAGTTGTGGATATTTATGATCCCAACAAATGATTGATATTCGTATAAATGTAGATATTAGTTGATTGTGATATTGAAGAAGAATTGGTAAGATTAAATCTGATATCGATGTCATGACGATATTTCCTTACAAGAGTGGAGTTCGACAAAACGTTACCACCTAGAAAGATGTCATCTGATTCGTTGTCACCCAATTCTTAAATTTGAGAATCGAAAGGGAGAATGTTGCACTTGAGGATGTCATTGGAACCATTACCCAAAAGCCTCATGCCACTAATACCTTTCCGAGAAGTCTAATTGAATGTATGAGTCATTTCATACTAGTGACTCATTTGATAATTTTTGTTGTAAGAGCTATAGGATTGGAAATTAAGTGTTGTTTATATTGAGATTTTATTGCCCTATTAAGGTCTAAAAATAAGATTGAATGTATTGGAAAATGAGGTAGGATATCGAATTGAGTATAAGTTGGTTGAAACTTGAATAAAGTAAAATTTAACTTTAAGGAATATGAAATTGTTAAGAGGAATACGTTAAGTTCTGTGATTAAATTATAAGGTTTTAATTGATTGTAGGTTTGTGTTAAGGGTTGTTCCTAGGCCATTGTCCATTAACGAGGATGCCTAGTGTCCAATAAATAAATTGAAGAAATCTTCTTCTGAATTGAGACCGTGGGATCTTCCGGGACATGTGGAACACCTAATGACTCTTGTAGGTTAGTATTCATTGTGGTATCTTTTAAAAATAATCCCTAACTTAACTGAGATATCAGTTGGTAGGATGAGTTCTGAGAATTGTATGACATAGTGACACGTAATGTGTTACGGTACTAATGTTTAGATTTTACTAGTTGAAAAAGTTCGTTTCTCGGTATCTTCTCGAATTGCTTTCCGGTTAATTGTGTGAGATTAGTTGTTCTTGGTGAAACAAATATTTTTTTGGTTTTGGTAAAATAAATGTGCAAGACTTAAAAATAAATGGCAAGTAATTAAAACTAAAACTAGTTGAAACATAAACGGTGCAATCATTAAAGCGTTAAAAGTAAATGACGTGAACTTAAAACTTAGCGAAACGTAAATTGACAATTAAATAACAATTCAAAGCGAAATTAAAATGAACTTAAAAATAAAATAAGAAACATTAACCATTTAACTAGAACAAAGTATTAAAACAAACCAAAACCACTCAAATCGGAATACACCCAAAAAGTGTCCCGATCGGAATGTATTCCGATCGGATGTTCGGAATGTTGGCATGATCGGAGTATATGAAGGACACGTAATCGGAATATAGAAAGAGGAGTACAATCGGAATGCTGAAAAGTGATACAATCGGAATGAACCAAAGTAACCCCGATCGGAATGGAGGACAATGCATGAAATCGGAATAAGGTAAGATGGGACCAATCGGAATAACCCAATAGGGGGCCAATCGGAAAAAGCAAACCCTTTTCCGATTGATTGATCGGAAAAAGGGGTTGTTTGGTCGGAAAGTAGTGGTCGAAAAGGGGCGATCGGAAAAGGGTTTTAAAACCCTTTCCGATTTATCTCTTGATCCGAAAATAAAGGCAAGGTATTAAGCTATTTGATTAAGCTAGAACCAAAACTAACACGAATCAACAATGAAAAATGACTAAATAAGCTCGAACATCAACTTATCAAACTTAAAATCAACAAACTTTAAAATCAAAACATAAAAAGATGAACTTTTAAGCACGAAAACATAAATGAACAACACGGATCATATGTAAATCGCACCAAAAGTAAATTAGAATCAAGAAAGGAAGATGAGAGATTAAGACAAGAAAAGCAAAGATTAAAGAACAAATAATGAAAACTTACTTGAAAATTAAATGATTAAAAGTGCATAACAATTAATTAAAGTGCAAGAATTAAAATGACAAGAATAAAAATGGTGGAAGTGGTGGTTTGTCAAACCACCCAACAACATGAAAATGAAGCTAGCCTAAACTATATATAGGGGTGATTAGGGGGAGCTTAGGAAGCTTCCTCCCTCTTTCCTCTTTTCCTTAATTGCGTCATTAGGTCCCTCCTTTCTTTAATCTTCTTAAATCTTGGACTTAAATGATTTTGTCTTCGGGATTTCTTTGAACTCGTCTTGTATTTCTTCATAAATAAGACTCGAGTTCTTCGGCTTTTTAGTAAACTTCCGTCCTTTAACTTTTTCTTCGATAAATCTTCAGAATTGGTCTTGGACTTCCGTTCTTTTTCCACTCTTGATTTTTCGACTTCATCTTTCGTCTTTTTCTTCGATAAAAGCCCGTGAATGCCGTGTTTTCTCCACTTTTCACCTTTTCGTCCTAAATCACAACAAAAACACAAACCACGCATAATTCCGACATAAATGGCATAAAATACACGTTTTGGCTCGGTTATTATTGTAATTAAGTGGTAAAAAGGATGGGTGTTTTCACACCTATCAAATCCCCTACACTTAACCATTGCAATGTCCTCATGCAATGCATTAGTTACAAAGCACTTTTACATTTTTCATCACAATCAATCCACGTTGGCCTTTATTAAAGAGATAGAAAATTATAAACATACAAAGTAAAGAAATCTAAAACATACATTGGGTTTTGAAAATGTCGTGAATGATCATCATCCTCAAGTTTTCACTTTCTCCAAACCAAGCTTAGAAACGAGATCATTGTTATTATAAGTTAGAAAACTAACACGAACTCATGTGGGTCAATTATTTACTTAGACTCCCTTATTCCTAGGTGTATCTCTTTTATTTTATTGTTGTCTTGAATGATCACGAGGATGCATCGTTGACTTATTTCGATAGTTATTTAGGCCGAAAATAAAGTGCACGATTTAATCAATAGTTAGCTAAAGGACCAAATCTTTTAAAACTGCTTCTCGGGACCTCATAAAGTTCATATCTTGGCATAACTCGCTTCACGATTTGAGACCTTTCTCGGACCGATATTTGGCAGCGACTTCATACTTCAAATCTTGAGAGACGTTCATGAAATTATGGTCTTCTCTTCATAATTGGAATTTCTTCACTTGAAGTTTGAGAGATTCTTCATATTTGGACCACGACTTCTTCATTTTTCTTCAATCTTTATTTTGGACTTTGATATACAACGATCCGCCTCCTTTTAGGACTTGGATCTATTTATCCTCATACCTTGTTAGGGTCTTTTTGGATAGACTTCTCCATGATCTTTTGGGGAGTATTTGCTTTTCGTCGTGTGTCTCGATCCTTCATATTGATTTTCGATAAATGATTCTTCACATCACTTTGGATCTTTAGCAACAAAATGTAGCCCTCATGCCTTGTTAGGGCCTTTTCGGACTCGCCAATCTTCGCATCCCGCTTCAATAAGTTATGCCTTGGCTATGAACTCTAGTCCGTACCGAGCAACTTTTAAACGATCTGGGGCTAGGAGCTAAGTAACCTTTTAAGTCGTACAACCTTATTTATTGCAGTTAAATTTATTAACAAGGTGAGGGAGAATAGGCTTATAATTAACTCACATAAATTCACGAAAGAATACCGAACTTATAATTGGCTCTATCATCTCTCGTTCTCCACAGTTTAAAATCTCAAGGAATGAGACTCGTAGATGCTTAGCCTATTAAATCAAAGTTTTGGGTTTTCGAGTCGCCTATAGGATCTTGCAAATTCTTAGACTTTTTCAAGTTTAGAAATCGCGTTTTAAAGTTCCCTTGATAAACGACTCTCTAGGATCAATTATAGGAACTTGCGAAAAGTTCTTGTTCTTAACCCGTGAGAGTTAAGACTTTCGCGTTTTATAGCTCCCTATATAAATGCCTAGCAAAACTTGACTTAAACACGTTAAGGATACTAGCTAGAGTAAACTCGGATTGAGTCAAAAGATTCACAACGTTTGAAAATTAAAACCACTTATTAAACATTTATTCTAATAAGGAAAGAAAATAACAAAGGAAAATACACTATACAACTAGGCCAAAATAGATTAAAAATTTTGAAAAATGTCGAAAAATTGATTTTCCGGTTAAAATGAGGACAAATACAAGGAAAAGGCCACTTAACTTCGATAGAAGTCCCCCCTACACTTAATATAAACATTGTCCTCAATGTTTAAGCATGTGGGAGTAAACTCCCCTACACTTAGGACATTGTGCAAGTTGTTTAAATCTCGCTAAGGAAAAGACAACTAAAGAGATTCCTATTTTAATATTGAGAAATATAAAATAGTGAATCGAAAAGAGTTTAGGATAGAACCGGGAAGAAGGGAACACGGAATCACGGTTCTTCAAAAGTCATAATGAGTGTGTCTTTGAAGCTCTAATCCCTGCACATGATAAGAAAGAAAGCAAGAAACACCACGGGGCTCCCCCTACACTTATGGTAAAGATAGATAGATAATTGGGTTGCCTCCCAAAAAGCGCTTGTTTTTGTTAACCGAGTCACGAGCCTGACTCGTCCCCGAATTAAATGGTCCATGGGGAAGCCTCGAATGTAATACCGGGATCAAAGACCTTGTCCTCGTTCCCGGTTGACATCAACAAAGGAGAGGCGGGGGGATAAGTCTTGAAAGGGAGAAAGGTCCTTTCAACATACGAAAAATTTGTGAAATCAAAGTCCACGGGAGGTGGGTTGGGTAACGTAAGCACATTGTCCTCCCCCAAAGACAATAGATGCTGAGCAAGCGGCAAAGCCGTATTGTTATCAATTATAGCATAATCAATGTCACCTCCCGGGTCAAAGCACTCATCCTCCGAGATAGTCTCTAAAGGGGAGGATGAAAGGTGCTCGAGAGGGGGACTTGGGACAATACCTTCAAGTAGCACATTATCAAAAATAATATCTCCCTCTATGTCATTATCATCAATACCTGGAGGCATGGAGTGAATGTCGATTTCTTCCAGCAATGGGTCATTATCTTCAACGGTAGGAGGAGATGGAGGTAAAGGCTTGGAAATAGGAGAAGTCAACTCTTCGATTTGAGCAATAAGGAGGTTTACTTTCCGTAATCTATCGCGAAGAAGCACATCTTCCACCTCATCCACAAGATCATGATGATCGGTGAACTTTTCGTAAACCGGAGAGAATAAATCGTCATCGCCTGCATCTCCCGGTGGAGATTGAGAAATTTCAAAAGTGAAAGTCTCATAGCAGAGAGAAGAATCGTCATCACTAGGATCGACCTCTTCCGGAAGAGAAATGTCGTCCTCAGGCTCCATAACAGGTAAGTCACAAACCTCATCATCCAATACTTTGTCGAGATCAACATCACTAAGCTCATTCAACGAATCTAGATCCTTAGATGCAGTAGGAACATCGACAGTAGGAGCAGCAACTTCAGAAGATTGGTTGAAAGTGTAGACATAATCGTCGTCATCATCATCATAATAGATGGGACGAGTCCAGTTAGGAGTGACGTAGTCGGCTAACTCTTCCTTGATAACCTCCACATCTTTAAGAAGCTCATGCAGCAACTTTTGTTGTTCATCGCCCCGAGTATGTTCAATTTCACCAATTCTATCCCACGCTTTAATTAAACATTTTCGTGTAGAAAAGAAGGGAAAACGACTAAATTGGCTCAAAAAGGTGTCGGTGGTTATCAAGGTTTCGTCCACATCAAGCAACGGTTGCCTTTCCTGATGCAAGTCAGCTCGGAGTTGAGCTAAACTTTCTAGAATGCCATTTAAAGAAGTGAGTTGTTGATCAAGCCTAGTTTGCTCATTGGATTGATGATTGAGGGTGTGATGTGGGGGCTCACGGTTATAGACACTAAGATGAAAGCACGGTAGCTTCTCAAAGATTTGCGACGGATCACAAGAAGAAGCATCGTGAGGGCCCCCACAAATATAGCACCATGGGTATGGAGAAAAACTGGGTGCCTCTTGTTGAAAGCTATTATCATTGTCATAATTGTACCCCGGTTCTTGCCCGTGTTTATACGGGTATTGAACCGGGCACGAAACATGCCAATGAGAATCGCTTCCACAATAGATGCACGGGGGAACAGGAGGTAGGTTCAAAAAGTACGAATTAGTCGAGTTGCACAAAGGACAAAATCCGGATTGTGTGTAGTCGATATCGTTTCCGCACCGCTCACATGTACACCATTGGCAAGAGTGGTTCCCAGATAATTGCTTCCCACACCGGACGCAATGGACATAAAAATCCATAAAGAAAGATAGATAAGCAAGAAGAATATTTTTGGTGCAAAACTTTGAAAAAGAAATGCTTTTATGATTTTTCAAATGTTTTTGGATTTTTGAAAATATTTTGGACACGAAAAATAACGTTCACAAGTGAACGGATCCCAAAAGCCAACGCTTCTCTCACAAAAAACTTTCGATCCTCACGAAAAGAGCCGGCAGCGGCGCCATTTTAATATATAGATTTTACTAGTTGAAAAAGTTCGTTTCTCGGTATCTTCTCGAATTGATTTCCGGTTGATTGTGTGAGATTAGTTGTTCTTGGTGAAACAAATATTTTTTTGGTTTTGGTAAAATAAATGTGCAAGACTTAAAAATAAATGGCAAGTAATTAAAACTAAAACTAGTTGAAACATAAACGGTGCAATAATTAAAGCGTTAAAAGTAAATGACGTGAACTTAAAACTTAGCGAAATGTAAATTGACAATTAAATAACAATTCAAAGCGAAATTAAAATGAACTTAAAAATAAAATAAGAAACATTAACCATTTAACTAGAACAAAGTATTAAAACAAACCAAAACCACTCAAATCGGAATACACCCAAAAAGTGTCCCGATCGGAATGTATTCCGATCGGATGTTCGGAATGTTGGCATGATCGGAGTATATGAAGGACACGTAATCGGAATATAGAAAGAGGAGTACAATCGGAATGCTGAAAAGTGATACAATCGGAATGAACCAAAGTAACCCCGATCGGAATGGAGGACAATGCATGAAATCGGAATAAGGTAAGATGGGACGAATCGGAATAACCCAATAGGGGGCCAATCGGAAAAAGCAAACCCTTTTCCGATTGATTTATCGGAAAAAGGGGCTGTTTGGTCAGAAAGCAGTGGTCGAAAAGGGGCGATCGGAAAAGGTTTTAAAACCCTTTCCGATTTATCTCTTGATCCGAAAATAAAGGCAAGGTTTTAAGCTATTTGATTAAGCTAGAACCAAAACTAACACGAATCAACAATGAAAAATGACTAAATAAGCTCGAACATCAACTTATCAAACTTAAAATCAACAAACTTTAAAATCAAAACATAAAAAGATGAACTTTTAAGCACGAAAACATAAATGAACAACACGGATCATATGTAAATCGCACCAAAAGTAAATTAGAATCAAGAAAGGAAGATGAGAGATTAAGATAAGAAAAGCAAAGATTAAAGAACAAATAATGAAAACTTACTTGAAAATTAAATGTTTAAAAGTGCATAACAATTAATTAAAGTGCAAGAATTAAAATGACAAGAATAAAAATGGTGGAAGTGGTGGTTTGTCAAACCACCCAACAACATGAAAATGAAGCTAGCCTAAACTATATATAAGGGTGATTAGGGGGAGCTTAGGAAGCTTCCTCCCTCTTTCCTCTTTTCCTTAATTGCGTCATTAGGTCCCTCCTTTCTTTAATCTTCTTAAATCTTGGACTTAAATGATTTTGTCTTCGGGATTTCTTTGAACTCGTCTTGTATTTCTTCATAAATAAGACTCGAGTTCTTCGGCTTTTTAGTAAACTTCCGTCCTTTAACTTTTTCTTCGATAAATCTTCAGAATTGGTCTTGGACTTCCGTTCTTTTTCCACTCTTGATTTTTCCACTTCATCTTTCGTCTTTTTCTTCGATAAAAGCCCGTGAATGCCGTGTTTTCTCCACTTTTCACCTTTTCGTCCTAAATCACAACAAAAACACAAACCACGCATAATTCCGACATAAATAGCATAAAATACACGTTTTGGCTCGGTTATTATTGTAATTAAGTGGTAAAAAGGATGGGTGTTTTCACACCTATTAGGTACAATTTGACTTGTTTGTGATTAATGAAAAGACTACCTTTGATTGCTAAATCCTACATGTATCGATGTTATCTATCTTTTATTGCTTCATCCTAATACTCGCATTAGTGATGTAACCATTGAACGAGTACTCATCTTGATTTGAGTTACGTTGTGGATTATTCTTTTTGAGTGCCATCGAGATCATGAACCTCATGATTATTTGGCTAAGCTCATTTCCTATCATATTGTAGTTAGTTCTTGGTGAACAACTTTTCATCACTCTTTTGCAGATCACTCATTGTTTTTATAAGATAAAACCGTATCATTTGAGGAAATTGAATTTTCATCACTATAAAGATTATTCAAAGTGAGATTCATAAGTGATTGTTATCGAAATGAAGTTGTTTATAAAACACCTTGGGAAAACTTAATTGTTTTCATAACAAGGAAAATCTTTGTAAATTTATTCTTGATTCTTATTTAAGAATTAAGCATGAAAATGTTTTTATTATAAACATGATGATAATATTTTGACGAACTGAGTATTGCATCGTTGATCTTGAAATTGTATATAGTTGCGCGCCTACATACAATTTGGAATGGACCATGTAAGGCTGATTAGTAGTCACCATAAAACTGATTAATAAACGCTACATTTTCTTTGAAGATTGTGAAAGATTAAAATTTATGAGATCTGCAAGAAGTGAAAATTAAGGACATAGTGTTAGGGACACCTACATATTTTCCTGTAGCATCTATTCTTCTGAGTCGAATTT
Source organism: Glebionis coronaria (assembly GCA_025667525.1). Classification (NCBI taxonomy): domain Eukaryota; kingdom Viridiplantae; phylum Streptophyta; class Magnoliopsida; order Asterales; family Asteraceae; genus Glebionis; species Glebionis coronaria. The sequence continues at coordinate 74,747,232 of CM046876.1, forward strand.
ACTCATCTGTGGAAATTGTCTTATTTGACAATTGACAATTCTTTCTTGTCCAATTCTCCCGTAGTGAGATTCTTAGGAAAAGTATCTGATTACCGAGTGTTGATACCCGACGGGATGTATTGACGTTCTTATCATTTCTTATGATTTGATTTCATTTGAATGACCTGGGTAACGATCCGAGGAGCTTTCGAATGCGTACTCAAATTATGAAAACATGGGATATATTCATATTCGTTAAATGTTTTCGTCTGTGTTTGATTCGAAATTCTTTCGCGTAGATTATGCGTTAACCCTACTCTTTTAAGGTTAGTTATGTCTCCATATATCCTTGAATTGTGAAGGATTATGAGTTATTGTTAGTCTTTTGAGAAGTTCACATCTTATCGACGGCAACAAAACTGAAAAGTTGATAGTGCCAGTAGAATGGATTGATTGATTATGACATGACGACATTGTCTTAATTGATGGGAACTCGAATAGAATTCCCCTAAATGATAAGATGTTGATTATCAAAAGTGATCTAAATAATTCTTGATGGATGACCATATCCTGTATTTAGACTTAAAAATTATACCGTGAATGATTGTGAATTAGTCATAGATATTGTAATCTAGAAGAACCTAATATGAATTTATTAAAAGATGTTTCCGTTATCTAAAACCTTAGGAAGTATTTGTTGGTGAATTACCTAGACTTTCGCCATTAAGGCAAGTTGAAATTGGAATTGATTATATTCCCGGTGCTGCACCTGTGGCTTGTGCACTGTATGTCAGCACCATCTGAATTTAAGGAATTACCGTACAACTGAGAGAGTTGTCGGAGAAAGATTTTATTCTACCAAGCCTGTCATCATGAAGAGCTATGGTGTTATCATTCCTTATATTTATAGATTACTGTTAACAGAGTAAATTGACAATCGAAAAAGATATCCATAACTCGAAATGTAAGATTTGTTCGATCATTTACAAGGTTTTAGCGTATGTTTTAAAGATTTGATTCACGGCATGGTTATCATCAACGTCGCGTCGGCGAAAAAGATTATGTATTCCAATCACTACATCCGGTACTTGTAATGAACATTATGAGTTTCACGTGATGTCGTTTGTATTGACCAATACACATGTAGCATTCATAAATTTGGTGAATCACGTGTGTAGGCTGTATTTTGATAAATTCATGCCCGTGATCATTAAGGACTATTTGTTTGTTTATAAGAATAAGAATGAAGTTAATAATTAATTATAGATTGCCCTGAATTGGCCGAACAATGAAAACCTGTACCTTGAATAATTGATATGTGATTAAAGACTTAAACCTTTACATTAATTGACTGTGTGATTAATAAGATAATGGAATATATTGACTCTTCAAAAATTAAGAGCCCTTTTAAGACTTTGAGTTATACTAAAAAGAAAGTACAAATATGTTTTGACAAATGTTTTAACAAAGGATTTTAAGGAATTATTGCCTTATACACAAACCATTTAACTAAACTTCTGTTTAGGGGTAAATGTTTGTGTATACTTCTAGACAACTTAAGAAGAATTGAGGAAACTATATAATTTATGACTTGAAATTTGAAACGACAATTTTTACTTTTCAACTAAGAAAACTTTGACTAAAGTATAAACAAAGATTTTTCAAATATTTACGAATCTTATTAATTATTTTCGATAAATCAACAAAAATCGTATTAATTAAATTCAAATTTATTTTTGAAAATTTTATATAATTGGTCGAACTAAAAATTTAAAATTTTTACGTTTACGCTTCATAAAATTTAACTAATAATTAATTAATTAATTATAATAATTATCGACGCTTTAGACGAGGGATTGAGAAAAATGGATAAAAATGATAGTTGAGAAGAAACTAAAACTCAGAAAATGTGAAGAAATAATTTTTGAATAAATACGGTTATGATATTTATTTCATCAGGAAAGTGAACGTAATTACTGACAAATTATGTATAAAAGATAAAGAATCAATTAGGATTGTGTTCCTTAATAGTGAAGGTGCAAAATAAATTGCCGAACGATATAAAAATAAACGATGTTTGTAAAAAGGATAATATAGATAATAAAAAGGGGTTCGCGGCTAATGTGAACCATTAAAATAGAGAAGCCGATAGCGTTAGATGTATAAAATGCCATTTGTGATTGTCTAAAATGGAGGATTGTGAGATATAGTTATGTTGGAATCTTGTAAGTATAAGTATTATATGTATGTCATTTTTGACTAAAAGTATCTTTATCTGAAGAAGTTGTACTAATGGCAATTATGAAGGCATACATAGCCTCATACATTAGTAAACGTCTAGCTATTGCAAAGGTCATCATCTGAATTTGATTCGATTTGGGTCATCGTCGACAGACTGACCAAATCTGCTGATATCATTCCCGTTAATGATAAATGCAAAAGAGTTAGGTAAACATGGTGTGCCTGTATCGAACATCTTTATCAAGATCCTCGCTTCGCATCGAATTTCTAGAGATTTGCTTAGAAATCATTGAGAACGAACCTTGATGAGAGTACTATGTACCACCCCAAATCGAAGGGACGAGGTAAAGTAACGATACAAAGTAATATAAGTATTGTTCTATGTTTGAATGATTGACCTTTGGTAATAGACCGTATAATCGTTTTCCTTTGGAAGGATTATCATTGATAATCATCGTATTAGGATTGAGATTGAATCTTGTTAGGATCTAAATATTAGAGCATCTGTAAGCAGGAGTTGAGATGAAGACACCCGACATACACCCATTGTGAGTTGGACATGTCTTTTAGGTTTAAGGTTTCCTATGATGGCGAACCTAACCTTACAAAATACCCGACCCGCGAGATCTGAAATGATTGTTGAAATTAGGATTTGATTATTGACAGCCGGTAGTGGGCAAGAGGTTATGTGAATATGAAATGTAGATCTTGAAGTGCCAAATGGGTAGCGAAGTTATGCCACAATTTTTAACCTTGGAAAAATGAATTCATGATCTGACAAATCATGGGATATAAGTCCCCGTTGTATGGGACCATTGAGATGATGTAAAAGTTGGGATTGAAAGGCATATAAGCTGGATCTACCCTAGGACTTCAAGAGCTGCGTAAATTATGTTTCGTATATCGAACTTGATGGAATATCTATCAAGTGAAAATCTGATTGTTCTTAGTAAAGCTTAGATCGGCGAAAAGTTGCATTCATCAGAAACCCGTGAACATCATGGATAGAGAAAGTAAGTCAACATTTAGCCTGATCTTATTCCCGTAGTTATGTTTCATGAAACTCGCGTATTATAATGGATTACACTTGTGAGAAAAGACCGAATGTGGAGGAAATACCCACATGGCTTTAACTTTATAAGAAGCGAGTAGTAAGATGATCTTTGAGGACAAAGATCCTGTTTAGGAGTAAATGTTGTGACAATCCGTCAATTTATGGTTGATATTTTATTCTCAATATTTATTTAAAAACATTATTTTAATGTTACAATATGAACTCACTTATTTTTGGGAAGTAATTTGGATTTACGTCTTGAAGTAGCGTCGACTACGTCTAAACCGGAGGATTCAACGTTACGTGCTTACGTTTACATACACCGTCTTTGGTGACAGTCCGACATTTCAGAAAATAAATTTGTCTATAAATATTATTTTGAGATTTTAAATTTGTGTTGGTTCATAAACTCACAAATTTACGAGAAGAGACTAGGACTTACGATTTTATTTTAACGTCCTTTACGACTAAACCGGAAACCCTAGAATTACGTATTTACGTTTTCGAACTCCGTTTTTGATGAAACAATTTTTATTGGATTCGTTTTGTGACGTTGATTCATAATTTATAAAAACGTTTTTGTAAAACGACCCGAGGGCACGCAAATAGAGGAAACTAGAATCGAGGAGTACCCGTAAATAAATGGGGATGAGACAAGTGGGACACTTGCCCCACCCCCATCAAAACCGGCCATATTAAGCCGACACACCATAAGGTGTCATTTTATTAACCAAGCTACAACACTTGTCCATTTTAGCTTCAACTTGAAGCTACCTTCCATCAAAACCATCAAACCATACCACTCTCTCATTTCATCCATGAAATACCACACACAACTTCTCTCTTCCTCCTCCATTTGAGCCGTCCCATATAACCCCTTAAACACCAATTTTGATCAAAATCAACCATTAAATCTTATGTTATATACAGATATGTTGAAGCCCGTTTGAAACCCTATTGATTGGTGGTCCTTATAACATCCAAGGAGGAGTTTTCATGGAGTAGTAGGGCTGATTTTCCACAAGGTGTTTATGAAGAATGGTGGTCTTGAAGATGGTCTTGGTACATCACAAGTTTCTCCATCAAAAACCATGTCCAAATCATAACCTACATAAACTTGGTGGTATAAAGATTGTCCTCCTCATCTTCTTGTTATTTTGATTATGTAAACATGTATTTTATTTCCTATTGTATATGTATATGATGATAAAAATGTTATGTGGGGATTTGGTGTTGATAAACATGCTTGGAAAGGTGAAAAACTATAAGAAACAAGGCTAAAATATTCTCTAAATTTGTTGGCTGTATAAAACAGTAAAGAATCAAATGGTTAACTGATAAAAATGGCATAGAGTAATGAATAAACAGTAAGCTATGGGTCTTGTACACATGTGAGAGTTGGCCATGCGATGGAATCATTGTAATGAGTGAGATATGATCAAAGCAAGTTTAAGGTACAAATCTGAGTTCACTGTTTTGGACGATTTTTAGAAAATACTTAGAAGATGATTCAACAGTATCTATAGAAGAGTTAAATGGAGCACATAGCATTTAGTTTATGTGATAAAAATTTGAGCTTCTATCTCCATATAGAACTCAAGATATGGCAGTTTTAGTGAAAGTGAAGATAAAAATCTGATTTTGGAAATTAAAGTATAATACTATTATATAAGCACTCAAAATTTAATAGTATAAAATATAAATTAAAACCCACTAACTTATATAATACATTTATATAAATATGTACAATGGTAAATAAGTGGACATTTTATAAAAAATGGTAACTTGTTAAGTTTTATAAGTTATAAAACTATAAACATGATTTTTACGACTTTTTCGGCTAATACCGTAAAATTAACGTTTTTGTTAAATAAAACTTAGATGGTTGGACCCGTCTATTGTAAACTTTTATAAAACTTATATACTGATATATAAACATATATAACAAGTAAAAACCGATAAGACCCGAACTATAGGACATACGGATGTTAACGGACTAAAGTAACGTTATTGGACTAATAATACAACAAAAATGGACTAAAACACTTATAAACTTATTATTGGGCTTAACCCATTTAGGCCCAACTTGTAAAGTGTAGATACTAATAATATAAGTATAACATGGATTGATACAAGTTAAGGAACTTATAATAAGTTTATTGGATTTAAAACGCGTAAATAGGTAAATCTAGTAAACTAGTAAAAAGATACCAATACGTAAACACTAAAACGAGTTAATGAGAATATGTAAACCCACTTGATCATCATATATAAATAATCATCATATGTATACATAATTGTTATTTTTATAAAGTCATTGGACATGAGTCTAAGACGAGTATTATTTGTCTAGGTTTTCGTGATTGAAGCACGTACCGTACGTCCGAATTACCGATAACCCGTCTTCCCACATCAACGTGAGTTCATAGCCTCGCACTCTTTTAAATGTTTTTATAAATGCTTTATAAACCCGCGAGGGAGATAACATGTTAGTTTTTATTAAATAGGACACCATTTGTCCCGATTGTTTGTTTATTAATTTTGGACCTGAATGATTGAATGACCCGATTGTATGACCTGATAAATGATTAAAGGACCCGATAGATGAAATTAAATGGATTATTAAAGTTAGGTTATGTCACTAAAAGTCCCATTAGCATGAATTGTGAACTACCAGGATTTGGTAGACGCTTATGCATATAATAGTACTATTTGGGGACGATCACCCCAGTTCGCGCCTTGACGGTTGATCCCCGTCGTGCCACATTGATTGGTAAGCGAATTTATGTATGAGAAGATTTCCATAGCGTGACCTTTGTGACGACACGCTACTTTAGATGGGCAAAACTGGTATCGGGTTAGCTACCCGTTGTTGGTTTAGTAAGGTAACAATGTCATGCGACTTATAATAATCCAAATTAACGAAATACTAATAGACGCTCCGAATTACGATGTATTGCCTGACTAGCAATACAGGGTCATACTATTGATATTATGTTCGTGTTTTGGTTTTCATAACCATATTCATATAACGGTTTTTATTTAACTTTATACAACGTCGTCAGACGTATTGTATGATGTTTTTACGACATTGGCTCGTATAATGATTTTTAAGGCAAACGCCTATATTATGATTTCGATAAAGATTTGTATAAAATGACTTTGGCTATTCTACGGCCTGTTAAAATGATTTGAACAAAATGGTTTTCATAAATAATTTTATACTGATATTATATTGATGGATTTTATTAAACTCTATGAATTCACTCGGCGTTATCGCTGACCTTTTCTTTTAACATGTGTTATCTCAGGTACTTGAAGGTAATTCTCGGGAAGACAACAAGAATTCATGGCCCGCACCTAAATACTTATTTCCATTCAAATGCTTTGTAAAACCTGTATTAAATACAATGACTTGGGACCTATGTAAATTTGATATTTATGAATGGAAATGCTTTATTAATAAACGACGCGATTTTTATGCGTTGTCTATGATGTGAGTAATGTGCTATCCCGTAACACCAACTAGTCTTCCGCTGTATTGAGTCGTATAAATTTGGGGGTGTTACAGATTCTCTTTGATATCAAAACCATTAACTAAGCTAACTAAAAAGAATGAACTGTATGTGTGTGGCAATGATTAAGAGAAATCTTTTCAAACCATGAAAAGAGAACTCTGCAACACACCGATCTTATCGTTACTCGAAAGAACTAAAGATTTAGAGCTGTTTGATTTGTATATGCTTGTAGGAAACCTAGGAAGAATGAGGAAACTGCACAACCCACGACTTGTAATTGGGTGCGGTGATTTTACTCTTCGCCAGTTGAAACATTAATTGTATGGCACTAATGTACGGTATCCACCGATAGTAAGAGCCTACAATGTATTCTGGAATAAAATAGGTAGCTTAGCCTTTAAGTGATTACGATTGTGTTATTCGTTATCATTCGTGATGTTGGAGCAAATTACAATAGATTCATTGTTAAGCTCTCGAAAACTCAGCCTGAATATGACTCGGTTTCTGGCAATGTTGATTGATTGACTTTGTTCATTTTATTTCGATAAATAATCGATCGTGCTAACTAAGAATCGTTTGTTAACTGCTCGTAGTAGACATGAAAGTTATGACGATGTGAAGCGAAAACCTTTGGAATTTGAGGTAGGTGGAAAAGTTATGCCAAAGCTATCACCCTGAAAAGGTGTTATGTATTTTGAAAGACGTGGGAAGTTAAGTCCCCGTTAGTTTGGACCATTCGAGATGATATCGATGGTAGGTCCGATGGCATGAAAACTTAAATCACCTCGAGAGCTACAAGGAATTCACAATACTTTTCATATGTCGAACCTAAAGAAATTTCTTCCTGTCGAAGATCTTATTATCTCTCTTGATGAAGTATGAATCGACGGTAAGTTGCATTTCATCAAAGTACTTGTTGATATTATCGATAAGGAAGTTAGGCAACATAAACGAAGTCGAATTCCTATTGTCATGTGTGATGGAACTCAAGACGAGGTCCAAAATACATTTAACTCTATGATTTCAACGAGCGATCGAGGAAGAACGCAAGTTGATCTTCGGGACGAAGATCCCAATTTGGTGGGGATAATGTGACAATCCGTCAATTTCAGGTCGTTATTTTAATCTCGACTACTAAGTATTATATATTTATTTTAATGAGAATTTTAAATTATCGGCTAACCGAGAAGGTTATGACTTGAAACTTAACGTAAAAATGTCGTTTCGATGAAAACCGACAAGAAAAACATTAAGTATCGATAATATATTCTCAAATTTATCATATGAATGATTTTATTATATTTATTTTTATTTCTCGTGTTTTACGTTTTAACGAATGACGAGAACTACTAATGATCGCGATAACGACTGATGCCCAAAACTTACATTTTATTATCGATTGATCGATATTTGAGCTTTTCGAGATTTTTATCTTTATTATGTTTTAAGTCGAGTCGGAACCATATGAATATTCATTTTGTGTGCGTTTTAACCTTTGGAAAGTAATTTTTACAAATCCCGACTCCCGTGAAATTTCAAAACCGACTAGTGAGTCGATTTCCGCTCTTTAAAATGGTCGTTTAAAAATAAGGCCAAAAGAAAGCCCATTTGACAAAACAAGCCCCTCAAAATTTATAAAAAGGAGGATACTAAACACACACAACCAAACACTCTAAAAAATTTTCTCCTCTTCTCTCCCACCCTCTCTTGGCCGCCGGCCATAAACACCACCACCACCACCAAAACTTTTTCCATCTTGTTTTGATTAAATCAAAGCTTATACCACGTTTTTATTTTCAATTGTAAGTGTTCTTACATCATTTAATCCAACATGCATATCATTAATTTTTCAAGAATCAAAGATTTTTAAAAGTATGTTTTAATCTAATTAAACTAGTGGGATGTTTAATTAGTGTTTGGGTAATGATTAATCAACCATAAAATCAACTAAAAACGAAATGGATTGGGTGTTTTGGCTACACCAAACCCACGGCCAAAATTGGTTTGGTGGTGGCTTGATGATTTTGATGAAATGTGTTGTGGGTTTGTGTTTAGAATGATGTTTCTAGTGTTTTTAGATGGTTAAAACCAATTGCATGTATGATTTAGGACTTGGGTTTTGATGAGGATTCGATTCTCATGGTGTTATAGGCTGTTTGGGTGAATAGGAATGATTACAAGTGGTTAATCTAGGTCTAGATGATGCTTGGATGGATTGGAAACAAGTGTTAGATTGATTTTGAAAGAGGAAAATTTAGGCAGATTGTTCAAGCTTATTTTCATGGGTTTAATTTTGTAAACATGTCATAATGATAAGATAGAGATGTAGAGCTTTGTCTTAGCTTCCTTTCGGTATAAGGTAGAGCTTACGACTCCAAACGAGTCAAAAGTTATGCTATTTTGAAAGTTCGTGTACCGGGAGATGAGAATCAACATAATCCGAAATTATGTTTGGTTTTGGGTCAAATCCCGGGGACCATAGATAGAGTTTGGTAAATGACTGAAAGTTAATTTTTTGTTTTATACCTGCATTTGTGAGTCTATTTTTAGACTTAGGTGTTGGATTGGTCAATGGTGTATTTTAAATGGGTCAAACAAGTCCAACATGGTCAAAGTGCAAAATCAGTCCTAAATGTGTACGTCTAGTAATGTGATGTGTAACGGGTCATAGAAGTGAAAACTTTTCATGGGATTAAATATGGGTTTTATACAGGTCATGAGGTATTTTTGTGAATTTTCTTGAAATTTATATAGGTGCTTAAGTCATAGCAAACAGCCCGTACTTTTGGTAAGTACCGGCAAATCTATAAAATAGGAATCAACTTTAATTACGTAGGTAAATGGTATAAGTCTAGTAACAACTACTTGTTTGGTTTTGGCGTGAGTTTTCATAAGCATTAAGTGTTTTCATATGAGTGTTTTTAGTACAATAATGTACATGGAGTATTGATTTGGTTTACGTACCTTGATTTTTAGGTCAAGTGTTTGATTTTCCCGGGCATCCACGTCGTCGGTGACATTTCTCGTTACGTCTTCGCTAGAACCACGACTACAACGCCAGGTGAGTCTATAGCCTCGCTTTTAACATGTTTACTTGTTTTATAAAACCCGAGAGGGAGATAACATGCTTGTTTTATTAAAATAAAGGGCACAACGAGAAGTTGTGGAAACCCTATTAATGGGTGCAACGAGAAGTTGTGGAAACCCTATTTACTTGAAAAGTAATTATTGAAATTTAAATGTACAACTATAAGTTGTGGTAAACTCATGATTGTTTTAAAATTGAACACAAAGAACTTAATTGTATGTTTAGATGGAAGTTATTATATAATTTTGTTTAGCCTTAAAAGACCCATGAATCATGAATTGTTAATCGAGATAACGCTAATGCTATGGATAGATCTATCGGGGTGACGCCCAGTCCGGTCGCGACTAGCTCTCGCGTGGTGTTGTGATGCACTAGTAATGAAACATCGGATGCATTGTATAAGAGAAATATACGCACTTGGCTAGGTGTGTTGGGCTGAAATAATATATGCTAACATTCAATGTCACGAGACTTATGTAATGACATGATAATTATTTCCGTACAACATAATTGTCTTTGATAAATTATTAACCATGGAAGGTTATTTTTGAATACTTGTGTTCTCTTTATTTAAATTAAACTCTATAGATTCACTCGGCAAATTTTGCTAACTTTTTAACATGTTTTATCTCAGGTCCATTGGGAAGGCACTCGAGGAAGGCGGTTTCGTGAAGCTTGCTTATTTGAAAAGTTTGGCCCACTTTTATAAATTATATCCATTCAAATAATTTTTAACATTTACTAAGTTTTGTAAACTTGAAGTTAATTGGGACCGTGTATGAAATTGTACTTTTATTAAATGATAATGAATGGATGTTTATTAAAACGACTTGTTTAGAGCCGTTTTCTATGATTATGAGATTGAACCATGATAGTAACACCCAACGACCCTTCCGCTGTTATGACCGAAATTTGGGGGTGTTACAGAGTACATGAGAAATACATGCTAAAACGTCAACACAAGGGTTGAGTGAATTCATAGCTTTGAAACTAAAAGCAATGGACCAAAAGTTTCCAAATATTCAGTTAACAAAAGTCAGATTGCATCAATTATCTCACTAAACACATGAAACCGAAACGTCAACACGGTTCAGATAAGTTTGCCCTTAATAGGTATTTATCCATATTACCTAGTGGTCTCAAATACAATGTGTTTGTTTGACAAGAACAATTGGTTAAGTAAGCGTGACTTACCCGGATAGGGATGTCAATCCCAATAGATCTATTCACAGTACTCGTGTTTACTCTACCAGTACAGTCGGTCCAAGTAATTAATGGTTCATGACTAAAAGAGACTTGTTGTTGGCAATTGTGTTACTTAGTGTAAATGATAATGATATGATAAGCATACAGTTCAAGCGCTTGCGTCCATTCGTAAAAATTAACATATATATCCCTCGCGGGTTTCATAGAATAATTAAGTAGTTAGAGCGAGGCTCTGAACTCACCTTAGTGATAACGATAACAAATGAGGATAAAAATCAAAATAATAGTGACAGTAATGAAACGATGAAATAGGATAATACGGGCGACCGCAAGCTGCTGACGACGACCTTAGCTCCACGTCAAGATATAAGTGATTTGAAGTTGTGATGTTGAGTATTAATACCGACATAAACACCGTCAAAACTGACAACCCACATACAAATTCATAAACACCGCCATCAAATATATCCAACACCTTTTACCCGAACACTAGGCGAATGAATTTCAAACCGAGTATGAACCATACGTATCTCTAATTGAGTATGAAGTAAAAGTATTCGATGAACCTTGAACTAAAATTATATATTCTGATTTTCAAAGTAATCTACTTGACTTGTAATATGGTAGTTCATTACGTGTTCGATGGAAATGATATATGCACGTATGAAGGAGATGTGAAAAAATAACTACATAATACGTGTATATATATACTATCATTTTTGTTTCCAATATTGATATTTGTATGTGTGTGTGACGTGAGATGGAGTAAGTGGGTTAAATTATATATTAATTTTGTCTCACAATCTGTAAAGCAGGTATTATCGATATCCGATATTTTAAAACTTACGCGATTAAAAAGTTACACGTAGAACACAGAAAATAAAAGCTCAATATTATATACAAACGAAGACATTCGGAGAATGTTGATATTTCAATAAATAAACGAGTGCTTTTAATATAATAAACATTAGCGTGTTATATAAACGAATGACGCTCAAAGGTTTATCATAAAATTTACGAAAAATGTCCGTCAAATAAACAATTAAAATAATGACAAGAAAAATATTTCTAAGTCATAAGGAGGATATTTACGGTCGATCACGTATGTAGACCTTGTTGTTAATTAATAAAAGGCACACCTTTGATATGTTTAAGCCATAGCCTCGTCTGTTAGCTGAGGATTCAATATTATTCGTAAAAATGTACATGATAAATAAAAGTCGGGTTTTAAATATTGATCTGAATATTACGATTTGCTACAGTTTACCTTAGTTAGAGCTTGTTTGCATTAGCTTATTTAATAGGCTTATTTGTATAAATGCTTACCATTCATTTCCTAATGATGCGATCTATATATTACTTTTTCTAAAACTTGTTCATCCCTTTGAGATGTCAAAATAACGTCATTAGTCTAATCAAGTTGCTGTACATCTGATGGACTTGACCGTTCAGGTATCTTTACTTAGTAGCGGCAAAAACTTAAACCTACAATAACCACTATATGGCTACATTTATAATGACCAAGGTCACATGTTCTTATTTTATGAGACATATAAATCTAAAATTCGCCATTATGTACATTACCTAAAGTGTATACATGTTTGTTAGAATGATATGAAAAGTTTGCTGATTAAAGTAAGTAATAATCTAACCTAATAAATAATTTACCCTTGTGTGTTATTTATAAATTTGAAGTTTACTTAAGAGTATATTGTTGCGGCATTCGTCAATATATACCATTTTTAACCAAAAGTGGTATAAATAAAGATATATAATTGGTAGAGGTTTAAAGATGAGGATATAGCCATAGTTCATTTTATCTTGCGTCAATTGAAGGACGAAAAGGTCTCTTATTCTTGATCAACAACGATCATGTTCAATCCGTCAACTAGGGAATTAATTAATACATACTTATTTATATATGCATATTTATAATCTACAAAATTTATGTCATTTTTCTGGGAAAGGTAGCATACTAGTCGTTGTCTCTTTTGATGATGTTGATCATTCTATTTTTCATATCTGAATACAAGTTTTTGGTTACATAAGAGGAAAAAATTGCTAACTTTCTCTTATGAACAATAATTCATAATTTTTATATGGATCCTGTACAATCTTAACAAAAAATATTGCAAGTTTTATTTTTGTTTTCTTTTTATTAAAGATGTGTACTTTTGATTGTGGTGTGTCATATTAGTTTGTTCGTGTACATAGATTGTTGTAATCTATTCATGTGAATAGATCAACTTTTTAGCAAACAACAACTGAGTTGGATTAATATAAAAATTTCACATAGATCTTAACACATTACTTGATGGAAGGTATTTTGGTGCTTAGTAGAAAAATAGATAATATGAACACACAATAGGTTTAATAATTCCCAACACTCATAAAACTATAGAGCTCGAAGATAAGGTCATTAGATTCTTGCAATAAAATATGTGATGATAAAGATGTAATGTGTGCGGTTCAATCCATGATATGCATCATTTATTACTACTATTCCAGTCTTATTCCATTATTAGTTATCCAATCATTAGTATAACTAATTTGTAATATTTAATTTTATTTTGATTCCTTTTGCCTTGGGACGGTCAAGCGAACACAACTTTAAATTTGGGCCGTACTAATGGGAATAATATAGGACGTAAGAATATTTTGGGATGAAATTTTTTATTGAATGATACATGCTACTCCATGTGCTGATTAATAATTTTAATTTAATTGGACCATTTTATCCTATTAAATTTCATAGATTTTATTTTCACATAAATGACTTTTTTTTGTCGAGTGGAGTTCATTATCAAAATGGTAACCACTTTATAGAACTGGCTCATTTTAACAAAAAAATGCATCATAATATAAGATAATTTGAGCACATCTTTTTCTTATGTGAGAATTTAAGTTGATAAGCAATAGGGAGTTTTGGTAACATGTTTAAACGCGTTGGATCAATCTTTTGACTTTTGAGTTTTAATAACGGTTACTGCATGAAATGATTTGAAACTTTTTGTATTTACTTTCTTTGGTTTTAAATATAATCGGTCAATTATAGTTGCTTTTTTTCTAATCTATAATTTTACCTACTTGTGTATAACTGAGATGTTGTATTAGCATGACATTTCCAGCTTCAAAATTTTACACTTCATATCACAAGTTGTATGAAGAACCTACCGTGGCCAAGAAAGTCACTAAAGAAATTGGTAAGAACTGATATAATATCCTTCCCTTGATTTGTGAAATCCTTTCATAATTGCATATACGTACATTTCAATTGTTAGTGTAGTTAATACGGCGATTGATCATAAGATATTCATGTTTTTCAGGATCCTTTGGGGAGAACATGTATTATTTTCCACAAGGACACATGGAACATGTATGTTATAGATCTTTATATGCGCAAGTATACAAGCAATATTTTTTGAATTATGGTCTAATGATTTAAATATTTAGATGCATCACTAAATTCTAATAAATATTTGCTTATAATTTATTAACAATAGTTAGATTTAATCGGCCAAAGGTATGTTTGACAAAATTATGTGTAAGCTGTATGTTGTAAGCTTTAAACTATAAGTTGTTAAATGCAAAGTTCTCTTAACATGAAATTTTCAATATAAGTGTTAAATTATTTGTTATATTAAAATGTAAAATAACTAAAAAAGATATATTTAATATTATTTAAGGGTATATCGATAACTTACAGTTTAACAACTCTTATCAATTTGAAAAGTTTCATGAATAGGTTTTTCATTTATAAGCAACTTGTTTGAAATTAAAACGTAAAGCTCATGTGTCCAAATAAAGATAATTATTTTAAAAGAGATTATTTTGAAATAAAAAGCTAATAGGTGTAAAAAAACTCTATAAAAGGTCTTGCCATTATGAAATCCAATGTATTAGTTGTTTGCCTTAAAGTGACCGTAAGTGACTTCCATTCTGAGGATGCATCATCTCCACCACAAACAATGATTCCATCAAACCTGCCTCGACAAGTTACCTTACATATATATGGCATTTTGTAAGAAGTAACTTTAATACTTCATTAATAATGGTTTATCAACATTAGGTACCTTTCTTCATGAACTATTTCACTCTTTAATCTCATTGTGAACTTCATTCCTACACAAGGCTGCGGATTTTTTGCATTGAGGTATCTATTGACACTGATAATGAACGATAATTCAACATCCCTGTTTAAAAATTATGTCAGATTTATTTAATCGAGTGATGTGAAAAGAGTTCTAGTAGTGATTGCATGGGGTGATGTTGCACAGAAGAAAAGATGAGTAGTCATCCTTAATCCACCAAGCGCACTAGTGTCACGGTCAGTAGGTGTCTTGCAAAATGAGCAGACATTGCAAAAAGTAGGTTCTGGCATTGGATGACTTTGGACCGCTACTTCACTTTTCTGATTAATAAAAGAATATAAACATGTTGAGAGACCTAAAGCTGGCAAGGGTATAGCTTCTAGTTTTAGGAAATTTTGACGGAGTAGTAGTTAGATCCAATTCTGGATGAGATGCAACTATTAGATAGCGGTGTGTGGTGTTGGTGGATGGCGGCAGCGGTCGTGGTGGTGGTGTTATTGAAAAATTAAAGTGGGGAAGAAAGGTTGCGGGTAAGATGTTTTAAAAAAAAGCTCCAAAGACAAACGAATTCATGTATGGAATAAAATGGGTCAAGAAGATTACTCTTGGAATTCTCTTATAAATGAAGATCCAAGAAGCTATTGCACAATTCTAGCTAAACTCTTCCTATCCTAATGTGATCAACCTTGTTTTCTTTTCAACGTGGTTTCAGAAAATAAAGAGGTATTCATTCTGGATGACTCCAAAAATGAGTGAAGAAAGTAGATGGCTTAGAAGAACACATAATTTATATAAGTGGTTCAAAGTATTGCTTGTCATATATGATACAATGTGCCTAAATACATGTCGACTATCTTAAATGACAAGCACTACGTCGAAGCACTTATATAAACCGTGTGTTCTTCTAAACCGTCTACTTTCTCCCACTCGCTTTTTGAGTCATTCATATTGAATACCTCCGTGGATTTTCTAAACTCACCGAAGATAAAAAGAAAACAATGTTTATCACATTTGTCCTAGAAGTGTTTGGCTAGAACTGTGCAATAGCTTCTTTGATCTTCATTTATAAGATACTTCCAAGAGCAATCTTCTTTTCCCATTTTCTTCCATACATGAATTCCTTTTTCATTGGAGCTTTCTTTAAAAAAATATCTTACCCCCAACCTTTCTTCCCTACTTTAATTTTTCAATAACAAGAGCACCACAACCATTGCGCCATCCACCAACACCACACACCGCTATCCGATCGGTGCAACTCCTCCAGAACTGGACCTAACTACTACTCTACTAAAGTTGCCAAAATCTAGAAGATATACCCTCGCCAGCTTTAGGTATCTCATTATGCTTATATTCTTTTATTAATCAACAAAGTGAAGTAGCGATCCAGATCATTCAATGCTAGAACTTCCTTGTTGCAATGTCTTCTCATTTTTCAAGACACCTACTGCCGGTGACACTAGTGCACCTGGTGGATTAAGGATGAATACTCATCTTTCCGTCCTTGCAACAACAAACCATACAATCACTATTGGAATTCTTTTTACATCACTGAATTAAATAAATCTGGCATAATTTTTAAACAGGGATGTCGAATCCTCATTCATTATCAATGTCAATAGATACCTCAATTCACAAAATCTCGAGCCTTGTGTAGGAATGAAGTTCACAATGGGATTTAAGAGTGAAATGGTTCATGAAGAAAGGTACCTAATGTTGATAAACCATTATTAATGAAGTATTAAAGTTAGTGCTTAAAAAATGCCATATATATGTAACGTAACTTATCGATGCAGGTTTGATTGAATCATTGTTTGTGGTGGAGATGATGCATCCTCAAAATCGAAGTCACTTAAGGTCACTTTAAGGCAAACAACTAATACATTTGATTTCATAATGGAAAGAGTTTTTATAGAGTTTTATTCACACCTATTAGATTTTTGTTTCAAAATAATTTCTTTTATAATAATTAGCTTTAATTGGACACATGAGTTTTAAGTTTTGACTTTAAACAAGTAGCTTATGAATGAAAAATTGATTCAGGAAACTTTTCAAATTGTTAAGAGCTGCTAAACTGTAAGCTATCGATATACCCTCTAATAATATTATAATATTTTAAATATTTCATTTTAAGTTATTTTACATTTTAATATTTCAATTAATTTACCAAACAGTTTATTAAAAGCTTACAACATACAACTTACACCGTATTTTACCGAACATACCCTAGGCAATTTAATTATTGTTAATAAATTATAAGCATATATTATTATAATTTAGAGATGCAACTAAATACTTAAATCAATGCATCATAATACATGTTCTTCTCAAAAGGATCCAAAAAAACATGAATAAAAATTATCATCAATCGCCATATTAACTACTCTAACAATTGAAATATATGTATAGAAAAATATGAACAGATTTTATAAATCAAGGGAAGTAGGTTATATCAGTTCTTACCAATTTCTTTAGAGACTTTCTTGGCCATGGTAGGTTCTTCATACATATTGTGATATGAAGTGTAAAAATTTAGAGGTAGAAATGTCTGGCTAATACAACATTTCAGTTATACACAAGTAAATAAAATAATAGATTAGAAAGAAAGCAACAATAGCTGAAAGATGAATATATTTAAAATCAAAGAAAGTAAATACAAAAATTTTCAAATCATTTCATACAGTAACCGTTATTAAAACTCAAAAGTAAAAAGATTCATCCAACTCGTTTGAACATGTCACCCAAACTCCCTCTTGCTTATCAACTTAAATTGTCACTAACACAAAAGATGTGCTCAAATTATCTTATATCATGATGCAATTTTTCGTTAAAATGAGTCAGTTCTACAAAGTGGTTACCATTTTGATAATGAACTACCCTCGACCAAAAGAAGTCATTTATGTGAAAATTAAATCAATGAAATATAATGGCGTAAAATGATCCAATTAAATTAAAAGTTATTAATTAGCACATGGAGTAGCATGTATCATTCAATAAAAAAATTTCATCCCAAAATATTCTTACGCTTAATATTATTCCCACTAGTATGGTCTAAATGTAAATTTTTCTTCACTTGACCGTTCCAAGGCGAAAGGAATCAAAATGAAATTAAATATTACAGACTAGTTATGCTAATAATGAAACAAGACTAGAATAGAAGTAATAAAGGATGCAAATCCTGGATTGAACCGCACACATTACATTTTTATCATAACCTATTTTATCGCAAGAATCTAATGACCTTATCTTCGAGGTTTATAGTTTCACGAGTGTTTGACATTCTTAAACCTATTGTGTGCTCATATTATCTACTTTTCTCCTAATTATTAAAATACCTTCCATCAAGTAAATGTGTTAAGATCTATGTGAAATATTTAAATTAATTCAGTTGTTGTTTGCTAAAAAGTGGATCTATACATATGAATAGATTACAACAATCTATGTACACGAACAAACTAATATGACACACCACAAACAAAAGTATACATCTTTAATAAAAAGAAAACAAAAACAAAACTTGCAAAAAAATTTGTTAAGATTGCACGGGATCCATATTAAAATTATGAATTATTGTTCATAGAAGAAAGTTAGAAATTGTTTCGTCTTATGTAACCAAAAACTCGTGTCCACATATGAAAAATAAAATGATCAACATCATCAAAGGCGACAACGACTAGTATCCTACCCTTTTCCTAGAAAAATGGCATACAACTTTATAGATTATAAATATGCATATATAAATAAGTATGTTTAAATTGATTCCCTACTTGACGGATTGAACATGATCGTTATTGATCAAGAATAAGAGACCTTTTCATCCTTCAATTAACACAAGATAAAATGAATCATGGCTATATCCTCATGTTTAAACCTCTATGAAGTATATATCTTTATTTATACCAACTTTTGGTTAAAAATGGTACATATTGACGAATGCCGCTACACTATTCTCCTAAGTAAACTTCAAATTTATAAATAATGCACCATGGTAAATGATTTATCAGGTTAGCTTATTACTTACTTTAATCAGCAAACTTTTCATATCATTCTAACAAAACATGTATACACTTTAGGTAATGTACACAATGGCGAACTTTAGATTTATATGTCTCATAAAATAAGAACATGTGAACTTGGTCATTATTAATGTAGCCTTATAATGGTTATTCTAGGTTTAAATTTTTGCCGCTACTAAGTAAAGATACCTAAAATATTAATTATTCTACATAAATATTGGGAAAACGATTAATTTTACATGAACGGTCAAGTCCATCACATGTATAGGAACTTGGTTAGTCTAAAGATGTTATTTTGACATCTCAAAGTGATGAACAATTTATATAAAAAGTGATATATAGATCGCATCATAAGGCAAAGAATGGTAAGCATTTAATATTCCGGCATTTATACCAATGAGCATATTGAATAAGTTAATGCAAACAAGCTCTAACTAAGCTAAACAATCAAAGAGAATGCAATAGTAGTAATTGATGCAAATATTAAATATTGAAATGTAAAGGAAAAAAATGTTGTATTGATTGATTACCTTATTGTTGTTGGATTGAACATAATTCCTTGTTGTTGATCATAAGATTATTTTTTATGATTTTGTAGAAATTGTTTCTTTTCGGGTTTAGACAAATAACATTAAACCATTGCTTTATTAGTTCGTATTGGTGAGAAACAACCTATTTCAAGCATGTATATATAACAATTAGTAGTATATTAGTATGTTTATTTAATGTTATTAGTAGTATATTATAATGTTTATTTAATGTTACGTAATATGTAATTCGATGTAATACTATACTTTGTTAATAGTAATATTATACTTTGGATGTAATACGTATCGTTTTTGTTATTAGTAATTTAAGAGTTCTGATGTAATATGTATTGTTAATGTTATTAGTAATATTATACATTGTTGAGTTAGCATAGAAGGTACTTGCGCGGTGCGGCAATGAGTATCTTGTAATATAATTTTCAACGAATAACATTTTCTTTTGCAATGACATTTCAAAAAGTGACAATGTAAAGTTTGTGTAACTTTATCTAGTTGGCTTGTTGAACCGTTGGTGCATTCGGTTCTCGTCTTAACCCGTTGGTTTTGTTTAATTTTTAAAACTATATACACCATCAATTTAGGTAAAGAAACATATGTATGATTTTGTATATATATATATATGCTTTTATTTATTGTATAATATGAAAATATATTGGTATTTTTAAGTAATGGTGTGTTAATTATATGCTACCTCAGCCCCAAAATAATTGTCCACTTTGTCTTTTTGATCTCTTTTTTCTTCAACTTTGATCGAGATATGTTTTTTATGTTATATAATACTTGATGAAAATTATATTAATAAAAATACACTTAAAAAAATTAGTTGTATTTTTCATCAAGAATTATGTAACACAAACATAAATATTAGGTCAAAGTTTAAAAAGAAACTATAAAAGTCAAATGTGTACACTTATTTTATAACACGGAGAGTATTAATTAGTACTATTAATGTATTTTTTCACGCGCGTATTAGTTATTATGTATGATTAAGTTATAATATGTTAAATTTTGTTCGTATTAATGCGATGTTATAATGTCAATATATTAATTTTTAATTTTCATTAGGTTGTACTTGTACATCATGCGTAGATTAATTTTATTCATTATTATATATAGTAAAATTAATTATTATATGTAGTATATATTAAATTAAAAGTAAGACTAGGATAAATTTCAATTGCATTTATTTAATGTAATATCACGTAACAATAAATATAATTTGATGTAATATTATGTCATTAAAAATAATACAGTGCAATATGATATTGTGTATTACAATATATATTCATATTAATAATAGTATATACCTTAGTTACAACTAGATTATTTAATTTTAATATTTTAATAGAAAATTATTTTATATCTTTTGAAAATGAATCCTCGGGAAGGAAATATGAATTTTAGGGTTATATGTTTTCAGGTCATAGAATCTCAACGATTCATCAAATGACCTTTCACGTATTGAGGTACAATTAAAAACATTGTATGTTTTTGGAAATTATAAAGTCGATTGTCATGTTACATACGTACGTATAAGTTTGTGGTTCAGAAAATAATCCATAAATGAGTAAATTACATAAGAAGTATGGTTTCAAAGAGTTTGACGAGACCTTAAACATGCAAACCAAATGTTAAGCGGCGTCTTTGCTAATTAATTAGATTTTCTTTCTTGAAATTATGTAATTACATCTCATGTATCAAAGAGAACGACTATAAAAGAGGCGGTAGAACAGTTTAATCCATTCAATAATTTAGAATCATAGTTTACAAACATGTCCCAACAATAATATAATAATAAACATTTTCAAAAAGTTCATCGAATGGTAATCGATATTTTATTGCCTTTAAAATATCCAGTGCGAATCAATGCTCCTCCAGCTACTCTTAAACTTGAGTACCTAAGAGATACATGCTAAAACATCAACACAACGATTGAGTGAATTCATAGGTGTAACACCCCCAAATTTGGGTCATATGTGGAAGTTCATATGGGGTGCTATTTCATAATATAACAACTCAGGCAATAGAAAATGATTTAAAAATAATCATTTTAAAGAGTATCATTCCAAATTTAGTAAAATTTGATAAGTAATTCATAACATGGTCTCAAATTTAAGTTCACAAAAGATTACAAATTTTTTTCCACTTGAAAGATAATTGAATGATTTTCCACAAAATAGTGAGTCTTTTGCAACTTTATTTTCGTAAGCATCTGAATCCCTCTTTCGCCATTACCTTCAAAGACTTGAGATAATAAATTCTAAATCATCAAAAAAAGTTGAGTGGATCAATAGAGTTTATCCATATACATTACCGAACACAAGTATATTTTAAAACCATCAAGATCATAACAATGTGGACCAGATAAAGTTATAAAGATTTATTATAAGCATCATGATATTGAAACTTTACCATAATATTATCCTACCATACACCTCGCTAATTGTATTTTAAACTGTCACACATGTATCCATCTTTGGCCTCAATCATGCCCTAACGATAGCTAGTCGTCATATGACGGGAGGAGGTCAGTCTACCGAATAGTACGATTCCATGTATAAGCGCACCATTACTCGGTAGCTAAGATTCATGATATATATTAGAACTTTCATTCAGCTATAAGCAGCTTATAATAATCAAGACATCTATTTCGGGTCCCTTGTGTTCTATTTTTAAAACAAGCATGTTATCTCCCTCGCGGGGTTTATAAAATCATCTTTACGAATTTAGAAGCGAGGTTAAAGACTCACCTTAGTGCGATACATCGAACGAGCGAATCAGGATGTAAAGAAATGAAGAAAGTATTCCAAACGTTATCCGCGACCTACAAACGTGATCACGGCCTTAAATAATCGTTTTATGAATAAGTAAAAACAATTATGCAAAAATAGTCAATATGATGCAATACATAAGCTACATTGCCCCATTAACAGCGTTAAGGTGTAACCATATCCAATATGGTTTACCACCTGAATTTACATCCTTAATTATATGCCCAAATACCCATTCAATCATTTCCTTTTAGCTTCCACAATAAAAAGCCACAAGTTAAGATAACTCTAGACGTAAAAATAAAAAATTCCCGACAAGGCTGACTTGAAGAGGGTGTATCTTCCAAACCATAAAGCCGTTAACCATGAGGTTTTCACCTCTGGAAAGGTCTTGGAATCTAGTTTCTAGATCATTTGGCTAATCAACCTGTAGGTTTACTGATGAGACGACAATTATACATGGTCTCATCGTCTAAATCGGGCTTAAAACGGTCAAAATATCATTAAAATACCGGAAAATATACTTGTATTCGTTTGTTTGTATGTTTTAGGTATGGATATCGAGAAAAAGACAAAAAGATCACAAGAATAAAAGAAAAACGAACACGGGAAACGAAGCGGCACAATGAACCAGACCCGAATGATGAATTTCCAAAAAAAGACCCTTGAAGAATTGAAGATTGTCAAGAATGGTCCCTCATATTTGAAGACTTGTCACTTAAGGCCCTTGTAAATATCAAATTTACAAGTCTGGTCCTTGAAAGTTTCAATTATATCGAAGACATACCCTTGAAGGTTACATGAAGTACATTGTTAGTCCTTGATTCCACGACTTAACAACACAAGGACTAACATGCAAACATGCAAAGGACCACCAATGCAAAGCTGTTAAGGAAGTCATTTATTTGGGAGGGCTATTTCTGCCATTAAATAAAACTTTTTAACAAAAAAACACAACAAATCCATTTACCCAAACCACACCTCAGCCCATGTTTAATCACCCGGTTTGTTTATTGAGCCCAAACCTCAAATGAAGTTAATAATATTATTAAGGGAGGGAAACATGTTGTTTTTGCCTCTTTTGGATTAAACTCCACTGTGGAGACATCTATTAACCCTAAACATGCCTAACCTCAATCATACACAAATCAAAGGGGAATCTTAAATTAACTCTGAGGTTTCATTATTCAACCAACACCCGACATACCCACATGGGCAGATGCCTTCCATCTCACCTCCATGGACCATCACCATCACCCTTTGTCACGAGTTACAAATGAAGACAAGGGAGTACAGAGATTGGACGACCTAGATTTCATTACTTGCTCCCCATAACAACATAGAAGGCTGAGATCAGATTTGAAGCTGCAATATCACATGGCACCATCAGATTCATCTAGAACAAGGCATCTCATTGGCATATTCTGAGAATCAAAGAGGGTAGTTTGGGAATTGTAATTGCATTAGGGTTAGGGTTATTGTACCCTCATTTTCTTGTATAAATAATAGCTGTAATAGGTTAGCAATTTTTGTTCCAAATTTTCTTTTTTTATTACTTTGTAATTTATACAATTTTAATGAAAAAGAGTTTGAGTTCCATTGTTTCTCAGTCCATTTACTTTACCAGTTATTTTTAAGTACTTGCAGTTTTAATCATTGTCCTTTTAAAATTCTTTTTATCAAAGATTTTTCAAAGAATTTTGTTTAAATTTTTGAGATCCACAGGTTTGAATCCATGCTCAAATGAAGTGACAACGGATCTTGTTCATAGGTTCACATTTTGTGTTAAATTTATGTTTGGTGATTTGGTTTCAAAGTTTTCAAGAAAAGTTTTCAAGAAAGAAAGTGGAAGAAAACAAAATCAATTTGTTATTGTTGTTCATGTTTGTCGATTCTTAGCAGGATTATTGGAAGCGTGTGGTTTTTTCGCTACCACAAAAGCTCGAAAATCTTAGGGGTATGGATGTGTGTCCCTAAAGGTGAGCATCTTTACTTTTTGTGTCTAGAATATTTGATCATGAGTTTTATGGCGTTGTGCCTTGAATTTGAGATACCTTTGTTTAAGCTGCTGGTGTAAATGGTACTTGAGTTTAACTTGTTAAGCCTTGCTATTTGATAGGGTTTTTATTAGCTTTTGTTTGAAAATCTGCATATTAGACTTATAATCGGGTGTTTTGGGACAGTAATTTTTGTCGGTAGTAAGTGACTTGCAATATTAACTTAGCTCTGCATCTTTTTATTGTTTAGGACTGTTGATTTTGTCAAAAGTATTAGGTTGTTAGTTTTAAAATTTGGTTTTGCTAGTTTATTGAAATATATGCTTGCTTATGCAAATGGTAGTGCAAGTTTCTCGTAGCTTTGCATATGCCCACTGTCTGTAAAAAATAGGGGTGTTTGCTCATAACTGTGAACCTTGAGTTGTGTATTTGAGGCGTGTTAAGTTGGACTTGGCGTTGTTAATTGTGTCCTTGCAAACCAACAGCAAAGCAACCAAAGAGAAAAGTAGGCTGCTGAGTATTTTGTGGTTAACAGTGCAAGTCAAAAGCTCCAAATACGAGATTGTTGGTTGTGATTAAGTCCTTGTTTTGTTCATTTGGTTTCGTGCTCTGTGTCACCAAACGAGTAACCAAATCAGTAAAAGTGTGTGCTTGTTAAAAGAGATTAAATAGGCCTACTGGTGACTGCTGTGTGAGAAATTAGTTTAAAAAGCTGATAGAAAAAATAATAACAGAAAACTAGTCTGGGGTGGGTCTCGAACCACTGACCACTGGCACCACTTCAGACGCAGCAGACTCAAAAACAACCATCTGAGCTCTATTTCACAAATGGTTTATATGTTCTTTCATTCCTCTTTGCACATTTAGATTCATATGCTGATCATAAAGAAAAAACTAACTAAAAAAAGTGGCAGTCTGTGGGTTTGAACCCCTGACCTTCACTCAGCAGACGCAATACAAACTTTGTACAACCATCTGCTCTAGTGAGCACCTTTGTTATTCTTCCTGTTATTTCTCTTTTATACTTTTCTTTTTCGTGTGTAAGATAATAAAAGAGATAAAAAATGAAAAGTGGAGGGCAGAGGGTTCGAACCCCTGACCTGCTATTCAGGGCAGACGCAAAAGACACCCACTCCTACCATCTGCTCTCTTGAGCCCGTTTGTTTCCTTTTCCTTTTGTTATTTTCTTATACTTGGTTTTTGTTCGTATTACTTTAAGCTAAACAGCCTAATAAGCTTGTTTCGAGCTTATTTGAGGCTTTTACTTTCAGCTTATTATTTTTCGTTGATTTAGATTAGTATTTATTATTTTCTGTAAATTTTCCAGATTTTA
Source organism: Glebionis coronaria (assembly GCA_025667525.1). Lineage (NCBI taxonomy): Eukaryota > Viridiplantae > Streptophyta > Magnoliopsida > Asterales > Asteraceae > Glebionis > Glebionis coronaria. Next base: position 74,773,071 of record CM046876.1, read on the forward strand.
GAAAAATAATTTAATATTTTTAAAAGCATTTATTTAGTTTAAATAGTATAAAAAATATTTAAAAGTCACAAAAAAAATATTTAAATAAATCTCTTTTTTTAATTTTCTTTTGTCATTTAGGTCGTAAGAAAAATATATTTGCTTATGTATAGTCTAAATTTTATAATTTTCTTTTTATTATTTCATTTTCTAGAATTATTTTCCTTTTTAAATTTGTAAAGTAAATAAATAATAGCTAAAGTAAGTTTAAAATTTTCAAAAAATATCTTTTAGTTTTTAAATAAAATGTTTTAGGTTTACAAAGTCTAAAAGTTGAATTTTGTCTTTTTCTTAGCTAGTTTTATTTTTAGTATTTTTAATCAACTTTAAATATTAAGATAAAATAATTTAATCATTCTCAAAAATTTTGGTTTTCGTAATTTTCTTAGTTATACTTTTTAGAGTTTTTTAGCGATTTTTAATTAATTTTTAGGTGGAATTTTTCGTTGGGTCGCATTTTTACGTTCGTACGTATACGCGATTCCGACCGTTTTTAGCGTAAATCGTTTCCTTTTTGTTTTCTTTATTTCTTTCCAAAAACGTAATCACTCGATTAAATAACGTATAATATTGTTGGCTAAACACCATACCTCCTCGAGAACGAACTCAACGACGAGTATTCGCGTTTTTCACAAAACGTGATACTTAATACTTACCCGCTTTTGTCGCTTTGTTTTACCTAAAACAAAAGTGTACAAATACTCAACATCAAAAATGGCACCGCTGCCGGGGAGGTGTGTTTAGCCATATTTATTTATCGTGTTTATTTGAGTGTTTACGTTTTTATCGTAAATACTTCTTTTTATTTTTCTATACTATTAGCCATAAAAATAAATAGTGTTAAATAGAACTCTATTAACACAAAATCGTTTTCTCGTTTTTATTGTGTATAATATATTGTATTTACGTAGAACAATTTACACACAATAAGTATCCAAATACGCGAGAAATCGCACCTCGATAGTGGGTGTTCCGGTCATTATCGAGTGTATCGAATTCAGACAAAATCAGAGGAAAAATAGATAAATACTCTTAATTGATTTAATCTCGATAAATACAAACTATAAGGTGGGTATAAGGCGGTTGTATTTCACGACCTAAGGAAAAAAGGCTCTTAAGTGCTTCACTCCGCCTCGTTTTCTCCGCTCGCTTGTGCGAATTTTGAAAGTGACGATTAATTAGGGGTTTGCCACATCAAGTATTATTAATCTATTTTTGTGAGTTTTAATTATTGAACCTCGAAACGTTTTGGCGTTCCGCCAACGTTTCAAAGTCAACGAGGGTTTTTACTTCACGTAATTACCTTCATTCTTCTTGAATTCATTAATCGAGACCTTTGATTAGTGGATAATTTTTGTAGATTGATTTCTACGTAATACACCAAAATTCCAAAAAAAAATAAAAAAATCAAAAACACAAAAAGATTCTTTGATTTTTTCCTCTATTTTCATAATTCTCTTCTTTCACCCTCTATAACGTTTAATTCTCGAATCGACTTTCTCGTTGCATCATGTCGTATGATGGTGGATATTATTCGTGTCCATATTGTGGAGGCCCGCCCGATGGTGCCAATTGTTTTAATTGTAAGGTTGTTGGAGGTCGAGAGGGTTATACCTATAACTCCGCTCCATGTGATCGTGGTGACAAGTTTTGATCTTACGACCAAGATCACCCATCGTCTTCGTTTTATTCGTCATATGATTCGTCTTATAATTGTGATCAATATGATGAGATGAATCAAAACGCCTTTTGTGACTATGTGAGACGTAATAATAAAAACTTAACGATGATTCAAGAACAAGTTACGAATCTTAAGGAACATTACGAAAAACAATTGGAAACTCAAAAGGAATTTTACTTATAGGAAATGGCCTCCATGAGAACCGAGTTGGAAAACGAATATGATGCCGCTTCTAAAGAACAAGAACGTTTATTTGAGCTAATTGACGAGAGATGGGATAAACTTGTTGATAAAGTTGTGGAGGCTTACACTAATGAGCGAAATGAACTTCTCTCAACGATTGAGACCTTAGAGAAAAAAAGTAGCTTCATACGAGTCGAGTTCTTCATCGAACGTCACCAATCCTAATGTCAAAGGAGAGGTTCAAGCCTTATCGACTCCTAAGACTCGTACGTCTCGTATTGATCCCTATCTCTCGAATTTTAAAGTCGTGCAACCATCGTTATCTAGTAAGAACGTAGAGGAAACAGAAAAGTTATCCAACGAAGTTTTGAAAAATGTTTGTGAAAATAAACCAAAGGAAAAACTCGTAGGATACTTGGGAATATTAAATCTTGTACCTTTTAAACCTAATTTTTCTAATGAGGATGAAATTATTGAGGATTTTCTAAATCAATATACACTTAATTTTGACGATGAAATTCCATTAAATTATTTTAAAAAAGAAAAATGTGAAAAGGTTTTAAAGGAAATCGTTGAACCCTTGTTTTTACAAGATGAACGAAAATTAATTCCGAAGGGACGTGTTAGTAATTTTGCTAAAATGTTTGAAAACCCACGTTCGATCCCTTTGAAGGACAAAGTTGAAACCGTCAAGGCAAAATCGTCACGAGACGAGCCTTTTACTCCTAATCCCACACCGAGTGAGATTTTGGATTTATCATGTGAGAAGTCCGCCGGTGGCCTTGCTCACATCGATACGTTTTTCGACGTCGAGGTCGAAACGACAAAGGCAAAATCTTCAATCGAAGAGCCTTCTTTTCCTAGTTTCACTACGGTTGAAGCTAGCGACTCGATTATCAAAAATTTTATTGCTCAACCTCTTCCACGAGGAAGAGAATACGTTTTTGATCCCGATGGTGATTTTTCCGAGATCAAACGTATTCTTGATGATCCTCCTTCTATTTTTGAGTTTGATGAGGACCGTTGCGTTATCCCGGAGGGGGAAATTTTATTAATCGATTCACGTTTTAAAAATTCAAATCCTCCTTCCGCCTTCAAGATAAATGTGAAAATTTTAAGTGTGCCTAGAATTGTTTTGGAAACACCAAATATTTTCAATTTAATCAACTCGGGTTTTCGTAACAAAGAGTTAAAAAATGAAAAAGGGAATGATTTTAAAATCAATTTTAAAGATTTTCCAATGTTAACTCCGTCATCACCTCGCTTAATTGAACTTGCTACATACGCGTCTACTTATTTTGACGACGTTTTGTGTGGACCTAGTGTGCGGGAAGCCCCATTTGTTTCCTCACACTTCTCCACCAAGGACGAGATTTTTGACCCCGGTATCATGTTTAAGATAAAATCTCGGTCTTTCACCGAAGTATTCACTAGAAAATCTTTCTACACTTACGGTGTGAGTTTACCTCGAGTAACTCGATTTGTTTGCCCACCCAATGTCCCACCCTTCTCTTCTCATTCTATTTTCTTGTGTCCCTTTGGGACGATGATTTTGAAAGTCGTGTTGTTTCGTTTATCATCCGAAAACGAAGACACGATCTTTGATCCCGGTACAAAGGTTTTGCCTTTATACACGGTTGCTTTTGGGCCTTGATTACATGTAAGCCCCACCAAAAAATGACCGAACCATGATTATCCCTAAATGATCACATTTATGGGGATTCGAGTCGAGCTTTTGACTCGGTTATCAAAAACAAGGTGCCTCGTGTGGGAGACCCATGCTTATCCATGTACATATTATTTCTTTCTAATTAGTTTAATGTGAGGGGATTTGTGCCATTCCAACCTTTGTTCCGTGGTTGTTCGTGATTGTGATTCATTAGGTACATCGATATTATTGAAGCCTCTCGTGTTCGTTTTACGTAGCACTCGAGCTTCGATCATTGCCTTTGGAGATTCCGATATCCGATGATATCCTTTTATGTTCTAACATTTATCTTATTAGCATAATTCATAAACGGCTTTTAGGTTATTCGTTTTACCCTTTCCATGCTCGAGATTAAGAATTCGACCACGTCTCTAGTATGGGGGTGTTTCACCCCTAGACTCGAAACATTGAGGACAATGTTTAGTTTTAGTATGGGGGGGGGGGGGGTGAATAGATACTTGCCTTGCTAAACCTTCACGCTTTCCAAAGTTTATCTTTTTGTTTATCGTTTTGTTGCAAATAAGGCTAAAAATGGCCAAATTTTAAAAATTTTCTTATTTTTCATAAGTGTTTAAGACACGAATGTAGGTTTTCCGATGGTGAGAAGAAGAGTAATTTTTGACTCGACCGTGCGTGTTGAGCACTTAGCTTCGATTCCTTAACTTTTTAGGCTAAGTCTCTTAAATGAGGACGAGAAATGATAGAGTTATTTATAAGTCTCGTAATCGTCACGATCTCATGTGTAGTGATTATTAGCTTATTCTCCCCAAGCTTTTGTATAATAAATTGTTAATAAATATTGATTTAGCGGTTTAGTCACTATTGCTGGTTTCTAATTTGTTTTAGTAGCTTCCATGTAATTAAATTGGGAAAACATTAAGGTATCGCCAGCGTCACGGTTTGGAAGTATTGGCACCCGAATAATCGAAAGCTTCACCTAATAATAAGATTTCATGTGCTCACCTAAATTAAGCAAAAATTTGAAGATCACAAGGCCGAAAAATCTATGCCCAAATTGAAAGTAAATCAAGCCTTAATCTTTGAAGCTTTAAAGATCCATTATTCGCCTTAGCGTGAGGATATACGTCTTTGGCCAATAAAACCACCGATGAGGCGGATAATAAAAGGCAAGGCAAGACCGAAGTCATAATAAAATCTTCATGGCGAAGTTGAATAAAAGATGGAGGTAAACCATGATAATAAAACCACCGATGATGAGGCGGATAATAAATGTCATGGTAATAAGTCTCATGTTCAAAACCGTTATAAAACCGTGTTTATCGATCCTTCTTGTTGACTTAATTTTTTGACATCGTTGTCTATTAGGATGAATTATTAATTTAATGATTTTGGTTACACCGTTAAGACTCTATTTTTAGACTTAATCTCTATTCACGCATAAGTCGATGGTGTATCCTCGTGATCATTAAGACAAAAATAAAATATAAGAGATACCAATTAGGAATAAGGGAGTTTAGGTTCGTAATTAACACTCATGAGATATGATTGTGTTGCTAACTTATAATAACAATGATCTCGTCGCACGCTTAGCATGGAATTGGGGTGAAAATCGAGGACGATGAAATTATTTCTAACAAAGCATTCACGTGTTCTTGTTCTATGAACCTAAACGTCCCATTTTGCGATGAAAATCATACATTATGTCTAAAACGCAAGTAGTAGAAGTAATAGTAGTAGTTTAGCTAGTTTATCGTTTAATAAAAGTGCATAAAAATGAATTTTGGAGATGCTTAGATACTTTATTCTAGCATTGCGTGAGGGCACGGCAATGGTTTAGTATGGGGGAGTGATGAGACGGCAATTATACATGGTCTCATCGTCCAAATCGGGCTTAAAACGGTCAAAATATCATTAAAATACCGGAAAATATACTTGTATTCGTTTGTTTGTATGTTTTAGGTATGGATATCGAGAAAAAGACAAAAAGATCACAAGAATAAAAGAAAAACGAACACGGGAAACGAAGCGGCACAATGAACCGGACCCGAATGATGAATATCAAAAAAAGACCCTTGAAGAATTGAAGATTGTCAAGAATGGTCCCTCATATTTGAAGACTTGTCACTTAAGGCCCTTGTAAATCTCAAATTTACAAGTCTGGTCCTTGAAAGTTTCAATTATATCCAAGACATACCCTTGAAGGTTACATGAAGTACATTGTTAGTCCTTGATTCACGACTTAACAACACAAGGACTAACAATGCAAACATGTAAAGGACCACCAATGCAAAGCTGTTAAGGAAGTTATTTATTTGGGAGGGCTATTTCTGCCATTAAATAAAAAATTTTAACAAAAAACCCAACAAGTCCATTTACCCAAACCACACCTCAGCCCATGTTTATTCACCCGGTTTGTTTATTGAGCCCAAACCTCAAATGAGGTTAATAATATTATTAAGGGAGGGAAACATGTTGTTTTTGCCTCTTTTAGATTAAACTCCACTGTGGAGACATCTATTAACCCTAAACATGCCTAACCTCAATCATACACGAATCAAAAGGGAATCTTAAATTAACTCTGAGGTTTCATTATTCAACCAACACCCGACATACCCACATGGGTAGATGCCTTCCAGCTCACCTCCATGGACCATCACCATCACCCTTTGTCACGAGTTACAAATGAAGACAAGGGAGTACAGAGATTGGACGACCTAGATTTCATTACTTGCTCCCCACAACAACATAGAAGGCTGAGATCAAATTTGAATCTGCAATATCACATGGCACCATCAGATTCATCTAGAACAAGGCATCTCATTGGCATATTCTGATAATCAAAGAGGGTAGTTTGGGAATTGTAATTGCATTAGGGTTAGGGTTCTTGTACCCTCATTTTCTTGTATAAATAGTAGCTGTAATAGGTTAGCAATTTTTGTTCCAAATTTTCTTTTTTTATTACTTTGTAATTTATACAATTTTAATGAAAAAGAGTTTGAGTTCCATTGTTTCTCGGTCCATTTACTTTACCAGTTATTTTTAAGTACTTGCAGTTTTAATCATTGTCCTTTTAAAATTCTGTTTATCAAAGATTTTTCAAAGAATTTTGTTTAAATTTTTGAGATCCACATGTTTGAATCCATGCTCAAATGAAGTGACAACGGATCTTGTTCATAGGTTCACATTTTGTGTTAAATTTATGTTTGGTGATTTGGTTTCAAAGTTTTCAAGAAAAGTTTTCAAGAAAGAAAGTGGAAAAAAAAAATCAATTTGTTATTGTTGTTCATGTTTGTCGATTCTTAGCAGGATTATTGGAAGCGTGTGGTTGTTTCGCTACTACAAAAGCTCGAAAATCTTAGGGGTATGGATGTGTGTCCCTAAAGGTGAGCATCTTTACTTTTTGTGTCTAGAATTTTTGATCATGAGTTTTATGGCGTTGTGCCTTGAATTTGAGATACCTTTGTTTAAGCTGCTGGTGTAAATGGTACTTGAGTTTAACTTGTTAAGCCTTGCTATTTGATAGGGTTTTTATTAGCTTTTGTTTGAAAATCTGCATATTAGACTTATAATCGGGTGTTTGGGACAGTAATTTTTGTCGGTAGTAAGTGACTTGCAATATTAACTTAGCTCTGCATCTTTTTATTGTTTAGGACTGTTGATTTTGTCAAAAGTATTAGGTTGTTAGTTTTAAATTTTGGTTTTGCTAGTTTATTGAAATATATGCTTGCTTATACAAATGGTAGTGCAAGTTTCTCGTAGCTTTGCATATGCCCACTGTCTGTAAAAAAATAGGGGTGTTTGCTCATAACTGTAAACCTTGAGCTTTGTATTTGAGGCGTGTTAAGTTGGATTTGGCGTTGTTAATTTTGTCCTTGCAAACCAACAGCAAAGCAACCAAAGAGAAAAGTAGGCTGCTGAGTATTTTGCGGTTAACAGTGCACGTCAAAAGCTCCAAATATGTGATTGTTGGTTGTGATTAAGTCCTTGTTTTGTTCATTTGGTTTCGTGCTCTGTGTCACCAAATGGGTAACCAAATCAGTAAACGTGCGTGCTTGTTAAAAGAGATTAAATAGGCCTGCTGGTGACTGCTGTGTGAGAAATTAGTTTAAAAAGATGATAGAAAAAATAATAACAGAAAACTAGTCTGGGGTGGGTCTCGAACCACTGACCACTGGCACCACTTGAGACGCAGCAGACTCAGAAACAACCTTCTGAGCTCTATTTCACAATTGGTTTATATGTTCTTTCATTCCTCTTTGCACATTTAGATTCATATGCTGATCATAAAGAAAAAATAACTAAAAAAAGTGGCAGTCTATGGGTTTGAACCCCTGACCTTCACTGTTACCAGCAGACGTAATACAAACTTTGTACAACCATCTGGTCTAGTGAGTGTTGGGAATAAAATTAGCTAAGTCATTTGAACGCTGACAAGAGGAAATTAGACGCTGACAAGAGTAAACGAGGCGCTGATAGATGAGACGCTGATAAGAGTTATCAAGGCGTTGACAAGAGAATCTTAAAGATAAAGACAAGGACTAAATCTGCCAATGATGAATTCTTCAAGCTGGTGGACAAAATATGAAGATAAGAATTCAGAATATATTCTTAACTGTTTAAAAGATTTAGTCAATAAGTTATTTTAGTATGTTTATCTTATGTCTCTTCCTAAAATGGTTGATCTTAGCTTTTTGTACAAGGCTCCTTAAACCTATAAAAGGAGGCCTTAGGGTTAGACATAAGATACATCTTTTCACACATCTCACATACATCTTTTCCACATATCTCATAACACTTTCATTGTAATCTTTCATTGTTATTATTAATCAAAGTGAAAGTTTGGTATTCATATATTCTGGTTGTTCTTCGTTCTGAGTATTAGTTTCCGCATAATACTTAGATTGTTGAATACATCAAAAGTTTCTCTACGTGTATTACTTGAGTTAATCTCGTATACACAAAGCTTAATCGATCTAAGTTTGGGATCAACAAGTGGTATCAGAGCTTGTTGAGGAACTTTGATTTGAAGAACGAAATCCAATATCGTGAGGTGAACCAAGCTAAGGAAGAAGGTGAAGAAGAATCTGATGATGTTTTCAGTTAAGGCCACGTCTACTTCAAGTTCCAATTCTTCTTCGTGTTCTGATAATGAGGTATGTGATAACTCTTCTTGTCGTTTAAATACTGAAAGACTTAATAAGGAGATAGTAAAATTATTAGATGATGCAAGTTCTGAAAGATGCAAAGTATCTAATAATCAAATTGCTCTCACCCAAACAGAAAGGACAATAGCTGAGTATAAGAAAATGGAGTTTGATTTAAAGGATAAAATAAATATCTTAAAACATGAGTTACATCAAAGTAAAGATATTCAAGATATCACAAACAGGGTTAATCTTGATTTGATAGCTAAGTTAGATGAGGCTAACAAAAAAAAAGACAATGTGAGTCTTAAAATCCAGAGATTTGATAAGGCCACACAAACCCTAGGAGAGTGTGTTAGTAAACAAAGAGACTCTAAGGACATGAGTGGGATTGGGATGAAGGATTATACAGGTGTTCCACCACCAGCTGGGGACTTCTATGGTGTCCAATCAAAGGACTTATCTTGGACTGGCTTGCCAGAACTCCAAGAGAAGGAATTTATTCCTCCACCAAGAGTTGCTTCCCCAGTTGAAGAGTATAAACAAAAACTGACTGACCTAGAGGAATGGAAGAAAGCCAACCATACATTGTTTGTTAAGGGAGGTTTGTTGTGTGAAAGTCCAAATGACCCTACCCCTATCAAAACACAAGAACCTACCCCTATCAAGATAACAAACCCAACCACTGGCAAGACTGTTGACCTTGGCTCAAACACTGTTAAGAAACCTAGTGTTAAGTATGCAGAGATGTATAGGAATACTAAGTCATCAAAAAGCCAAGTTAGTAATCATGGAACAGGTTTCTTTTCTTCTAGACCTAAAACTATGTCTAGAAAAGCCTGTTATACTTGTGGTAGCTTTTCACATTTAGCCTATAAGTGTGTCAACGCTTCCAATGTCAAAGTTGATAAGAACAAATTCAGCGCTGACAAAAGTCAACACAGGTCAAACGTTGTCAGACCCAGAACTTTTGTGAAGCAAAGTTCACAAGTTGTTAGACCAGCCCCATTCTTCACTAGAAGGTCTAACACTTATGGGCAAAGGCCCTTTCAAAAGACCAACACTTGGTCAAACAGACAGTATGTTCCTGTAGCAAACCCTAATTTGGGCGCTGATAGGAACAAATTCAGCGCTGACAAGAACAAATTCAGCGCTGACAGGAACAAGTTCAACGCTGTCAGGAACAAATGCAGCGTTGACAGCTCCAAGTGTTGTATGAGACCTTATTTTAGACCATATAAACAAAGATACTTGGTTAATAAGGGTCAAGGGTCTAAAGCATAATCCCACTTAACATGGAAACCTAAACAAGCGCAAAACTCTAATTTTAATGTTATTTCAATGACTTGTAATAGATTCAAATATCTTGAGAAGGTCATTACTAGTCTCATTGGAACAAATTGGGTGCTTAGGTCACAAAGGGATGAACAGGCATTTATGGTAAAGAATAATACCACTCTAGTTGAACAACTAGACAGATCCAAGTCCTACAAGGCTTGGATCTCCAAAGAAAACTAATTTGTTTTCTTTTTGAGCAGCCTATCCAAAAGTAGGTTAATGATCAAGGATATCGGGATAGTGGATGCTCAAGGAACATGCATTGTTGGTCTTTCCACTGATATTATTTTTATTCATTGACATGTTATCTCTACCCATTATTGTGGGAAAGGGTAGCCTTTGTTGGTGTGTGTTTTTGTGGTTTTTGTCTAACTATGCAGGAAAGTGGAGCTACATTTGGATGGATACAGAATTGTAAACTTTTATTTATGATGGTTGGAGTGTTTACATTCCTATCTTGAGATAAACTTTTGTTTCTTCACATATAATGATTTGTATGCTTCTGTTAAGGGAGGTAAACCTCTAGGTATTTGGGTACTCTTAGAGCACTCTTGCACAATTCTAGATTGTGTCCTCTGGTGAGTGGGGGTTAGAAATAATGAAGGCTCTTTCCTTATGAAATTGTTGGAATTTCTAAACCTCGAGGCACTGTAGCATGCACGTAGTTTATTTTGCATGCATGTTGCCAAGACTTTTGACCTAGAATTGGGTGTGGTCGTATGGGTGACTTGGGTTAGATATATTTTTGGGCTTACTTGGGGAGTTGCAAAGGTTTTATATGAGTTAACTTTCTCTTTGGGGCATTTGTGAACAAAGGACTCTAGAGTTCATGTGTGTCTATCATGCTTGTGCATGAGTGTATGCGTGAACAGTGTTTGTCACTCTTGCTTATTAGAAGACTGGTTAATTTCCTTAGGATTATTACCTTTGTTTATGTTCTAACTAAAGTTTTCCATTTGCAAGTCCATTTTATGCTATGACATCTTAGCTGGTGTCATTCATAAACTTCTTTATAGACCCAAAACGTTTCATCACCCTTACAGTTTTCAAATTTTTGGATATCTGGAAGCCTAATGATCATTGAGATGTTTTTCCTAGTGATTGACATCTAGTAGCAGCAGAGATCACTTTCACAAGGGTGTATAGTGTTATGGAGATGGCTAAGACTATTGGCACTAGCTTTAATGCAGGTCAAGTCAGTCTTATCATCAGTAAGTCCATCCCCATGTCCTATGAATCAACATTGAGGATTCATTTCCCAAATGTGGATGAGGACAGTATGAAACCTTTGACATTAATGGAATTGACGAAAATCTGTATGAGCTTGTAAAAGCATAATACAGAAATGGTACAAATTGTCAAGGATTGTTGTTTTGGAAGCTGATGCAAGGAGGACGTTCTTGGTTTCTTCCTTGTATATTGGTCTTGGAGAGGAGTCTTAAAAAGGGGAGGAGCAATTGAATTTGAGTGACAAAAGTAATAAAGAAATCTCCAAAGACTCTACAGGTGCTGAAGATGATTAAGACCAAGTGAAGGCTGACTATACAAGTGATTTGAGTGATTGACTTTTCGAGATTTATTATTACTCAAATTCAGGGATAAGTATGTTTGTAAGAATCCTCTCTATATGTTTTATTTTATTCAGAAACTTGATTACTAGAGTAGATATCAAGTTTAGGGGAGGATTGTTGGGAATAAAATTAGCTAAGTCATTTGAACGCTGACAAGAAGAAATTAGACGCTGACAAGAGTAAACGAGGCGCTGATAGATGAGACGCTGATAAGAGTTATCAAGGCGTTGACAAGAGAATCTTAAAGATAAAGACAAGGACTAAATCTGCCAATGATGAATTCTTCAAGCTGGTGGACAAAATATGAAGATAAGAATTCAGAATATATTCTTAACTGTTTAAAAGATTTAGTCAATAAGTTATTTTAGTATGTTTATCTTATGTCTCTTCCTAAAATGGTTGATCTTAGCTTTTTGTACTAGGCTCCTTAAACCTATAAAAGGAGGCCTTAGGGTTAGACATAAGATACATCTTTTCACACATCTCACATACATCTTTTCCACATATCTCATAACACTTTCATTGTAATCTTTCATTGTTATTATTAATCAAAGTGAAAGTTTGGTATTCATATATTCTGGTTGTTCTTCGTTCTGAGTATTAGTTTCCGCATAATACTTAGATTATTGAATACATCAAAAGTTTCTCTACGTGTATTACTTGAGTTAATCTCGTATACACAAAGCTTAATCGATCTAAGTTTGGGATCAACAGTGATCACCTTTGTTATTCTTCCTGTTATTTCTCTTTTATACTTTTCTTTTTCGTGTGTAAGATAATAAAAGAGATAAAAAATGAAAAGTGGAGGGCAGAGGGTTCGAACCCCTGACCTGCTATTCAGGGCAGACGCAAAAGACACCCACTCCCACCATCTGCTCTCTTGAGCCCTTTTGTTTCATTTTCCTTTTGTTATTTTCTTATACTTGGTTTTTGTTCGTATTACTTTAAGCTAAATAGCCTAATAAGCTTGTTTCGAGCTTATTTGTGGCTTTTACTTTCAGCTTATTATTTTTCGTTGATTTAGATTAGTATTTATTAATTTCTGTAAATTTTTCAGATTTTAGAAAAATAATTTAATATTTTTAAAATCATTTATTTAGTTTAAATAGTATAAAAAATATTTAAAAGTCAAAAAAAAAAATATAATTCCCTTTTTTTTAATTTTCTTTTGTCATTTAGGTCGTAAGAAAAATATATTTGCTTATGTATAGTCTAAATTTTATAATTTTCTTTTTATTATTTCATTTTCTAGAATTATTTTCCTTTTTAAATTTGTAAAGTAAATAAATAATAGTTAAAGTAAGTTTAAAATTTTCAGAAAAATATCTTTTTGTTTTTAAATAAAATGTTTTAGGTTTACAAAGTCAAAAAGTTGAATTTTGTCTTTTTCTTAGCTAGTTTTATTTTTAGTATTTTTAATCAACTTTAAATATTAAGATAAAATAATTTAATCATTCTCAAAAATTTTGGTTTTCGTAATTTTCTTAGTTATACTTTTTAGAGTTTTTTAGCGGTTTAATTAATTTTTAGGTGGAATTTTTCGTTGGGTCGCATTTTTACGTTCGTACGTATACGCGATTCCGACCGTTTTTAGCGTAAATCGTTTCCTTTTTCTTTTCTTTATTTCTTTCCAAAAACGTAATCACTCGATTAAATAACGTATAATATTGTTTGCTAAACACCATACCTCCTCGAGAACGAACTCAACGACGAGTATTCGCGTTTTTCACAAAACGTGATACTTAATACTTACCCGCTTTTGTCGCTTTGTTTTACCTAAAACAAAAGTGTACAAATAATCATTTACCCGTTTTTCAAAACGTCCAAAATACCAACAGTAAGTAAGTTTAAAGTTTTATGATAAACTATTTTAGTCCACCTTCATGGTAGTGGTTCTCCCAAACCATGAAGGTTATGAACCTGGTGTTTTTTCCTTTGGAAATCCTCATGAAATCTATTTTTCAAAACTTCTAACCTTTTATTTTGATTCATTACCAATCCATGGCAAACTCAGTTTTATTAGAAAGTGGTCAAACAAGATTTTCAGCCCAAAAAATTAATTTGTCCGCTTTGGTCATAAACCACAAACCATGATAGCAATAAACGCAAGGTCAGCGTCCATGTTTAAGTTATGATGTCTACTAAATTCCCATGTTTTAAAAAGTCCATTCTATATTTCAAAATGTGTAGCAAAACTCTGTTCAAAACTGTTGGTCCAGAATTAGGTCTTCTTCATATTTTGGTCATATCTTGCTCAATAAATGTATTCATTAGGAATTTTTCCACCAAAATCACCACAAAAAAATGTCTACGGGTATATGGTAAAAAATCAGTAAACTAATTTTTAGATTTCTGTGGAAATACACACTTTACACAACCCACGAATTTCATACTTTTTCCTCTAGTTTTTAACTAGTTTACCCTGGATCTAATCAAGATCATTACATGCATTATGATTTTAATTTCTAGATCATTTAGTGGAATATTCGTATATTTATATATATATATATAGATATATAAATATATATATATATATATATATATATATATATATATATATATATATATATATATATATATATATATATATATATATATATATATATATATATATATATATATATATATATATATATATATATATATATATATATATATATATATATATATATATATATATATATATATATATATATATATATATATATACATACATATATATATATATATATATATATATATATATATATATATATATATATATATATATATATATATATATATATACTAGTTGCAAATTGAAACTTTGTTAAACTGGAGACACCTAAAAACTTCAGATGGTTTTGAGTGGAATAAGATAACCAAGTAATTTTGTTTATTGTTTCAACTCGTATCATATTATTGGCTAACACTTATTAAGCAGAGGTTAGTTGTAGGGAAAATTTGTATAAATAGAACAATTTGGTCCTATGCCACCATATATGTCAACACATATCAGCTATCTTAAGTTCACAATGCGCTTTGACATGTTCCCTTTTAGGCTAAAATTTTGTAATGAACTTTATAATAATAGCCAACCCAACAGAACCATTCATAAGTAACTGGGTCAGCATCCCTTAAATTTCTACTACAGTAGCAACAATGTGTTTTCAGTTGTGTGGCTTGCATCCATATAAATTAATCACATTAAATAAGTTTAAGCGAGGAATAGGCATGATATTTAGTTATAAAATCCATCAATGTATGTACAAATTTTAGCTACCTACCTTGCTTCCTGATGTTGCGCTCTTTTTTTTTGTCAAAAATGTCTTCTAGTTTCTGCAAACACCAATAAAAATTCTTTTCATTTACCTCTAAGAATGCTCGACATAGAGACAAGAAAAGAACAGATTCATTCACCCTTAGCACCCTGGTGGTGTTGTATCTCAATACAAAATCAGAAACAGTGCCAAGTCCCTTAACTAAGTCTTGGGCAAGTATATGTTTCAACTTATTGGGGCACAATTACAACTTACTATTAACAAAAATAGTAAGAGGTGGATACTCACATCTTCATAATTTTCTTCACCGAAGCTACTGGTAGAGAAATCAACAGCTGCTAATGAGCCCCATCGATGAGAATCTAAAACCACCTGTAATAAATATTAAATAAAATTCATCATTGATGACCATAAAAGGAACTCCTAAAATAACATTAATTCTGTAACCAAATAACTAAATATGAAAACATAAAGGTCTTGATAAGTCGTGCACGGAATTAATGAATACTCTTGTGATATTTGACAGCTGACTTTGCTCCTTTGCTTGTTTCCAGAGTACGCCATTGTGCTGGTGTAGTAACTAAAGCTCTGAGCAAATAGTTGCACCTGAATTTCAAGGTTAGCTGTAGATGATATAAAATGGGTCAATTGTCGGAAACTCAAATGCTATCCAAAGTGTTTTCACTTGCCCAAAACCTCTTAAAGCACTTTACTTTAATAAATTATTTTAGTCTTCCATGAAAACGTTTCTATATCTTACTTAGCTTACTGAATTAATTATTAAATGAAAAGTGTTTACGGGTTGGACCAAATCAATTACTAACTTTTGGCCTGCCTGTGTAGAATATGACATGATTGATTACAGGGTGATGAGATCTAAACTTTCGCCACTATCGCTATCCTGATCACTAATGTAACTACTATCTGATGTTCTCTTGTAAGGTGAGCGTAAACCATTAGATTTATCGATGCCTAGTTGTGAGGATAAACTCACATCACTTCTAATCACTTCACTTTCACTATCAATGCAAATTTAACAAAAGCAACATAAGACCAAATTGTTATGTTTGAATTCCGATTAACATCAAACTATTCTGATACAGATTACCAACGTTGGTATGGTTCACCTACCTTTGACCAAATTCAGCTAGCAAATGGAAATTAGGCCTTTGTTTTAACACTTGTTTTATAGGAATGAAGCTGCATAAGACAGCTGGTATATAAATATTTTTTCTCACGATGATAATGGTATGTGTTAAAAGAACCTGGATGAAGCATCCTAGTGTTGCGACGATTACTTTTGCTATTACAATAGAATGTCTTCTCGCCATCGCTACATGCCCAATATATAAAAATTAAATTAGAGACTTGCTACTATATATCTTAAACATATATTTTGATGACAAAGATAGCATAACAGCAAAAAAGATATACACTTTTATTATTTTTACTCGTACCTGACATATAACTTATTCCACAATGTTGTCAAATATAACTAACAATGAAAAACCTGTATAAATAATACCCTGAATTTACAAACACATGAGGGCATTATTATTGATGTATGGCAATATATAACATATAAGCAATACATATACTGTTTACGATCAAATAACCAAAACCTTGATGCGACTTGGTACACTGTTCAAGCCATATAATGACTGTGGATATGAAAATAAACCATAATTATAGTTGCAGAAAAGGACACGTAAATGATATTAGGCTTTAGATAAAAGGAAAAACAAACCGAATGAATTATTTTAAGGGTTATACCGCTGTGTCTAGCTCAAACAATTAAGATATGAATATTAGGGTTTACAGCATTAAGTTAACCCTTTCATCTTGTGTAAACATCTAACACATAAACAAAGAAGTCCACCGCTTTAAACTAAATCTGGAACGGGTAAAAGTTAGTAGAATGTGTTACATGGTTTGATAAAGGCAACCTGCTATACTAAACAATAACTCATAAAAAAATAACTGCACCTTATCATCATGAATTCTTTAAATCGTTCCTTTTTTTCTTTGAGACGAAGTGGGATTTGTGGCAATCGTTCTGTAATTTTGTTTCGTTAAAGTAAAGTAGGGTTTGTGGTGCATATAATATGATATTTATGGGTGTTTAATAGTAAGAAATATTTTACATGAATTTAAATATATTAGCTTATAAAGTATGAAACAAAAAAAGTAGTTGCTCTAGTGGTTAGGCAAAATGTCTACAATGAACAGGTCTAATGTTCGAACCTTTGTAACTTACTTTTTATTAGGTAGCAAATTTTCTGGAAACAAAAAATTTGGAGAAAAAAATAATGGTATATGGCTGCTAAACGAAAATTGTTTATAAAAACAAAAATTGGTAAGAAAATAGAAAATTCTAAAAATAAAACTGATGACATGGATTAAAAACTACTTATTATATATATATATATATATATATATATATATATATATATATATATATATATATATATATATATATATATATATATATATATATATATATATATATATATATATATATATATATATATATATATATATATATATATATATATATATATATATATATATATATATATATATATATATATATATATATATATATATATATATATATATATAGAGAGAGAGAGAGAGAGAGAGAAATGAAATCAAATAAGATGGATTTACATGTATACCTTAGGGATGAAGATTTGTGAGTCAAATCAACCCACAACAATAATGGATTGAAACTCTTCAACCCACTCTTGTTCCTTCACCCTAAACAACTTTCAAACCACCTTATATACCAAAAATATATAACCCTTAATATGACCACACAAGGTAATCATATTCACTAGTGTATCAATTATTTGATATTCAAAAATGTATGAAATGGGTGGTTTAGTCTTTTTATTTTGTATTAACTAGTATTCTTGAAATTTTATGTGTAAAGATTAAAGTTAACATGTATTAACTAGTATTAAAGTTAATATGTATTAACTAGTATTAGTAAACACTTATTTACACATGTCTAAACCACCCAAATAAACCAACCAAAATGGGGGCTTCTTTCTTGTTTTCTCCTCCCACCAATACGGTAGGGAGGTGGTGTTTTGTTGTCTCCCTAACTTTATAAGTTAGTGCTAGTTTTATTTTTATAGCTTACGTTAAACTGCGATTCGCGTAAATATTTAAATGGCTAATATTTTTCTGTCAATGTAAAAATGGTCCAAAAATATAAAAAATGAAGAAAATATCATAAAATTACTACTATGTCATTCTAATGATATAATTATCGATGCCTAAAGTAGAACTTTGCCGGTTCGTCGTGAATTACGCGCTTACACACTAGAGTTCTCGTTTTCTCGCAACTCAAGTAAATTCTTTAAAAATGAGAAATATAAAATATAAAAATATAAATCGAGAATAATTAATGACCAAAAATTTCCAGATTGTCACAATAGGTTTGCAAGTAAAAGTAGTGGACCAACAGATTCTAAGTATTCAGTTTAGAAAAGTCAGATAGAATCAATTATCGCACTAAGCTCATGAAACCGAAACGTTGACACAGTTCATATAAGTTTGCCCTTAGTAGGTAAATTTCCACATTACATAGTCTTCTAAAATACAATGTGTTCGTTTGACCAGTTCAGTCGGTCAAGTAAGCGTGACTTACCCGGATAGGGATGTCAATCACAATAGATCTATTCACAACACTTGTGTTTACATGACCAGTACTGTCAGTCCTAGTAATTAACGGTTCGTGACTAAAAGGGACTTCTTGTTGGCAATCGTGTTACTTAGTGTAAATGATAATGATATGATAAGCATACAGTTAAAGCACTTGCGTCCATTTGTAAAAAGTAGCATGTATCCCTCTCGCGGGTTCCATAAAATAATAAAGTAGTTAAAGCGAGGCTATAAACTCACCTTAATGATAATGATATCAAACGAGGATAACGATCAAAATAATAGTGACAGTAGTGGAACGATGAAAAAGGATAAGACGGGCAGCCGCAAGCTTCCAAGAACGACCTTAGCTCCACGTCAAGATACAAGCGATTTTAAGTTGTGATGTAGAGTATAAATACAGACATAAACACCGTCAAAACTGACAACCTACACATACAAATAGATGAACCAAATTTTATCCCTATCACAACCTATAACCCAACAACGAACAATCTCGCAAGTGAATAAACCCAACACCTTTTACCCAAAAACTAGCCGAATGAATTTCGAACCGAGTATGAACAATATGTATCTATACTTGAGTATGAAGTAAAAGTATTCGATGACCCTTGAATAAAAATTATATATTCGGATTTTCAAAGTAATCTACTTGACTTGTAATATGGGAGTTCATTGCGTGTTCGATGGAAATGATATATGCTTGATGAAGGAGATGTGTAAAACTAACTACATGATACGTATATAGATATAATATCATGTTTTGTTTCCAATATTGATATTTGTATGTGTGTGACATGAGATGGAGTAAGTGGGTGAAATTATATATAAATTTTATCTCACAATTTGTAAAGCGGGTATTTCGATACCCGATCTTTTAAAAGTTACGCGATTAAAAAGTTACACGTAGAACACGGAAAATAAAAGCTCAATATGAAATAAAAACGAAGACATTTGGAGAATGTTGATATTTCAATAAATAAACGAGGGCTTTTAATTTAATAAACGTTAACGCGTTATATAAATGAATGACGCTTAAAGGTTTATCATAAATTTTACGAAAAATGTATGTAAAACAAACTATTGAAATAATGAAAAGAAAAATATTTCTATGTCATAACGAGGATATTTACGGCCGATCGCGAATGTAGACCTTGTCGTTAAACAATGAAAGACACATCTTTGATATGTTTAATCCATAACCTTGTCTGTTAGCTGAGGAATCAATATCATTCGTAAAAATGTACATGATAAATAAAAGTCGGGCTTTAAATATTGATCTGAATATTACGATTTGCTACATTCTCCAACCCTTAAAGAAAATTTGTCCCGGATTTTAGTTCGCGTTACTCGTCGATGACTTGATTGCAAAGAGACAAGAACATTAGTTTATTAAGTTCACGGTAGATGCCACGTTCGGATTAAGACGTAAAGGAAAATCATAAACCAAAATAAGTTCAAATAATCATTCGTACAAGATAATAACGATACAAATTGGAATAGCGATAGACAACAGATGAATCGAAAAACGAATTACGAGTCAAAATGAAACAGTTTGTGCGAATGCCACATGCTTAAGCCCACTCATTTACAAATCATTAATTACATGGGTTCGTCAAGTCAATTTGATTAAGATTTAGAAACTAATGGTTCGGTAATTAATAGTTTCCTTGTTCAAACAAATGAGGAATTCGTTTCAACAAGATAATCATAAATTAGCCTACCTGAGCATCATTTGCCCAAAGCACGAGATCAATAACAAATCACATGTTTCATAAAAGAAATAACCCCCTTTTATGACATGATTCTTCAAAGTCATCCAAAGTGATAAGAAAATCAAGGAATACAATTCAACCGTGTTTCAAGAAATTGGTGCCCAGGAATGGCACATCATGAGGTGACAAGTCAAAGTCGCACTCATATCAACTGGAAGACTTTACAATGATGGTCTATGAAACAACGTAGATTATTACAAAGGACAAGACGAGTAATGAAACTCGAAGCCAGAAGATATATAACACGTGGAGTCCACACTTGACGGTGAGTTCAAGTTCATATAAAATAGTGTCATACAAGTTATGAAAACGTTGAAAAACCATTGCTTTACTCACAATGTCTTGAAAGAGCTCAAATTTTATATAAACAATCCATTCATATAAACATACTAACGAGAAAGAACTATATATATCAATATACATATTTTACAAGCTTTCAGGTAGCATGAGCGCACATATGATGTTCAAGCCAATAAAATCATTTTATCAAAAGAGTTATTATAGGCAAGGTTTTATAAAAATTACCCAGTTTTCTATAACAAGTGCTTTGATACCAAGCTGTAGCACCACCAAATTTCACAACGCAACGTAATACCACTTTTGGTTGCTATGTCATAATCACAAGCACATGTACAAAGAGAACGACTCAAAAAGAGGCGTTTGAATAGTTTAATCCATTCGATAATTTAAATCAGAATTTACAAACATGTCCCAACAATAATGTAATAATAAATTGTTTCAAAAATTTCATCGAATGGTAATCAGTATTTTATTGCCTTTAAAATATCCAGTGCGACTCCATGCTCCTCTAGATGCTCTTAAACCTAAGTACATGAGAAATACATGCTAAAACGTAAACACCACGGTTGAGTGAATGCATAGGTTTGCAAGTAAAAGCAGTGGACCACAAGATTCCAAGTATTCAGTCTACAAAAGTCAGATTGCATCAATTATCGCACTAAGTTTATGAAACCAAAACGTTAACACGGTTCAGATAAGTTTTCCCTTAGTAGGTAATTTTCCATATTACCTGGTGTTCTCAAATACAATGTGTTCGTTTGACCAGTTCAATCAGTCAAGTAAGCGTGAGTTACTCGAAAACGGATGTCAATCCAAATAGATCTATTCACAGCACTCGTGTTTACTCGAGTAGTACATTCGGTCCAAGTAATTAACAGTTCATGACTAAAAGAGACTTGTTGTTGGAAATCGTGTTACTTAGTGTAAATGATAATGATATGATAAGCATACAGTTCAAGCATTTGCGTTCATTCGTAAAAAGTAACATGTATCCTCCTCGTGGTTTCATATAATAATAAAGTAGTTAGAGTGAGTCTATGAACTCACTTTATTGATAACGATATCAAATGAGGATAATGATCAAAATAATAGTGACAGTAGTGAAATGATGAAATACGATAAGACTGGCGGCCGCAAGTTGCTAACGACGACCTTAGCTCCACGTCAAGATACAAGTGATTTCAAGTTGTGATGTAGAGTATAAATATGAACATAAACACTGTCAAAACTCACAACCCACACATACAAATAGATGAACCCAAATATTCAGTCTTATCACAACCTATAACCCACCAACAAACAATCTTGCCAGTGAATAAATCCAACATCTTTTACCCAAAAAATAGCCAAATGAATTTCGAACCGAGTATGAATAATATGTATATCCACTTGAGTATGAATTAAAAGTATTTGATGACCCTTGATATGTTATGATTTTCATAGTAATCTACTTGACTTGTAATATGGGAGTTCATTACGTGTTCGATGGATATGATATATGCACGTATGAAGGAGATGTGAAAAAATAACTACATGATACGTGTATAGATATACTATCATGTTTTGTTACCAATATTGATATTTGTATGTGTGTGTGACGTGAGATGGAGTAAGTGGGTGAAATTATATATTAATTTTGTGTCACAACTTGTATAGCGGGCATTATCGATATCTGATATTTTAAAAGTTACACAATTAAAAAGTTACACGTAGAACACTAAATATAAATGATCGATATGAAATAAAAACGAAAACATTCGTAGAATGTTGATATTTCAATAAATAAACGAGCGCTTTTAATTTAATAAACGTTAACGCGTTATATGAACGAATGACGCTTAAAGGTTTATCATAAAATTTACGAAAAATTTCAGTTAAACGAAAAATTAAAATAATGACAAGAAAAATATTTCTATGTTATAACGAGGATATTTACGGTCGATCACGAATGTAGACCTTGTCGTTAAATAATAAAAGACACTTCTTTGATATGTTTAAGCGATAATCTTGTCTGTTAGCTGAGGATTCAATTTCATTCGTAAAATGTACATGATAAATAAAAGTCTGGTTTTAAATATTGATCTGAATATTACGATTTGCTACAGTTTTGTTTAGTTAGGGCTGGTTTACATTATCTTATTTAATAGGCTTATCAGTATGAATGCCGGAATATTAAATGCTTACCATTCTTTTCTTGATGATGCGATCTATATATTACTTTATATAAAACTTGTTCATCCCTTTGATATGTCAAAATAACGTCTTTAGTCTAACCAAGTTCCTTTACATGTGATGGACTTGACAGTTATTTTAAAACCAATCGTTTTCCCAATATTTATGTAAAACTTAAACCTACAATAACCACTATATGGCTACATTAATAATGACCAAGTTCACATGTTCTTATTTTATAATACATATAAATCTAAAGTTCTCCGTTATGACAAGTTTGCTGATTAAACTAAGTAATAAGCTAACCTAATAAATAATTTACCATGGTGCGTTATTTATAAATTTGAAGTTTACTTAAGAGTACAGTGTTGTGGCATTCATCAATATGTACCATTTTTAACCAAAAAAGTGGTATAAGTAAAGATATATAATTGGTACAGGTTTAAAGATGAGGATATAGCCATTGTTTATTTACCTTGCGTCAATTGAAGGACGAAAAGTTCTCTTATTCTTGATCAACAACGATCAAGTTCAATCCATCAACCAAGGAATCAATTAATACATACTTACTATATAAGCATATTTATAATCTACAAAGTTTTATACCATTTTTATGGGAAATGGTAGCATACTAGTCGTTGTTGCCTTTGATGATGTTGAACATTTTATTTTTCATATGCGGATATAAGTTTTTGATTACATAATAGGAAACAATTGCTAACTTTCTTTTATCAACAATAATTCATAATATTAATATGGATCCCGACAATCTTAACAAAATCTTTTGCAGATTTTATTTTTGTTTTCTTTTTATTAAAGATGTATACTTTTGATTGTAGTGTGGCGTATTAGTTTGTTCGTGTACATAGATTGTTGTAATCTATTCATGTGGATAGATCCACCTTGTTAGCAAACAACAACCAAATTTGATTAATTTAAATATTTCACATAGACCGTAGCATATTACTTGATGGGTGGTATTTTATTACTCAGTAGAAAAGTATATAATATGAAAACACAATAGGTTTAAGAATGCCCAACACTCGTGAAAATCTAGATCTCGAAGATAAGGTCATTAGATTCTTGCCATAAAATATGTGATGATAAAGGTGTAATGTGAGCGGTTCAATCCATGATTTTCATCCTTTATTACTTCTATTCTAGTCTTATCCCATTGTTAGTATCACAAATTTATAATATTTAATATCGTTTTGATTCCTTTTGCCTTGGAACGGTCAAGCGAACAAAACTTTACATTTGGTCCGTACTAATGGGAATAATATTGGGTGTAAGAATATTTTGAGATGAATTTTTTTTATTGAATGATACATGCTACTCCATGTGCTGATTAATAATTTTTGATTTAATTGCATCATTTTACCCCATTTAATTTCATCGATTTTATTTTCACATAAATGACTTCTGTTTGTCCAGTGGAGTTCATTACCAAAATGGTAACCACTTTATAGAACTAACTCATTTTTAACAAAAAAATGCATCATGATATAAGATAATTTGAGAACATCTTTTGCATAAGTGAGAATTTAAGTTAAGCAATAGGGAGTTTGGGTAACATGGTCAAACGCGTTGGATCATCTTTTGACTTTTGAGTTTTAATAACGGCTACTGCATGAAATGATTCGAAACTTTTTGTATTTACTTTCTTTGGTTATATATATATATATATATATATATATATATATATATATATATATATATATATATATATATATATATATATATATATATATATATATATATATATATATATATATATATATATATATATATATATATATAGGAGGGTTAATGTCAGAGATTTTTTAAAATTATTAAAATGAGAACCAATCTACACCGTTGGATCTATTAAGTTGTATTAAATAAGAATGATAATTAATGAGTGAAATTATTATCATTAAATGTATATTAAAATATATTTTACTTACATTCTTTTTTTACCAACTATAAGTTCAATAACTCAAAAATAATTGATACGTCGTGGTACAATATCTCGAAAATAATTGATGCGTCGTGATACAATCTAAAAAATAACTGATGCATGTGGTACAATATCTCGAAAATACCTGATTCGTCGTGGTATTATATATTGAAAATAACTCATGGTGCGTGGTACAATATCTCGAAAATAACTAATGCGTCGTGGTATAATATCTCGAAAATAACCGATGCGTCATAGTACAATATTCTAAAGAATAAAGAGCATTTATGTTTGGTCAAAAGAAAAAATGAAGGTTATATTTTTAATTTTCATTTCTTGTATTAATTACCATGCATTTAATTCTTATTTCCTTTAATTCTATTAATTATTCAATGGTTCTTATTTTTATAACTTTAATTAGTTCTCATTTGATCCTAATTCTATATATATATATATATATATATATATATATATATATATATATATATATATATATATATATATATATATATATATATATATATATATATATATATATATATATATATATATATATATATATATATATATATATATATATATATATATATATATATATACATATATATATATATATATATTCATCTTTCAACTATAGTTGTTTTCTTTCTAATCTATAATTTTACGTACATGTCGATAAATGAGATGTTGTAGTAGCCAGGCATTTCAAGCTCCAAAATTTTACACATCTTATCACTAATTGTATGAAATACCTACCATGGCCAAGAAAGTCACTAAAAAATTGGTAAGAAATGATATAACCTCCTTCGTTTGATTTATAAAATCACTTCATAATTTAATATACATACATTTCAATTTTTAATGTAGTTAATACGACAATTGATGATAAGATATTCATGTTTTTCTAGATCCTTTGGGGAGAACATGTATTATTTTCCACAAGGACACATGGAACATGTATGTTATATATCTTTATATGTTCAAGTATGCAAGCAATATTTTTTGAATTATGATGCATTGATTTAAGTATTTAGATGTATCCTAAATTATAATAAATATTTGCTTATAATTTGTTAACGATAATTAGATTTAATTGGCCTATGGTATGTTCGGCAAAATTAGGTGTAAGATGTATGTTGTAAGCTTTTAACTATAAGTTGATAAATGCAAAGTTCTCTTAACATGATCTTTTCGATAAAAGTGTGTGGTAAATTATTTGTTATATTAAAATGTAAAATAACTAAAAAATACATATATAAAAGATCATAATATCATTTGAGGGTATATCGATAAGCTACACTTTAACATCTCTTAACAATTCGAAAAGTTTTATGAATCGTTTTTTCATTTATAAGCTACTTGTTTAAAATTAAAACTTAAAAATCATGTGTCCAAATAAAACTAATTATTTTAAAAGAGATTATTTTTTAAACAAAAATCTAATAGCTGTAAAAAAACTCTATAAAAGGTCTTGCCATTATGAAATCCAATGTATTAGTTGTTTGTGTAAAAAGTGACCTTAAGTGACTTCCATTACGAGGATGCATCATCTCCACCACAAACAATGATTCCATCAAACCTGCATCAAACAAGTTACATTACATATATGGAATTTTTTAAGTACTAACTTTAATACTTTATTAATAATGGTTTATCAACGTAGGTACCTTTCTTCATGAACCATTTCACTCTTAAATCCTATTTTTGAACTTCATTCCTAGACAAGGCTCGTGATTTTTTGCATTGAGGTATCTATTGACACTGATAATGAACGATGATTTGACGTCCCTTTTTAAAAATTATGTCAGATTCATTTAATCGAGTGATGTGAAAAGAGTTCTAGTAGTGATTGCATGAGGTGTTGTTGCAAGGATGGAAAGATGAATAATTATCCTTAATCCACCAGGCGCACTAATGACACGGGAAGTAGGTTTCTTGCAAAATGAGAAGACATTGGAAAAAATAGGTTCTGGCATTGGATGACTCTGGATCGCTACTTCACTTTGCTTACTAATAAAATAATATAAGCATGATGAGAGACCTAAAGCTGGCGAGGGTATAGCCTATGAATTTTGGCAATTTTGGCGCAGTAGTAGTTATATCCAATTCTAGAGGAGATGTAGCTATTGGATAGCGGTGTGTGGTGTTGGCGGATGGTTTTGGTGGATGGCGGCAACGGTCATGGTGGTGGTGGTGGTGTTATTAAAAAATTAAAGTGGGGAAGAAAGGTTAGGGTAAGATGTTTTTTTAAAGAAAGCTCCAATGACAAAGGAATTCATGTATGGAATAAAATGGTCTAAGAAGGTTACTCTTGGAAGTTATAAATGAAGATCCAAGAACCTATTGCACAATTCTAGCTAAACACTTCCTAGCCAAATGTGATAAACATTGTTTTCTTCATCTTCGGTGATTTTAGAAAATCCAAGGAGGTATTCAATCTGAATGACTCCAAAAACGAGTGGAGAAAGTAGATGGCATAGAAGAACAAATGATTTATATAAATGGTTCGATGTAGTGCTTGTCATGTATGATACAATGGGCCTAAAAACATCTCGACTATCATAAATGACAAGCACTACGTCGAACCACTTATATAAATCGTGTGTTGTTCTAAGGAATCTACTTTGTCCCACTTGATTTTGAAGTCATTCAGATTGAATACCTCCATGGATTATCTGAACTCACTGATGATGAAAACAAAACTATGTTTATCACATTTGTCTAGAAAGCGTTTATCTAGAATTGTGAAATAGGTTCTTGGATCTTCATTTATAAGAGACTTCCAAGAGTAATCTTCTTAACCCATTTTCTTCCAGACATGAATTCCTTTGTAATTCAAGCTTTCTTTAAAAAACATCTAACCCCAACCTTTCTTCCCCACTTTATTTTTTCAATAACACGACTACCACGACCATCGCCGCCATCCACCAACACCATCCATCAACACCACATACCGCTATCCAATCGCTGCAACTCCTCCAGAATTGGACTTAACTACTACTCTGCCAAAATTGACATAATCCAGAAGCAATACCCTCGCTAACTTTAGGTCTCTCATCATGCTTATATTCTTTTATTAATCAGCAAAGTGAAGTAGCGATCCAAAGTCATCCAATGCTAGAACCTCCTTGTTGCAATGTCTGCTCATTTTGCAAGACACCTACTACCCGTGATACTAGTGCACCTGGTAGATTAAGGATGACTACTCTTCTTTCCATCCTTGCAACAACACACCATGCAATCACTATGAACACTCTCTTTACATCACTGAATTAAATGAATTTGGCATAATTCTTAAAAAGGGACGTCGAATCATCGTTCATTATCATTGTTAATAGATACCTCAATGCATAAAATCCAAAGCCTTGTGTAGGAATGAAGTTCACAATGGGATTTTAGAGTGAAATGGTTCATGAAGAAAGGTACCTAATGTTGATAAACCATTCTCAGTTACGTATTAAAGTTAGTGATAAAAAATGCCACATATATGTAATGTAACTTATCGATGCAGGTTTAATGGAATCATTGTTTGTAGTGGAGATGATGCATCCTCAGAATGAAAGTCACTTAAGGTCACTTTAAGGCAAACACCTAATACATTTGATTTCATAATGGAAAAAGCTTTTAAATAGTTTTATTTACACCTATTAGCTTTTGTATAAAAAATAATCTCTTTTAAAATAATTAGTTTTCATTGGATACGTGAGTTTTAAGTTTTTACATTAAACAAGTAGCTTATGAATGAAAAATGATTCATGAAACTTTTTCAAATTGTTAAAAGTTGTTAAACTGTAAGTAATCGATATACCCTCCAATAATATTATAATCTTTTTAATTGTGTCTTTTTAATTTATTTTACATTTTAATATAACAAATAATTTACCAAACACTTTTATTAAAAAGATCATGTTAAGAGAGCTTTACATTTAACAACTTATACTTAAAAGCTTACAACATTCAGCTTACACCTAATTTTGTCGAACATACCCTAGGCCAATTAAATCTAATTATTGTTAATAAATTATAAGTAGATACTTATTATAATTTAGTGATGTAACTAAATACTTAAATCAATGCATCATAATTCAAAAAATATTGCTTGTATTCTTGCGCATATAAAGTTATATAACATACATGTTCCATGTGTCCTTGTGGAAAATAATACATGTTCTCCCCAAAAGGATCCTAAAAAAGATGAATATATTATCATCAATCGCCGTATTAACTACACTAACAATTGAAATATATGTATATAAAAATATGAACGGATTTTATAAATCAAGGGAAAGAGGTTATACCAGTTCTTACCAATTTCTGTAGAGACATTCTTGGCCATCGTAGATTCTTCATACAATTTCTGAAATGAAGCGTAAAATTTTGGAGCTAGAAATGTATGGCTAATACAACATTTCAGTTATACACAAGTAGGTAAAATTATAGATTAGAAACAAAGCAACTATAGTTGAAAGATAAATATATTTAAATCCAAAGAATGTAAATATAAAAGTTTCAAATCATTTCATGCAGTAACCGTTATTAAAACTCAAAAGTCAAAAGATTCATCCAACGCGTTTGAACATGTTACCCAAACTCCCTATTGCTTATGAACTTAAATTGTCACTTACGCAAAAGATGTGCTCAAATTATCTTATATCACGATGCAATTTTTTGTTAAAAATGAGCCAGTTCTACAAAGTGGTTACCATTTTGATATTGAACTCCACTCGACGAAAAGAACTCATTTATGTGAAAATAAAATCTATGAAATATAATGGGGTAAAATGATTCAATTAAATTACAAATTATTAATTAGCACATGGAGTAGCATGTATATTTAATAAAAAAAATCATCCCAAAATATTCTTACGCCTAATATTATTCCCACTAGTACGGGCTAAATGTAAAGTTTTGTTCGCTTGACTGTTCCAAGGCAAAAGGAATCAGAATCAAATTAAATATTACAAATTAGTTATACTAATAATGGAATAATACTGGAATAGATGTAATAAAGGATGCAAATCCCAGATTGAACCGCATACATTATATTTTTATCATCAGATATTTTATCACAAAAATCTAATGACCTTATCTTTGAGCTCTATAGTTTCACGAGTGTTTGGTATTCTTAAACCTATTGTGTGTTCATATTATCTACTTTTCTACTAATTACTAAAATACCATCCATCAAGTAATGTGTTAAGATATATGTGAAATATTTGAATTAATCAAATTCAGTTGTTGTTTGCTAAAAAGTAGATCATCCACATGAATAGATTCCAAAAATCTATGTACTGGAACAAACTAATATGAGCCACCTGAATCAAAAGTATACATCTTTAATAAAAAGAAAACAAAAATAAAACGGGCAAATTTTTTTGTTAAGATTGCACGGGATCCATATTAATATTATGAATTATTTTTTATAAAAGAAAGTTAGCAATTGTTTCCTCTTATGTAACCAAAAACTCGTGTCCACGTATGATAAATAAAATGATCAACATCATCAAAGACGACAACGACTAGTGTGCTACCCTTTTCCAAAAAAATGGCATACGACTTTGTAGTCATAAATATGCATTTATAAATAAGTATGTAATAATTGATTCCCTAGTTGACGGATTAAACATGATCGTTGTTGATCAAGAATAAGAGACCTTTTCGTCCTTCAATTGACGTAAGATAAAATGAACTATGGCTATATCCTCATCTTTAAACCTCTATCAATTATATATCTCTATCTATACCACTTTTTGGTTAAAAATGGTACATATTGACGAATGCCGGTATACTATTCTCTTAAGTAAACTTCAAATTTATAAATAAAGCACCATGGTAAATTATTTATCAGGTTAACTTATTACATACTTTAATCAGAAACTTGTCATATCATTCTAACAAAACATATATACACTTTAGGTAATGTACACTATGGCGAACTTTAGATTTATATGTCTCATAAAGTAAGAACAAGTGAACTTCGTCATTATCAATTTAGCCATATAGTGTTTTTGTAGGTTTAAGTTTTTGCCGCTACTAAGTAAAGATGCCTAAAACATTAACTATTGTACATAAATATTGAGAAAACGATTGGTTTTACAAGAACGGTCAGGTTCATCACATGTATAAGAACTTGGTTAGTCTAAAGATGTTATTTCGACATCTCAAAGGGATGAACGAGTTTTATAAAAATTAATATATAGATCGCATCATAAGGCAAAGAATGGTAAGCATTTAATATTCTGGCATTTATACCAATAAGCCTATTAATTAAAATAATGCAAACAAACTCTAACTAAACTAAACAATCAAGGAGAATGTAATAGTAGTAATTGATGCGAATATTAAATATTGAAATGAAAAGGAAAAAAAATATTGTATTGATTGATTACCTTCTTGTTGTTGGATTGAACATAATTCCTTGTTGTTGATCATATGATCATCTTTTATAATTTTGTAGGAATGTGTTCTTTTCGGGTTTAGACAAGCATGTATATATAGCAATTAGTAGTATAGTAGTATGTTTATTTAATGTTATTATTAGTATATTATTATGTTTATTTAATGTTACGTAATATGTAATTGGATGTAATACTATACTTTTTATTAGTAATATTATACTTTGAATGTAATACGTATCGTTTTTGTTATTAGTAATGTTAGACTTTGGTGGTAATATGTATTATTAATGATATTAGTAATATTATACGTTGTTGAGTTAGCCTAGAAGGTACTTGCGCGATGTGGCGGTGAGTATCGTGTAATATAATTTTCAACAAATATTTTTTTTTGCAATGACATTTCAAAAAGTGAATTTAAGGTTTGTGTAACTTTATCTAATTGGTTTGTCAAACCGATGGTAAATTAGGTTCTCGTCTAAACCCATTGGTTTTGTTCGATTTTTAAAATTATATACACCATCAATTTAGGTAAACAACATATGTATGATTTTGTATATATATATATATATATATATATATATATATATATATATATATATATATATATATATATATATATATATATATATATATATATATATATATATATGCTTTTAGTTGTTGTATAATATGAAAATAGATCTGTATTTTAAGTGTGTGTTAATTATATACTACCTCAGCCCTAAAATAAGTGTCCACTTTGTCTTTTTGATGTCTTTTTTCGTCAACTCTGATCGCGACATATTTTTTGTATTATATAATACTTGATGAAAATTATATTAATAAAAATACACGTAAAAAATTCAGTCATATACTTTTCATCAAGAATTATATAACACAAACAAAAATATTAGGTCAAAGTTTAAAAAGAAACTACAAAAGTCAAATGTGGACACTTATTTTAAGACATAGAGAATATTATTTAGTATTAAGGAATTTTTTCACGGGTGTATTAGTTATTATGTATAACTAAGTTATAATATGTTAAATTTTGTTTCAACTAATGCCATGTTATAATGTCACTATTTTAATTTTTTAATTTTCTATAAGTTGTACAATTTACTTAAATTAATTTTTTACAATTATTATATATAGTAAAACTAAATATTATATGTAGTATATATTAAATTAAAAATAAGACTAGGATAAATTTCAATTGCATTTATTTAATGTAATATCACGTGACAATAAATATAATATTATGTAATATTATGTCATTAAATATAATACAACGCAATATGATATTGTGTATTAAAATATATATTCATATTAGTATATACCTTAGTTAGAAATAGATTATTTAATTTTAATATTTTAATAAAAAATTATTCTATATATTTTGAAAATGAAATCTAAGGAAAGAAATATTAATTTTTAGGTTTATACATTTTCAGGTCATAGAACCTCAACGAGTCATCACATGACCTTTCGCGTATTGAGGTATAATTAAAAACATTGTATCTTTTTGGAAGTTTGAACCTCGATTGTCATGTTACATACGTACGTATAACTTTGTGGTTAAGAAAATAATCCATAAATGAGTAAATTACGTAAGAAGTATAGTGTCAAAGAGTTTGACGAGAAATTAAACATGCAAACCAAAACTTAAGAGGCGTATTTGCTAATTTATTAGGTTTGATTTAATTATGTAAATACATCTTATGTATCGAAGAGAACGACTAAAAAAGAGGCGTTAGAACGGTTTAATTCATTCAATAATTTAGAATCAGACTTTACAAATAGGTCCCAAGAATAATGTAATAATAATCAGTTTCAAAAAGTTCATCGAATGGTAATCAGTATTTTATTGCCACTAAAATATCCAGTTCAACTCCATGCTCCTCCAGCTGCTCTTAAACCTGAGTATCTGAGAAATACATGCTAAACGTCAACACAACGGTTTAGTGAATTCATTGTTTGCAAGTAAAAGCAGTGGACCATAAGATTCTAAGTATTCAATTTACAAAAGTCAAATAGCATCAATTATCGCACTAAGCTCATGAAACTAAAACGTTAACACGGTTCATATAAGTTTGCCCTTAGTAGGTAATTTTCCATATTACCTAGTGTTCTCAAATACAATGTGTCTGTTTGACTAGTTCAGTTGGTCAAGTAAGCGCGACATACCCGGATAGGGATGTTAGTTGATGTAGTGTTTTTAGTCATTTACTTTAGGAAAATCAAGTAAACACGGTAAGTATTAAATTCCACGTTTTAGGGAAAACGTAAAATCGAATATTAAGAGTTTGTTCTTGAAGAAAGTGTGTGTGTGCCAAGTATTAATAAAATTTATTTGGATTAGATGGTTTTTGGGTGTGAAAAGAGAGAAAAGTAAAGACGAGTTACGCTAAAATTAAACTAAGACGATAAACGCGATTTAACACAAATCTAGACGTAAAAATAAAATTTATTCTAAAAAAATTTCAAAAAAATTGTAGTTAAATCCTAAAAAAGATAACTAAGGCCTATCAATGAAACTTTTTCTAACTTTTTAATTAATAAATATTTAATTTTTAAAACTAATTAAAGCCTTAAATATCAAATAAATTAACAAAAAGCCCAATCCAAGTTTTTACGATTTGTAAACCTAGATTAAATTTTTCTAAGTATAAAAAGTACTTTTCCAAAAATTAAAACTAATTTTAACTATTTTTAATCTGATTAATAAAAACAGAAAATAGAAAATTGATTAGAATTAAATGAACAGTGGGAAAAATCTAAAACAAATTTTTAAAAATCTTAAATTAACACTAAAACTGAGGAAAAATTATAGGAGCCAAAAAGAATAACGAAATAAGCCAATAAGATTTGATTAAGCTACGGCTTATTTATGAGAAACAAAAAAAAGTGTTTAAGAAATAGAAAAGGCAAAGGTGTACCAAGAAAAAGCACTTGGTAAACCAATAGAGCCTGTTACTCCTTCACGAAAAGTCGTAGGTTCGAATCTGTTCCAAGAAGAGCTTTTTGTTTTTATTTTCTTTTTATTTTCTTTTTGGAGTAAAGGCACCACCAATAGCGTAAGGCTATGGGGGTTAATAATAAGCTAAAAACTGTAACAAATAAGCACTAATAAGCTCACAATCAACACATACATAGCATAAGAAGCATAGACAGAATTACTTCTATGTCAGATATCGGATACAAAGGGGAATCCTTTGTCTGATATCTGACAGCAAATAAAACAAGTTTATCAGACATGGGCCTCTATTAAGCTTTTTGGTGAGTTTTGATAAGCTGTTAAGCCACCAATAAGCTATCAAACCACAAACAACTAAAAACTAACAACAGTCCTAAAGATACCTAAACTCTATAAGATTACAAGATTAAAGCTTTAATTCATAAAATCAAATATTCAAAACCTTTCTGATGTGTATTGACTGTTTTTTAATAAAACTTGCAATTTTGATCACCCCACTAAACTAGATGAAGCAAATACTCAAAACCACTATCCAACCACAAACAAAAGTGCATAGGCAAGTTGTAGGACCTAGTGTCACCTTAAATACCTTTTAAACCTTTACCCGAACACTCCTTTAAATCTGAATAACAAAAAAACTCAAAGATTTTTAAACTAAACAAACTCAAAAACCTTTTAATCTACCAATAACATGTTGCAAACGTATAGAGAACACTAGATTTACTACTAAACTACAACAAAAGCAAGAACATACACACTTCACCAAAAACACAAGAATCACAATTTTTGCACACAAGGAGGGTTCAAGCTCATTCACCTTATGGGACCCACATCCAGGACCCATAATGGTAGGCTGAGGCCATCTCCATTTTAGCTTGCGTTGTGGTTAAGTGGCTTTTGAGAAGCTGTTGTTTATTGCAATGAGAAGGAAACGACCCGCAGACTACTACAGTCAAAGAGGGGTCTTCTTTGTACCTGTTTGAACACAAAACAAAGAAAAATAAAACTTCAAGTATCCAAACTTGTTAACATTTGGTTTTCAATAAAATGTTACCATGTCTTGATACAGTTAGAGATTAGAACAAATAAATCCGACAGATTTTGAAAAATCTTGAATGACAACAACTTTGCAAATAATAAGGGTAATGATAACGACCAAAATATACATATTCAACCCGTTATTATAATGCCACTTTGTATTATAAATAAGAGCTTTCGATACTTAATATATTGCGTTTTATATGTAGGTATGAAGTATGGAGAAACAAAGTGAATAAAATACAAAGGAGGGTCCTTATTGTGCAAATTATCCAAACTATTTAAAGAAGATTCTGGAACGCACAAAAGTGCGGCGCATAATGTCATAAGTGCGGCGCACATACCCACATCCAAAGTGCGGCGCACTTTCGGGTAAGTGCGGTGCACATTTGCTCTCATCCAGCACTATAACTAGGAGCCACTTTTACTCATTTGACATGTCTCATTCTAAAAACCACTACTCTAATCCGAGTATTCTTAGCTTCTTAGTAGTATTTTTAGTATTTCCACTTTTGGGAAATACTGGTAATGAGAGTATTCCACTCTTCGATTCTTGGAGGAACGATACAATCGTGACACTTTTGTACTCGTTCATTCGATCAAATCTAAGTATGATGTTCTCTTACTCTTTTCCATTTGTTACTTTGATTACTATGTTAGGCTAAGCTATTTGTGACTATATGGGTATGTGACTATGATTAGTGATGATGCTATGATATGATCCTTTATAAATTGATTTCAAGCTGATGTTGTAGAACCAACATACCACCTAGTTCTATAAACCATATTTTATCTAGAGTTGATTTGTTATGATGGCTTGGCGTTGAGAAACGCAAATCGTTGTAATAAGTTTTTAAAGACTTGTCTATGGTTTTGAATCATTGGTTGGAGAGATCCGCTTAGAAACCGTGATAAAATATTGAACTCGTTGGCAACTTGTTTTGAGTTTAGTCACTCGAATAAACATAAGTCTTGAATCACACTAAGTAAATTGTGTAAACACCATTTTGACGAAAAAGGATTATCACTCTTTACCTACATAAGCATATCTCGGTCATTATTATCATCATCAAGAACTCATACGAACTATCCCATATTAGTCATATTTGTTACTATTGTTATTCATATCAATCACTTCTTTCTTCAATTATTATATTGATTACCAAAACGAAACTAAGTCTCAGCGAACGATCTTGGCTTACCACTACAAGTTATATTACGAACGAAAGGGTATACTTGCCCGTGTTTGTATTTCTAGTCCTTTGTTTTGTCTAGACCTTGTAATATAAATTCAAGACTTGCAAAACGAGCATCAAGTTTTTGGCGCCGCTGCCGGGGACTTATAATCCTGTTTTGTAACCAAAAATTTCGTAATATTTGAAGAATTGAACCATTTCCTACTCAAACAAAACCAAAATTTTTCTACAGTACAGAAGTACGCCGCACAATCCAAAAAGTGCATCGCACTTCATGTAGCGAACAAAAGTATGCCGCACAATCCAAAAAGTGCGACGTACATTTCTTTTGTAAACCAAAAACCCTTGTTGGATGCACACGCGTTCATCCGAAACTCCACCATTATCACCATTATCAGAACCTGAACGTACCCTTAACCGAAGGTTACGTAGACTTCACCTTCGTGTACCTTTCGATAGGAGACACGAGCAACATCAACCTCACGAAATTAACCAACCTTTTGACAACCTTTCTCAATTCCTATTTCTAAAATCCTATTTCTCAACAAACTCATCAACCATTACGATCCAATGTCAGACACCGATGATGAACCAATGTGGTCAGCCGATAGAGTTGTAGCACCAACTCCTGGCTCCACTATCCTTTTACCTAAAATTACGAACGATTTTGTAATCAAAGTAAACCACTTGACACTTGTAAAAAACCACCAATTTGATGGTCAAATCAAAACCGATCCTCACAAACACATCCATGAATCTAGCGAAATATGCAAAATGTTTAACTATGGATAAGGACAAGCCGAAGTCGTTCAAATCATGATGTTTCCATCATCCCTCACTTGAGAATCCAAGTCATGGCTCGACGAACTTAATGAAGGAACCATTCGAACATGGGAAGGTCTTAGAGCCACTTTCATTAGCCGATTCTTTCCTCTTGCCCTATTTAAAAAAATCCTCGGAGAAATCCGAAGCTTTTCTCAACAAGATCGAGAAACTCTCTCTGACGCATGGCTAAGAATGAAAGAATTACTCAGAAACTGCCATGGTCATGGACTAAAAAAGGAAAGAATAATCAAATTTTTCTATCATGGTCTTGATGATGCTACCCAATATGCATTGAAAGCCGCAACGGGCGGTATTTTCCTTTACAAAACCCCTAACCAAGCTTACCAATTGTTAGATGACAAAGTCTTACTCAAGCTTGATTGGTCCAAAAATCACAAAAACAAAAACCCATGAAAAACCGTAGCTTTTGCCGAAGAAAGCAACAACCCAACTGACACTGAAAAAATTATGGCTCGTATGGACGCCATGTCTTTCAAAATCGACACTCAATATAAAGAGATGAAAAACGAAAGTCATGAAATCTGCAAACACTGTGGAGGAAACCATCCTTCTAGTGAATGTGATGACGATGATACCCCTATGACAAACGAAGAAGAAGCCAATTTCATGAACACCTTTCGTCGAACTCGATTTTATAACGATTATCGTAATCATGACCGCGATAATTGAAGATCTTACGATAAACCAAGTTACGACCGAGACGAAAAGAAACCCAACCAAACCTAAAAAAAGCCAACCTCGAAACCAAGCTCGACAATATTATCGAATCTCAAAGAAAAACCAACCTTTTCGTGCGAGATACATTCACTGACCTCAAAACAAAGTTCGAGACTTTAAACAAAAATCACCAAGATTCCATTCAAAACCTTGAAGCTAAGTTTAATCGTTTTAACGATAAGCAATCGAATCGCGCTTCTGGTTCTTTACCTAGAAACACCAACCCAAACCCCAAAAACAACAACAAATATCAACCACCGCAAGCTCGTAATGAAGATGTGAATGCCGTATTCACGCCGAGTGTTTTATCTTATGAATCACCTACCAAACCTACCCAAGACACACCAATTGAAAACCCACTTGATAGTGACGATGAGGATGAAGCCCAACCAACCAAAACCGAACCCACTGAAAACTCAAACCCAACACCAAAACCTTATAAACCAAAAATACCATACCCCCAACGCTTACGCAAGCAAAAGATGCAAGCTAAGTATGGTAAATTCCTCGACTTAATCCAAGAAGTTCGAATCAATATGCCTTTAGTCGATGTTCTGGATGGAATGTCAAACTACGAAAAATTTCTCAAAGAACTTATCAAAAGGAAACATAAGTTTGAATATGTATCTTCAGCTTTTATAAATGATGAATGTTCTGCCATTACCCAAAACAAAGTACCACCAAAACTTGGAGATCCTGGAAGTTTTCTAATACCATGTACTTTCCATCACTCATACTTTTGTAACGCCTTGGCCGATCTTGGCGCTAGTATTAACCTCATGCCATACTCCTTATACGCTAAACTCTCAAAAGATGTTCTCAAACCCACAAAAATGAGCATTCACCTCGCGGACCGTTGTTTTTAATACCCAATGGGAATACCCGAAAACATGCTCGTTGGAGTTGGAAAATTAATTTTTCCTGTCGACTTTGTAATCCTAGAGATGGAAGAAGATAGCAAGGTACCACTTATCCCTGGTAGACCTTTCTTGCATACAGCTGCCGCTATGATTCATGTGAAACAAAAACAACTCAACCTTGGAGTTGGAGAAGATAGGATTTCCTTTTCTATCGATGAAGCGATGAAACACTCTTATTCTAATGACGATACTTGCTTTAGTATTGATGTCATTGACGAAGTCGTTGAAGCCGATTTCGACGCTCTTCTTGATGAAGGAAGCGAAATTTTATATTTTATCGAAGGAACCATCCTTGAAGAAGAAACTTTGCTGAATTTGACGCCTTTGTAGCCGTTAATACCGACCTATAGAAACACCCGAAGAAGAAAAAGAAACACCATTTGAAACCATAACTTTCGAAACCGATTTCAAAGTTAAGAAATCTTTGGAAGAACCCCCCTATAGATTTAGAACTTAAACCTCTTCCTAAAAATTTGGAATATGAGTTTTTTCACGAAGAAAAATTACTACCTGTAATTATTTCATCCCAACTTCCGGAAGAACACAAAAACGATCTAATTTAAGTTCTCAAGAAGCACAAACAAGATTTTGCTTGGAAAACTTCTGATATTCCTGGCATATGTCCATCGTTCTATAAACACAAAATCCAACTTTTGGATAACAAGAAGTCGATTGTTGAAAAACAACAAAGACTAAATCCTAACATGAAGGACGTTGTTAAAAAAGAGATCAATAAACTCCTCGGTTCTGGAATAATCTACACAATCGCCGATAGCCCCTGGGTTAGTCCTATTCATTGTGTACCTAAAAAGGGAGGTATCACTGTAGTAACTAACGAGAACAATGAATTAATACCAACACGAACCATCACCGGATGGAGAGTTTGTATTGACTATTGAAAATTAAATGACGCAACAGCGAAAGATCATTTTCCTTTGCCCTTTATGGATTAAATGTTAGAAAGACTCAGAGGGAATGAATACTTTTGTTTCCTTGATGGTTTTTCTGGATATTTTCAAATCCCAATCAACCCTATGGATCAAGAGTAAACCACATTTACTTGTCCATTTGGAACTTACGCGTATAAGCGCATGCCTTTTGGCTTATGCAATGCACCTGCTACTTTTCAGAGGTGTATGATTGCAATCTTTCACGATATTATTGAAGAATCAGTCGAAGTCTTCATGGACGATTTCTCCATCTTTGGAAATTCTTTCGACACATGTCTTAACAATCTTGATAAAATGTTACCACGATCTGAAGAAGAAAATCTTGTGCTAAACTGGGAAAAATGTCACTTTTGGGTTAAAGAAGGAATTGTGCTTGGACAGAAAGTGTCTGGCGCAGGCTTAGAAGTTGACAAATAAATAATAAACGTAATTTTAAAACTCCCACCACCTACTAATGTGAAAGGCATTAGAAGTTTTTTAGGTCATGCCGGATTTTAACGACGATTTATCAAAGACTTTGTGAAGATCGCAAGACCTTTAACTCAACTTCTTGAAAAAGAAAGAAAATTCAAATTTAATAATGAATGCCTTTTAGCATTTGAAACTCTTAAAGCAAAACTTACATGCACACCAATTATTGCAAGCCCCAATTCGAACCTTCCATTTGTACTTATGTGCGATGCAAGTGAACATGCCCTTAGAGCCGTCCTTGGACAAAAAGATGGAAAAAAATTTCACCCCATCTACATTGCTAGTAGAACTCTAAACGCAGCCCAACAAAATTACACCATCACAGAAAAAGAACTCATAGCTGTAGTTTATGTGTTTGAAAAATTCTGATCATACCTCGTATTATCGAAAACAATAGTTTACACCGATCACTCAGCCTTAAAGTACTTGTATAAAAAGCAAGATGCCAAACCTCGTCTCATACGATGGATATTGCTTTTACAAGAATTCGATTTAGAAATTAAAGATAAAAAAGGTGCTGAAAATGTTGTTGCCGATCATTTATCTCGCATTATGAATGATGATTCTAGCGATGATGAAATCGATGATTTTCCCGATGAACAAATAATGCAAATAAATACTAACATTACACCATGGTTCGCAGACTTTGCAAACTATTTGGTTGTAGGTATTTTACGAAAGGGAATGACCTATCAACAAAAGAAAAGATTCTTTTCTAAACTTAGAAAATACTTTTGGGACGATCCTCACCTATTTAGAATTTGTTCCGATGGAATGATCCGACGTTGTATTTCTGGATCCGAATCTCGAAAAATTCTCGATGAATGTCACTACGGACCGACCGGAGGACATTATGTAGCGAACACTACTGCTAAAAAAGTGTTCGACGCTGGCTTTTACTGGCCAACGATTATCCGTGAAGCTCATACCTTAGTACGATTATGCGAAGCATGTCAAAGGGCTGGACATCTTACAAAAAAAGATGAAATGCCTCTGAATAACATCCAAGTCTGCGAAATCATTGACCTGTGGGGTATCGACTTCATGGGACCATTTCCTAAATCTTATAAATGTGAATACATTTTAGTCGTCGTCGACTATGTATCGAAATGGGCCGAAGATCAAGCCTTGCAAACTAGCGATGCAAGAGTTGTTATAGCATTCTTAAAAAAACTATTCTGTCGTTTTGGAATTCCAAAAGCACTAATAAGCGACAGAGGAACTCATTTCTGTAACAAACTCATGGAAAAAATCATGAAAAGATATGGAGTAAACCACCGATTTTCCACATCTTACCACCCTCAAACGAGTGGCCAAATTGAATACACTAATAGAGCTCCTAAGCGAATCCTTGAAAAGACCGTTCAAAACAACCCTGCTTGTTGGTCTAAGAAATTAGAAGATGATCTATGGGCATTTCGTACAGCTTTCAAAACACCAATTGGAACCACACTGTACAAGCTCTTGTATGGAAAAACATGCCACTTACCAATAGAGATTGAACACCATGCATATTGGGCACTTAAGAACTGCAACCCTGATCTTATTGCAGCTGGAGAAAAACGTATATTTCAACTTCATGAGTTAGATGAATTTTGACATCAAGCTTATGAAAATTCACGTTTATACAAAGAACGAACAAAAGTGTGGCATGATCGCTTAATGCGACAAAGAAAAGATTTCAAACATGAAGAGAAAGTACTTCTCTTTATCTCTAAATATAAAGTCAAGCAACCTAAGCTTACATCAAGATGGACTGGATCTTACACAGTAGAACACCAATATCCGTATGGATATGTTGAACTCTACGGTAGAGACAATACCACTTTTATTGTCAATGGACATAGAATCAAGCTCTACCACGAAGAAGAAAGCTGTAATGAATTCGATTAAGAAGAAATCCCCTTCTTTTTGAAATAAAACCGAGTAGCCGAGCTCTAAACTTAGCGCTATTCCGAAGGCAATCCGTATTTTATCCCCCACTTTTTACCTTAAGTGTGGAGGAGGACCTGTAAATAAATAAAACCGTCCTTGTATATATTGCATGTGTTTTGTTTTGTTTTATAGCATGCAAGAAAATAGGAAATTTGGACCTCTGAGCTGTATTCATCTATTAAAGTCCCGTAATTTTCTACTTAGGCCAGGGAAGTTCTCGTTTCCCTTTGAAAATTTCCTATTTTAGTTTTTATCAGTTATCACCTCGAGGACGACGTTCACCTTAAGTGTGAGGAGGACAAATAGGAAAAATAATAAATAAAAAATTTCTCCACATAAAAATCTTTTTGAAAATAAAATAAAAATTGATATATGTTAAAATAAATAAAGTTTTTAGCAAAGAAAAAATCTCATTCATTGACACTATAACTAAGCACAAAAACCATCCACCAAATATGTGAGGAAACCTAACCTTATATTTCTCTATTTTGTGTGGAAGCCGATAATCTAGTATGCTTCATAATTTGTGCTTGATCATCATTTACTAAACCGCAGTGAGGTTAATTTATAGATATTTTCGAGAATAGGCAAAATAAATCACAATTTTATCATTTTAGTTAAGCTACACTGACTTGCTAAAATATGATGCACTTGTACCTATGTGCTATATTATCCCTTGTGCTATTATCCTTATATTGATGCCTATCCATTTGTCAAGTCGAAAAAGTATGTATGATGTTCTCTTAAAAAAATAATAAATAAATAAACAAATAAATAAATATAGTATTTTAGTATAGTTGTTCTACGACTTTTACTAGGCATATATTGTTCTTACACCCTCATCATTATCAAGTTTTGTCTCTTTGAAAATTTATCTGGTGCTTACGCCGCAACGGTTATGTTTATGTGTCATGTACAAACCT
Organism: Glebionis coronaria; assembly: GCA_025667525.1. Taxonomy (NCBI): domain Eukaryota; kingdom Viridiplantae; phylum Streptophyta; class Magnoliopsida; order Asterales; family Asteraceae; genus Glebionis; species Glebionis coronaria. The sequence continues at coordinate 74,816,164 of CM046876.1, forward strand.
ATGGTAGCTATCTATTTTATATCCGTGCTATTTGAGTGTTACCTTACATGTACCCCTCGTGAGTGACATTTGTGTGAACTTAAAATCTAAACACTATCCATGTGAGGTGCTGAAGTTATTTTTCCTTTGCTTTTGCTACTTATATAAATTTAATCATTTTCCTATCATACTTCATAACACTTAAACGCCTTTTTAAAATCTAATTTGTTTTCTCGCTTTGATTGCTTGAGGGAAAGAAATATCTAAGTGTGGAGGAATTTGATAACGACCAAAATATACATATTCAACCCGTTATTATAATGCCACTTTGTATTATAAATAAGAGCTTTCGATACTTAATATATTGCATTTTATATGCAGGTATGAAGTATGGAGAAGCAAAGTGATGAAAATACAAAGGAGGGTCCTTATTGTGCAAATTAACCAAATTTATCTAAATCCAAATTTTCAGCTTATTACACATAACACACATGTGCAGACACCAAAGATCATAAACCCTAGTCACTTTCAAGTTTAAAACTTAGTACCAAACACCCTTTAAATTGATTTTCTAAAATTTAACAAAGTAATATTCTTGGAAACCAAACTTAAACTCTTTTAACTAAGAAAAAACATATATTAGTCATCAAAAGATCATAGATTGAGCACTAAGATAACAAGAACAGTTCAATTGCAGATTCACAAAAAACATAGAAAATATGGAAGATTAACACAAAAGATGAACGAAAGAGCTTTGTACCTCTCCCCCACATACATCTAGGCAAGGGGTCAGCTATGCTCTCCTAGGTGCTCAATCAACAGCTGAAAGGCCCTAGGAATATATTGAAATGGAAAGAAAACCTTCTTGACTATAAAAATTAAGAAGTAAAAGGGCTACGACAGTCCTTTTGTCTTTGTTTGCCTGTTTTGAATCACAACACCAAACAACAATGGTTCAAGCCCAAAAAAAACTCTTAAAAGCTTCTTTTTAGGAAGCTTTTGAAAGGCTTATGGAAAGTAAGAAAGGTTAGCACAATTAAAACAAAAAGAAGCAGGTTTTTTTCTCAAAACTTTGAAACAAGGAACAAGTAACAAAACTTAGTAGCCAACTAAAACATAAACAAGCCCTTATATATTTCACTAGTGTTTAAACATAACAAAAAATTCATATACTTATGATCAATGTATAAGAACTTGGATCCCAAAATTTTTGCACAAAGCTGTTAACAAACTTTTGGTAAAAAGGAACTTTCAAAAACTTACAATTGAAACGTCTTAACAAAGAACTTGTATAAAATTAAAAGGAACACACATTTTTCAACAAACAAACATTTTCACTCACTTAGAAAAAGAGGTACAAAAAATGTGGATCAAAGAAAATTATGCTAAGTCTTATGCCTTTTAATAACTGACTTTTGGTTGGTTAATAAAAGGTTTTTGCTTGCAAGATCTCTCTTTGCGTTGCTCGTACCCAATTGATATATATCGTTGTTTCGTTCTCGGTATCTTCTCGAATCGATCACGGTCAAAAGTGGAATAGTTGTAATTGGTGACTAAAAAGGGGGAGCTTTGGTCTAAATCTACTAAAATGATAAAGGCAAGTAATAATAAAACTAAACTAGAAGCTTTAAATGAAACAGTAGGAAATACCTCATGAAAAATAAAACTGGAATTCTTCTATTCGGAATGTTGGCCTTACTTGGTATATGAGCTCTTATTCGGAAAGTACCCCCTATGCGGAATGTAGCACGTATGCGGAATACTTCTGCTATGCGGAAAGCCAATCCTATTCGGAAAAATTGTCTTACTCGGAATAACAGGAAAATATCCTATTCGGAAAGTATGCTTATTCGGAATACTTTGTTCAATGCGGAAAGTTATGATTATGCGGAAAGTTTAAGCTATTCGGAATAATGGGTCAATTCGGAAAGTAGAGCTATTCGGAAAATAGCCCTATTCGGAACAATGATTGCTATTCGGAAAATACTCTTATGCGGAATAATGAGGGCAATTCGGAATATGAAATATTCCGAATAGAGAAATTGAAAGTAACCTATGCGGAATATTTTTAGAAAAAGCTCTATTCGGAAAAACTCGGAAGGAACCCTTACTCGGAATATTTAAATGTTCCGAATAGACAAGAAATTTAGACCCTCATTCGGAATAAATGAAAAGTTCCGAATAACCAATAAGGAGAAAACCCCTACTCGGAATAATGGAAAGTTCCGGATAGACACAACCCCAGATTCCCTATTCGGAATCTGGGCAAGATCAGTAGCGGGGACGAAGAACAAGGATACACGGATTTGTCTAAATCGGACTCAACGAAGCAAAAAGGTTTTACCAAATCATCCACAAATCATCTACTAACTACAAGGATCAAATCCCAATCATAAAAACACCAATTCAACAACTTTTTTTTAGAATCAAACTAGAGCCAAATAAAACTTAAGAACTTGAAAGAAAAAGATGAAGAAGAACAAGATTAATCAAAAGATTAGAGGAAGGATTGTATTAATGATTTAAGGTTCAACAAACAAATTCAAAGATCAAACTTACAAGATTTAAGAAATCAAACTAAAAAGAAAACCACTCCTTAAGGGAGATGGTTCCTAAGAACTAGGAAAACTAAAAACTGGAAAAAGAAGAAGAGAGCATTCGAATGTGTGAGTGGGAGGAGTATTTATAGGCTTCTCCCTTGGTTGGTGAGTGGGCTTTCTTCCCTTCTTTTTGTCTTCTCGTCTTTTCAGAAAAGTGGACGTTTTCGATTCTGATTCGGGATTTGTCGTCGATTAAATTCAACTCGTCTTTTAATTTCTTCGTTAAATAGACTTGAGTTTCTTCGACTTATGAAAATCTTCTGTCTTTAGTCCTTTTCTTCGATAAATCTTCGAATAGGCCTAGTGACTTCAAATCTTTTGCACCTCTTGGTCAATAGACTTCGTCTTGAGTCTTTTTCCTTGATAAAACCCGTGCAATCCCATGTTTTCTTTAATATTCATCCGGTTAGCTCTGAAAACACAATAAACACAAAAACCACGCATAATTCCAAACAAATGATATTAAATACGCGTTTTGGTCTTGTTTTAGCAAGAAATAAGTGGTAGATAAGATGGGTGTTTACACACCTATCAAATCCCCTACACTTAACCATTGCCATGCCCTCATGCAATGCTTAGTGATAAAGCAACATTACACTTTTCTCATAATTAATTAACCTTGGCCTTATTCAAATACTACTAAACAAAAATTAAAGCACTAAGAGAAATTTAAAGTTAACAAAAGGATAGAACATAGCTAGGCGGGAATAATTCGTAAAGAGATCGAGGACTTACATTAGGGCTTTGGTGCTGCGAAGATTTATCACCCTCAAGTTTCACGTTCCCCAAACTAAGCTTAAAAACGAGATCATTGTTATTATAAGTTAGCAATTCAAACACTTACACACATGGCTTAATTAAATGCTTAAACTCCCTTATTCCTAAGTGTATCTCTTATATTTTATTTTTGTCTTAGAATGATCATGAAGATGCATTTTTGGACTTATTTCGATAGTTTATTTAGGCTGAAAGCAAAGTAGGACGATTTGATCAATAGTTAGCTAAAGGACAAAATCTCTTAAAACTGCTTCTCGGGATATCAGAAAGTTCATATATTGGCATAACTTGGTTCACGATTTGAGACCTTTCTCGGGCCGATATTTGGCATGTACTTCATACTTCATATCTTCGAGAGACGTTCTTGAGATAATGGTCTTCTCATCATAATAGAGTTTCTTCACTTTGGAGACTTTTGAGGGGTACTCCAACTTTGTTGACCACGACTTCATGATTATTTCTTCAATCTCTATTTGGGATTTTGAGATACAACGATCCGCCTCCTTTTCGGACTTGGATCTATTTATCCTCATACCTTGTTAGGGTCTTTTCGGATAGACTTCTCCATCATCTTTATGGGAGTTGATTGCTTTTCGTCGTGGACTTCTATCGAAGTTTTAAGTGGACTTTTCCATGAAAATGCCTTCATTTAACCGGAAAATCATACTTTTCAACATTTTTCAAATTTTTAATCAACTTTGGCCATTTTGTCGTAAATTTTAAATTTTTATCGTTGCTTTCATATGTACATATCCCGCAATAAAGTCAAAAATATTAATAAAATGGTGTAGCTAGTTTTGAAATCTTTGACATATTAGGCCCGTTGCGTTTATTTTGACTCAACCCGAATAGACTTATCCAAGTTTATTCTAGCCAGTATCCTTAACCATGTAGACCTTATTTGGTTTATTAGGCTAAGCATCCACGAATCTCATTCCTTGAGATTTTAAATTGTGGAGGACGAGAAATGATAGAGTCAATTATAAGTCGGTATTCTTATACAAGCTCACTTGGTGTAATTATTTGCCTATTCTCCCATCACTTGCTAATAATTTATCTGCAATAAGTAAGGTCGTACGATTTGATAGGTTACTTAGCTTCTAGCCCAAGATCGTTTAAAATTTGCTCGGTAATGACGAGAGTTCATAGCCAAGGCATAACTTATGAAGCGGGGTGCGAAGATTGGCGAGTCCGAAAAGGCCCTAACAAGGCATGAGGATTCAATTTTATTGCTGAAGATCCAAAAGTGATGTGAAAAGCATTATTCCCAAAATCAATATGAAGGATCAAGACTCACGACGAAAAGCAATCAACTCCCATAAAGATGATGGAGAAGTTTATCCTCATACCTTGTTAGGGTCTTTTCGGATAGACTTCTCCATCATCTTTATGGGAGTTGATTGCTTTTCGTCGTGAGTCTTGATCCTTCATATTGATTTTGGGAATAATGCTTTTCACATCACTTTTGGATCTTCAGCAATAAAATTGAATCCTCATGCCTTGTTAGGGCCTTTTCGGACTCGCCAATCTTCGCACCCCGCTTCATAAGTTATGCCTTGGCTATGAACTCTCGTCATTACCGAGCAACTTTTAAACGATCTTGGGCTAGAAGCTAAGTAACCTTTCAAATCGTACGACCTTACTTATTGCAGATAAATTATTAGCAAGTGATGGGAGAATAGGCAAATAATTACACCAAGTGAGCTTGTATAAGAATACCGACTTATAATTGACTCTATCATTTCTCGTCCTCCACAATTTAAAATCTCAAGGAATGAGATTCGTGGATGCTTAGCCTAATAAACCAAATAAGGTCTACATGGTTAAGGATACTGGCTAGAATAAACTTGGATAAGTCTATTCGGGTTGAGTCAAAATAAACGCAACGGGCCTAATATGTCAAAGATTTCAAAACTAGCTACACCATTTTATTAATATTTTTGACTTTATTGCGGGATATATACATATGAAAGCAACGATAAAAATTTAAAATTTACGACAAAATGGCCAAAGTTGATTAAAAATTTGAAAAATGTTGAAAAGTATGATTTTCCGGTTAAATGAAGGCATTTTCATGGAAAAGTCCACTTAAAACTTCGATAGAAGTCCCCCCTACACTTAAGATAAACATTGTCCTCAATGTTTAAGCATGTGGGAACGGTCTCCCCTACACTTATGACATTGTGCACGTTGGTTAACTCAAGTTAAGGGAAAGACGACTAAAGTGATCAATTTCAAATGAGAGTATGAAGAAAATTGAATCACGATAGTTGAAAGATAGAACCAGATTTCGGATAACATGGGATTACGGTTCTTCAAAGATTCCAAGAGTGCAATAATCCCTGTAATCACATCACCATCCAAAAACAAGCAACCTATATAGCTCCCCCTACACTTATGATGAAAAACGGGAAAGAGGGATAGATACCCGGGTTGCCTCCCGAGGAGCGCTTGTTTTTGTTTACCGAGTCGCGAGCCTGACTCGGTCCCGAACTAATTCAAGGGAAACGTGGTGAGGGATGGAATCATCTCCTTAGAGATGTCCTCACCAACGTACAACTTCAAACGCTGGCCATTCACCTTGAAGTTGGGCCCATTTGGCTGAGAAAGCTCAATGGTACCATAGGGAAAGACATTGGCGATGGTGAATGGACCAGACCAGCGGCTCTTCAACTTGCCTGAGAAGATCTTCAACCGAGAGTTAAAGAGCAAGACTTGATCACCAACGTTGAACTCTCGGTTCTTGATTTTAGCATCGTGGATAATCTTGGTCTTCTCCTTGTAAATCAATGAGTTCTCGTAAGCTTGATTCCTCAATTCTTGAAGCTCGTTGAGTTGAATCTTCCGAAAATCACCGGCTTTGTTGATGTCGAAGTTAGCCCACTTCAAGGCCCAGTATGCCTTATGTTCCAGCTCGATGGGGAGGTGGCAGGCTTTCCCGTACACAAGACGATAAGGTGTACAACCAATCGGCGTCTTATAGGCGGTACGGAAAGCCCACAGAGCATCATCAAGTTTATCGGCCCACGAGGCACGATGCTCTCCCACAGTACGTTCCAAAATTCTCTTCAATCCACGGTTGGATATCTCGGCTTGACCGTTGGTTTGAGGATGATAGGCGGTGGAAAGACGGTGATTGACACCATACTTTGCCATGACTCTTGCAAATTGATCGTTGCAAAAATGAGTCCCGCGGTCACTGATAATAGCACGAGGAACACCGAAACGAGCAAACAGTTGTTTCAAGAAATTACAAACCACCCTCGCGTCGTTAGTGGGTAAAGCTTTTGCTTCAACCCATTTAGAAACGTAGTCGACAGCGACAAGGATGTATTTGTTGCCTTTAGAAGACGGGAATGGCCCCATAAAGTCGATGCCCCAGACATCAAAGATTTCACACTCTTGTATGAAATTTTGAGGCATCTCATCTTTATGTGTGATCTTGCCTTGTTTTTGGCAAGCATCACAATGTTTAACCATCTCGTGAGCATCACGATAAATGGTGGGCCAATAGAATCCCGAGTCAAACACTTTTTGGGCGGTGTAGTTGGGACCAAAGTGACCACCGGTGGGTCCTTTGTGGCACGCTTGGAGAATATCAAAAGCTGCCGGTCCGTCAACACACCGACGAATAATCAGGTCAGCGCATTGTTTGAATAGAAAAGGGTCCTCCCAAAAGTAAGTCTTAACATCGTTCAAGAACTTCTTCTTTTGTTGGGATGTTAACCCTTGGATGAGAACACCACCCGCTAAGTAGTTTGCAATATCGGCAAACCACGGGGTGCCATCAAGATTGGGATTTATAGACATTAAGGTTTCAAGGGGAAAAGAGTCATTGATCTCTTTGTTCGGATGGTCCCCTTGATATGGATCCTCAAGTCTGCTCAGATGATCCGCGGCCAGGTTTTCAGCACCCTTCTTGTCACGAATTTCAATGTTGAATTCTTGAAGGAGTAAAACCCAGCGGAGAAGTCTTGGCTTAGAATCATTCTTAGTCATCAAGTACTTCAACGCGGAATGGTCCGTGTATACGATGGTGGTGGATAAAACAAGATAAGGGCGAAATTTCTCAAAAGCATAGACAACAGCTAAAAGCTCTTTTTCGGTTGTCGTATAATGCAATTGAGCCCCCGTCATTGTTTTGCTAGCGTAGTGGATTGGTTGGAAGTGTTTATTCACTCTTTGGCCCAGAACCGCACCAATAGCAAAGTCGCTAGCATCACACATCAATTCAAAAGGCAGCTCCCAATTAGGGATAACCAAGATCGGTGCCTTAGTCAGCTTATCCTTGAGAAGATTGAATGCTTCGAGACACTCTTTAGAAAAGATAAAAGGAGTATCTTTTTCCAAGAGGTGGGTCATCGGGCGAGCGTTTTTAGAGAAATCCTGAATGAATCGTCGATAGAAGCCCGCATGACCCAAAAAACTTCTCACACTCTTCACGGTTGAAGGTGGAGGTAATTTGGCTATGACATCAACTTTAGCACGGTCGACTTCAAGACCGGCTTTAGAGATTTTGTGTCCTAGCACAATGCCTTCTTTTACCATAAAATGGCATTTTTCCCAATTCAGAACAAGGCGAGTGTCTTCGCACCGCTTAAGCATGCGTTCCAAATTGGCAAGGCAAGCAGAGAAGGAATCCCCGAATACCGAGAAATCATCCATGAAGACTTCCATGGTTTGCTCAACCATGTCATGGAATATAGCCAACATGCACCTTTGGAAAGTCCCGGGGGCATTGCATAAGCCAAAAGGCATTCTTTTATAAGCAAATGTGCCATAGGGACAAGTGAATGTTGTCTTTTCTTGATCTTGGGGATCGATGGGTATTTGAAAATAACCCGAGAAACCATCCAGAAAGCAGTAATATTCATTACCAGCTAGACGTTCAAGCATTTGGTCCATAAAAGGTAGAGGGAAATGATCCTTTCTCGTGGCATCATTGAGTTTGCGGTAGTCTATACAAACTCTCCACCCAGTAACGAGACGGGTAGGAATTAACTCGTTGTTTGCATTGGGCACAACGGTTATACCACCTTTCTTAGGCACACAATGGACTGGACTAACCCACGGGGAATCCGAAATAGGGTAAATCATACCCGCATCAAGAAGTTTGATAACCTCTTTTTTGATGACGTCATGGATTTTAGGATTCACCCTTCTTTGGCTTTGAATAGTGGGCTTAAAGTCGTCCTCCATGAGAATTTTATGTGTGCAGAAGTGAGGATCAATTCCACGGATGTCGGAGATTTTCCAAGCGATAGCGCGTTTATGCTTCTTCAACACAGCGACAAGTCGGGCTTTTTCGTCTTCTTTCAGATCCTTTGCGATGATGACCGGTAACTTCTCGTCGTCTTCTAGGAAAACGTACTCAAGATGAGGCGGTAGGTCCTTAAGCTCGAGAGTAGGAGGATCCTCAGTAGATGGTGAAACTAACGATGGATCATCATTAGTCACCTTTTTAGGAGTAGGAGGAGACAATGGGTCCTCATTGAGAAGTCTCTCAATAGTACGAATATCTTCATCCCAATTGGTGGACGAATTATCATACTTAATATCGAGAGGACCCAAGCTAGCTTCGAACTCATCCAAGTCACTTTCTCCAAAAGGAGTAAATGCCGGAGCAATTGAGGCAACGATCTCAACAATGGGTAGAGAAGAGAGAGTACTTTTGCAAGCATCATAAAAATGTTCTTCACAAGCCTCATCGAGAACATCAATAGCATTAACACTCTCATATGAATAAGGTTGCTGAGAAATCTTACCCATGTTGAAGACAATTTGATCGTCACAGACTCTCATGATTAATTCGCCTGCAGCTACATCAATGAGAGTGCGACCGGTCCTCAAGAATGGACGTCCAACGATTAATGGAACACGAGGGTCCATCTCGTAGTCGACGACGACAAAATCAGCCGGGAAGGTGAATTTATCAACGCCAACAAAGACATCTTCGGTTATCCCCACTGGATAAGCAACCGTACGGTTGGCTAATTCCAAAGTCATTCGTGTGGGGACTAGCTCGGGGAGAGATAATTGCTTCCAAACACTTAAAGGCATTAAGTTTATACTGGCACCTAGATCGGCTAGGGCCATGCAATTCTCTACTCCCGGGAAGTTGCAAGGAATCAAGAAGCGACCCGGATCACCAAGTTTGGTGGGCAATTTCCTTAAGAGCACTGCGGAGCAGTTCTCATTAAGTTGGGTCTGAGCAATGTCAAGAAGCTTTTCTTTATCACTTAGAAGATCTTTAAACATCTTAGCATATTTGGGCATGTGAGCGAGAGCCTCGGCAAAGGAGATATTAAAATTTAATTGTTTAAACATTTTTAGGAAGTTTGAAACTTGAATATCATCCTTGCTCTTTTGCTTCTCTTTCCTCAACCTTGAAGGATAAGGTATATTGGATGAAGAAGAAGGCTTTAAGGGGATAGGATCACTCACAACTACGGGTGGTGGGGAAATGGGGATAGAAGGTGAAGGAGGTGGAGAAAGTTGCTCTTTTTCCTTGTTCACAATCACGGGTGGAGGTGTAGGAGGCTCGGGTTCCATATAACCTTTTCCACTACGAGTGGTGATTGCTTTCATCTCCCCTCTTGGATTCCCAACGGTATTACTCGGAAGAGTACCCGAAGAAGAGGGTTGATTACCTTGGATGAGCGAACCAATCATATCACGAAGGTGAAGAGCTTGATTATTAAAAGAGTTTTGCATGTTGGCATTAATAGCATCGCTGTGTTTGGCCATATCATTCCTTAGCTCGGCGCGAATATCACTTCCTTGTTTCACCATGTCATTCTTCAAGTTGACAAACTGACTCTGAAGATTCGTCACCATCTCACGATTGGTCTTCATGAACGACTCGACGTCGGGATTCACTGCCATCGGTTGATTGAGAGGTGGAGCTTGGTAAGCTTGAGAATTTCCTTGAGTTTGGTAGGTATTTCTTTGGGATTGATATTGGTTTTGAGCACGAGGTTGGGATTGGTTGTTTCGGTTATAGCTTTGTTGTTGGTTTTGGGTTGCAGGAGGGAAACCGGGAGGTGCGAGATAATTGTTGGAACGATAACTTAGCAAGCTACGGTCTCCTTGAGGACGAGCTTGATAGCCTCCCGTGGGATATGTACCGTATGCCGCGTTAACGTTTTCAGAATAATTGCCTTGAGTAGAAGGACAATCATTATAAGAATGAGGACCACCACATGTGTCACAAGAAATAGCAACGGCTTTGGCTTGTTGAAAGTGGTTTGTGGCCATGGCCATGAAATTTTTGTTCATTTCAGCAAGTTGTCGAGAAATTTCAGACATTTCAGGATTGGAGGTAGTAGAAGAAACATTGACTCTCGAGTTAGATCTTGAGGATGCGGATGATTCCCAATTCTTGTGGTGAGTAGTCATGTTTTCAATCAACTCTCGACACTCCTCTGGTCTCCTTTTCATAAAAGTACCACCGGCGGCGGCATTGATCGTGTCACGATCACGAAAGGTGAGACCATTGTAGAAGGTGTCAATGAGAGTGACGGGGAGCATATTGTGATTAGGACAGCGGTCGATCAAATCATTGTAACGTTCCCAAGCATCGAAAAGCGATTCATCATTCTCTTGCATAAATCCACTGATTTGGTTACGAAGGCTAGTGACCATGGATGGGGGAAAGTAGCGCGATAAAAAGTGTTGAGTCATGTCGTTCCATGTATGAATAGAATTCTTAGGAAGACGGTCAAACCATTTTTCGGCGTGGTGAGAAAGCGAGTGCGGAAAGAGTTGGAGGCGAAGGTCATCCATAGAAACACCGGGGGATTTCATGCTTTGGGTAATGGTTATGAATTTGTCGAGGTGTTTGTTGGCATCATCATCCGGAATTCCGCGAAATGGATTCGTTTGTACTTGCTGGATCATGTGATGCTTCAACGAAAACTCCTGAGCCGTGACATGCATCGGTGCAATCGGGCCTCCACGTCCGTTCATTGTGGGTTGGCATAGCTCCTCCATGGTTCGTAAATCGGGTGGATTATTCATATTTTGGTTGGGTGGGTTATTATTATTGTTGTTGTTTTGGGGGGGTGGAATATTATTGTTGTTGTTGTGTACACCTGCCATGTCTAATTGTTCGAGAGTCTCGGGCTCTGAATAAGACGTGGATCGAGTACGCATATACTAAAAAGAAAATGCAAGAGAAAATATTTTTGGTTTTTATAGGTTTTATATTGTTTTTGTATTTTTGGAAATTTTATATTTTTATGGATTTTTTTTGAAAATTTTTGTGCTTGAAAATAACGTTCCCGAAAGAACGGATCCCAAAATCCAATTTTTCTCACAAGAAACCGTTGATCCTTACGAAAAGAGCCGGCAGCGGCGCCATTTAATAACTGACTTTTGGTTGGTTAATAAAAGGTTTTTGCTTGCAAGATCTCTCTTTGCGTTGCTCGTACCCAATTGATATATATCCTTGTTTCGTTCTCGGTATCTTCTCGAATCGATCACGGTCAAAAGTGGAATAGTTGTAATTGGTGACTAAAAAGGGGGAGCTTTGGTCTAAATCTACTAAAATGATAAAGGCAAGTAATAATAAAACTAAACTAGAAGCTTTAAATGAAACAGTAGGAAATACCTCATGAAAAATAAAACTGGAATTCTTCTATTCGGAATGTTGGCCTTACTCGGTATATGAGCTCTTATTCGGAAAGTACCCCCTATGCGGAATGTAGCACGTATGCGGAATACTTCTGCTATGCGGAAAGCCAATCCTATTCGGAAAAATTGTCTTACTCGGAATAACTGGAAAATATCCTATTCGGAAAGTATGCTTATTCGGAATACTTTGTTCAATGCGGAAAGTTATGATCATGCGGAAAGTTTAAGCTATTCGGAATAATGGGTCAATTCGGAAAGTAGAGCTATTCGGAAAATAGCCCTATTCGGAACAATGATTGCTATTCGGAAAATACTCTTATGCGGAATAATGAGGGCAATTCGGAATATGAAATATTCCGAATAGAGAAATTGAAAGTAACCTATGCGGAATATTTTTAGAAAAAGCTCTATTCGGAAAAACTCGGAAGGAACCCTTACTCGGAATATTTAAATGTTCCGAATAGACAAGAAATTTAGACCCTCATTCGGAATAAATGAAAAGTTCCGAATAACCAATAAGGAGAAAACCCCTACTCGGAATAATGGAAAGTTCCGGATAGACACAACCCCAGATTCCCTATTCGGAATCTGGGCAAGATCAGTAGCGGGGACGAAGAACAAGGATACACGGATTTGTCTAAATCGGACTCAACGAAGCAAAAAGGTTTTACCAAATCATCCACAAATCATCTACTAACTACAAGGATCAAATCCCAATCATAAAAACACCAATTCAACAACTTTTTTTTAGAATCAAACTAGAGCCAAATAAAACTTAAGAACTTGAAAGAAAAAGATGAAGAAGAACAAGATTAATCAAAAGATTAGAGGAAGGATTGTATTAATGATTTAAGGTTCAACAAACAAATTCAAAGATCAAACTTACAAGATTTAAGAAATCAAACTAAAAAGAAAACCACTCCTTAAGGGAGATGGTTCCTAAGAACTAGGAAAACTAAAAACTGGAAAAAGAAGAAGAGAGCATTCGAATGTGTGAGTGGGAGGAGTATTTATAGGCTTCTCCCTTGGTTGGTGAGTGGGCTTTCTTCCCTTCTTTTTGTCTTCTCGTCTTTTCAGAAAAGTGGACGTTTTCGATTCTGATTCGGGATTTGTCGTCGATTAAATTCAACTCGTCTTTTAATTTCTTCGTTAAATAGACTTGAGTTTCTTCGACTTATGAAAATCTTCCGTCTTTAGTCCTTTTCTTCGATAAATCTTCGAATAGGCCTAGTGACTTCAAATCTTTTGCACCTCTTGGTCAATAGACTTCGTCTTGAGTCTTTTTCCTTGATAAAACCCGTGCAATCCCATGTTTTCTTTAATATTCATCCGGTTAGCTCTGAAAACACAATAAACACAAAAACCACGCATAATTCCAAACAAATGATATTAAATACGCGTTTTGGTCTTGTTTTAGCAAGAAATAAGTGGTAGATAAGATGGGTGTTTACACACCTATCACCTTTATATAATAGGCTACAAAGATTCTAGAAAGGATAAGTACCCTAAACCCATTGCTGTTAACTTCCTCTTTTTCCCTTGCTGTTTGAAAAGATGCTCAACATACGCTATCTTAACCATTCTTGAAATTGGTCAAAAACGAACCACGTGAACTTTTCTTGTTGGTTTGTGGTGAATGAGTTGTTGCAAGATGATCACAGCCCTTGAAGAAATTATGAGCAACAAGAAATCAACCATAGCCATCGGTCTTGCTGTACCCTTTTGTTCTCTTAGCAAAAAATAGGAGTTTTAGGGTAGGGGAGCTCGTAAAAGGGTCCCACATTGAGCTGGCAACATATTTGACGGTGGGAAAAGGTTAAAAAAACCTTTAATTGTTGATCTGGAAAGCTTTATCCAATACCCCTTTGAATTAATGTTAATCGGGATTAGGGTTGTGGTAATTAAGCTGGGTGGTTTGATCTTTGGTGGTAAACAATGGATGTTGCCTGCGTTAATAATAATAATTAACTAATTTTAAAAATTAGTAATTAGTTAATAACGGGTTGGGTTAAGTAAGTGGTGGATCGGGTATTGGGCTTAGACTGGGCCGGGTTTGGAGTGGACATGTGTTGTCTTTGTGTTGGTTTTGGTACCCAATCTTTTGTCAAAATTAAATCCAACCTTCATAGTTTCAACAACAATTTTCGCCATTCCATTTGATAATAATTTTAAGCAAATGGCACTTTTGGTCATTGTGGCTTGTTTAAACTTTGGATAGGACTTCTCTTATAATTTGAGCATTCCTCGAGGGCCAATATTGTCAAATCATGAAACTCTAGGGACCAACTTGTTTTTGTAAGATTGACAAGGGCCTAAAGTGAAAAGTATTCAAAGTTGAGGGTGTGACAATCCGTCAATTAGAGGCCGTTATTTTATTCTCAAGTATAATTTATAATCACTATTTTATTATTAGTTTATGAACTCACTTTTGGAAAGAAATTTGGGCTTACGTCTTAAAGTAGCGTCGTCTACGTCTAAACCGGAGAGCTCTACGTTACGAGTTTACGTTTACATACTCCGTTTTTTGACAATATGACATTTTTAGATACTAAATTTGTTCTCGTATATTATTTTAAAATTTTATTTTATGTGGGATCATGAAAACACATATTTACGGAAAAAACTAGGGTTTACGTGCATACTTTAACGTCTTTTACGATTAAACCGGAAACCCTAGGTTTACGTATTTACGCTTTTGGACTCTGTTTTTGATGTGAAATTTTTTGTTTGAATCGTTTTGTGCCGTAGAGTCATAATTTATAAAAAAGTTTTTCGTAAATCGACTCGAGGGCACACAAATCGAGGAAACTAGAATCGAGGAGTACCCGTAAAATAATAGGGGATGAAACAAGTTATACTTGTCCCACCCCGTCACTATGGGTGGCATAATCAAGGGGTGGCACCCCCTTTGTTGTCAAAACCTTATGCTTGTATGAGACACTTGTCTCATACATGCACCAAACCACTCAAAACCCCAAAAAACATCTAACTTTCTCTCATTCTTCACACACACATGCAAACTAGCTAGAAAGTTTCTCCCACTCTTCCTCTCTTGCCTCTCTTGCCGTCCAAACACCACCACCATACACCATTTCATCAAAAATTTAACCTACAAGTTCGTCTATTATTCACATATGTTGATCACTACTTGAAAGGAGGCTATTTGGAGGTGATTACATCTTATAAAAAGGAGTTTTCATAAGGTTCAAGGGCTGATTTCAAGAAGTTTTTCATCTACTTGGAGATTTCTAAAAGTGGTCTTGCTAAGTTCATAAGATTTGGTGACAAGATCAAGTCTTGTTCATCATAAATCTCATCTTTTCCATCACAATTGGTTGATTAAGAGATTGTTCTTTCTATCATCCTATAAATTTTGTCTAACACCCCACCAAATGCTATGCGCAGCGGAACTACAACATTTGGGTGCTAGGCAGTTATCATCGCACACAAGATATATCGAACGACTCCAAAGAGACGTCAATTTAAATCTTAAATTAAAAATTGTTAAAAGATACATGTCTACGGTTTTTTCCAACCCCAATTGATACAACAGAGTTTAGCGTTTTCGGTCCCCATGAATCTCAACCCAAAAGTTACAGTTTTCACAACAACATGACATTAAAGTTAAAAATGTTTAAGTAATAACGGGAGGAAAAACAAGCAGACTCCAAGCCATACACACAACATCCATCCCATGCACGCTCCATGCTACACTTCAGCGGTTACCTGAAACACATGCTAAATTTGGTCAACGAAAACGTTGAGTGGAATTCATTGGTTTTATAATTCATTTTGAACATATGTGAAATAAAAACCATTCACGATCATTCATAGACTTGTCGATCAAACAATCTATATTCAAGATACTGGCAATTGTGTTTAAGCTCATGACACGAAACCGTTAACTCAATCACCCGCGTAATAATTACCGGCGTGATTCAGATGAAACCAAGGCCCCTACTAAGGCATCAGTTGCAATTATACCTTATCTCTTATCACAAATTATCCGTCCGCAGGGGGTATCAACGTACTAGCCCTCGTCTCGGATAGGGTAGTCAACCCCATAGTACTATCACTTTGTATAAGCGGCTATTTCTAATCCACGCTAGGACTAAACAATAGTTAATAGTTCATGAATTTAGGGACTTTTGCAACTAGGTACTCAACACAATTTCAAAGGCAACATTCGGGTCCAACAATCATTCATGATATATGTTCATTTTAAAAACTAGCATGCATTTCCCTCGCGGGTAAAACAGTTTGAAATAATAATAAGCGAGGCTATAAATTCACACCTTATATAACAAGTAGTCGATAGTTCGAGAGACGGTCACTGACGACGATACGGATGCCCTGGTAAATCAACACCTATCAAACCAAATAACGCGTAATGAGTAATCTCATTTTAAAACCTTATGGTACTGTATAAAATACATAAATACTAGTCACTTGTGACAATTACAACTCACGCCAAAACAAAACAACAAGCGTTACTCATTTTACACCATTTGTCCTTATTATTAATGTTATCCATTTTTACTCATTTTCGCCATGACTTACCGAAAGTACGGACTGTTTTACCATACTTAACCATCTTTATAAAATTTGACAAAATTCTCAAAAATACTATAAGATCTGTGGAAAACACGTATTTAATCCCAACCAAAATTTTTACTTCTATGACCCGTTACTCAACACCTTTCCAAAAACTACGTTTTTCGGACTGAAATTATACTTTGACCAAGTCGGACTCATTTGACCCGTTTAAAACACTTCATTGACCCATTTGACACCTAAGTCCTACAATAGACTCAAATGTGCAGGTTTGACACCAAAATTCAGCCCTTTAACATTTACCAAACTAGAGTTATAGTCCCCGGGATTTGACCTAAAACCAAGCATAATTTCGGATTATGACAGTTTTCATCTCCCGGTACACGAATTTCAAAACGTCGTAACTTTTGACTCGTTAGGAGTCGTAAGCTCTACCTTATACCAAATCGAAGCTAAGAAAATGCTCTACAAATCTATCCAATCCACAAGACCTGTTTTAAAAATAATTTTTACGAAAATGCCTTAAACTTTCTGCCCAAAATCAACCATACCAAAATCACACTAACGCTCGTTTCCAAACCCATTTATCATCACTAGACATCATCCTAAGCATCCCTAATCACAACCAAACAATGTTTTCAGTCCCTAACCCCTATTGATCATCAACCTCATAAAACTAAAATCCTAAAAACAAACATGCAAGTAAATGTACCCATCTACAACATCTAAAAACATGATATTAAACATAGAATCAAACTCAAAACATGAACCACCATGATCCCCAAACACCCCCCATTGAGCCGTGGGGTTTGGGTGATCAAAACCCACCAACCAAATTGATATTGGTTGATTTGTTTGGTGTTATAGCATCCTTTTGGCATGAATTAAACATGCAAATGCCCAATTAACATCAAAAACGAATTTGAAAAATCTTGAAATTTTTGGATGAATTTTTGTTAATGCATGTGTGAAATGAGCATGGATTAACACTCACTAGATGATTTTAGAAGGTGGTCTATGATTAGAATGGATCAAAACTAAAAAAAAATGAAGTGGTGGTGGTTTTGTGGGTTTGGCCGTCGGCCTAAGAACACAAGGGAGAGGGGTGTTTGATTTTTTTTGTAAAGTGTTTAGTGTGTGTGGTGTTTGTCCCCTTTTTTGAAATGGGAGGGACCTAAGTGCAATTTTTGCATTCTTTTGGCCTTAAGCAAAAACGACACCAAAACTTTGCGGGATTGACTCACTAGTCATTTTAGAAAATTTTACGGGAGTCGGAAATTATCCCAAACACTCCAAAATACTTTTGGGATACTTTAAATGTACCCGGAAAGCAATAAAACTCACCCGACTCGACTTAACACGAATCGTAAGTAAAACTCTCGAAAAATTACATTATCGATAAAACGTAAATAATTATAGAAATTTGGGCATCCATCGGAATCGTATTCGTCATCGTCCTTCTTAAATCGTCAATCGTCAAAATTATAACCTCGAACATCGGTTTCAACCAAAATACTAAAATATATAGCAATTAAAATTTATTAAAAATTTCAAAAACTAGCGTAATTTAGGGTAATGTTAGTGACCTCGGTTCTAGGGTATCACATCCACCCCTCCTTAAAGAGAGCGACGTCCCGGCGCTCGCCTCTTCTTATACTCACATTTCGTGCCGCTGGAACAGATGAGGATACCTTTCCTTGAAAAAGTCCTCACGTTCCCAAGTGTATTCCGGTCCACGCCTAGAATTCCATTGAACCTTCACAATGGGAATTCTACTACGCTTCAGCCTCTTGACCTCTCGGTCCATAATTTCCACAGGTTCTTCCACGAAATGCATTTTGTCGTCCAGTTGAATCTCGTCCAAAGGAATCACCAATTCCTTATCCGCCAAACTCTTCTTCAAGTTCGATACGTAAAACGTGTCGTAAATAGCACTAAGCTCGCTCGGCAACTCTAACTTGTACGCTACTGGTCCAATTCGTTTAACGATCTTAAATGGTCCAATATACCTCGGACTCAACTTTCCTTTCTTCCCAAAACGAATTACACCCTTCCACGGCGAAACCTTAAGCATAACCATATCTCCGACTTCGAATTCCAACGGTTTTCTTCTGTTATCGGCATAACTCTTCTGTCGGCTTCTCGCAGCAAGTAGTCAGTTCTTGATTTGCACAATCTTCTCTGTCGTCTCTAAAACCATTTCGGGTCCAGTCAGTTGACTTTCTCCTACTTCACTCCAACACACAGGCGATCTACACTTTCTTCCATACAATGCTTCGAACGGTGCTGCCTTGATACTCGCATGGTAACTATTATTATACGAAAACTCCACTAGAGGCAAGTGGCGTTCCCAACTTCCTCCAAAATCGATCACGCATGCTCGGAGCATGTCCTCCATCGTCTGAATAGTTAGTTCACTCTGGCCGTCAGTCTCCGGGTGATAAGCCGTACTTAAACTCAATTCAGTGCCCATCGCACGTTGAAGCGATTTCCAAAATTCCGAAGTAAATCTACTATCGCGATCCGAAATGATCGATAACGGCACTCCATGTCTGCAGACGATCTCTTTCACGTACACACTGGCCAGCTTTTCCATACTGTCCGTCTTCTTCATAGGTAAGAAATGAGCAGATTTCGTCAATCTATCTACTATTACCCATATCATATCACATCCACTAGGAGTTCTAGGTAAACCCGTCACGAAATCCATAGTGACTTTCTCCCATTTCCATTCTGGGATCTCTGGTTGTACCAACAACCCAGACGGTTTCTTATGTTCTGCTTTAACTTTCGCACAAGTCAAACACTTACTAACGTAACGAGCAATATCCGCCTTCATATTCGGCCACCAATAAACTTTCTTCAGGTCGTGATACATTTTGTCCGATCCAGGATGTATCGAATACTTCGACTTATGAGACTCGTTCATAACCAAATCTCGTACTCCAGGCTTTCCTTCCTCGGATGAACACAATGGTAACCAAATCCGATTCTCGAAATATCTCAATCCGTCTGACCTAATCACAAAAAGAGGTTTCAACATTCTTCCCAAATTCTCAGCATCAACATTCTCTTTCATTAATCCCCTCTCTTGAGCCTTCAGTATAGTTTCGGTTAAATCAACGCTCTCAGTCATCACCAAAGCTCTGACTCTCAAAGGTTTCTCTCGTTCCTTCCTACTAAGTGCATCCGCTACAACATACGCCTTGCCAGGATGGTAGCGAATTTCACAGTCATAGTCACTCAGTAATTCTACCCATCGTCTCTGTCGCATGTTCAACTCCTTTTGATCTAAAATGTGTTGCAAACTCTTGTGGTCAGTAAACACAACACACTTTGTCCCATACAAATAATGTCTTCACAACTTCAACGCAAAAACTACAGCTCCTAATTCCAAATCGTGCGTCGTGTAGTTCTCCTCATTCTTCCTCAGTTGTCTCGACGCGTAAGCTATCACCTTTTCATGCTGCATCGATACCGCTCCGTAACCTTTACGAGATGCGTCACAATACACTACAAAGTCTTTGGTTCCTTCAGGTAATGACAATATCGGTGCGGAACATAATTTGTCCTTGAGCGTTTTGAAAGCGAATTCTTCCTCATCTCCCCATTCATACACCCTATTCTTTTCGGTAAGCTTTGTCAATGGCTTTGCAATCAACGAAAATCCTTCAATGAACCTCCGATAATACCCAGCTAAACCAAGGAATTGTCGAACTTCAGTCGGCGTTGTCGGTGCCGACCATTCCCTGATCGCTTCGACCTTGGCAGGATCCACGCGAACTCCTTTGCTATCAATCACGTGACCAAGGAATTGCACGGATTCTAACCAAAACTCACACTTCGAGAACTTCGCATACAGCTTCTCTTTCTTCAGCAGATCCAATATCTTTCTCAGGTGCTTCTCGTGCTCCTCCTTACTATTAGAGTAAATAAGAATATCATCGATGAAAACAATAACAAACTTATCTAGATACGGCTTGCATACGCGATTCATAAGGTCCATGAATACAGCAGGCGCGTTTTTCAACCCAAACGGCATCACTCTAAATTCAAAGTGTCCATACCGCGTACGAAAGGCAGTTACAGGAATATCCTCCTCTCTTACACGTAGTTGATGATACCCTGATCTTAAATCGATCTTTGAGTATACACTGGAACCTTGTAATTGATCAAACAAATCGTCAATCCTCGGCAATGGATACCGATTCTTAACCGTCAGCTTGTTGAGTTCTCTATAGTCAATACACATCCAAAATGAACCATCTTTCTTCTTCACAAACAACACTGGCGCTCCCCATGGTGATGAGCTCGGCCTAATAAATCCTTTATCCATCAATTCCTTCAGTTGATCCGATAACTCCTTTATCTCGGATGGTGCTAATCGATAGGGTGCATGCGCAACCGGCACAACTCCTAGCACCAAATCAATTCGAAACTCGACCTCACGGGTGGGTGGTAAACCTGGCAGCTCGTCTGGAAAAACTTCCGGATATTCGCAGATAACAGGTACCTCTTCAATCCTCGCCTCTAAATCGCCATCACTCGAAACTTGTGCCAAAAACACATTGCATCCACTCTGTACATACTTCATCATTTTCAAACAAGAAATCACTTTCAAACGAGAAGTACATTCGTCTCCCTTCACAGTCAAGACTTTATTCCTCAACGGGATCTGAACTAACCTCTCACCACAGACGATCATAGCATTGTGTGCCATCAGCCAATCCATTCCCACAATCACGTCAAACGATCCTAGCTCTATAGGCATCAAGTCGATTCTAAAAGCGTAATTTCCTAACTTCAGGGTACACCCTTTCAGTATAGAATTCGTACTAACAATTTTCCCATCGGCTAACTCAACGTTATAACTAGTCGCTAACAACACCAGTTTTCTATCGATATGACGACTAAACTTAACATCTACGAAACTCTTGTCGGAACCAGAATCAAACAAAACACTAGCATAACAAGCGTCTAGCAAAAACGTACCGGTAACCACGTTAGGACCCTGTGGTTTATCAGCCGTCCCTACTTGATACACGGCAGCAGCATTGTTACCTCCTTGCTTGTTTCCTGCCTTCGGGCAATTTCCTTGCTTATGGCCTCTCTCTCCACATCCAAAACAACCCATCACTCTTGTAGCATTCGCCCCAGTGGCTACCCCTTTGGTTCGACAATCAGACATCCTGTGACCCGCTTTTCCACATTTGCCGCACGCAGGCGGGCAATGCCCTACGTGATATAAGTTGCATCTAACACAGTGGGGATTCACCTTCGCTCCTCTGGGGTTTGTCACAGCTCTCATCCCTTCATTCCTTCGCTGGTTAAACTGTTGATTGCGGTTCTGACCATTGTTGTTTCGGTTCCCACCTCGGCTTTGACTCTGGGATTGATTGCTCTGTGCCGATTCCCACTTCCTCTTATTTCCTTCAGCAATGAAGTTCTTCTTGTCTTGGAGTTTGACATCCATCAACGCGTGAGCCATCTGGACCGCTTCATCAAACGACCCAGGTTTAGACGAAGTCGTCTCACCCTTGATATTACTGGGGAGACCTTTGATGTACTGTTTCATCTTCTTGGTATCATCGGCAAAAGTGTCTGGACACAAAAGACTTAGTTCATTAAACCTCCTGGTGTAAGCAGTGATATCATTGTTTTTCAAAGTCAGGTGCCTCAACTCATCTTCCGATTGACCTAACTCCTCCTCCGGACAGAACTTCTTGGTCAAAAGAGCTTTAGTAGCAGTCCATGTTCTTGCATTCGCTACTGCCAATCCAACAGTGGCTACTTGGGTGTTCCACCAACTCAATGCATCGTCAAGAAATGTAGCAGCCGCAAACTTGACCTTGTTCGCTTCTGAGCAACCACTAATCTCGAAAGTACTTTCAACCTTTTCTAACCATCTCCTGAGTTCTAGAGCTCCACCAGTTCCACGAAATTGCATGGGACCACATTTTATGAAACTAGAGTAAGTACACTCTCCTGGGGCTTGCTGTCTCCCCGCATTTCTGCCCTGGTCTAGATTCCTTCCTGCTCGGTCTGCTTCTAGCGCATTCGCAATGGCGTCCTGAATCATCGTGTTCACACGGGTTGAGTTCAGTTTTGGAGGCATGGTGCGTTATCAAATATACCTTTCTGCAAAGACAGGGAAAATAGAAAAACAATGTAAGTATACACATCAAGATTAAGATGGATTTCTCTTTCAAGACATAATATAAATACAACGACACATCACTACAAAGTTACTAATATTCATCAATTCACATCACAAAAGATCAAATTTAAGACATATCACAGATCATGAAAGGTAAACGTGGATTGTATTGATAATCAACCAAAATTGTGACAAGTATTGCCACTACAATCATTCACCATAAAACTTAAGTCCTCAAGTTTTTCGTCATAATGCCATCATACAAAAGTCTAAAACAATTCTATTACAACGATCAAAGATAAAATACAAGACAAGCAACTAGGCATGTGGTGATCCACACGGCCTCTTGGATGGCGGTTCATCATCATCTTCCTCGGGTTCCTCACCGCTATCATCCTCGTCCACATCATCCATTTTTCTCTTTCCTTTGTCGTTCGGCCCACATTCAGTCTCCTTTTTCGTCCCTGACGTAGACCCACACTCAACCGCTACATGATTTCCCACAGTGATACAAGCACCTCTGGCAGGTGGCTGGATCATGAAGTCATTAGCTTCCATTTCCACATCGTCCACAAATCTCCAATCTGGGGGCAATGATGCTCTCACTCGATGCTCCCAACTCTGCATCCTAGACAATCTCACTTGATCTTCCCTAACACGGTCAAGACTGGCGCTCAAGTTCGCGATCATCGATCTTAGACTGTTGATATCACTCTTGTTTGCATTTCCATCATACTCAATCCTTGAAGTCCTTTCGAACAGTCCTTGGTGTGCCCTTTCATTCTTATCAAACCTCTTAATTACCCTGGTCTCTACCACAAACCGCTCATACATCAACCTATCCATCCTCCTCAAACGACCCTCGGGATCCCAGTAGTGTCTTGGTCTCGGAAAATAGACCCTTGCGATATTCTCATGAATAGATTGTGATTTTGATAAATTGTTGGACTCTGCACCACTCCCATTACTTACTCGAACAAATCCTGGCACTGTCCTCAAATAGTCCTTACAATTGTCCATCGGGAGACTAAAGGGTTGCTGCTCATATCGATCGGTCGGAGGCACTTCATAACCCTTTGGCGAATTTGGAGATTGAAATAAATCAGGTTCGGTCTGACCTACAGCATTCTCGGGAATACCATCATCCATCAGTTCCTCGGGCTCTTCCTCAGAATCCTCGCTCTCATCACCACTGATACTGAAGTTGTCCACCTCACTTTCATCATTGTCATTTTCCGGCCCTATTTCTTCTTCTGGAGCGATCCATCCATTGTCATTATCCGGCGGGTTCGGAGGAAACGGTCCCCCTTCGTGACCTACAACGTAATCGTTTCCATTACCATTAGGCGGTACCTCGGCCATTCCTGCAATAACAGAGAATTTCGGAAGGTACGTAAGATAACTATACAATATTTATAACTACATGCATGCAAATGCAATGCAAAGGTGGTACATATGCCCAAAATGCAATAATATGATGCTCATGCATGATTAATACAAAAATTACGGTGCCGGATATTCCACGTATAATTTCAACGTTTACATATAGTAATTTCCATACTTACGTAATAATTACCCACATATATACTTCAACTCAAAAGTATACGTCAAATGCCATGAATACAAAAATAAACCTTACCGGAGCCATGCAGGATAGTTGTTTGTGCTTGGACAATTTCTTACGACACCAAAAGTTATAGTTTAGGATTTTCAAAACGACCTAGTTCTCTATAACTCATGGCTCTGATTACCAATCTCTAACGCCCCACCAAATGCTATGCGCAACGGAACTACAACATTTGGGTGCTAGGCAATTATCATCGCACACAAGATACATCGAACGACTCCAAAGAGACGTCAATTTAAAACTTAAATTAAAAATTGTTAAAAGATACATGTCTACGGTTTTTTCAAACCCCAATTGATACAACAGAGTTTAGCGTTTTCGGTCCCCATGAATCTCAACCCAAAAGTTACAGTTTTCACAACAACATGACATTAAAGTTAAAAATGTTTAAGTAATAACGGGAGGAAAAACAAGCAGACTCCAAGCCATACACACAACATCCATCCCATGCACGCTCCATGCTACACTTCAGCGGTTACCTGAAACACATGCTAAATTTGGTCAACGAAAATGTTGAGTGGAATTCATAGGTTTTATAATTCATTTTGAACATATGTGAAATAAAAACCATTCACGATCATTCATAGACTTGTCGATCAAACAATCTATATTCAAGATACTGGCAATTGTGTTTAAGCTCATGACACTAAACCGTTAACTCAATCACCCGCGTAATAATTACCGGCGTGATTCAGATGAAACCAAGGCCCCTACTAAGGCATCAGTTGCAATTATACCTTATCTCCTATCACAAATTATCCGTCCGCAGGGGGTATCAACGTACTAGCCCTCGTCTCTGATAGGGTAGTCAACCCCATAGTACTATCACTTTGTATAAGCGGCTATTTCTAATCCACGCTAGGACTAAACAATAGTTAATAGTTCATGAATTTAGGGACTTTTGCAACTAGGTACTCAACACAATTTCAAAGGCAACATTCGGGTCCAACAATCATTCATGACATATGTTCATTTTAAAAACTAGCATGCATTTCCCTCGCGGGTAAAACAGTTTGAAATAATAATAAGCGAGGCTATAAATTCACACCTTATATAACAAGTAGTCGATAGTTCGAGAGACGGTCACTGACGACGATACGGATGCCCGGGTAAATCAACACCTATCAAACCAAATAACGCGTAATGAGTAATCTCATTTTAAAACCTTATGGTACTGTATAAAATACATAAATACTAGTCACTTGTGACAATTACAACTCACGCCAAAACAAAACAACAAGCGTTACTCATTTTACACCATTTGTCCTTATTATTAACGTTATCCATTTTTACTCATTTTCGCCGTTACTTACCGAAAGTACGGACTGTTTTACCATACTTAACCATCTTTATAAAATTTGACAAAATTCTCAAAAATACTATAAGACCTGTAGAAAGCACGTATTTAATCCCAACCAAAATTTTTACTTCTACGACCCGTTACTCAACACCTTTCCAAAAACTACGTTTTTCGGACTGAAATTGTACTTTGACCAAGTCGGACTCATTTGACCCGTTTAAAACACTTCATTGACCCATTTGACACCTAAGTCCTACAATAGACTCAAATGTGCAGGTTTGACACCAAAATTCAGCCCTTGACCATTTACCAAACTAGACTTATAGTCCCCGGGATTTGACCTAAAACCAAGCATAATTTCGGATTATGACGGTTTTCATCTCCCGGTACACGAATTTCAAAACGTCGTAACTTTTGACTCGTTAGGAGTCGTAAGCTCTACCTTATACCAAATCGAAGCTAAGAAAATGCTCTACAAATCTATCCTATCCACAAGACCTGTTTTCAAAATAATTTTTACGAAAATGCCTTAAACTTTCTGCCTAAAATCAACCATACCAAAATCACACTAACGCTCGTTTCCAAACCCATTTATCATCACTAGACATCATCCTAAGCATCCCTAATCACAACCAAACAATGTTTTCAGTCCCTAACCCCTATTGATCATCAACCTCATAGAACTAAAATCCTAAAAACAAACATGCAAGTAAATGTACCCATCTACAACATCTAAAAACATGATATTAAACATAGAATCAAACTCAAAACATGAACCACCATGATCCCCAAACACCCCCCATTGAGCCGTGGGGTTTGGGTGATCAAAACCCACCAACCAAATTGATTTTGGTTGATTTGTTTGGTGTTCTAGCATCCTTTTGGCATGAATTAAACATGCAAATGCCCAATTAACATCAAAAACGAATTTGAAAAATCTTGAAATTTTTGGATAAATTTTTGTTAATGCATGTGTGAAATGAGCATAGATTAACACTCACTAGATTATTTTAGAAGGTGGTCTATGATTAGAATGGATCAAAACTAAAAAAAAAATGAAGTGGTGGTGGTTTTGTGGGTTTGGCCGTCGGCCTAAGAACACAAGGGAGAGGGGTGTTTGATTTTTTTTGTAAAGTGTTTAGTGTGTGTCGTGTTTGTCCCCTTTTGTGAAATGGGAGGGACCTAAGTGCAATTTTTGCATTCTTTTGGCCTTAAGCAAAAACGACACCAAAACTTTGCGGGATTGACTCACTAGTCATTTTAGAAAATTTTACGGGAGTCGGAAATTATCCCAAACACTCCAAAATACTTTTGGGATACTTTAAATGTACCCAGAAAGCAATAAAACTCACCCGACTCGACTTAACACGAACAGTAAGTAAAACTCTCGAAAAATTACATTATCGATAAAACGTCAATAATTATAGAAATTTGGGCATCCATCGGAATCGTATTCGTCATCGTCCTTCTTAAATCGTCAATCGTCAAAATTATAACCTCGAACATCGGTTTCAACCAAAATACTAAAATATATAGCAATTAAAATTTATTAAAAATTTCAAAAATTAGCGTAATTTAGGGTAATGTTAGTGACCTCGGTTCTAGGGTATCACATCTTGTAAATGTATTCATCTATTTTCTTCAAGAATTTATATTTATGATGATGATAAATGATGATCAATATGATGCATGGAGATTTTGTGTTACTAGATTAGGTTAAAAAGGTTAAAAACTACAAGTAAAGGTTGATAAAATCATATCTAACAAGTAGGTTGTAATAAACAGTAACTTTCAACAATTTTACTTGGTTAAATGGATGAGATTATTAGATATATAGATAGATAATTGATTTTTACAAAATTGGTGAATTTACCACACAATGGAATGTTAAAAATGAGCAAGATATGGCCAAAACACTTTTGTGGTACTAATCTGTCTGGTCTATTTTAGACGAATTATTATAAATACTTAGAAGCTGTTTGAGAAGGAGATATAGTAGAGTTATTTGTAGCATGTATCATGTAATTTATACAGTAAAAATTTGAGGTTCCAGTTCAATGTAGAACTCAAGATATGATCAAAATGGTGGACTTGAAATTTCACATCAGATTTGACTAAAGTATATATTATTAAAAAGGCACTTGAAGTAAAATATTATATAACATAAGTATATAAAAGTTAATGCATGATAATTACTAATATAAAATAAGTTTATATTCTATAATAAGTAAATATTACATTTTACAAAAAATAAAACTCAAATATTTTCTAAACTACAAACTATATATAAATTTTTACGTCTTTTCGGCTAAAACCGAAAGAATAACGTTTTCGCCAAATAAGACTTAGATGGTCGGACCCGTCTAATGTAACATTTTTATAAATCATATACTGATATGTAAACACACTTGACAAGTAAAAATCGACAAAACCGAGCTTTGTAACATATGGACCATAATGGGACAAATTAGCATTGTTGGACCACTAGGCTCAACTAGTTTGGTTTAATATTATTGGACTTACTCATGGGCTTAACCCACTTGGGCCCAACATATGAGTATAGGCATGTTCTTAAAAAGATAAATGGACTAATATAATGTATTGGACTCTTAATGGGCTTATTGGGCCTTAACATGTGAATGGGCTAAGACTAGTATAACTAGGCTAAGTTAACTAGTACTTAACAACTAATAATGTTGTGCAAGGAATAAAATCCTACTTGATCATCATGTTATGACATCATTACATCTACATAACAACTTTTATAAAGTTATTTGACGATAGTCTAAGACCGAGTATTATTTGTTTAGGTTTCTGTGATCGAGGCATGTACCGTACATCCTAATTGGCGATAACCCGCCTTTCCCAACCAACGTGAGTTCATAGCCTCGCACTCTTTTAAATGTTTTATGAAATGTTTTATAAACCCGCGAGGGAGATAAGATGCTAGTTTTAATAAAAATAGAACATAGGTGATCCTGATTGTACGTTTATTGATATTGACCCGATTGATTGGATGACCCAATGAATGATTGAAATGGATTATTATTAGTTAGATTATGTCACTATAAGTCTCATTAACATGAATTGTGAACTACCGTGAGTTGGTAGACGCTTATTCTTATAATAGTACTATTTGGAGAAGATCACCCCAGTTCGCGCCTTGACGGTTGATCCCCGTCGTGCCACATTGATTGGTAAGCGAATTTATGTATGAGAGGGATATATTTAGCGTGATTTTTATGAAGACACGCTGTCTTAAATGCGCAAATGATTCCGGGATAGCTACACGATATGTATTATAGAAAGGTAACAATGTCATGCGGCTTATAATAATCCGATAATAATAATGATAATGGTAATACTAAGGCTGCGGTCTCAGGAATAGTGTATGATATATGATTTGAATTATAATATATTGCCTGACTAGCAATATGGGGTCTTATTTATTATTATACCCGTGTTCCGGTTTTACATAAATGTTCTATATAATGGTTTTTATTATTCTATAAACAACGTTATAAAACGTATTGAATGGTGTTGTTACGACAATGATTCGTATAAAATGTTTTTGGCCTATGTTATGATTTACGACAATGATTCGTATAAAACTGTTTTTGGCCGATTTTATGGTCTACGACCAAGTATTACACAAAATGCTTTTCGGTAATGATTATATATCGGTTTTATGTTAATGGTTATCATTAAACTCTATGGACTCGCTCAGCGTTTTGCTGACTTTTAACATGTTTTATTCAGGTACTTGAAGGTAATTCTCGGGAAGACGACAAGAATTTATGGCCCGCATTTAAATAAAAATTTCCATTCAAATATTTTGTAAATTTGTAAGATACACTTTGACCTGAGGACCTATGTATTTTGATATTTATGAATGGAAAATGCTTTGTTATTAAACGACGCGATTTTAAGCGTTGTCTATGACTTGAGTAATGTGCTATCCCGTAACACCAACGACTCTTCTGCTAATTTGAAACATGAATATTTGGGGGTGTTACAGTTTGGTACTAGAGCTCTCGTTATAGAGAACGAAAGATTTTTAAAACCAAAGTTTTGAATAAAACATTTCAAAATCTTTTAACTATAAATATTTTTAAATAAATATTTTGAGTAAAATGTTTAAAAATCTTTTGAATATAACGGTGCCGAAGAATTCCCAAGTTACCGACAAGGCTAGACTGATAAGTGTTATTTTAATATATATTGTGACAATCCGTCAATTTATGGTTCATATTTTATTCTCGAATATTATTTAAAAAAACATTATTTTAATGTTACAATATGAACTCACGTATTTTTGGGAAGAAATTTGGATTTACATCTTGGAGTAGCATCGACTACGTCTAAACCGGAGGATTCAACGTTACGTGCTTACGTTTACATACACCGTCCTTGGTGACAGTCCGACATTTCAGAAAATAAATTTGTCCATGAATATTATTTTGGAGTTTTAAATTTGTGTTGGTTCATAAACTCACAAATTTACGAGAAAAGACTAGGACTTACGATTTTATTTTAACGTCTTTTACGACTAAACCGGAAACCTTAGGATTACGTATTTACGTTTTCGAACTCCGTTTGCGATGAGACAATTTTTATTGGATTCGTTTTGTGACGTCGATTCATAATTTATAAAAACATTTTTCGTAAAACGACCCGAGGGCACGCAAATCAAGGAAACTAGAATCGAGGAGTACCCGTAAATAAATGGGATGAGACAAGTGGGACACTTGTCCCACCCCACTCACAAAACCGGCCCAAACTACACCTCACTATATTTGGTGTCAAAATGCTAAGCTTTGTAACTTACACATGTAAGCTAAAGCTTACATTGTAAACTACTTCCAACTAGCAACACAAAACCATCAAAACCATTACCACTTCTCTCATTTACAAACATGCAAACCACACAATATCCTCTCTTTCTCTCTTGGTGATGCTGTCCCATTTTTCACTTCAAACACCTATTTCATACAAATTTTAACCATAAACATATGTTATAATCAACATATGTTAATATCCATCCAAAAAGATGAAGATTGGTGTAAGTTATAACATCAAAGGAGGAGTTTCCATGGAGTATTAGGGCTGATTTTCCGCAAGTTTCTCATGAAGAATGATGGTCTTGAAGATGGTCTTGGCTATGCACAAGTTTCTCCATCAAAATCCATGTTTTGATCACAACCTACATCATCATGGTGGTATAAAGATTGTTCTCCTCAACTTCTTGTTATTTTGATTATGTAAACATGTATTTTATTTCCTATTGTATATATTTATGATGATTATATGATGATAAAAATGTTATGTGGGGATTTGTTGTTGATAATCATGGATAAAAAGGTGAAAAACCATAAGAAACAAGGTTAAAATCTTGGTTAAATTTGATGGCTGTATAAAACAGTAAAGAAGTAAGTCATAAACTGATAAAATGATGAAGTTGAATATATTTACAGTAAGCTATGGGTCTTGTATACATGTGAGAGTTGGCCATGCAATGGAATCAAAATAATTAGTGAGGTATGATCAAAACAAGTTTAGGGTATAAATATGAAGTTACTGTTTTGGACGATTTTTAGAAAATACTTAAAGGATGATTCAACAGTAGCAATAGAAGAGTTAATTGTATTACATATCATGTAGTTTATGTGATAAAAATTTGAGCTTCTATCTCCATATAGAACTCAAGATATGGCAGTTTTGGTAAAGATGAAGTTAAAAATCAGATTTTTGGAAATTAAAGAATAATACTATTATATAAGCACTCACATTTTAATATATAAAATGTAAAATAAAAACCCACTAACTTATAAAACTTATTTATATAAATATATATAAAAGGTTAATTAAATGGATAAATTATAAAAATGGTGGTGAAATAATGTTTATAAGTAATAAAAACTATAAATATGATTTTTACGACTTTTTCGGCTATTGCCGTAAAATTAACGTTTTTGTTAAATAAAACTTAGATGGTTGGACCCGTCTAATGGAAACTTTATAAAACTTATATACTGATATATAGACATGTATAACAAGTAAAAACCGATAAAAACCCGAACTTTAGGGCATACGGACATCAACGAGCTAAGTAAACATATTGGACTAATACTTGGACTAATAATTGGACTAAATAAGATATGAACTTGTAAAAAGAACTTATTGGGCTTAACCCATTTGGTCCCAACTTGAAAGTGTAAATACTGATAATGTAAGTATAACAAGGATTAATACAAGTTAAGAACTTATAATAGGCTTATTGGACCTAAAACACGTAAATAGGTAAAACGAGAAAACTAGTATAAAAGTTATCGACACATAACTCTAAAAGGAGTAAACGAGAATATGTAAACCCCCTTGATCATCATATATATGTAATCATCATATGTATACATAATTGATATTTTTATAAAGTCATTGGACATGAGTCTAAGACAAAGTATTATTTGTTTAGGTTTCCGTGATTGAAGCACGTACCGTACGTCCGAATTGCCGACAACCCGCCTTCCCACATCAACGTGAGTTCATAGCCTCGCACTCTTTTAAATGTTTTATAAATGCTTTATAAACCCGCGAGGGAGATAACATGTTAGTTTTTATAAAAGTTTGGACACCATTTGTCCCGATTGTTTGTTTATTGATTTTGGACCCGAATGATTGAATGACCCGATTGTATGACCCGATAAATGATTAAAGGACCCGATAGATGAAATCAAATGGATTATTAAAGTTAGGTTATGTCACTAAAAGTCCCATTAGAATGAATTGTGAACTACCGGGAGTTGGTAGACGCTTATGCATTTAATAGTACTATTTGGGGACGATCACCCCAGTTCGCGCCTTGACGGTTGATCCCCGTCGTGCCACATTGATTGGTAAGCGAATTTATGTATGAGAAGATTTCCATAGCGTGACCTTTGTGACGACACGCTACTTTAGATGGGCAAAAATTGGTATCGGGTTAGCTACCCGTTTTGGTTTAGTAAGGTAACAATGTCATGCGGCTTATAATAATCCAATCGCCAAAATATTACTGGACGCTCCGAATTACGATGTATTGCCTGACTAGCAATACTGGGTCATACTATTGATATTATGTTTGTATTTTGGTTTTCGTAACCATATTCATATAACGATTTTTATTTGATTTTATACAACGTCATAAGACGTATTGTATGATGTTTTATTAAGACATTGGCTCGTATAATGATTTTTAAGGCAAATGCCTATATTATGATTTTGATGAAGATTTGTATAAATTGATTTTGGCTATTTCATGGCCTATCAAAACGATTTGTACAAAATGATTTTTAGTAATACTTTCATACTGATATTATATTGATGGAATTTATTAAACTCTATGAATTCACTCGGCGTTATCGCTGACCTTTTCTTTTAACATGTTTTATCTCAGGTACTTGAAGGTAATTCTCGGGAAGACGACAAGAATTCATGGCCCGCACTTAAACAATATTTTTCCATTCAAACTCTTTGTAAAACTTTTGTATGAAATGCAATGACTTGGGACCAATGTAACTTTGTTGTTTATGAATGGAAATGATTTAATATTAAACGACGCGATTTTTATGCGTTGTCTATGATGTGAGTAATGTGCTATCCCATAACACCAACTAGTCTTCCGATGTACTAAGTTGTATAAATTTGGGGGTGTTACAGTTTGGTACCAGAGCTCTCGTTATAGGGAACAAAAGATTTTTAAAACCAAGGTTTTGAATAAAACATTTCAAAATCTTTTAACTATAAACATTTTTCTAAAAATGTCTAAAAATCTTTTGACTATAACGGTGCCGAAGAATTCCCGAGTTACCGACAAGGCCAGACTAAGAAGTATTATTTTAATATATATATATATAACTTGGATTATATATATATGATGTAATTTGATTACATGATTGTTTGATGATTATTTTGATTTTTATACGAGGTATTTATACGACGTCGATTGTCACAAGAAACCCTAAATCCCCTAGTAAATTAATCGAAGCTATTCTCGTAGTAATTCTAGCTATCCTAGATCTAAACCAAGTTGTGGATATTTATGATCCCAACAAATGGTTGATATTCGTAGAAATGTAGATATTAGTTGATTGTGATATTGAAAAAGAATTGGCGAGATTAAAACTGATATCGATGTCATGACGATCTTTCCTTATAGAGTGGAGTTTGACAAAACGTTACCACCTAGAAAGATGTCATCTGATTCGTTGTCATCCAATTCTTAAATTGAAATCGAAAGGGTGAATGTTGCACTTGAGGCTGTCATTGGAACCATTACCCAAAAGCCTCATGCCACTAATACCTTTCCGAGAAGTCTAGTTGAATGATCAAGTCATTTTATATTAATGACTCATTTGATAATTGTTGTTGTAAGAGATATAGGATCGGAAATTAAGTATTGATCATATCGAGCTTTTATTGCCTATTAAGGCCTAAGAATAAGATTGAAAGTATTGGAATATGAGGTAGGATATCAAATTGAGTATAAGATGATTGAAACTTGAATGAAGTAAAATTTAATCCGTATGAAATATGAGATTGATAAGAGGAAGTCGTTAAGTCTTGTGATTGAATTATAAGGTTTTAATTGATTATTAGTTCATGTTAAGGGTTGTTCCTAGGCCATTGTCCACTGACGAGGATGCCCAGTGTCCAATAAATAAATTGAAGAAATCTTCTTCTGAATTCGGACCGATGGATCTTCCGGGACAGGCAGGACACCTAATGACTCTTGTAGATTAGTATTCATTTTGGTATCTTTTAAAAATAATCCCTAACTTAACTGTGACATCAGTTGGTAGGATGAGTTCTGTGAATTGTATGACATAGTGACACGTAATGTGTTACGGTACAATTTTGACTTGTTTGTGATTAATGGAAAGACTACCTTTGATTGCTAAATTCTACATGTATCGATGTTATCTATCTTTATTGCTTCATCCTAATGTTCGCATTAGTGATGCAACCATTGAGCAAGTACTCATCTTGATTTGAGTTACGTTGTGAATCATTCTTCGTGAGTGCCATCGAGGTCATGAACCTCATGATTACGTGGCTAAGCTCATTTCCTATCTTACTGTAGTTAGTTCTTGATGAACAACTTTTCATCACTCTTTTGCAGATCACACATTGTTTTTATAAAGTAAAACGGTATCCTTTGAGAAAAATTGAATTTTCATCACTATAAGGATTATTCATAGTAGAGATTTATAAGTGATTGTTATTGAAATGAAGTTGTTTATAAAACACTTTGGAAAACCTTATTGTTTTCATAACAAAGAAAATATTTGTAAATCTATCTTTGATTCTTATTTAAGGATTAAGCAAGAAAATGTTTTTATAATGATAAAATTTTGACGAACTGAGTATTGCATCGTTAATCTTGAAATTGTATATAGTTGCGCGCCTACATACAATTTGGAATGGACTATGCAAGACTGATTAGTAGTCACCATAAAACTAATGAATAAACAATACATTTTCTAAAAGGATTGTGAAAGATTAAATTTTAATGAGATCTGCAAGAAGTGAAAAATAAGGACATAATGTTAGGGACACCTACATATGTGCCTGTAGCATCTATTCTTCTAAGTTGAATTTACTCATCTGTGGAAATTGTCTTATTTGACAATTGACAATTCTTTCTGGACAAATTCTCCTGTAGTGAGATTCTTAGGAAAAGTATTTGATTACCGAGTGTTGATACCCAACTGGATGTATTGACGTTCTTATCATTTCTTTTGATTTGATTTCATTTGAATGACCTGGGTAACGATCCAAGGAGCTTTCGAATGCGTACTCGAATCATGAAAACATGGGATATATCCATATTCGTTAAATGTTTTCGTCTGAATCTGATTTGAAATTCTCTCGCATAGATTATGCGTAGACCTTACTCTTTATATGGTAGTTGTGTCTCCATATATCCTTGAACTTGTGAAGGATTATGAGTTATTATTAGTCTTTTGAGAAGTTCACATCTTATCGACGGAAATGGAACTGGAAAGTTGATAGTGCCTGTAGAATGGATTGATTGATTATGACATGACGACATTGTCTTAATTGATGAGAACTCGAGTAGAGTTCCCCCTAAATGATAAGATGCTGATTATCAAAAGTGATCTAAATAATTCTTGATGGATGACCATATCCTGTATTAAGACTTGAAATTATACCATGAATGGTTGTGAATTAGTCATAGATATTATAACCTAGAAGATCCTAATATGAATTTATTAAAAGATATTTATCTTATCTGAAACTTTAGGAAGTATTTGTTGGTGAATTACCTGGAAATTTGCCATTAAGGCAAGATTGAATTTGGTATTGATTTTATTCCCGGTGCTGCACTTGCGGCTTGTGCACTGTACGTCAGCACCATCTAAATTAAAGGAATTACCGTACAACTGAGAGTTGTCGGAGAAAGATTTTATTATACCAAGCCTGTCATCCTGAAGAGCTATGGTGTTATCTTTCCTTATATTAGATTACTGTGACTGAGTAAATTGACAATCGAAAACGATATCCATAACTCGAAATGGAAGATTTGTTCGATCATTTATGAGGTTTTAGCGTATGTTTTAAAGATTTGATTCACGGCATGGTTATCATCAACGTCGCGTCCGCGAAAAAGATTATGTATTCCAATCACTACATCTGGTACTTGTAATGAACGTTATGAGTTTCACGTGATGCCGTTTGGATTGACAATGCACATGTAGTATTCATAATTATGATGAATCACGTGTGTAGGCTATAATTTGATAAATTCATGCTCGTGATCATTAAGGACTATTTGTTTGTTTATAAGAATAAGAATGAGTTAATAGTTAATTATAGATTGCCCTGGATTGGCCAAACAATTAAAACCTGAACCTTGAACAATAAACATGTGATTAAAGACTTGAATCTTTACATGATTTAACCATGTGATTAATAGATAATGGAAGCTATATTGACTTTTCAAAGATTAACCATTAACGCTTAGGGATTAAAAACTTAATCCTTTACATAAAATGATCGTTGGATTAATAATGGTAAGATGTATGCATATAGACTCTTCAAAATTGAGAGCCCTTTTAAGACTTTGGATTTTACCAAAAAGAAATGGAAATATGTTTTGACAAATGTTTTAACAAAGGATTTTAAGGGATTATTCCCTTATACACAAACCATTTAACTAAACTTCTGTTTAGGGGTAAATGTTTGTGTATACTTTTAGACAACTTAAGAAGATTGAGAAAACCCATTAAAACCGTAACTTGAAATTTGAAACGACAATTTTTGCTTTTCAAATTAAGAAAATTTTGACCAAAATATAACCAAAGATTTTTCAAACATTTACGAATCTTATTAATTATTTTCGATAAATCAACAAAAATCTTGTTAAATTCAAATTTATTTTTGAACATTTTATATAATTGGTCGAACTAAGAAATTTAAAACTTTTACGCTTCATAAAAATTGACTAATAATTATTTAATTAATTATAATAATTATCGACGCTTTAGACGACGGATTGAGTAAAACGGATAAACATGATAGTAAAGACGAAACTAAAACATAGAAGATATGAAGAAAGAATTTTGAATAAATACGGTTATGATATTTATTTCATGAGGAAAGCGAACGTAATTACTGACGCATAATATAGAAAGAATATCTGAGTGAATTATGGACATGATAATTATATCATCATGAGAAGTGAATATAGATACCGACGCATTATGTATAAAGGATAAAGAATCCATTAGGACATGTTCCTTAATAATGAAGGTGCAAAATAAATTGCCGAACAACATAAAAATAAACGATGTTTGTAAAAAGGATAATATAGATAAAAAAAAAAAAAAGGTTCGCGGCTAATATGAACCATTAGAATTAAGAAGCCGATGGCGTTAAATTTATAAAAGGCCACTCTTGGTTGCCTAAAAATAGAGGATTGTGAGATATAAGTTATGTTGAAATTTGTAAGTATAAGTATTATATGTATGTCATTTTTGACTAAAAGTATCTTTGTCTGAAGAAGTTGTACTAATGACGAATTATGAAGGCATACATCGCCTCATACATTAGTAAACGTCTAGCTATTGCAAAGGTCATCATCTGAATTTGATTCGATTTGGATCATCGTCGACAGACTGACCAAATCTGCTAATATCATTCTCGTTAATGATAAATTCAAAAGAATTATGTAACCATGGTGTGCCTGTATCGAACATCTATATCAAGATCCTCGCTTCACATCGAATTTCTAGAGATTTGCTTAGAAATCATTGAGAACGAACCTTGATTGAGAGTACTATGTACCACCCCAAATCGAAGGGACGAGGTAAAGTAACGATACAAGGTAATATAAGTGTTGTTTTATGTTTGAATGATTGACCTTTGGTAATAGACCGTATAATCATTTTCCTTTGGAGAGATTATCATTGATAATCATCGTATTAGGATCGAGATCGAATCTTGTTAAGATTTAGAAATTAGAGCATCTGTAAGCTGGAGTTGAGATGAAGACACCCGACATACACCCATTGTGAGTTGGACATGTCTTTTAGATTTAAGGTTTCCTATGATGGCGAACCTATCCTTGCAAAATACCCGACCCGCGAGATCTGAAATGATTGTTGAAATTAGGATTTGATTATTAACTGCCGATAGTGGGCAAGAGGTTATGTGAATGTGAAATGTAGATCTTGAAGTGCCAAATGGGTAGCGAAGTTATGCCACAAATTTTAAACTTAGAAAAATGAATTCATGATCTGACGAATCATGGGATATAAGTCCCCGTTGTATGGGACCATTGAGATGATGTAAAAGTTTGGATTGAAAGGCATATAAGCTGGATCTACCCTAGGACTTCAAAGAACTGCGTGAATTATGTCCGTAAATCGAACTTGATGGAATATCCATCAAGTGAAAATCTGACTGTTCTTAGTAAAGCTTAGATCGGCGAAAAGTTGCATTCATCAGAAACCCGTGGACATCATGGATAGAGAAAGTAAGTCAACATTTAGCCTGATCTTATTCCCGTAGTTATGTTTGATGAAACTCGCGTATTATAATGGATTACACTTGTGAGAAAAGACCGAATGTGGAGGAAATACCCACATGGCTCAAACTCTATAAGAAGCGAGTAGTAAGATGATCTTTGAGGACAAAGATCCTGTTTAGGGGTAAATGCTGTGACAATCCGTCAATTTATGGTTGATATTTATTCTCGAATATTATTTAAAAAACATTATTTTAATGTTACAATATGAACTCACATATTTTTGGGAAGAAATTTGGATTTACATCTTGGAGTAGCATCGACTACGTCTAAACCGGAGGATTCAACGTTACGTGCTTACGTTTACATACACCGTCCTTGGTGACATTCCGACATTTCAGAAAATAAATTTGTCCATGAATATTATTTTGGAGTTTTAAATTTGTGTTGGTTCATAAACTCACAAATTTACGAGAAAAGACTAGGACTTACGATTTTATTTTAACGTCTTTTACGACTAAACCGGAAACCTTAGGATTACGTATTTACGTTTTCAAACTCCGTTTGCGATGAGACAATTTTTATTGGATTCGTTTTGTGACGTCGATTCATAATTTATAAAAACATTTTTCGTAAAACGACCCGAGGGCACGCAAATCGAGGAAACTAGAATCGAGGAGTACCCGAAAATAAATGGGACGAGACAAGTGGGACACTTGTCCCACCCCACTCACAAAACCGGCCCAAACTACACCTCACTATATTTGGTGTCAAAATGCTAAGCTTTGTAACTTACACATGTAAGCTAAAGCTTACATTGTAAGCTACTTCCAACTAGCAACACAAAACCATCAAAACCATTACCACTTCTCTCATTTACAAACATGCAAACCACACAATATCCTCTCTTTCTCTCTTGGTGATGCCGTCCCATTTTTCACTTCAAACACCCATTTCATACAAATTTTAACCATAAACATATGTTATAATCAACATATGTTAATATCCATCCAAAAAGATGAAGATTGGTGTAAGTTATAACATCAAAGGAGGAGTTTCCATGGAGTATTAGGGCTGATTTTCCACAAGGTTCTCATGAAGAATGATGGTCTTGAAGATGGTCTTGGCTATGCACAAGTTTCTCCATCAAAATCCATGTTTTGATCACAACCTACATCATCATGGTGGTATAAAGATTGTCCTCCTCAACTTCTTGTTATTTTGATTATGTAAACATGTATTTTATTTCCTATTGTATATATTTATGATGATTATATGATGATAAAAATGTTATGTGGGGATTTGTTGTTGATAATCATGGATAAAAAGGTGAAAAACCATAAGAAACAAGGTTAAAATCTTGGTTAAATTTGATGGCTGTATAAAACAGTAAAGAAGTAAGTCATAAACTGATAAAATGATGAATTTGAATAGATTTACAGTAAGCTATGGGTCTTGTACACATGTGAGAGTTGGCCATGCAATGGAATCAAAATAATGAGTGAGGTATGATCAAAACAAGTTTAGGGTATAAATCTGAAGTTACTGTTATGGACGATTTTTAGAAAATAATTAAAAGATGATTCAACAGTAGCTATAGAAGAGTTAATTGTAGCACATATCATGTAGTTTATGTGATAAAAATTTGAGCTTCTATCTCCATATAGAACTCAAGATATGGCAGTTTTGGTAAAGATGAAGTTAAAAATCAGATTTTTGGAAATTAAAGAATAATACTATTATATAAGCACTCACATTTTAATATATAAAATGTAAAATAAAAACCCACTAACTTATAAAACTTATTTATATAAATATATATAAAAGGTTAATTAAATGGATAAATTATAAAAATGGTGGTGAAATAATGTTTATAAGTAATAAAAACTATAAATATGATTTTTACGACTTTTTCGGCTATTGCCGTAAAATTAACGTTTTTGTTAAATAAAACTTAGATGGTTGGACCCGTCTAATGAAAACTTTATAAAACTTATATACTGATATATAGACATGTATAACAAGTAAAACCCGAACTTTAGGGCATACGGACATCAACGAGCTAAGTAAACATATTGGACTAATACTTGGACTAATAATTGGACTAAATAAGATATGAACTTGTAAAAAGAACTTATTGGGCTTAACCCATTTGGGCCCAACTTGAAAGTGTAAATACTGATAATGTAAGTATAACAAGGATTAATACAAGTTAAGAACTTATAATATGCTTATTGGACCTAAAACACGTAAATAGGTAAAACGAGAAAACTAGTATAAAAGTTATCGACACATAACTCTAAAAGGAGTAAACGAGAATATGTAAACCCCCTTGATCATCATATATATATAATCATCATATGTATACATAATTGATATTTTTATAAAGTCATTGGACATGAGTCTAAGACGAGGTATTATTTGTTTAGGTTTCCGTGATTGAAGCACGTACCGTACGTCCGAATTGCCGACAACCCGCCTTCCCACATCAACGTGAGTTCATAGCCTCGCACTCTTTTACATGTTTTATAAATGCTTTATAAACCCGCGAGGGAGATAACATGTTAGTTTTTATAAAAGTTTGGACACCATTTGTCCCGATTGTTTGTTTATTGATTTTGGACCCGAATGATTGAATGACCCGATTGTATGACCCGATAAATGATTAAAGGACCCGATAGATGAAATCAAATGGATTATTAAAGTTAGGTTATGTCACTAAAAGTCCCATTAGCATGAATTGTGAACTACCGGGAGTTGGTAGACGCTTATGCATTTAATAGTACTATTTGGGGACGATCACCCCAGTTCGTGCCTTGACGGTTGATCCCCGTCGTGCCACATTGATTGGTAAGCGAATTTATGTATGAGAAGATTTCCATAGCGTGACCTTTGTGACGACACGCTACTTTAGATGGGCAAAAATTGGTATCGGGTTAGCTACCCGTTTTGGTTTAGTAAGGTAACAATGTCATGCGGCTTATAATAATCCAATCGCCAAAATATTACTGGACGCTCCGAGTTACGATGTATTGCCTGACTAGCAATATTGGGTCATACTATTGATATTATGTTTGTATTTTGGTTTTCATAACCATATTCATATAACGATTTTTATTTGATTTTATACAACGTCATAAGACGTATTGTATGATGTTTTATTACGACATTGGCTCGTATAATGATTTTTAAGGCAAATGCCTATATTATGATTTTGATGAAGATTTGTATAAAATGATTTTGGCTATTTCATGGCCTATCAAAACGATTTGTACAAAATGATTTTCAGTAATACTTTCATACTGATATTATATTGATGGAATTTATTAAACTCTATGAATTCACTCGGCGTTATCGCTGACCTTTTCTTTTAACATGTTTTATCTCAGGTACTTGAAGGTAATTCTCGGGAAGACGACAAGAATTCATGGCCCGCACTTAAACAATATTTTTCC
Source organism: Glebionis coronaria (assembly GCA_025667525.1). Taxonomy (NCBI): domain Eukaryota; kingdom Viridiplantae; phylum Streptophyta; class Magnoliopsida; order Asterales; family Asteraceae; genus Glebionis; species Glebionis coronaria. The sequence continues at coordinate 74,858,274 of CM046876.1, forward strand.
ATTCAAACTCTTTGTAAAACTTTTGTATGAAATGCAATGACTTGGGACCGATGTAACTTTGTTGTTTATGAATGGAAATGATTTAATATTAAACGACGCGATTTTTATGCGTTGTCTATGATGTGAGTAATGTGCTATCCCGTAACACCAACTAGTCTTCCGCTGTACTATGTTGTATAAATTTGGGGGTGTTACATATATATCTCTATATTATATATAGGTATAATTATGATTTGAAACCACAGCTTTTAATCCAGTCATATCCCAGTCACATCTATTAGCCAATAAAATTTGTTTAAATCCTAAAAAATCTCACTTTTTCCTAAAATAAGTCTTAATTTTTTGAAATTTGTGTAAAAAGCACGTTTTGCAAACGCAATTTTATAAAAAAACACGTCCCCTTTTTTTACACAGGGTCTTCTTTTTTCCAAACGCCTCATATCATTCTTAACCCTAAAATAAACAGAAACCCACACCTCCTTTTTTCTTAAACCCTTATCCTTCTTCTCCTCTATCTTAACCCTAGATCTAATCAAATAAACCATTACATCTTCATATGATATCTTTTTTGATTTCTTTGTTAGATTCAGGATCGGGTAACAACAAAAAACAGTGACCATTTTGGAGATCTGATTTTGTGTTTGTCACTATTTAAACATCGATCATAGGATAATGCTACCACCTCCTTGGTTTGAAAATGCGTTTTGCGATCCATTGCGCTAAAGGTCCCAAAAGCCATTGCGTGATGCGTGATATGATTGCGAGCGCAATTTAGACGCGATGCGTTTAGTATAAAAAAAGTACAAATATTATTTAAATACCAAATAAATGCAATAAAGTTACAAAATAAGTTCTTAGCATATTAAAATTAGGCCTATAATCCCTTGTAAAACAGATAAATCGGCAGTAAAGCTTGACAAAAAACACTTAACAAAATGCAAGATACTATATTTTGTTTTTATTTGTTTTAGATGTTTTTCTAACAAGTCTTATTTTTCAAAAGTTATTACAATATGTAGGTCTCTATTTAATTGTTCAAATTTGACAAAAATGGCCTAAGTACAAGATTGCGACAATTGCTACCGTTGCTAGCATTACACAATTGCGATAAATTGCGGCTTAATGCGAACGCATTTTGGGATGACACTGCATTAGACACCTTGATGCGAAATTTTGAATGCAACGCATTAATGCGTGCAATTTGCGCAATGATGCGCGCATTTTCAAACCAAGACCACCTCTATCCCCGATGTGTTTAAGAATCATTCTCAGAATATCAGTTACCTGAGCATCTATGAACTCCCTTAATTCTATATGCTTGCAAATTAAAAGTTTATAGGTTGGTAAAAAAATTGGGGAATTCCTCTCAGCTACTCTAAATCCTCTAGAGTCATTGGTTGTAAGTACTAACTATTTGGCCATACATCCTTGTATTATATGATATTAAGTATTTTAGTTATATGATATAAAGTATTTATATATTGAATGATATATAATGATGGCAGTTTCTGTTTCTAGGAAGATATAGAGATTTCAATGCTGCAACAGATGAAGTCAAGCAAGATAATGTAAGTGCTCATGAAAACGAGGGCGGATTTGGATCAATTATGCAGACAGGCTTGAATAGGTTTTGTGAAAAATGGAGCACTTGATTTTTCTATGGAAACACTAGAGTCTGGTAAAAATCTTATCATTAATCTACCATAGTGCCATGTTAGTCTAGCATTATAGAAGCATAATATTGAGAGAGCAGCGCTGGATCAAATGTAAGAGTTGATAGTGGTTTGGGAATACACCAAGTAGTTTATTTCATATGTACAAATTTCTCAATTGCTGAATGTCGATTCACCCCTAGCTCGACTTAGTGGTGTGATAGGTGTGAAAACACCCATCTTTTCTACCACTTAATTACATTAAAACGGGACCTAAACGTATATTTTATGTCGTAAATGGCGGAATTATGCGTGGTTTGTGTTTTTATTGTGTTTCAGGGTCGAGAAGGTGAAAAGTGGAGAAAACACGGCTTTCACGGGCTTTTATTGAAGAAAAAGACAAAAGACGAAGTTGAAAGATCAAGAGTGGAAAAAGAACAGAAGTCCAAGACCAATTCTGAAGATTTATCGAAGAAAAAGTCAAAAGACGGAAGTTTACTAAAAAGCCGAAGAACTCAGGTTTAAATTATGAAGAAATTACAAGACGAGTTCAAAGAAATCCCGAGACGAAGTCTTAGAAGTCGAAGAATTTGAGAAGACTGAAAGACTGAAAGACTGAGGTCCAAGATAGAAAGAAAGAGGAAGCCACCAACCACTCCCCTCTCCTATAAATACCACCCTCACAACATGTGAGAGGAGGGGTTAGTTTTTAGGATTAGATTAGGAGTAGGTAGTTTCTCTCTCTAAACTTCTACTTTCTCTCTCTAGATTAATTTGTGTTTTAAGCTTTTGTTATTGAATCCATACTTTTTAATTAAGCTTTTAATTCATCATCTTCTTCCTTTCTTGTGTGATTTGTTCTTATTTTTCATTGTTCATGTTCTTGAGTTTTTATGATTTTGATCAAGTGGGTTTTGATTAATTTGGTTATGTTTGTTAGTTTTGATGATTTAGTTTGATTGATTATTGTTAGTTGATGCTTATTGGTTGTTTTAGTTTAATCGTTCGTTTGATTTTAATTGATTTAAGGATAAATCGTATTCACTGTGCGTCCCCTGTTTTCCAGATAGATGTTTCTGTATTTTACTAATTCCCAGGAAACCTTCATCCGGAACTTGAAAAGTTCCAAATGAAGGGACCTTCATCCGGAACTTGAAAAGTTCCGAATGAAGGGACCTTCATCCGGAACTTGAAAAGTTCCGAATGAAAGGACCTTCATCCGGAAGTCCAAAAGTTCCGAATGAAGGGACCTTCATCCGGAAGTCCAAAAGTTCCGAATGAAGGGACCTTCATTCGGAAGTCCAAAAGTTCCGAATGAAGGGACCTTCATCCGGAAGTCCAAAAGTTCCGAATGAAGGGACCTTCATCCGGAAGTCCAAAAGTTCCGAATGAAGGTCTGTCGTCTCCTTTCTGTTTTTAATTTTAAGTTTTCCTCCTTTAATTTCAAGTTTGATTTTTTTCCGCCTTTTTATTTATTTAAATTTTTATTCACGTTTCTTTTAGTTTAAGTTTTTATTTGCATTATTTACTTTTTGTTAAGTTTTAATTTTACGTCGTTTCATTTCTCGTAATTTACTTTTAAAAGTTTTAAAATTTCGCACCATTTACATTTTAACTTGTTTTAATTTCTAGTCATTTATTATTAAGTCCTGTTCATTTATTTTCCAAAACCAAAAATATTTGTTTCACCAAGAACAACTAATCTCACACAATTAACCGAAAATCAATTCGATTAGACACCGAGAACGAACTTTCAACATACAAAAATCCTAGTATTAAAATGACGCCGCTGCCGGCTCTTTTCGTGAAGATTGAAGGTTTTATGTGAGTGACGCGTTGGCTTTTGGGATCCGTTCACTTGTGAACGTTATTTTTCTTGTCAAAAAATTTCAAAAATCCAAAACATTTGGAAAATCATAAAAAGCATTTCTTTTTCAAAGTTTTGCACCAAAAATATTCTTCTTGCTTATCTATCTTTCTTCATGGATTTTTATGTCCTTTGCGTCCGGTGTGGGAAACAATTATCTGGGAACAACTCTTGTCAATGGTGTACATGTGAGCGGTGCGGAAACGATATCGACTACACACAATCCGGATTTTGTCCTTTGTGAAACTCGACTAATTCGTACTTTTTGAACCTACCTCCTGTTCCCCCGTGCATCTATTGTGGAAGCGATTCTCATTGGCATGTTTCGTGCCCGGTTCGATACCCGTATGGTCACGGGCAAGAACCGGGGTACACTTATGACAATGATAATAGCTATCCACAAGACGCACTTGATTTTTCTCCATACCCGCTTTGCACCAACTGTGGGGGTCCTCACGATACCTATTATTGTCAACCAATGAATTATTATGAGCCACAACCTTGCTATAATTCAGGTTTTCAACATTATGAACCCCCACCTCACACCCTCAATCATCAATCCTTTCAGCAAATTCATCTTGACCCACAACTCACTACCTTGAATGAAGAAACACACTCCCTTGTTTTAAAACTTCAAGAGGTCGTTGTCTTGGTTAAAGAACATAGGGATGAGGAAAAACGACTGCAACAAGAGCAAGTATCTAATCTTAGTGATTATACCCCTCCGCCCGTGCGTCAATACTATTATGATGATGATGACGATGATGCTGTATGCACTTTCAACTCTTTTTCTAAAGTTGCTGCTCCTACTCTCGATGTTCCTACTGCATCTACGAATCTAGATTCGTTGCATGAGATTAGTGATGTTGGTCTCGATAAAGTATTGGATGATGAGGTTTGTGACTTACCTGCTATGGAGCCTGAGGACGACGTTGCTCTTACAGAAGAGGTCGATCCTAGTGATGACGATTCTTCTCTCTGCTATGAGAATTTCACTTTTGAAATTTCTCAATCTCCACCGGGAGATGCAGACGATGACGATTTATTCTCTCCGGTTTACGAGCAGTTCACCGATGAACATGATCTTGTGGATGAGGTGGAAGACGTGCTTCTTCGCGATGGATTACGGAAAGTGCACCTTCTTATTGCTCAAATTGAAGCGTTGACTTCTCCTTCTCTTTCCAAGACTTTGCCTCCATCCATTCCTCCCGTTGAAGATAATGACCCATTGCAGGAAGAAATCGATATCCACTCCATACCTCCAGGTCTTGATGATTTTGGCACAGAGGGGGACATTATTTTTGCTAATTTGTTGCAGGAAGATATTGTCCCAAGTCCCCCTCCCGAGCACCTTTCATCCTCCCCTTTAGCCACTATCATAGAGGATGAGTGCTCTGACCCGGGAGGTGACATTGATTATGCTATCATTGATAACATCACGGCTTTGCCGAATGCTCAGCCTCTATTGTCTTTGGGGGATGACAATGTGCTAACTATACCCAACCCACCTCCCGTGGATCTTGAATTCACATACTATACGTATGTTGAAAGGACCTTTCTCCCTTTCAAGACTTATCCCCCCGCCTCTCCTTTGTTGATGTCCACCGGAAACGAGGACAAGGTCTTTGATCCCGGTATCACATTCGAGGCTTCCCCATGGACCATTTAATTCGGGGACGAGTCAGGCTCGTGACTCGGTCAACAAAAACAAGCGCTTTTTGGGAGGCAACCCAATTATCTATCTATTTTCACCATAAGTGTAGGGGGGAGCCCCGTTGGTGTTTCTTGTTCTCTTTCTTATCATTGCAGGGATTAGAGCTTCAAAGATACACTCTTGAGGACTTTTGACGAACCGTGATTCCGTATTCCCTTCTTCCCGGTTCTATCCTAAACTCTTTTAGATTCACTATTTTATATTTCTCAATATTAAAATATGAATCTCTTTAGTTGTCTCTTCCTTAACGAGATTTAAACAAAGTGCACAATGTCCTAAGTGTAGGGGAGTTTACTCCCACATGCTTAAACATTGAGGACAATGTTCATATTAAGTGTAGGGGGACTTCTATCGAAGTTAAGTGGCCTTTTCCTTGTATTTGCCCTCATTTTAACCGGAAAATCAAATTTTCGACACTTTTCAAAATTTTTAATCTATTTTGGCCTAGTTGTAGTTCCCTTTATTTTTGCTACTTTTCTCTTGTTTTAATAAAATGGTTTTAACAAGTTTAGATATCTTAGATATATTAGGCCCGTTGTGAATATTTTGACTCAACCCGAGTTTACTTATCCAAGCTCACTCTAGCTAGTATCCTTAACCATGTAGACCTTAATTGGTTTATTAGGCTAAGCATCCACGAGTCTCATTCCTTGAGATTTTAAATTGTGGAGAACGAGAAATGATAGAGTTGGTTACAAGTTTGGTATTCTCTCATTAACTTATGTGAGTTAATTATGATCTTTTTCTCCCATCACTTGCTAATAAATTATCTGCAATAAGTAAGGTCGTACGATTTGAAAAGTTACCTAGCTTCTAGCCCAAGATCGTTTAAAAGTTGCTCGGTAATGACGAGAGTTCATAGCCAAGGCATAACTTATGAAGCGGGGAGCGAAGATTGGCGAGTCCGAAAAGGCCCTAACAAGGCATGAGGATTCCATTTTATTGCTGAAGATCCAAAGTGATGTGAAAAGCATTATTCCTAAAATCGATATGAAGGATCAAGACTCACGACGAAAAGCAATCAACTCCCATAAAGATCATGGAGAAGTCTATCCGAAAAGACCCTAACAAGGTATGAGGATAAATAGATCCAAGTCCGAAAAGGAGGCGGATCGTTGTATCTCAAAATCCCAATTAGAGATTGAAGAAATAATCATGAAGTCGTGGTCAACAAAGTTGGAGTACCCCTCAAAAGTCTCCATGTGAAGAAACTCTATTACGATGAGAAGACCATTATCTCAAGCACGTCTCTCAAGATATGAAGTATAAAGTACATGCCAAATATCGGCCCGAGAAAGGTCTCAAATCGTGAACCAAGTTATGCCAAGATATGAACTTTTTGATATCCCGAGAAGCAGTTTTAAGAGATTTTGTCCTTTAGCTAACTATTGATCAAATCGTCCTACTTTGCTTTCAGCCTAAATAAATTATCGAAATAAGTCAACAATGCATCCTCGTGATCATTCAAGACATCAATAAAATATAAGAGATACCCATAGGAATAAGGGAGTTTATGTGATTAATTGAACCGCATGAGTAAATGTTTGTTATGCTAACTTGTACTAACAATGATCTTGTTTTTAAGCTTGGCATGGGGAACGTGAAACTTGAGGGTGATAAACATTCATGATACACAAGCCCTAATGTAAGTCTTAGATTTCTTTACATGTTCTTCCTTGATTGCATCTTGTTATTTTCTATCTTTTTGATTTTCCTTAGTTGTTTAATAAAGGCCAATGTAGGTTGATTATGATGGAAAGTGTAAACCTTGCTTTATCACTAAGCATTGCATGAGGGCATTGCAATGGTTAAGTGTAGGGGATTTGATAGGTGTGAAAACACCCATCTTTTCTACCACTTAATTACATTAAAACGGGACCTAAACGTATATTTTATGTCGTAAATGGCGGAATTATGCGTGGTTTGTGTTTTTATTGTGTTTCAGGGTCGAGAAGGTGAAAAGTGGAGAAAACACGGCTTTCACGGGCTTTTATTGAAGAAAAAGACAAAAGACGAAGTTGAAAGATCAAGAGTGGAAAAAGAACAGAAGTCCAAGACCAATTCTGAAGATTTATCGAAGAAAAAGTCAAAAGACGGAAGTTTACTAAAAAGCCGAAGAACTCAGGTTTAAATTATGAAGAAATTACAAGACGAGTTCAAAGAAATCCCGAGACGAAGTCTTAGAAGTCGAAGAATTTGAGAAGACTGAAAGACTGAGGTCCAATATAGAAAGAAAGAGGAAGCCACCAACCACTCCCCTCTCCTATAAATACCACCCTCACAACATGTGAGAGGAGGGGTTAGTTTTTAGGATTAGATTAGGAGTAGGTAGTTTCTCTCTCTAAACTTCTACTTTCTCTCTCTAGATTAATTTGTGTTTTAAGCTTTTGTTATTGAATCCATACTTTTTAATTAAGCTTTTAATTCATCATCTTCTTCCTTTCTTGTGTGATTTGTTCTTATTTTTCATTGTTCATGTTCTTGAGTTTTTATGATTTTGATCAAGTGGGTTTTGATTAATTTGGTTATGTTTGTTAGTTTTGATGATTTAGTTTGATTGATTATTGTTAGTTGATGCTTATTGGTTGTTTTAGTTTAATCGTTCGTTTGATTTTAACTGATTTAAGGATAAATCGTATTCACTGTGCGTCCCCTGTTTTCCAGATAGATGTTTCTGTATTTTACTAATTCCCAGGCAACCTTCATCCGGAACTTGAAAAGTTCCGAATGAAGGGACCTTCATCCGGAACTTGAAAAGTTCCGAATGAAGGGACCTTCATCCGGAACTTGAAAAGTTCCGAATGAAGGGACCTTCATCCGGAAGTCCAAAAGTTCCGAATGAAGGGACCTTCATCCGGAAGTCCAAAAGTTCCGAATGAAGGGACCTTCATCCGGAAGTCCAAAAGTTCCGAATGAAGGGACCTTCATCCGGAAGTCCAAAAGTTCCGAATGAAGGTCTGTCGTCTCCTTTCTGTTTTTAATTTTAAGTTTTCCTCCTTTAATTTCAAGTTTGATTTTTTTTCCGCCTTTTTATTTATTTAAATTTTTATTCACGTTTCTTTTAGTTTAAGTTTTTATTTGCATTATTTACTTTTTGTTAAGTTTTAATTTTACGTCGTTTCATTTCTCGTAATTTACTTTTAAAAGTTTTAAAATTTCGCACCATTTACATTTTAACTTGTTTTAATTTCTAGTCATTTATTATTAAGTCCTGTTCATTTATTTTCCAAAACCAAAAATATTTGTTTCACCAAGAACAACTAATCTCACACAATTAACCGAAAATCAATTCGATTAGACACCGAGAACGAACTTTCAACATACAAAAATCCTAGTATTATGGTGTTATAATCTCTTTAGTAAATGACACGATCAGCTTTTGCTTAAGAAAAAATGCCTACTATTAATTTGTGGTTATTTTGAAGGAAATTTACAAAGAGAAAGTTGGTGTGAATGTGGGTGAGGACCCGATTATGGATGAAAAATTGCCTTGGATCAACCGGTAGCATGCACTTAACACATCCTCAGTCAGGAACATGAATGAAAAGCCTTTTAGCTTCTTATTTGCTTATTAGCACCAGTCACAAATACGATTTTGGACAAAACTTTTCCTTGCCATTTATCACAGAGGTTTCTTTCTCATTTAATTCATGTTCGTCGCTCTAATCGTATAGGATATTGGCAATACATTTAAGAGGAGGAAAATAAAGATTAAATAGTAATTTTGGATGGAATTTGTAATTTTTGTGTGTGTAGGTTTAGCATTCCAAATAGATCGCTTCAGAACCCAATATCTTATTAAAAACCACAAAGGTTACCACTTTCACAGTTGCTGACCCCAAAACTTGAACCGTTATACGGTTTGCTGATCAAAATGGGCAAAGGCAGCACGTGTGGCAAACTCGATATTTTCAAGTAATACATTCATCTAATTTTGAAGTATGCTACACACAGATATATGTTCTTTCATTAACTGGTTATTGTTTTTGTATTTATAGTATAATGGGAACCCCATATGAAGATACATGGCGTGGAGTCATTTCTTTGAGTAATAGTTAAAGAAAAAAACATCACCTTTCAGGCAGTACATCTGCAACCTGAGGGTGGTTTCTGTTTTTCTTACTAGAGCTCCCAATTGGGTGAAGCAAATGACGTAATATCTTGTGCTAAAGTGAAAGAAGAAAGTCAGAAACAATAAACTTAAAGTTGACCTTTATTGAAGAAGAGTAAAAAATAGTAACTTGAACAGATTCACATGAAGGAAATGTTAAAAGAAGTTGAAGTGGCAAAAGAAGCACTTGAAATCAAGATGAAGAAGCTGAGAGACAAATGGAGTAGTGGTGTAAGCCTACGGAAGCTCCAATCTTAGCGGGTATAACACTATTAAGGTCCACCGCTGAAGCAGTTATAACAGCCATAACAACAACAGCCCCTGCAAGTTTTTGATATATTTCATGCAGGACACGTGGTATTGTTGGAGGTCCCGATGCCTATGACAACTTTACAAACCAAAGAGATAATTACAAGCAAAATGAGCCTGCTATATGTAACAATGCACCACTTCTTGGAGTCTTGGCTAGGATCAATATTGGTGGTCATGCTACCCATGATCAGCTCATTCCAACATCACCGTTACCATGAATATGAATTATCAACACTATTACTATGAATATCCATCTGGAAGCTAGAGTTTATCCATCTTCATGTAGTACTGACCAACTGATGTGCATATAACGTTTTTAACATGTTAACATTAGTTTATGTGCACTTTTTACTTACAAATATTTATTACAATTTATGATCAAGATTATTGGCTTTATTTTCTACTTGCATTTGGCTCTTATAACGTAGTTGAACTTATATAGCTCCAACTTAGCTAACTGTAATTTGTATTCCATCCAGGACTTGAGAATGATTATGAACTAAGATGAGCAATTGGAGCTGATTCTGATAAGTGAACAAGCGAAGAGACTGAAAAACTACATAGGACGCTTGAAATGGAAAAGGGTGATGAGAACGATCTTGAAGTTAACAGTTGAGTTGCAGCCAACGACGTTGCTTTATCTCAGAGAAATGAGCATTTGATAAACCAAATAGGAGCAATTGGGATTCATTCTAATAAATCAATAGTTGAAGAGATTACGGAAATGCTCAAACTTTTGAAAATGGAAGAGGGTTCTCGTGAAAATCTTCAAGTGAACAAATCAGATGTTGCCAAGTACGTTGCTTTATCTTAGAGCGATGACCTCTTAATTGCTGTTTCATCTTCTTCCATACTTGTTGCCGACCGATCTTCAGGTTACATCTTGTACTGATTTATTTGTTTTACTTATGTAGGACTTAAACTTGAATTTCAGTAGCATGTTATATGATTATGGTTTTATTTAATCAATTTATTTTAGTCTGAATGTTAACATGGATTTAATACTCAATACATCATTAGTATAGATTGTAGTTTTATAAGGATTTCGATGAATATATAGACGCGATATATTGGTGCTTGTGCAAAGGTATGCGCTTTTAATAGGTATCTCATAGAGGTGGAGGAAATGGTTAAAACGGCATCCTAAAGTGTATAGAACTATAGATAATGAACGTATGTTGGTTGTGTTGTTTGATGATCTATGGAGTTTTATAATTTTTATATATGTATTAATGGTTCTCTTTTATGTTATGGGATTGCATTTGGTTCTTATAGGCTAATTAAAAAGCTAAATGTATTTTGTTTTACATCCAGGGTCTCTGAATAATCTTGAGCTAAGAGGAGTAGTTAGGGTTGAATATGATATTTCATCAGGCAAAGAGACCAAACAAACACCTATGGTGCTTGAAATGGATGAGAGTGCTGAGAAGGATCTTGAAGTGAACGGATTAGGTGCCACCAATATGGTTACCTTATCTGAAGTTGGTGGCCTCCTGATTAATCAAGTAGGAGCAGTTAGGACTGAATATGATACATCAATAGGCAAAGATATTGAAGGGAAGACTGCTGGAAATGATTATGAGATGGAAGAGAGTGCTGAGAAGGATGATGTAAACAGATCAGGGGCCGCCAATAAAGTTACTTTATCTCAAGCAGTTGGGATTGAAATTGATACATCAAAGCTGAAGATATTAATGAAATGAATGCTGGAAAACATTATGAAGTGAACGTATTAGTTGCTATATCTCACAGTGATGACATCGTGATAAACCATCTAGGAGCAGTTGGGATTGAGTTGAATAAGACAACTGATGGAGAGATAAAAGAAATGTCTGAATTTTTTTTAGTTTCTAACAACGATGTAGATTTATCTAAGAGCAATGACCTCTTCATCACTGTTTCTTTTTCGTCTACAAACTCTAAGGACCAATATTCAGGTTAATTCTACACTATTTATACCTATAAATTCTTTCTTGATTGATTACTGGATTTCTATGTTACTAATGTGAAGTCATGGTTAGACTTGAGGTACTAAGAATGATTCCTAGATAAAATTAGTTTTCATTGTCTAAGAACAATGAAATCCAGATTATTATGGGATTTAATGCCATTGGTGTCTTTATTTTATAAACATATGAAGACATCAAACACCTCGAACTGCTCGATAGGGAAGAGAGTGCTGAGAACAGATCTTGTGCTGGTAACAATGTGGCTTTATTTCTGAGCGATGACCTCCTGATAAACCAAATAGGAGCGGATAGGATTGATTCTAATAAATCAGCAATTGAAGAGATAAAAGAAAAACCCGAATTTACTGAAGAGGAAGAGTGTTGGGTTCGTTCTTGAAGCAGGCATTTCAGTTGTTGAGAACTATGTCGCTTCATATCTAAGCAGTGACCTCCTGATCGCTGTTCTTTCTCCTTCCACTGAAAATATACTAACACACCTAAAGGCAGTGGAGAAACTGTGGGGGTATTCAAATAGATACTTCTCATCATCGAGTCGAGTAAATACAAATTATGATAACGTCTGCACGCACATGCAAGAAATAAATCAATAGGTAAAAGATGTTTGCGTTTCTGTCCCATTTTTAAGCACTAGAGTTTGTTTCTATTCAACTGTCAACGCTTTCATTTGATGGTCACATATATTGGCTGATGACATAAGTTCAATTCCTTCTATAATAGCTTCTGATGTCTTCATTTAGTAGGTCCCAATTACAAGTAGACAATTTATCAGTAAGCTTCAATTATTTTTAAATATCTAAAGTTTTGATTTTAAGGGTGTCAAGTCTTTTTCAGTATCTAAACGGTTTTCTTTGGTGGGTCCATTTAAACACTGGCCAAATATTAGTCAAAGTTAAATTCTTTTTTGAAGTTAACACTTTGGTTCCATGGATGCGGTGGGAAAAATATGGATAACAAGTTCTAAAATGAGCTAAATCTTGAACCTGGCCAGGAGGATGAATTAACATCCGATCACAGGGAACGCAGTTCCTAATTCGGTTGTGGCTCGACGATATTGACCCGAATTTGTCAAGTGCAATATTGTGACCCATGTTCTTCTCACAAAACCATCAGAAGCTTTTGAGAATATTGAAAACCTTGGCGAGGATTCAGATGCGCCATTACTAAAATAAATCTGATATATGAAAGAGTTGTCAAGTGTCAGAGAAATACAATGTAAAAATTGGTAAGGATCCAAGTGCCAAAATTTTACGGAATATAGGATTTTATAATTATTTATAATACTATAGATGAATATTGTCTTAAACATGCTTTAATAAAAATATATTTCGACTGTAGCCATCTAAGTTTATTCTTTGGGGTTATAGGTTTGATTTTGAACAGGTGTTTTTCTGTTTTTCGTTTACAGTGCGACGACTGTAAGGAAACGGACACCATCACCATGAATCCTGGCGTCCACAACTTTGTGTATTGGTTACTGGAGTCTATGAAAGTTGCTAAGAAAAAAGAGCATGTCTCTAATCATATTCAGGAAATGCTTTATGAAGGAACATCTGATGTTCATAACCATAGCTTTGGTAGTCATGACCATAGACGTGGTCATGGAAGCGAAGTTGGATACCCAAGCGGGTATGGCCTTGACCATGAGTTTATTTAAGTGGTGGAAGAACCAAGTGTGAGATTGTTGTGGGTCAACATTGAAAACACAAGCAAAGATCGAGTCATATGCGCCCACTTTAAGTTACGCTCTGGGGGGTTCCAAAATAACATACAAACGACTTATTGTTGATCCAAAGAAACAATAACGGTTATCCCATAGGGAAGAATCAATAACAAAAAGGAAGTTGTTAAGTTCACTTGGTAATATTGTTTAACAATCATCATTTCAGAGAGACATGGCAAGTACAAGGAAGTTGTTAAGTACTATTCTACATATTGCCGATAACGTGATGCTTGGATTGAAATCAGTTCGTAATCTGAAATGCCATGGGGTCTTAGTAAACTTGCTCACACTGATTTAATGTTAATTTAGTGTTTTTGCCAACTATCCATTTTTTATGCATTCTACATCGTTGCTTAATTTTTTTTTAATATTTGATTAACTTATAATGGTTTATAACTTATACAAGCATGTCTAATGCTTTTTGATAAATGTAATATTATGTTGGTTAAGAGTAACTACGCCTAGGCTCTTAAATATTTCGAACTCATTGCCACTTAAAGAGTAAAAGATCACATTAGCTCTCTTTTCTATATTAGTAGAGTGTTAAACTCTCTATTTTTAGCATAAAACACATCAACCAATTACAACATCCAAATCAATTTTTCACATTTTTCTCAAAATTAAATAACTCATAAACGATAAATCGCCAAGTGACAAAAAATACATTATCACAACGAGAATTAAATCATATTTTTATCGAGCGGCATATGTATATACTTTCGACGATTTTTTCGTGAGAAAATAATTTTCACAAAAAAACAAAAATTTATTCGAAAGTATATACATGTACCCCTTGATAGAAAGATAATTTAATTCTCGTCATGATAATATGTTTCGTTTTGCGTAACAATTAACGGTTTGCGAGATATCTAACTTTTAAAAAATATTTTTTTTGTTAGATAGAAAAATTGATGGGTATAATTGGTTAATTGAGTTTATTTTAAAAAGATGTCTATGTTGAACTTTTCACAATTGTGTATATGTGTTCAATTTAATTAAAAAGGTTAATATAACAAGATATTGGGCTCCGAGGTAAGCTAAAATTACTATCTTAACTATAAATTTGATTTAACATATCTTAATTATCTATATTTTACAATGATTGGCTCGCTAAAATTTTAATATACTGATATGTATGAAAGCTTGCTGATGTAATAGCACGAGCCAACAATATGTCGTTGTCATTTGGGTCAAGAGCAGAGAAGGGTTAAAACAAAAGGTTTAAAGACTACATTGTGAGAAAGAGTAAGTAAACAAATTCAACGACAAAAGTGATTCATATAAAACCTTAGTTTTATATCCTTTTATTAAATTACTATTTATTTGGTTTTGTACTTTATTTTTTAATTCTCATTACCTTGACAATGAATATTATTAAAATCTAAGACTAAACACTATTAAAAGTTTTTTGTTTTTACCAAAGACGGTAATTTTGCACGGACTAAAGTTTCTCTATTTAGAAATACATAAAAACCATTAAAACTTAATGAAAAACGTTATTTCAAAAACGTTTTATCAATCGAAGCAACCCAAAACTATATACTCCGTATTAAATAGGCTTAACATCCATGCTACCAACATCATGGATCATCCCTGCAGCCTTTTGCAATCAGTTTTTTTATTTTTCAATCAACCCCTTGAAATATTATTAATTTACATTATCAGCCGTTCATTAATATGTAACAGCAGGTATCATTCCCTGTAGTTTACAGCAAGGATGATTTCCCCAAATATCAAATATAATAGTAACAAAATTAGAAGTTATACCTTAATTAAATTTAAATATTTATCATTTTCGCCACAAAGCAATTACATATCAAACTCATAACTTTTGCAAAAAGAATGTTATATTTTTTTAGGGTTCAAAGATTAACATGGGACCGAATCGTTTTCAATATCTAATACTAACCAAAGTTATGATCTCTTTAACAAAAACAAATTTATAACAACAACACCTATAGGTCAAATTGCCAACCAATACAACATATTTGCAAACACTGCTTTAAAAAATATATATACAAACAAACGCAAACCCCTTTATTTGTGTATGACCAAAGATTAACATAGGACAAAAATCCGTTAGGTAAACCGAGCCCAAAGACACTCAATGGTTATTTCCAAAAATGATTCACGAACAGAACCCGCCCGTTGGGCGGGTTATGGAACTAGTATATATATATATATATATATATATATATATATATATATATATATATATATATATATATATATATATATATATATATATATATATATATATATATATATATATATATATATATATATATATATATATATATATATATATATATATATATATATATATATATATATATATATATATATATATGTATATATATATATATAACTTGGATTATATATGTTGTAATTTTATTACATGATTGTTTAATGATTATTCTAATACTTATACGAGATATTTATACGACGTAGATTGTCACAAGGAACCCTAACTCTTCTAGCAAATCAATCGAATCTATTCCTGTAGGAAATCTAACTATTCTCGATCTAAACCAAGTTGTGGATGTTCATAATCTCAACGAAATGGTTGATATTCCAAGAAATGTTGATATTAGTTGATTGTGATATTGAAGATGAATTGGCGAGATTAAATCTGATATCGATGTCATGACGTCTTTCCGTATAGAGTGGAGTTTGACAAAACCTCACCACCTAGAAAGGTGTCATCTGATTCGGTGTCACCCAATTCTTAAATTTGAAATAAAAAAGGTAAATGTTGCACTTGAGGCTGTCATTGGAACCCTTACCCAAAAGGCTGATGCCACTTGTACCTTTCCGAGAAGTCTAATTGAATGTGTGGGTCATTTCATACTCGCGACTCATTTGATAATTATTGTTATAAGAGCTATAAAATTGGAAATTAAGTGTTGTTCATATCGAGCTTTTATTGCACTTTCAAAGCCTAAGAATAAAGTTGAAAGTATTAGAGAATGAGGTAGGATGTCGCATTGAGTATAAGTTGGTTGAAACTTGAATAAAGTAAAATTTAACTCGTATGGAATACAAGATTGTTAAGAGGGATTCGTTAAGTCCTATGGTTGAATTATAAGGTTTTAAATGATTGTTGGTTCGTGTTAAGGGTTGTTCCTAGGCCATTGTCCAATAACGAGGATGCCCAGTGTGCAAGAAATAAATTGAAGAAATCTTCTTCTGAATTGGGACTGATGGATCTTTCGAGACATGTGGAACACCTAATAATTCTTGTAGATTAGTATTCATTGTAGTATCTTTTAAAATCACTAACTTAACTGAGATATCAGTTTGTAGGACGCGTCCTTTGAATTGTATAACATTCCATGATGACATGTAATGTGTGACGATACAACTTTTGACTTGTTTGTGATTAATGAAAAGACTATCTTCGATTGCTAAATTCTACATGTATCGTTGATATCTATCTTTTCTTGCTTCTTCTTAATGTTCGCATTAGTGATGCAACCATTGAACGAGTACTCATCTCGATTTAAGTGGCGTTGTGAATTATTCTTTCGTATTCCTGAGTGCCATCGCTTTCATGAACCTCATGATTATTTGACTAAGCTCATTTCCTATTATATTTTAATTAGTTCTTGGTGATCAAATCTTCATCACTCTTTTACAGATTACTCATTGTTTTTATAGGTAATTACTATCGAAATAAAGTCTTTATTAAATATCTTGTAAATGGAAATGCTTTCATAACGATGAACATTTCGGTAAAATCATTTTATTTTTATTTCATTATTAAACATGGATATATATTTTAAAACATGATGACAAAATTTTGACGAACTGAGTATTGCATCGTTATCCTAAGCTGTACATAGAAGCGCGCCTACGCATAATTTGGAAGGGACCATGCAAGGCTGATTAGTAGTCACCATGAAGTTGTTAATAAACACTACATTGGTCTTTATAGTTATGAAGGATTAAATTTTTATGAGATCTTCAAGAAGTAAAAAATAAGGACATATTGTTCGAGACACCTACATATGTGCCCGTACCATTTTTCCGAATTGAATTTACTTATCTGTGGATATTGTCTTATTTGACAATTGACAGCCCCTTCTTGTCCAATTCTCTCATGATAAGATTCTTCGTAAAATTTTCTAATTATCGAGTGTTGATACCCGACTGGGTGTATCGGCGTTCCTATAATTTCTTTGATTAGATTCCATTTGAATGACATGGATAACGATCCGAGGTGCTTTTGGATGCGTAAACAAATCATGAATACATGGGATATATCCATGTTCGTTAATGTTTTCGTCTTATCTGATTCGAAATTCTATCGCTTAAATTATGTGTTGACCTTACTCTTTTAATGTTAGCTATGTCTCCAGATATCCTTGATTTTGTGAATGGTTACGAGTTATTCTTAGTCTTTTGAGAATTTCTCGTCTTATCAATGATAATGAAACTGGAAGGTTGGTAGTGCCATTAGAATGGATTGGTTGATTATGACATGATGCCTTTGTCTTAATTCCCCTAAAAGATAAGATGTTGATTTATCAAAGGTGATCTAAATAATTCCCGATGGGTGACCGTATCCTGCATTTAGGCTTGAGATTATACCATGAATGGTTGTGAACTAGTCATAGATCTTGTAATCTAGAAAGAACCTAAGGTGGATTTATTAATAGATGTTCCTGTTATCCGAGACCTTCTGAGGTATTTGCTGATGAATTACCTAGACTTCCGCCATTAAGGCAAGTTGAATTTGGTATTGATTATATTCCCGGTGCTGCACCTGTCGCATGTGCACTATACGTCAGCACCATCTGAATCAAAAGAGTTATCGTGCAACTAAGAGAGTTTTCGGAGAAAGCTTTTATTCTACCGAGCTCGTCATCATGAAGATCTATGGTGTTATCATTCCTTATATTTATTGATTACCGTGAACTGAATAAATTGACGATCAAAAATTGATATCCATTACCCAAGATGAAAGATTTGTTCGATCATTTACAAGGTTCTAGCGTATATTCAAAAATTTGATCTATGGCATGGTTATCATCAAATTCGCGTCCGCCAAGAAGATTATCTATTCCAATCACTATATCCAAAACTCGTAATGAACATTATGAATTTCATGTGATGTTGTTCGGATTGACCAACGCACCGGTCGCATTCATGAATTTGATGAATCGCGTGTGTAAGCTGTATTTTGATAAGTTCATGCTTGTGATCACTAAGGACCACCTGCTTGTTTCCAAGTAGAAGAGAGAGCTTAGTAATCATTTGTAGACTATATTGATCTAGCTGAGGTGTGAAACATTGTGCATTAAATATTTAAAGTGGAATGTTAGGCTTGATCCTTTACATTCTTTGACCGTGTGTTTAATGATAGTGGAATCTATGTTGACTCTTCAAAGATCGGAGCAATTAAGGCTTTGGGTTATACCAAAAAGGAAGTGCGAAGATGTTTTGACAGATACTTATAGAATGATTATTAAGGAATTATTCCCTTATACCCAGATCATTTAACTAAACTCCCTTAGGAGTAGATGTTTGTGTATACCTCAAGACAACCTAGGAGGAATTAAGGAAACCATATAACCCATGACTTGGAATTTGGAGCGGCAGTTTTTGCTCTTCAACTAAGAAAATTTTGACCAAAGTTTTAACAAAGATTTTTCCGAACATTTACGGATCTTGTTAATTATTTTTGATAAATCAACGAAGATCGTGTTAACTAAATTCAAATTTATTTTGAACATTTTTCTATAAATGGACGAGCTGAGAAATTTAAAAATTTTACGTTTACGTTTCATAAATAAAATATTTATTATGTAATTACTTGTAATATTTATCGACGTTCTAAACATCGGACTGGGCAAAACTAATAAAGATAATAGTTGAGACGAAACTAAAACCTAGAACATATGAAGAAAGATTTCTGAGTGATTATGGTCATGATATTTATTTCATCGGGGAAGGTGAATGTAGTTGCTGACGCATTATGTGGAAAGGATAAAGAACCAATTAGGATGTGTTCCTTAGTAATGACCGTGCATAATAATTTTCCCGAGCAATTTAAAAATAGTCGATGCATGTAAGAACGATAATATGAATGATGAATCACGGCTAACGAGAACAATTAGAGATGGGAGCCGATGGCGTTAAGCGTTTAAAAGGTCGTTTATGGTTGCCTAAATATGGAGGATTTCGAGATTTAGTCATGTTGGAATCTCATAAGTTTAAGTATTCTATTCATGCCATTTCTGATAAAATGTATCTTTATCTGAAGAAGTTGTACTGATGGCCAAATATGAAAGCCGACGTCGCCACATACGTTAGTAAATATCTAACTTTTACGAAGGTCAAGGCTGAACACCAAAATCCATCAGGATTACTTCTAAAGCTTATTATTCCTGTTTGGAAGTAGGATAGAATCACCATGGATTTTATCACAAATATCCCAAGGTCATCATCTGGATTTGATTCGATTTGGGTCATCGTCTATAGACTGACCAAATCTGCTCATATCATTCCAGTTAATGATAAGTTCTCGATGGAGAAGTTGGCTTATTTATAATTAAAGGAATTGTGAAAGCATGGTGTGCATGTATCCATCGTCTCTATCAGGATCCTCGCTTCGCATCGGAGGGACAAGGTGAAGGATCGATACAGACACTAGATGGCTTGTTTTATGCTTACCACCCCCAATCGGAGGGACAAGGTGAAGGAGCGATACAGACACTAGAAGGCTTACCACCCCCAATCGGAGGGACAAGGTGAAGGAGCGATACATACACTAGAAGGCTTGTTTTATGCTAGTATGATGGACCTTTGCTAATGAACAGGATAAGCACTTTCCTTTGGATAGGTTATCATTGATTATTATCGCTTTAGGATTGAGACCGAACCTTGCGAGGATCTATATATAGAAAATTTTAAGAGCATCTGTAGGTAGGAGTTGGGATGAAGATACCCGACCCACGAGACCTGACATAAATGTGGAAATTAGAATCCGATTATTAACTACCGGTAGTAGGCAGGAGGTTATGTGAATAGGAGATGTAGATCTTGAAGTGCAGGATGGGTAGCAAAGTTATGCCGAGAATTTTCATCGTGGAAAGATGAATTGATGATCTGAAAGATCATGGGAAGCTAAGTCCCCGTTGTATGGGACCATTGAGATAATGTAAAGAGTTGGTCTGAGAGGAATATAAGCTAGACTACCCTAGGACTTCAAGGGCTGCATGAAATATGTTCCGTATATCGAACTTGATAAAATGTTTTTCAAGTGAAAATCTGATTATTTCTTAATAAAGTTTGGATCGGCGAAAAGTTGCATTCATGAAAAACCCGTGGACATCATGGAAAGAGAAAGTAAGTCAACTAAAGCGTGATCGTATTCCCATAGTTATGAAACTCGTGTATTGTAATGAATTACGCTTAAGAGGAAAGACCGAATGTGGAGGAAATACCCACATGTATTTGGCTCTATAAGAAGCAACTTGTAAAACACGCATGCTTTTACCATGAATAGTACCCTTAAGATCGTACGTACTAGATTAAAACTTTCCTATTATAGTATGATTACGTTCACGTGTTAGAATTTTACGTATTACGTACGTGTTAGAACACGATAAGTATTTATTGCGTACTAACACACAATAATTATTTAACAATAATTAATCACGAGCATGCGATCATGAAATCATGAACGTAATTAAATCACGAACTAATACTAATTACGTATATATATATATATATTTATTACAAGCACGAATAAATATATTAAGTCACGGTTAATAATTAACGAGAACAATAAAAAAAGAAAAAAAAGACGAACGAACACTTAAATAACGAGACACGGAAAACGGTACGGGTACCCCATATGGGGCCCCCTACCCGCGGCTACATCAAGAAAGATGGGCCAAGCCCATCAAATTTTACTAAGAAGGGGTAAAGGTAAAATCTTGTTTTCATTTTTCACTTTAAAGTAAACTAAACAAAAACATAAAAAGATTTTTGGCTCCTTCCTTCTTGCTCTCTTTGGCCGCCGCACCTAAACACAAGAAAAGGGGTGTTTGTTCGATCATTGATCTTGATTTTGTACGTGTGTTCGTGTGTGTTCATCCTCGTTAGATCCACGCATTCGGTATACCTTTTAATCCTTTTTCTTTTGATTTGATTTAATAAAATTAATTAAGAACATGATGTTTTTAAAAACCTAATTAAAAACATAAACTAAACATGTAATTGGTTATGGGGTAAATCAAAAGGTTGGATTTAGGGGTGTTTTGTTTGGCCGGCGCCTAAACCGAACCCCAAGGGGGTCTCTATTTGGCTTATAGACCACCAACGAGACCACAAGGTCTCGGTTTGGTGGTGTGGGTACCACGACATCAGCAAACAAAAGGGAACCCCGAAGTGGTTCGGGGTATGGTGTCAATTTCAGGTCCGGTTCATGGTTTCTAGTCACGATCCGGTTCATGGTTTATGTTAATGTGATGTTTTTAATAGTCATATGTTATAAATTGAATTAATAAAATATGACATGATTAAATTAATAAAACATGATTTAGGTTATAATTTAATTATTAGATCATGGAATTTTTAACCTAAGTATTTATATTTTCTAAACCTTATAATTAATTAATTATTAAAAACCATGGTTATAATTAATTAATTAACATGACTTAGGTTATTTTATTAATAATTAATAATACACGTTTTAACCTAATTATTTAACTTTATTTAATTAAAAACATGATATATTTAATTAAATACTTTTAACCTATAGTTTATTTAAATTACATGTAATAATTAATAAACTATACCTTATATCATTATGACTTAGAAAAATAATCAGAAAACACTTAAGCTTATATACTTAGCTTATTTAATTCAGGCAGCTAATCTATTTATGGAAACTTTCTATTTTTTAGAAACGTATCTATTTTTAAGCAGTAATTCTATTTTTGGAAACTTTCTATTTTTGGAAAATTTCTATTTTTGGAAACTTTCTATTTTTGGAAACTTTCTATTTTTGGTAGCTTTCTATTTTTGGAAACTTTCTATTTAGGAAACCTGCTATTTTTAGAAAGTTACTTATTATTACACAGTAAGTATAATAATACATGAAATACCAGAAATACTTAATCAGAATAGACAGAATATAAGATAAACACAGTTTAAGGCTTAAAACAGTAAAACATGATATGAACATATAAAATAAACTAAGACATGATATAAAACCAGTTACGTATTTAGTAATCATATACTTATTCACGTATGTATTTATGTAGCATTAGTGATACCGAAGTAGGATCCTCCTCAGTTCGTCTTCTTCATTCACTGGACATAAGGTACGGATTCCCGTCCTTTCAGTATGGACATTCTTTCCTTATTAGGATTCCCCGTATGCAGCCAAATGTTTTCCCGTAGTATAAGTTTATATGTTTGATTTGCTTATGTTTAATTTAGAATACCAAAAGCCATATACATGCATGACCAGTTTCACCTAGTTATGGAGGTACCATAACCATAACATTAGCGGCACTGATGTTATGACTTCACCACGGCGGAGTGATTGCTCGTGGCGTCCCTTTCAGCTTTTGGCCATATTATTATATTTATCATGTGGGGCGTATGGGTGCATCCTAGTTACATGTTTTCAGCAGATTACTCAGTGTGAATGTGGTGTGTGAAGATCTCACCTTCATAGAAGAACCCGAACGAGTTCTTGACAGACAAGAACGAGTCATGAGAAGGAAGACGATTCCATTCGTCAAAATCCTTTGGAGGGATCATACCGAGCAGGAAGCCACTTGGTAAACAGAGGAGTCTATCCGGGCTTCTTACCCTCATTTTATATTTTGAATTCGGGTATGTTCTTCTTTTCCAGTTTACTTTATCTATAATTCGGGGACGAATTATTCTTTTTAGGGGGGAAGAGTTGTAAAACCCGCATGCTTTTACCATGAATAGTACCCTTAAGATCGTACGTACTAGATTAAAACTTTACTATTATAGTATGATTACGTTCACGTGTTAGAATTTTACGTATTACGTATGTGTTAGAACACGATAATTATTTAGCAATAAATAATCACGAGCATGCGATCATGAAATCATGAACGTAATTAAATCACGAACTAATACTAATTACGTATATATATTTATTACGAGCACGAATAAATATATTAAGTCACAGTTAATAATTAACGAGAACACATAAAACACGAACACAAATAAACATGAACGAACACTTAAATAACGAGACACGGAAAACGGTACGGGTACCCCATGTGGGGCCCCCTACCCGCGGCTACATCAAGAAAG
Source organism: Glebionis coronaria (assembly GCA_025667525.1). Classification (NCBI taxonomy): domain Eukaryota; kingdom Viridiplantae; phylum Streptophyta; class Magnoliopsida; order Asterales; family Asteraceae; genus Glebionis; species Glebionis coronaria. The sequence goes on from CM046876.1 coordinate 74,881,934, forward strand.
ATGGGCCAAGCCCATCAAATTTTACTAAGAAGGGGTAAACGTAAAATCTTGTTTTCATTTTTCACTTTACAGTAAACTAAACAAAAACCTAAAAAGATTTTTGGCTCCTTCCTTCTTGCTCTCTTTGGTTGCCGCACCTAAACACAAGAAAAGCGGTGTTTGTTCGATCTTTGATCTTGATTTTTTACGTGTGTTCGTGTGTGTTCATCCTCGTTAGATCCACGCATTTGGTATACCTTTTAATCCTTTTTCTTTTGATTTGATTTAATAAAACTAATTAAGAACATGATGTTTTTAAAAACCTAATTAAAAACATAAACTAAACATGTAATTGGTTATGGGGTAAATCAAAAGGTTGGATTTAGGGGTGTTTTGTTTGGTCGGCGCCTAAACCGAACCCCAAGGGGGTCTTGGTTTGGCTTATAGACCACCACCGAGACCACAAGGTCTCGGTTTGGTGATGTGGGTCCTACAGCAGCAGCAAACAAAAGGGAACCCCGAAGTGGTTCGGGGTATGGTGTCGATTTCAGGTCTGGTTCATGGTTTCTAGTCACGATCCGGTTCATGGTTTATGTTAATGTGATGTTTTTAATAATCATATGTTATAAATTAAATTAATAAAATATGACATGATTAATTTAATAAAACATGACTTAGGTTATAATTTAATTATTAGATCATGGAATTTTTAACCTAAGTATTTATATTTTCTAAACCTTATAATTAATTAATTATTAAAAACCATGGTTATAATTAATTAATTAACATGACTTAGGTTATTTTATTAATAATTAATAATACATGTTTTAACCTAAGTATTTAACTTTATTTAATTAAAACCATGATATATTTAATTAAATACTTTTAACCTATAGTTTTTTTAAATTACATGTAATAATTAATAAACTATACCTTATATCATTATGACTTAGAAAAATAATCAGAAAACACTTAAGCTTATATACTTAGCTTATTTAATTCAGGCAGCTAATCTATTTATGGAAACTTTCTATTTTTTTTAGAAACTTATCTATTTTTAAGCAGTAATTCTATTTTTGGAAACTTTCTATTTTTGGAAACTTTCTATTTTTGGAAACTTTCTATTTTGGAAACTTTCTATTTTTGGTAACTTTCTATTTTTTGAAACATTCTATTTTAGGAAACCTGCTATTTTTAGAAAGTTACTTATTATTACACAGTAAGTATAATAATACATGAAATACAAGAAATACTTAATCAGAATAGACATAATATAAGATAAACACAGTTTAAGGCTTAAAACAGTAAAACATGATATGAACGTATAAAATAAGCTAAGACATGATATAAAACCAGTTACGTATTTAGTAATCAGATACTTATTCACGTATGTATTTATGTAGCACAAGTAGTAAGATTAATCGATCTTTGAGGACAAAGATCCTCTTTAGGGGAAAATGCTATGACAATCTGTCAATTTGATGTCGTTATTTTATTCTCAAATATTATTTATAATCGTTATTTTATTATTCGTTTATGAACTCACTTTTGGGAAGAAATTTGGGCTTACGTCTTAAAGTAGCATCGTCTACGTCTAAACCGGAGAGCTCTACGTTACGCGTTTACGTTTACATACTCTGTTTTTGTGACAATCTGACATTTTTAGATAGTAAATTTGTTCTCGTATATTATTTTAAAATTTTATTTTATGTGGGATCATGAAAACACATATTTACGGGAAAAAAAGTAGGGTTTACGTGCATAATTTAACGTCTTTTACGATTAAACCGGAAACCCTAGGTTTACGTATTTACGCTTTTGTGCTCCATTTTTGATGAAACAATTTTTATTAGAATCTTTTCGTGCCATAGATTCATAATTTATAAAAACGTTTTTCGTAAATCAACCCGAGGGCACGCAAATCGAGGAATCTAGAATCTAGGAGTACCCGTAAAATAATAGTGGATGAATTACACTTGTCCCACCCCTCACTATGGGCGGCATAACCAAGGGGTGGCACCCCCTTTGTTGTCAAAACCTTATGCTTGTATGAGAAACCCCAAAACCATCTAACTTTCTCTCATTCTTCATACACACATGCAAACTAGCTAGAAAGTTTCTCCCATTCTCCCTCCCTTTCCTCTCTTGTCGTCCAAACACCACCACCATACACCATTTTCATCAAAAATTTAACCTACAAGTTCATCTATAATTGACATATGTTGATCAGTACTTGAAAGGAGGCTATTTGGAGGTGATTACATCTTATTAAAAGAAGTTTTCATAAGGTTCAAGGGCTGATTTCAAGAAGTTGTTCATCTACTTGGAGATTTCTAAAAGTGGTCTTGCTAAGTTCATAAGATTTGGTGACAAGATCAAGTCTTGTTTATCATAAATCTCCTCTTTTCCATCACAATTGGTTGGTATAGAGATTGTTCTTTCTATCATCCTATAAATTTTGTAAATGTATTCATCTATTTTGTTCAAGAATGTATATGTATTATGATGATAAATGATGATCAATATGTTGCATGGGGATTTTGTGTTACTAGATTAGGTTAAAAAGGCTAAAAACTACAAGTAAAGGTTGATAAAATCATATCTAACAAGTAGGCTGTAATAAACAGTAACTTTCAATAATTTTACTTGGTTAAATGGATGAGATTATTAGATATATAGATATATAATTGATTTTTACAAAAGTGATGAATTTACCACACAATGGAATGTTAAAAATGAGCAAGATATGGCCAAAACACTTTTGTGGAACTAATCTGTCTGGTCTGTTTTGACGAATTATTATGAATACTTAGAAGCTGTTTGAGAAAGATATATACGAGATTTATTTGTAGCACATATCATTTAGTTTATACAGTAAAAATTTGAGGTTCCAATTCATTGTAGAACTCAAGATATGATCAAAATAGTGGACTTGAAATTTCACATCAAATTTCACTAAAGTATATATTATTAAAAAGGCACTTGAAGTAAAATATTAGATAACATAAGTACATAAATGTTAATGCATGATAATAACTAATATAAAATAAGTTTATATACTATAATAAGTAAATATTACATTTTATAAAAATAAAACTCAAATGTTTTCTAAACTACAAACTATATATAAATTTTTACGTCTTTTCGGCTAAAACCGAAAGAATAACGTTTTCGCCAAATAAAACTTAGATGGTCGGACCCGTCTAATGTAACATTTTTATAAATCATATACTGATATGTAAACACACTTGACAAGTAAAAATCGACAAAACCGAGCTTTGTAACATATGGACCATAATGGGCCAAATTAGCCTTGTTGGACCACTAGGCCCAACTAGTTTGGTTTAATATTATTAGACTTACTCATGGGCTTAACCCACTTGGGCCCAACATATGAGTATAGGCCTGTTCTTAAAAAGATAAATGGACTAATATAATGTATTGGACTCTTAATGGGCTTATCGGGCCTTAACATGTAAATGGGCTAAGACTCGTATAACTAGGCTAAGTTAACTAGTACTTAACAACTAATAATGTTGTACAAGGGATAAAACCCCACTTGATCATCATGTTATGACATCATTACATATACATAACAACTTTTATGAAGTTATTTAACGATAGTCTAAGACCGAGTATTATTTCTTTAGGTTTCCGTGATCGAGGCACGTACCGTACATCCTAATTGTCGATAACCCGCCTTTCCCAACCAACGTGAGTTCATAGCCTCGCACTCTTTTAAATGTTTTATGAAATATTTATAAACCCGCGAGGGAGATAACATGCTAGTTTTAATAAAATAGAACACATGTGATCCTGATTGTATGTTTATTGATATGGACCCAATTGATTGGATGACCCAATGAATGATTGAAATGGATTATTATTAGTTAGATTATGTCACTATAAGTCTCATTAGCATGAATTGTGAACTACCGAGAGTTGGTAGACGCTTATGCATATAATAGTACTATTTGTGGAAGATCACCCCAGTTCACGCCTTGACGGTTGATCCCCGTCGTGACACATTGATTGGTAAGTGAATTTTAGTATGAGAGGGATATATTTTGCGTGATTTTTGTGACGACACGCTGTTTTAAATGGGCAAATGAATTCCGGGGTAGCTACCCGATATGTATTATAGAAAGGTAACAATGTCATGCGGCTTATAATAATCCGATAATAATAATGACAATGGTAATACTGAGGCTGCGGTCTCAGGAATAGTATATGATATATGATTTGAATTATAATACATTACCTGACTAGCAATATGGGGTCATATTTATTATTATACCCGTGTTCTGGTTTTACATAACCGTTCTATATAACGGTTTTTATTATTCTATAAACAACATTATAAAAAGTATTGAATGGTGTTGTTACGACATTGATTCGTATAAAATGTTTTTGGCCTAAGTTATGATTTACGACAATGATTCGTATAAAACTGTTTTGGCCGATGTTATGGTCTACGACCAAGTATTGCACAAAATTCTTTTCGGTAATGATTATATACCGGTTTTTTGTTAATGTTTATCATTAAACTCTGTTGACTCTCTCAGCGTTTCGTTGACTTTTAACATGTTTTATCTCAGGTACTTGAAGGTAATTCTCGGGAAGACGACAAGAATTTATGGCCCGCATTTAAATAAAAATTTCCATTCAAATGTTTTGTAAATTTATAAGATACACTTTGACCTGAGGACCTATGTAATTTGATATTTATGAATGGAAAATGCTTTGTTATTAAACGACGTGCTTTTTAAGCGTTGTCTATGATTTGAGTAATGTGTTATCCCGTAACACCAACGACTCTTTCGCTGATTTGAAACATGAATATTTGGGGGTGTTACAGAGGGAATAAACTTGTAATTATTCAAATTCAAGGACTTTATTAGAAAATCAATACTCGGGCCCGGTTCTTTGTGCGACTTTGTTTCCCGTGTTTATTTTTGCTTTTTTATTGTGATCTTTTATCTTTTTCACAATATCCGTACCTACAATCACACATTAAACAAATAAAGGGTTTTTGTAAGGTTTTTATGATATATTTCCATATTTTAAACCCGTTTATGACAATGAGACCGTGTATAGTTGTGGTCTCATTGCATAACTATTTTGCTGAATCAACAAAATACATACCTTTATTTACAATACAAATTGTCATCTTTTTACTATTCGGTAGTTTGCGTACTTTATGAAAAATCTTTGTCCATGTTGTGTTTTAAACAAAGTACTAAAATGATAGGTAGTTATAAGCCTTTTGTATTAAATAAAAGAAGCAACGGCTTTTACCATGCCAAGAAATATACGACGTAGCATTCTCACATTATACCATGCCAAGCTTTTCAACCAAAAAATATAACAGAAACTACTCTTTGCGCAAAGATTATGGGAATAAGCTTTTGTCAAACAAAATTTTCCGAAAATAAACATCCACTTACAAGAAATATGGTATATCTATAAACAAAATATCTCAAAAAATAAAAGAAAACTTTAGTAGATGATAAATGCAAAGATCTAAAAAACTACATCAATCCAAAAAAATACATAGATCAGCAAATGCACTAAAACTCACCGATTTTTCGGCTGCGACAATGTTATCCAAGCAGCGATGGAACTAAATTTTTTTAAACAATATACAAGGTTAGAAATATTAAAAACATCAAATAATAAGACACACGTGAATTGAAAAACTAACTTTCAAAATCAACAATATATATCAAAGATTAAAAACCCATATAAGTAATAAATTGATAACTAATGAAGTTAAACTAAAGCAGAGGTGATTATGATTTATAAAACACATACCATAACCATGATGAAAATCTAGAGGTCAAAACAAAAAGTCCCGGTATTGAATTAATAGCAACCAAAGCTAGAACCAATAAGTAATCGAATATTTTGAGTGTTGGTGGTGTGGTGATTTGTGAAAGTAGCGGCGGGAGATGATCTATGAGAGAGAGAGAGAGACTTATTTTTAGGGTTTTGTATAATGGATCTCGTGGGTGAATGAGAGATTATGAAACAAAACTGTTAATAAAAACTCAGAATTCGGACTTTTAGAGGTATCACCAATTTTTCAGCACTAGTCGGTACCCGCGCAATACGGCGACGGGGACCCAATGACTATTTTTATGGTGAACAAATGTTTACATAAAGAGATAATTGTGTTTTAGGTTAAACAATGGTTTTGAAGAGTTAATGTGCAAATGTTTATATAAATAGGCACATTTATATATTGATAAAATGTAAAATAAAATTATTAGAATTTATAAACAACTCATATGTAAATACATATTGCAATTTTTGTATACTTTTGTTAATTTTTCAATGGGCCATTATGCATATTTGAGTTGGGCTTTGAGTGATACTATATCAAAATTAGGGTATGTCACTATATCTTCAGCCGCACATCTCATATTCTCATCTACCATTTTTTTTTCATTTTTCACTAACCACAAAGTAAACAACCTCCATTATCAAAACAAAACATATATCACCCCTTCTAAAACCCGTCGGAGAAACCTCACAGCAACCAAATCTCGCCGTTGCCCATTCGAAACCCAAACATTCATTTGCAACCAACATCAGATCTAGTCGATACCGCCAAACCCTTTTTACAGATCGAGTGGTTTCTATCAAGTGACCCGATCATATAATTAGGATTTTGAGTGAAACATCATAAAAATCGTAAGTTTACCAAATTATGAGTAAAACACATGGATTACGATTTACCAGAATCGTTTGATTTTATTGTGTATGCAAGATGGTGGAAACGCACGGACTTTGATACACAATTATGTATATTATCAGATATATTAATGTAAGAGATTCGTGTAAACCCATGGATTTCTATGTAACTGGAATCTGTTGCTGTTTCGGTTCAATAGTTTTTTTATACACATTTTTTTTCTTATATAGTATTATTTGGCTTACAATTTGCTGTTACAAATACCAAATTATTAATTAGCATTATTACAAATTTTATGACACTAATAGGTTATTAAAGTTTATTTGACTCGATTTTGATTGTTACAAATGGGTTGTTACATTATATTAAATGGCTACATGAATGATAGTTGTTACAAATACCAAATATTAATTAGTATTACTAATATTTGAATTCGTTTGTTTTAACATTTTAATTTAATTGGTCAATGGTCAATTGGTCACTTTGAGTACTCGTTTGTATGTATAGTAGATTATTACTTAATTAAAAATTATTGAGTCTTAATATTTTAAGACTTGTATATTTAAAAAGGGTGTAAACCTTTAATAAAGTAGTATAGATTTTTAAAATAAAGTTTTTTGAACACTAAAGAAAAATTCTAAAACTCTTTATATGTAGTAGATAGGTATAGATATAGATATTATGAGTGTGTCAATGTTTATATCGTAAACAAAGGATCGATACATGCGATGTATTTACATAACTAAAAGAAAACAAATATAATTAATTAGCAAAGACGCCAATTAACTTTTGGGTTTGCATGTTCAATGTCTCGTCAAACTCTTTGAAACTATATATATATATATATATATATATATATATATATATATATATATATATATATATATATATATATATATATATATATATATATATATATATATATATATATATATATATATATATATATATATATATATATATATATATATATATATCTACAACCTTATAAAGCATGTATTCATATGGTTGAAAGTTGAAAATGTTGAATGGTTGAAAAATTGTGGGTCCTGCTAATCACCACCACCCAAAATACAAAAGTCCGACTTTTATACAGCCACCCAATTTTTATTATCTTTTCTCTAAACCAAAACCCTAAATCATAATCCACTGCCGCCGCTACTTTCCCAAATCACCACCACCACCCAAAATATTTAACTTTATCAATTACCAATTCATTATTTATATGGGGTTTTCAATCTTATCAATTTCAAAAATTAGTTTTTCAATTCATGTGTGGCTTATTATTACTTTATACTGTTTTGGGAAGGCGATGAATTATTTTACTAATATTGGGTTTTGCCTGTTCTTCCACTCATTCACGGATCTACTTCAACAAAAGTTGTCATTTCGGTATTTTAGCTAATTTCTTATCCAATTAACTGTTTTCAATTGTTGATTGTTGACACGCGTTTACCTAATCTATTTTCCCCCCCCAGTTAATTTCCCAAATTTCTTTAACTGATTTTCTTCATTCTTTTCATTTTTCTTTTCCAAACTGGTTTCAATTGGATTAGCCAATATCGAGGTTAGTATTTCTTTTAATAGTTGGATTTTATTTTTCCTGTATTTGTATTGGTGTACCTTTTTATTGTTATGCATTTCTGCCATTAGAATAGTTGCATTGTTTCTTTGCAAAATGGTTTTCGTATATTGGTTTTTGTACAGCTATGGATTTAAGGATGTTTGATACAGTAGATTGGATTGTGAAAATGAGAATACCAATATATTCTCTAATTTAAAAGATGACAATAGGTCCCTTTTAATAGACACGCCTTCCTTGCTTGCTTGCTTCATTAGAATGTGACATTGGCCCTCCCATTCTAGAAGCCGATTCAATTTCTGTTTTAGAAGACCAATTATGGTCCCAAGTTGCATCACACGCTGTGTCAACGTCTCATGCCTCTTCTTTGTTATGTGACGAAAATATCCTCGATTTTGATGTGGCTGTAAATGCCGGAAATATGTTTCGTGGGGGTGGGAGTAATGATACCTATGTTGACATTGGTCATAATCGTGTTGCGCGTTCGGTCTTTCCTGGGGGTGGGAGTAATGACAGTTATGTTACCAGCGTTAGTGCTAATGGTGCTGCACATTCGCCTCATAGTGGAAGCTCTACCAATCGCGATTTTCCGGTTCAATTACAAGGCGGATTCTCGGTCGATACTTGGTTTTAAAAAGCGCGCCTTTTTACGCCTAAGGCGTGAGGCGAGGCGAGGCAATGGGGTCATCGCCTTGGGACCCCTGATGCGCAACCGTTACAAAAAGCGATTGGAGGCAGTGCTCTTTTACGCCATAGAGGAACGCTTTCTACCGCTTTACCGCTTTTTACTGCCTCAAGTGCTTTTTGTTCTAAAAATGATATTTGAACTCAAAGGTTTGAGTGTACTTTTAAACTCAGAGGATTTTTTGCTCTAAAAATGACATTTGGACTTTTATTAGTCTAAAAATGACATTTAAGCTCAAAGAGTTTGAATTATGGGTTTTAACAAAGTCGCAATCGTTGTGTACAAAGTAAGCGCCTCTCCTATGAGAGGCGTGCGCTTTTGCCTCATTGCCTGGCGCTTCTCTCTTCGGACCCTTAGCGCAACGGACCGCTTCTCGCCTTTTAAAACCAAGGTCGGTACAAATATTGGAAACGGCCCTGTCCTTTTGGATTTTCATAATTCTGTCGTGCGTCCTCAGCCTTTTTTTAACCATCTGACACCACTGTCCATGTTGTCCCTTTGCCAGCGAGTCCTTTTGATTCATGGTTTCGACAGTCAGGAAATGTAGCTGCCATAGGTAACACACTATTATTGTTTCATTTACTCAATTTACTTTGTTGTAGTATTGTTCATAGTTTTAATTTTTTTTTTTGTAGGTTCCACATCCTCCTCCTCTTTAATGGTTTCAAACGACATTCCTGCTGACTCTTTGCCATTCTTGAAAAATCATGTGGACCTGGACCCATCAGGTAGACAGTTCGTTATTTGTGAAACTCAATGTTAGGAATATGCATCAAACTTTCTCCCACATAGATAATTTGACTGGGCATGCTCACATCATTGTTATGATTGCATCAGATCAGTGACCAAGTAACCAAAATATATCTTCTTAATAAATTCTTTTTGTTCTTGCTCTTGGTTGTAATGTGTTTACGTTTATGTTCCTTGTTAACAGTTTTGATCCCAAACTTAGATTGATTTAGCTTGTGTAAACGAGATTAAATCAAGTTAAACACGTAGAGAAACTTTGTTTGTATATGTGACAATTCATGTATTATGCGGAATTAATACATAAACAAGAACACACAAACAAGATAACCAAACTTTCACTTTGATTGATAAATTGAACTTGCGTACAATGAAAGTGCAAAAACATATATTGAACTAAAACCAAAAGGCCTCCTTTTATAGATTAAGGAGCCTTGTACAAGAGTCTACGTATCAGCTATTTTAGGTAAAGATAAACATAAGGAATACATTGTCGAACATATCTTTACTAGAAACATACTAGAAACATAAAACGTGTAGACTAAGTCTTCTATCAGCGCTTGAATTCTTCTTATCAACGCTTGACTTCTTCCTGTTCAACGCCTGTCCTGTCAACGCTTGATTTCTTCCTATCAACGTCCAAATTGCTCTTGTCAACGTCCAAGTGTTTTGGCTACATTTTATTCCCAACAATCCTCCCCTAAACTTGATATCTACTCTAGCAATTAAGTTTCTGAATAAAAACTAAGTACTAGGAGTATTCTTACAAATCTTATCAAATTGGAAATAAATAAATCTAATCAAATCTTTAGCCACGTCACTTGAGTAGTCTATCTCCAGCTGTGTTGTCATCATTTTCTTCAAAACTTCTTTGGACATAGGATACTCATCATCCACAAGAAGATACTCATAAAACTTTGTAGAACTAAAATTATACACACCAGCTGCTGAATATAAACGCCATTAAAGTCCACTGATATCATCCTCAAGATCCTTCCAAACTAGATCTTCTTCATCTGGTGCACACATCCTCTTGAATGTTGACCAAATCTTTATTCCATTGACTGAAGTAGGTGCTTCAGTCTCATACTTGGCCTGCATCAACCTCCAAAGTTCTGCCAAGTCTTCCTATCCAGGCTTGCAAACAAAGACATAAGAGTAGTGAAAGTATGTACCTTCTTCCCATATCTGCCAATCATCCAAAACCCACTTGAATCTTCCTCATAGCTAACTATAGGATTTCTGGAATCATGAGGTAACACTTCTACCATTTGTGAAACTTCCAAGGGTGAGAGCTTCATACTCTTTCTAATAATAGCTTCACTAGGATTCACTCTATCCAAATTTTCTGGAAACTCAAGAGGAACTCCCTTCTTCAATGGTCTTGGTGTAACCAAATCCTTTTGGATCTCCATTTCTTCTACAAGTTCTTGTTTTCTTTCATCTGAAAGTAGTCTAATAGTGTTCTGTTCTTGCACACTTGCCCATATAGGATAAGCCTTATACTCTAATTCATCAAAGGACAATCCCTACAACTTTCTGAAAGTCCAACCTATTTGATGACATTTGAGCAACATGTAATAGAGCTCCCTTCTTTCTGTCAAGAAATTTCCTAGCTTTATATTTCAGAATCACCTTGCAATCTCTTTGAACTCTGAGTAGAATCTCCAAACCCCAAATTTGATCTGATAAAGTCATGTATGGATTTTCCTTTACTCTATTCTCCCATGCAAAGTACATCTGAGCAACTTCAGGCATATCATGATATACCTGATTCTTCAACTGTGCAAGCTTTTCCCTTGCCAACTCATCACCATATTCAAGCCTCTCTGGTTCTTCAATAATCATGACACTTGAATCTGTGCTCTCACCACCACTGCTTTCCTTATTCTGAACAGCAGTCTCCTTCATCCTATCTTCTTTCTCAAGTTGTGCCGCCAATATTGAATCAAATTTTACTTGGGCTGCATCCTTGGGAACCACTGTTTCTACCATAATGCCTTTACCCTTATCTAATGTATCAATGATGGGTAAAGATGATGATGGTACCTGTGAAGACACTTCCTTGATGATAGCTGATGACTGGAATACATGAGCCATACCTACAGGTCTATCAACGTCCAAAACTTGTGTGTCAATGCCTAACTTACTCCTATCAGTGCTTGGCTTGTCAGCATCAAAAATCTGCTTGTCAACGCTCACCTTACTCTTGGCAGCGCTTCTTGTGAACTGCTCCATCATCTCAGTAAAAGATAAATTCAAATTTGTAGGGGTAACCAATGAAACATCAAAACCTGGTTGCCTCTTCAAATCTGTTAGAGCTTCAGCTATACCCAAAGATTCTCCTTCATGTGAGCCTTTGTCACTCACATGTATTTGCTCGTCCTCCCCTTTGGAAGAATCTTCCACTCCACGCCTATGGTTAGCACCTTCTAAAATAACAATCCTTTCCCTCAATTGCTTGAGTTCAAGGCCTTGTCTAGAGACAGTATGTACAAGGTCTGCATTTTGCTTTTGCAAGCTAATACAGATAGCCGTCAATTCCAAGAAAGTATAGGGTTTCAATCTGCCCTCACGGGACATGGATGGGGTCTTAATTATGTTAGGACTGGCTTGGCCTGCAGCTAAGCTAGTACCAATAGTCCTAGCCCTACCCATAACACCAACCACACTTGTGGTGGTGGTTCTCTCTGCAACATGGCTAGGACCACCAGAGGAGAACACTCCAATATTCCTTTGGCATTTTTCCATCCTAAAGTCTGGGGGTGAAGAAGATGATGTGGATTAGGTTTTAGTTTGGAGGTTAAGGGGTGTTTGGGTTTGTTGTAAAAGGGTGTCAGCGTTTGGATTTTGAGTGTCAACACCAACATTTAACGTGTCAGCGTTGAAGGTATCTACATCAATTTCCATATGCTGGAGTGATGGTGATGGTTCAGGTAATGGGTCAAGTTGTGGTTGTGGGTCAGGTTTAGGTTGTGTTGCTGCAATAACAACAAACATGGATTGGGTAAGGGGTAAGTCTCTGTGTGGTGGTGAATTTATCTTTCCAAAAATTGCTTTCTTTTCCACAGGGATCGTATAAAAGTCATCATGATCCCTGGTGCAATACCTTTGTTCATCAAAAACCATTTGCAAAAATCTTGGGTAAGCCAGAGTCATCTTGCTACCCTTGTTTTTACACATGCCATCAAAAATAATTTTAGGAAAATTATATTGTTGCCCAGTAGGAATACACACAATGGCACTACCAATTGATCTATTAATTTCATTGTGTGCAGTACATTTGGGACTCAAACATTGAAGTATGACATGTATTAAGTACTTCCAAGCTGGGGGAAATTCCTATTTTGAATATTTATTAAAGATACCTCTTCAGGGAAAGGATAACCCAAAGCTTCAAGTCCTTGTTCTAGCTCATCAATGGGTAGGGTGGTTATACCATCTACATCATTAAGATGCAAAGCCTGGCGAACCAAGGCTTCAGTAACCACCCATGAACGCCCATGGATTGTAGCAGTCAATGTAGTCACATTATTAATTGTTGAGGAAGTGACAGTATTCCAAAACTGCTTAATATGAGTGACATGGATAAGAGGAGCATGAGAAAGTGCATACCTTATAGGGGATGCATTTAAATACTGCACCATCTGAGTATATTGAGGAAACAGGGTGTTGTCAGCCTCCAAATAGGCAATCATATTATGCTGACTTCTGAACCCAATACCAAATCACTCAGTTTAAACTTAGGTGCCATTGATGTAGAAAGCTGTGTGAAATGTTATGAAAGATGAATATGTGTGAAAATTTAGTTAGACAAGAATAAGCAATTACCCTGTTTCAAAATAATGAGCCAAATATATAGGAGAGGTAGGCACATGTGATTAGTTAAAAATGAGGTAGTTATATTTAAAAATATAATGATGAAAATCTTGAAAAGTTATAACTTATCTTGTGCATTAATAAAAAGTTACCAACTCCTAAAATTACAACCCAAATTTTCGTCAAAAATAACAACTGGGTAGGACCCAATGGTTGTCAACGGTCAAAAATAACCTATCAACGCCCAACGGCTATATTCTTGTCAACGTTGGAAAAAGCCACGTCAATGTCAAAATTGGTCCTAACGACGTTTGGAAATAAATCTGTCAACCTCCAAAAATAAAAATAATAAAAATTGTAGTAACGTGATACCTAAAATCAATATTTAGACCGAGTTCTAATACTATTCCTAGTATTTGGACCAATATTTGTTACCTGACTTTTATTTGTCATGTTCGTTATGCGAGTAATATCAAATTCTTGACTAACCTGCAAGGTTAAAGCTTTAACGTATGGAATAAGTTTCATTTATTATTTATCGACAAGGTATATGTCCGTCATCGACCGTGAACATTTTCATTATGACATAGAAATATTTTCTATTGTCTTCGTTTTAATTTTCGTGATTCTACGCGTATTTTCCAAATCGCGTAACTCTTAAAATATCGGACTTTGATAATACCCGCTCTTATAATTTTAGAAGAAACTTTATATAAATATCATTACTTACTCAAACATCACGCCTAATACACATATTTGAGAGGTGATACACGTGTATTTCTAACTTTCATATATTCATACTTATCAAGTTTTCTAGAACTAATAACACATTTTTATCTTCTTACAAAAGAAAGATATACACAATCTATTCTTCTCCCTTTGCTTGCCGAGAGTAATCAAAGCACAACCATACATTCATTATCTATATTTCATTAGTTGTTTTAGTAAATGAAAGAAATGAAAGCTCATAAGTCTAGCTACTTATTTGTTAGTTTATTTCTTTCATAAACACCATCATGAACTACATATTTTGAAGACTATAAGATGAGAGGTTATATGGTTATTTGAATGGGTATATAAAGCATGACAAATCAACATGGGATGCTTGGTGATTGCCTATGAAGCTTTAGTTATTGCTCATCATCTTATTGAGTTTCTTCATTTGTTTTGTAAGAAATTGTTTTATTATCTTTCATATTCATATTTTATTATGATGACATATGTATATCTTTATATTTGATCTATGAAAACATCATTTTACTTCTGTAAATGATGATTTTTAATAATTTGTTAAAGAATTCAGATATTGTATATATGATTTCTACTAAGAAAGACAAGTTAAACAAGTCATAGGATAAGTTGTGATGATTTAAAATAGTTGGGCAGTAGCTAATTGCATTTCGTGACAAAATGAGTAGCTTGTGGATTTTGGTAAGGTTTTTGGATGGGTAGATATATTTTATGTGGTGATTTGGCCGTGTGGTCCGTCTCGTGACGATACCTGATGAATTAGATATGGCCAAAACTGTAAAAAGTGTCGATTCTGAACATGCTGAATAAACAGACTGAGAAATCATTTTAGAACCCAGAACCATTGAAAAAGGTAAAACTATGGGTTGTAGATAAACTTATATAGAACACACACGAATCGAATGGTTTTCTACGGATTAACGGTTTGGAAATGGCGGCTAAAACGGTAGAACTGAAGTTGGCTGCGAATCACAGCCCATATTTCTATATAAAATGAACATCTAAGCTACGTAAAGCATAACTTAAGGTCATATATGCTTGAGATTAGTAAAGTACATGAGTTGAGATTAATTTTTATATAAATAACTCACCAAGAAGACTTACGGTTTAAGAGAAACGATCAAATGTACGGGGTATGTCGAGAATTTGTAAAAATTGAACCATATGAATATAACGTAAAACTTGAACATTTTTATATAACACGAGGTGGTAGGACCCACTTGTCGAGAAATATAGACTTATCTATATACTGATATTTATGAAACCCGCGACTCGACCAACGTGAAATATTAAGTGGACATCATTTAGAGGCGTTTTAGAACCGAAAAACCATATAAAGTGGACTTGGGTCACAAAAGGCCAACTTACACTTGTAATTGCTATTCGGCAATTATTGGGCCTGAGATTAATAACCAAATTGGAGTCTAATACTCATTTTGAAATGGCCTTAAGTTATATAAAAGTGTAATGGCCCACTAATGGGCCTTAATGAGTTTAATGACCATAATAGGATAATACATGGTAAATTATTATCAAAAGTTTTATAAAACTTATGCATTGTCCAAACTTACTAAAGTGAACTATTTACATATATATAGCTTACATATAGACTCGAGCCTAAGACGCGTCTCGTCATTATAGGTCTCGTTCGGTCATATGTCGACCGCTGGGCATCTCATTCTTGATCAATGAGCGATTGATATCTCGTGAAGTCGTGTATCGACTATTGGATGTTTGTTCCTCGATAAACGTTGATAGCTATCAAGTGATTTCATAGCCTCGCTTACTACTTTATATGTGTTTATAAACCCGCGAGGGGGAATACATGCTCTTGGTATAAAAATATGATGTTTATATATATGGTTTTGAGAGAATACATGTTTATAAATAAACATGTGGTTTGCTTTATGTTCTGAACGAATACATGTTGTTGTAAATGAATGTAAGATAGCTGATTATGTGCTTTTGAAAGATGAACACAAGTGTTGATTGTATTGATTGTGAACCGCTATTTTCTAAGTGCTGTATTGCCAAAATTCTACCTATGATGGGTAGGCGCTGGTATAGACGAATGGATCCATCAGGGATGGCCCCCACCTGGGCAGGTCGCACCTGTGGGTTGGAGGCTCAGCCAGGTGTGTTGTATTAGAAGTAAGCGGGTATTCGGCAAAACACCTAACTAGGGCATTATTATACTTAAGGCTTCGGTGTCATGGCTTAGTAGAATAACACGGACTTTGGATATTGTATGTGTTACAATATTGACAGTGGATGAGATTCTTGTGTTCAAAAGCTTTATGGTTTATTTACAAACCCATTATTGTTTATCTAAAAACCTATGAATTCACTCAACCGTTGTGTTGACATTTTTAGCATGTATTCTCAGGTGTATAGGTTTAAGAGCAGCTGAAGCTGGAGCCGCGCGAGATAAGGTAAAGGCAAAACAAACAATTTCCATTCGATACATTTGACAAATCTCATTTTTGATTAAGGTTTGTATGAGTTGTTGGGACCTATTTCAATTGAAACTCTGATTTAATAATATTATCGAATGGATTATTTTATAAAACATCTCTTTTGAGGTCGTTTTCTATGACTGTGTGCGATGTGTTATGAAGTAAAACCCAATGTTGAGTATCCGCTGCCTTGTGAAATTGAGGGTGTTACAGATTGGTATCAGAGCACTAGTTATAGCGAACTAGGTCATTTTTAAAACCTAGACTGTAACTGCTCTTTCGTAAAATTGTTTGATTGCCTTACAAAGTATCCACGCGCTCATGGCTACTAGAAACCAATGCTTGGTTGTGATAATGTGATCATGTGTGTATGCAAAAATGGTTGTATGTATATGAATGTATATACTATGGTATTTAAGGGCATTGCGCATGAAGCAATGGTCCTTGTGTGATTATCGTACATTTTATGATACGGTTTTATAGAGTGTTTGGCCTCGCTGCCAATCACTTTTCTCGATAATTAATTTATTATCCGAATACGAGTATGGAACTCGTTTGATATTTTGGATACATATATATTGTTTCATAATCTATCGCATGCGACTAATTTAAGCTCGATTTTGTCATCGCATCGTGATGTGCCATTTTAGGACATATCCTCTTGAAACGTAATTGATAAACATATTATTTTATTTATGTACTCCTTATGATTTTGAAGAATAATTTTTTCAAGGAGACATCTTCTACGTAATGTAACGTTTAATTTGATTGTGTATGATTACGTTTTATTGGCGAAAAGGAGTATGCTTGTGTTGGACCTAAAATACATATATACCCAAATAAACTATATATAATTTGGGTACAACAAAGATATGCTCATAGTAGTCATTAGTTGAGCAACTTAATACTTTGTATTTAAATGGAATGGGACATTTAAATATAATGATTTTAAACCGCCCAACTATGTGTCGTTTAAGGTTCTCTTTGTAAAATGGATTGCGACATTTGAATAAGAAAGTTTTAAACCACTGGACCTTAGATTGTTTATGGTTTCTTTATTCAGATGGAATGGGACGTTTGAATATAGAAATCATGAAGTAAGTTTATTGGCACCTTGTACTTGTCGTGGCACGTAATTTGATTATTATATCATGTTTTTAGATGGTATCACCTGAGTAGGATGATTTATAATCGTCTTGTTGAAATAAATTGGGACGCCTTTTTATTTGAACAAGAAATTTATAAGTTCCCGAACCATAAATTTATAATTCTTTTTACATGGATTGGGACGCCTTTCGATGTACACAACGATTTATAAACGAGTGGGCTCAAGTGTGCCTGACTTGGTTGTGATTATTTTGTATGCGGACGTATACCTTTGACGTGCTTTTCGTTGTTATGAATCGTTCATTACCGTCATCAATATGGTTATTGTTGATTATCGTCTATGTACGAGTAATCCTTTATACTTCTCTCGAGTTATGATTTATTTCTATAGACCATTTCTAATGTGTTCCGTATCGTAAGCTTGATAAGCTGATCGTTAAGAAGCTCTATTCAATCCGAGAATAGACGACTCGTTTAATAGAATTCAAGATTCAAGTGTATAATTGTAGGTCGACCAACAATGGAATTATCATCAACAACTCATTTTAAGCAAAAATATTTTGAAATTTCGCTTGTTATTGTTGATGGTTCATCGAAGAATTTTTCCACGTAACGAGAATATCTTTTGGTATGGATCAGTTTTTGAGCACCCTATAATATCATTTGGGTATGGATCCGTGTGTGAGCACCCTCCGATGACAAAAATATTTTTGGATATGCATCCATGGCTATCAGGCCCGTGAGAATCCTTTAACTTACAAACTTTCGTCTAACTGAACATATCCGAAGATCCTATCAAATATTCTTATTTATCATGGCTTGGCTGTTTAGCAAGCATGAGTTAACTTTATTGAACTTATTGATTTGGCATAGCTTGATTACTTTGCAAGCATGTCATAGTATGATTATATGTTCTTAATGATGGTTTTTGTGTTTGATTTGGATTGTAGTTCTTTCCATTGTGTAATGTATACTCCGGACGAATTCGGTATCGATGAATTCGCTTTTGACGAAATAGGTTTGCATGTTCGAGATCATGCAATTAGGTGATTTTGTACGACTAGTAATAATTACCTCGTATTGAATATTTTGTAATGTTTTCGATGGAGTTATGTATTATCCATGTCATTTTATTTTTATAACGTGACCACTTTTACTCAAACTCGCGGACGATATATATTTTTATTTGGTCGATGTGATCACCAATAGCTTTGAATTGATTGTCGCATTGAAAATATTTAAAATGCACCCACTTATTTCGACTCATCACTTGTCATGTGGATTTTTAGAACTTACATCGACCGCCACAAGTTTGATAAGCTAGTAGTAATGTACGTTGAACCATTTCCAAAAATTGACGACTTGTTAATTTTTCACTTCCAATGGCTTCTGCTTCGAGTTGTGTATAAATCTTTCCTTATAAGGATTGAATCTACATTCAAACCGTTCATTTTTGCTCGTTAGGTATACTCATTGCTTTTAATTTTGTTCATTCAACCTTCTTTAGGAACCTCAGCAATTATTTGTCTATTCCTCACATCTTCGCCATTTAACCGAAAACTATTGAGACGATTTAAGCGTCGGGACGTCGCTTCCTAAAGGGGTGGCTACTGTAGTAACCCGATACCTAAAATCAACATTTATACCGAGTTCTAATACTATTCCTAGTATTTGGACCAATATTTGTTACCCGACTTTTATTTGTCATATTCGTTCTGCGAGTAATATCAAATTCTTGACTAACCTGCAAGGTTAAAGCTTTAACGTATGGAATAAGTATCATTTATTATTTATCGACAAGGTATATGTCCGTCATCGACCATGAACATTTACATTATGACATAGAAATATTTTCTATTGTCGTCGTTTTAATTTTCGTGATTCTACGCGTATTTTCCAAATCGCGTAACTCTTAAAATATCGGACTTTGATAATACCCGCTCTTATAAATTTTAGAACAAACTTTATATAACTATCATTACTTACTCAAACATCACGCCTAATTCACATATTTGAGAGGTGATACACGTGTATTTCTAACTTTCATATATTCATACTTATCAAGTTTTCTAGAACTAATAACACATTTTTATCTTCTTACAAAAGAAAGATATACACAATCTATTCTTCTCCCTTTTCTTGTCGAGAGTAATCAAAGCACAACTATACATTCATTATCTATATTTCATTAGTTGTTTTGGTAAATGAAATAAATGAAAGCTCATAAGTCTAGCTACTTATTTGTTAGTTTATTTCTTTCATAAACACCATCATGAACTACATATTTTGAAGACTAGAAGATGAGAGGTTATATGATTATTTGAATGGGTATATAAAGCATGACAACTCAACATGGGATGCTTGGTGATTGCCTTAGAAGCTTCAGTTTTTGCTCATCATCTTATTGAGTTTCTTCATTTGTTTTGTAAGAAATTGTTTTATTATCTTTCATATTCATATTTTATTATGATGACATATGTATATCTTTATATTTGATCTATGAAAATATCATTTTACTTCTGTAAATGATGAATTTTAATAACTTATTAAAGAATTCGGATATTGTATATATGATTTCTACTAAGAAAGACAAGTTAAACAAGCCATAGGATAAGTTGTGATGATTTAAAATAGTTGGGCAGTAGCTAATTGCATTTCGTGACAAAATGAGTAGCTTGTGGGGTTTGTTAAGGTTTTTGGATGGGTAGATATATTTTATGTGGTGATTTGGCCGTGTGGTCCGTCTCGTGACAATACCTGATGAATTAGATATGGCCAAAATTGTAAAAAAGTGTCGATTATGAACATGCTGAATGAATAGACTGAGAACTCATTTTAGAACCCAGAACCATTAAAAAAGGTAAAACTATGGGTTGTAGATAATCTTATGTAGAACACACATGAATCGAATGGTCTTGTACGGATAAACGGTTTGGAAATAGCGGCCAAAACGGTAGAACTGAAGTTGGCTGCGAATCACAGCCCATATTTCTAATTATAAAATGAACATCTAAGCTATGTAAAGCATAACATAAGGTCATATATGCTTGAGATTAGTAAAGTACATGAGTTGAGATTAAGTTTTATATAAATAACTCACCTAGAAGACTTATGGTTTAAGAGAAACGATCAATTTTACGGGGTATGTCGAGAATTTGTAAAAGTTGAACCATATGAATATAACGTAAAACTTCACCATTTTTATATAACAAGAGGTGGTAGGACCCACTTGTCGAGAAATATAGACTCATCTATATACTGATATTTATGAAACCCCGAGACTCGACCAACGTGAAATATTAAGTGGACATCATTTAGAGGCGTTTTAGAACCGAAAAACCACATAAAGTGGACTTGGGCCACAAAAGCCCAACTTACACTTGTAATTGCTATTCGGCAATTATTGGGCCTGAGATTAATAACCAACTTGGAGTCTAATACTAATTTTGAAATGGCCTTAAGTTAAATAAAGTGTAATGGCCCACTAATGGGCCTTAATGAGCTTAATGACCATAATGAGATAATACATGGTAAATTATTATCAAAAGTTTTATAAAACTTATGCAATGTCCAAACTTACTAAAGTGAACTATTTACATATATGTATGGCTTATGTATAGACTCGAGCCTAATACACGTCTCGTAATTATAGGTCTCGTTTGGTCATATGTCGACCGTTGGGCATCTCATTCTTGATCAATGAGCGATTGATATCTCGTGAAGTCGTGTATCGACTATTGGATGTTTGTTCCTCGATAAACGTTGATAGCTATATCAAGTGAGTTCATAGCCTCGCTTTTACTGCTGTATATGTGTTTATAAACCCGCGAGGGGGAATACATGCTCTTGGTATAAACATATGATGTTTATATATATGGTTTTGAGAGAATACATGTTTATGAATAGACATGTGGTTTGCTTTATGCTCTGAACGAATACATGTTGTTGTAAATGAATGTAAGATGGCTGATTATATGCTTTTGAAAGATGAACAAAAGTGTTGATTGTATTGATTGTGAACCACTATTTGCTAAGTGCTGTATTGCCAAAATTTAGAAAGTCCCTATAAATCCATGAACCGTTAACTACCTATGATGGATAGGCGCTGGTACAGACAGATGGATCCATCGGGGATGGCCCCCACCTGGGCAGGTCGCACCTGTGGGTTGGAGGCTCAGCCAGGTGTGTTGTATTAGAAGTAAGGGGGTATTTGGCAAAATACCTGACTAGGGCATTATTATACTTAAGGCTTCGGTGTCATGTCTTAGTAGAATAACGCGGACTTTGGATATTGTATGTGTTACAATATTGACAGTGGATGAGATTCTTGTGTTCAAAAGCTTTATGGTTTATTTAAAAACCCATTATTGTTTATTTAAAAACCTATGAATTCACTCAACCATTGTGTTGACATTTTTTGCATGTGTTATCAGGTGTATAGGTTTAAGAGCAACTGAAGCTGGAGCTGCGCGGGATAAAGTATAAGGAAAAACAAACAATTTCCATTCGATACATTTGACAAATCTTCATTTTTTATTAAGGTTTGTATGAGTTATTGGGACCTAGTTCAATTGAAACTCTGATTTAATAATATTATCGAATGGATTATTTTATAAAACGTCTCTTTTGAGGTCGTTTTCTATGACTGTGTGCGATATGCGATGAAGTAATACCCAATGTTGAGTATCCACTGCCTTGTGAAATTGAGGGTGTTACAAAAATGAAAAATGACCTTAACAAAGTGATTTAGCCTAGTGAAGATAACCTATAAACTAAAAATTACCATAGGGAGGCAAGCACTGTCCAATCATGCACACTTGCTTAAGCAAGATAGACATAACAGTCCTCAAGTGTCCCTTGCAAACCAAAGTTCTTAACAGTGAAGTTATCTCATAAAATCCTTTGGAACTTCCCATGGAAGCTCAATAAAAATGATACCCAAGTCTCCCAACAGACCACATCCAATTCTAGGCCAAAAAGTCTTGGCAGCGTGCATAGTATATCAACTTTGCATGCTACAGTGCCTCATGAGTTAGTAAACTATTTCATACTCACCAGTGGACACAATCTAGAATTGTGATAATTGTATTATATGAATACCCAAAAAGTCCTAAAGGTTTCCTAAACCTCCCCTTAAACTATGATACATAAGTTGCCAAAGAAAATGCATATAAAATTTATTTCAATATAAGAATATAAATATTCCAACCATCATCCATAAACTGAAACATGCTCCAATAATGCTCCAAGAATCCATAAGCAACTCTGTATCCATTTGTACAATTCCAATGCCTGCATAATTAGATCAAAAACCACAAAACTAACATGTTGCTGACAATGTCAATTTAACACTTGTCAGCGTTAAAATAACCTTTGTCAGCGTTAGACAAATAAAGTGGAAAATCTAATTTTGTAAAAAAGACCAATAACAATGCATATCCTGTACATAATTTGACAAAGAGTTTAAAACCACATATAAAGTAAGATTGATCATTCCAATACTTGTTACCAAGTATTGAAATCTCCTAGTATCCAAAGGTTTAGTTAATAAATCAGCCACATTTTCCTCTGTGTCAACCCTATCTGGTTGTATTAAACCTTTTTCAAAACAATCTCTTATAAAATGATGTCTAATTTCTATATGTTTTGTTTTAGAGTGATGTACATGATTTTTAATAATGCATAAAAAACTGTTATTGTCTACAAAAATCTTGGTATGCATGAAATTATACCCATAATCTAACCGCTGGTTCTGAGTCCATAAGACTTGTCCACAACAAGCAGCTGTAGCAACATACTCTGCTTCATTTGTAGAATTGGCTACCACTGTTTGTTTCTTGTATTGCCAAGATATCAATCTACTCCCAAGAAATTGGCATCCACCAGTTGTGGATTTTCTATCAAACTTGTCACCCCCATAATCACTGTCTGAATATGCAATAAGCTCCAATGGAGAATCTTTTGGATACCATAAACCCAAGGTGGGATAGCACCTAAGATACCTAAAAATCCTCTTAACAACATGAATATGACACTCTTTGGGAGTCACTTGATGGCGTGCACATGCACACACTACAAACATAATGTCAGGTCTTGAAGTTGTGAGATACATCAATGATCCAATCATTGACCTATAATGCCTAACATCCACCTCTTTTCCATCTCCAACCTTTCCCCAAGGGTGTTCCCTATCCATGGGTGTGCTAGCCCGTTTCGCATGTGGAGAAAAGCCAAACTTCTTTAAGATTTCTACTACATATTTGTCTTGATAGATGAAGATACCATCTTCTTTCTGCTGAACTTGTAAACCCTAGAAAGAAGTTCATCTCCCCCATTGCACTCATCTTGAACTTGTCGGTCATGAGTTTGGAAAAGTCTTCACTCATCTTTGGACTAGAAGAGCCAAAGATGATATCATCCACATAGACATGTACAAGTAAGAAATCCTTACCAGTCTTCTTTGTAAACAAAGTCTAATCTATGGTGCCCCTTTTGAATCCATTTTCCACCAGATAGGTGGACAATGTGCCATACCATGCTCTTGGGGCTTGATGAAGTCCATACATAGCTTTCTTTACTCTATACACCTTGTCTGGATGTTCTGAATCTTCAAAACCAGGAGGTTGCATTACATAAACCTCCTCTACAATTGTGCCATAAAGAAAAGCACTCTTCACATCCATTTGATAGACTGTAAATCCCATGCATGAAGCATAGGCTAGAAAAATTCTTATTGCCTCAATCCTTGCAACAGGTGCAAAGACATCCTCATAGTCTATCCCTTCCTCTTGTGTATATCCTTGAGCAACTAAACGTGCCTTGTTTCTGACCACAATTCCTCTCTCGTCCTTTTTGTTCCTAAGACCCCATCTTGTCCCAATGGGTCTGACATATCTGGGACAATCAACTAACTCCCAAACATCCTGAATAGCAAATTGGTGAAGCTCATCTTGTATTGCTTCCACCCAACTTGGTTCTTTGAGAGCATCAAAAATCTTCTTGGGTTCCTGTTGGGACGGAAAACAGGAAAACAAACATGCTTGAACAAGAGGGGTATCAACCTTCTTGTGAATATTGGCAATAAATCCTCCATGATTCTAATGAGACCTTCTAGTTTGCACATGAGTCATCACATCACCTATGATTAAAGAAGAAGGATGATTCTTCATGGTAGATGTAAGTACTCCTCCTTCAATGGTTGTGTTATCATCAATTTCAGTCTCCAAATTGCCAATATCTTCTTCAAATGCTCTTCCATCATCATCTGAATGAACCTCTCCATTTCTATTTAAAGGTTCAACTTGTTCAAAAACACTGGAAGAGAATAAATGGTCAAAAGAGTTGTCAACGCCTCAATTAGGGTTGTCAACGTTTAGGCCATCAATGCCTGAATTTGTCTTGTCAGCGCCAGATTTTCATCTGTCAGCGCTTGAAGAATCATGCATGTTTTCAACTTGTGATACTTGTGGACCACCTTTCTCTTTCCAGCAGCAGCAGCAGCAACAAATGCATCTGTCCATATAGGAATGGTAACATACTCAAGTATGGGTGCTGATTTGTCTGCTTGTAATCCAACCTCCTTATCAACTTGTATACCTGAAATTTCAATAACTGGTTCTTCCACAATATTTGAAGTTACCTTTACAATGTCTGGATTAGTAACAGGCATATAATTCAACTTTCTAGATAGAGGTTCTAAGTCAAATAACCAATTTGGACCACTCTCAGGATCATTAGGTTTACTTTCTAAAAACCTAACATGTACCTTTTCAAGTATAAGTTTTTCTTTCTTAATGTAAACTCTATATCCTCTACTCTGCACAGAATAACCCATAAAGTAGCCTTCATCACCTTTAGCACTAAACTTTCCTAAGGCATCACTAGTGTCTAAAACAACTACATGACAGCCAAAGGGCTTAAGAAAACCAATATTAGGTTTCCTATTCCAAAATAGTTCATAAGGTGTCTTATTATGGATTTTGTTAATCAATGCCCTATTCTGAACATAACAAGCTGTATTCACAGCCCCAGCCCAAAAAGCAATGGGAAAGTGAGCATCAGCCAACATAGTCCTAATTGCTTCTGTGAGTGTTCTATTCTTTCTCTTAGCTACCCCTTTTGTTGTGGGGTTCTAGCTACACTAAACTGTCTAGTAATCCCTTTCTTGGCACAAAAGTTATCTAACAACTTATTTCTAAACTCACTACCATTATCACGTCTAAGTATCTTAACCTCATTCCCAGTCTTTTTCTCTAATTAGGTAATAACGTTAATCAAAGTATCAGTAGTGTCACTTGTCATGTGCCTAGAGCATCCACTTTCCCAATAGCCATAATCATTAACCTGCTTTTGAATGCCCTGCACATAAAGAAAACAAATTATTTTTCTTTGGGAACCCAAGCCTAAGCAGACTTGGATTCATTTGGTTGTTCAACAAGAATAGACTTAGTCCTCATGACAACCCTTTGTTCATCCTTTTTGGATTAAACACCCAGTTAAACCTAATTGGTTTAGTTAGGACCTTTGAAATATACTGAAATCTGTTACAGGTCATAGAAATCCCATCTGAATTAGGGTTTTGAACTTGTTTAGGTCTCCATGTCAAACTAGAAGAAGCTTTAGACCACTTTCCCTTTGGTTGCAAGTATTTGGCATTACTTGGTCTAGCAGCGTTGGAAACATTCATGTCAGCGTTTAATTTGTGCTTGTCAATGCTGAAGTTACCCTTATCAGTGTTGAACCTAGGGTTTGCTACAGGAACCCATTGTCTATTAGACCACGTATTGGTCTTCTGAAAAGGCCTTTGTCCATAAGTATTAATCCATTTAGTAAAGAATAGGGCTGGTGTAATGGCTTGTGGACTTTGCTGGATAAAAGGTTTGGGTTTGACCATGGTTGACTTTCTATCAGCGTTGACCTTTGAAGCGTTGACACACTTATAAGCTAAATGTGAGAAACTTCCACAAGTATAACAGGCTTTTCTAGAAATAACTCTATGTATAGATGAAAATAAACCTGTCCCATTATCACCAACTTGACTTTTTGGTGACCTAGGTTTTCTATACATTTCTGCATATTTAATACTAGGTTTTCTATCAACGTTTAATCCAAGGTCAACAGTCTTGCCAGTAGTAAGATTGGTCACTTTTATGGGTGAAGACTCATTTGGGCTGTCACTAAGCATGCCACCCTTAACAAACAAAGTAGGGTTGGCTTTCTTCCATTGGTCTAAATCTGTTAATTTATGTTTGTATTCCTCTACTGGGGTAAGAACTCTAGGTGGTGGAATAAATTCCTCATCTTAGAGTTCTAGAATACCAGTCCAAGACAGATCATTTCCAAGGACACCATAAAAGTTCCTAGCAGGTGGTAGAACACCATCATACTCTTTCACCCTAATCCCACTCCTATCCCTAGAATCCCTTTGTTCACTAACATACTTTTCTATGGTTAGGGAAGCTTTATCAAATTTTTGAATTTTTAGATCTATATTATCTTTGTTTTTGATAGCCTCATCTAACTTCTTCTGAAGAGCACCATTGGACCTCTCCAAGATGTCTCTTACCTTAATACTAGCATTTAGGTCATGAGTCAAAACATTGATTTGATCTTTTAGGTCAAGCTCCATTTTCTTATATTCAGACACAGTCTTTTCAGTTTGAGTAAGAGCAAGTTGATAATTAGATAACTTGCATCTTTCATTAACTACATCTGTTGTTAATTTTAAAACTTCTTTGTTAAGCTTTTCAGTATTTAGACGACAACCCTTACTACAAAAAGCATCGTCATATACCTCATTGTCTGATGAAGATGAAGAATGTGCCATGAGAGCATAGTGAACATGCTCCTCTTCCTCCTATTCTGCATCCAAAGCCTTGTTCTCTTCCTCATCCCTGGCCAAAAAGGTCCAATCCCAGCCAACACCATCTATGTCTTGCATGGCAACCATAACTTTTGTATCTTCAACCTTGACGATTTGGCTTGAAGGCTTTCCAACATCAGACCTACTAGGAGATCTACACTCTCTCATAAAGTGACCCATTCTATGGCAATTGTAACACTCAACCTTGGATTTATCAAACCCAACAGTGTCTTTAGCATTAAAAGTCATCTTCTTCCTAAATCTTCTATTCCATCTATTGGCCCTTATGCTAGCAAGTGCCATATTCCAGTTTATGTCCATCTCTTCCAAGTGCTCATCACTAATTTGCTCAAGGTCCTCATATGTAATCACTTAACCATTGGGCAATGAAGCAATGTATGCACACACTGTATCTAGATCAATACCAGCAGGCTTAACTCTTGGTGAGTCAACATTGTATGTGTCAGCGTCTGGATGTGAGGCGCTGACAAAGCTTGATCCAACGTTGAAACAAGGTGATCCAGTAACGGGGTGCATGTATGACTCCCTTTGATTAAATTGACCTTCACTATGTGAGAAGAAGGCCATATTGCCATTGGTAGACTTGCTTCCTTGATCCAAAAGGATCGCATTCTCTACAAGCCTTAGTTTATTGTAAACATCATCAAAGGTAGAACTTTTGTGAGTGTTATTAGCAATCATAGACCTTGCTTCAATCTTCCATGCATCACCAAGACTTTTAAGGAAAGTGGTGATGATATCAGCATCATCATGCACTGTACCCATAAACGACAACTTGATTGTAATGTCAAGAAGTCTACTTCTCACTCCAGTTAGCTTTTCATTGGGAAGGGATTTAAATACAGCATACTCATGCAAGAGTTGCTTCTTTTTCTCTGAGGCAGTATCATTATTACCACCATAAGCAACTTGAAGAGCTGCCCAAAGATCTTTGGCAGAATCATAGCCTCTATACTTGTGTTGATTGGCTTGTCCCAAGGAAAGTTTAAGGATGCTTAGAGTTTTCATGTCATTCCTTCTATATGCTATGTCCTCAGCTGAGACAGCTCTCCCATCTTCAGGTTGTTCTTTTCGATCAGCTTCACTTGAGCCTGGAGTTGATCTTGCCAAGATAGCAGCAGCAATCTTGCCAGCCTTATTGAATGTGTTTCCATATTCAATAATTTCCCATAGGGTGTGATCATGGATTTGAAGATACTGCTCAAAGTTAAACTTCCACAGCTCAAAGTTATCTAGATCTAGCATGGGAATCTTGATGTTAGGGCTTGAGGAGGAGGAGGTTAACTCTGGAGTAGACATGTTGTTTGAATTTTAGGGTTTCTTGAAAATTAGGGTTTTTGGCGATTTAGGGTTTTTGTGTTCTTTAGATCAAAGTTTCTCAAAAAGTTCTGATACCACTTGTTGATCCCAAACTTAGATCGATTTAACTTGTGTAAACAAGATTAAATCAAGTTAAACATGTAGAGAAACTTTGTTTGTATATGTGACAATTCAAGTATTATGCAGAATTAATACTTAAACAAGAACACACAAACAAGATAACCAACCTTTCACTTTGATTGATAAATCGAACTTACGTACAGTGAAAGTGTAAAAACATATATTGAACTAAAACCTAAAGGCCTCCTTTTAAGATTAAGGAGCCTTATACA
Organism: Glebionis coronaria; assembly: GCA_025667525.1. Classification (NCBI taxonomy): domain Eukaryota; kingdom Viridiplantae; phylum Streptophyta; class Magnoliopsida; order Asterales; family Asteraceae; genus Glebionis; species Glebionis coronaria. The sequence continues at coordinate 74,911,291 of CM046876.1, forward strand.
AGAGTCTACGTATCAGCTATTTTAGGTAAAGATAAACATAAGGAATACATTGTCGAACATATCTTTATTAGAAACATACTAGAAACATAAAACATGTAGACTAAGTCTTCTATCAGTGCTTGAATTCTTCTTATCAACGCTTGACTTCTTCCTGTTCAACGCTTGTCCTGTGAACGCTTGATTTCTTCCTATCAATGTCGAAATTTCTCTTGTCAGCTTCCAAGTGTTTTGGCTACATTTTATTCCCAACAAACAGTCTTGTTAAATTATAAATCACTTATGTTGTTTTTTTCTTTTTTATGTTACGGGCTGTGTTACCGGAAAGAGTATGAGCGGGTCACAACATATTGAGGCTCGCTTGTATGTATTTCACTGGGTGTGTTCAGGTTTCGTATTCAGTTTGATGGTACTGTATTAGTTTTTTAAAACTTAAAGTGTTGATGGGTTGGCCTGACCTACCCACCCATTTACCACCTCCAGTTAAGTTAAGCGTGATGTAAGAGTTTAAATGTTACAGGTTATTGACGGGGAAGGGAGGATTGTTGCATACTTTACAACGGGTTCATATTCTGGTATTAAGGAACGTCAAGTTTATGTGGGCTAGAGGTTCTGTAAGTCGGACATGGTCTAAATTGTATATCAGGTGATGCACCAAAGTTGAACGTGCCTTGAGGAACGTCAAGTTTATGTGTACTAGAGGTTCGGTAAGTCGGACATGGTCTGTACTGTATATATCAGGTGGTACAGTCTTCATGTTTAAGGTTTATTTATTTGAGCTGCATTATGTCTGTGTGGTACAGGTTCTGCAGTGAAGTTCCTTATAGTTGTTCAATCTAGACATCCAGTCAATTTGGTATTGCAAGATAGGGAACAAGCCATCGTTCGGGTTTTCAGGCCTAACCAAGAATAGAGGAAGTGATATTAATGTGTACACGGGTGGTTCAGGTGTAAGTAAAAGGTCAATGGCATCACAAGCTGATCAAAAGGAAGCAAATTCAAAGTCTGCAAAACTTCCACGAAAACCACTTCAAGTACTAGCTGAAAAAGATAACCTTAAACTGGACTTGAAATCAGATGCCGAAATGCATAACTCAAAACATAATTCTAAAAGGTCCGATGAAGACATTTCCGAACTGGAAGGACTGGGTGATCCTGGACTCCTAGAGGAGTGATTATTGTCTTGGACAGTGAAGACATTGGAAAGTCAAGCTCTAGATGTTTGATTTCATGAAGACGGTTGGTAGGTAAAATATAAGGCTTGGTTGATTTATATGGCCTAACCAAGTTCTAGACGAGTATCTTGAAAGAACATCGTCTCTGTTTTGAATTATTTATGTACCTTTGAGTATTTTATCTTCCGTGTATATGTATTAAGCTTTTACAGACTCATTAAAAAATATATTATGAGATCTGAGAAACTAAGAGACATGTTTATAGTTTGGATTTCTGATCAGCAATATGAATACATTATGCAATAACATTCTATGATCAAGATTTTTCTAAGATGTACAAGATTATTATATATTGCCTTTTTCTGGCCTTTTGGTTGCCCATCCAAAACGTCTTTAAGATTGTTTGTAACAAGTAGGAGTCTATCTTGAGGACTCGAACTTGAGACCTCGATCAACTGTGACAATCCGTCAATTTATGGTCAATATTTTATTCTCCAATATTATTTGAAAATATTATTTTAATGATACAATATGAACTCACTTATTTTTGGGAAGAAATTTGGATTTACGTCTTGAAGTAGCATCGACTACGTCTAAACCGGAGGATTCAACGTTACGTGCTTACGTTTACATACACCGTCCTTGGTGACAGTCCGACATTTCAGAAAATAAATTTGTCCATAAATATTATTTTGGAGTTTTAAATTTGTGTTGGTTCATAAACTCACAAATTTACGAGAAGAGATTAGGACTTACGATTTTATTTTAACGTCCTTTACGACTAAACCGGAAACCTTAGGATTACGTATTTACGTTTTCGAACTCCGTTTTTGATGAGACAATTTTTATTGGATTCGTTTTGTGACGTTGATTCATAATTTATAAAAACGTTTTTCGTAAAACGACCCGAGGGCACGCAAATCGAGGAAACTAGAATCGAGGAATACCCGTAAACTAGTGAGATGGGACAAAATACATTGTCCCACCCCACTAGCTTATTATGGACGGCACACAACATCACCACACCACACTTTGCTAGTTAAGTTAACACTTGTCCAAAGTAGCTTACCTTTAAAGCCACTTTCTCCTAAACAACCTAACTCAAAACTAGCAACTTCTCATTCCATCTTTCCATACATGCAATACCACACACAAACTCTCTCTCTAGCTCCATTGATGCCGTCCCATTTTCTTAACAAAACACCCCTTTCATACAAATTTTAACCACAAACATATGTTATAATTAACATATGTTAATCTCCATTCAAAAAGATGAAGATTGGTGCAACTTATAACATCCATGGAGGATTTTTCATGGTGTCATGGGGCTGATTTTCCACAAGGAGTTGATGAAGATTGGAGTTCTTGAAGATGGTCATGATTATTCACAAGTTTCTCCAACAAAAACCATGTCCAAATCATAACCTACATCAAGTTGGTGGTATAAAGATTGTCCTCCTCAACTTCTTATTATTTTGATTATGTAAAATTGTATTTTATTTCCTATTGTATATATTTATGATGATTATATGATGATAAAAATGTTATGTGGGGATTTGTTGTTGATAAACATGATTAAAAAGGTGAAAAACCATAAGAAACAAGGTTAAAATCTTGGTTAAATTTGATGGCTGTATAAAACAGTAAAGAAGTAAGTCATAAACTGATAAAATGATGAAGTGGAATAGATTTACAGTAAGCTATGGGTCTTGTACACATGTGAGAGTTGTCATGCAATGGAATCATTGTAATGAGTGAGATATGACCAAAACAAGTTTAGGGTATAAATCTGAAGTTACTGTTTTGGACGATTTTTAGAAAATACTTAAAGGATGATTCAACAGTAGCTATAGAAGAGTTAAATGTAGCAAATATCATGTAGTTTATGTGATAAAAATTTGAGCTTCTATCTCCATATAGAAATCAAGATATGGCAGTTTTGGTGAAGATGAAGTTAAAAATCAGATTTTTGGAAATTAAAGAATAATACTATTATATAAGCACTCACATTTTAATATATAAAATGTAAAATAAAAACCCACTAACTTATAAAACTTATTTATATAAATATATATAAAAGGTTAATCAAATGGATAAATTATATAAATTATGTTGAAATAATGTTTATAAGTAATAAAAACTATAAACATGATTTTTACGACTTTTTCGGCTATTGCCGTAAAATTAACGTTTTTGTTAAATAAAACTTAGATGGTTGGACCCGTCTAATGAAAACTTTATAAAACTTATATACTGATATATAGACATGTATAACAAGTAAAAACCGATAAAACCCGAACTATAGGGCATACGGACATCAACAAGTTAAATAAACATATTGGACTAATAAATGGACTAAATAGGATAAAAACACTTATAAACTTATTATTGGGCTTAACCCATTTGGGCCCAACTTGAAAGTGTATGTACTAATAATAAAAGTACAAAATGGATTAAAATAAGTTAAATAACTTATAATAGGCTTATTGGACCTAAAACGTGTAAATAGGTAAAACTAGTAAACTAGTATAAAAGTTATCGACACATAACACAAAAATGAGTAAATGAGAATATGCAAACCCACTTGATCATCATATATATATAATCATCATATGTATACATAATTGATATTTTTATAAAGTCATTGGGCAAACGTCTAAGACCGATTATTATTTATATAGGTTTCCGTGATTGAAGCACGTACCGTACGTCCGAATTGCCGATAACCCGTCTTCCCACATCAACGTGAGTTCATAGCCTCGCACTCTTTTAAATATTTTATAAATGCTTTATAAACCCGCGAGGGAGATAACATGTTAGTTTTTATAAAAGTTTGGACACCATTTGTCCCGATTGTTTGTTTATTGATTTTGGACCCGATTGATTGAATGACCCGAATGTATGACCCGATAAATGATGAATGGACCCGATAGATGAAATAAAATGGATTATTAAAGTTAGGTTATGTCACTAAAAGTCCCATTAGCATGAATTGTGAACTACCGGGAGTTGGTAGACGCTTATGCATTTAATAGTACTATTTGGGGACGATCACCCCAGTTCGTGCCTTGACGGTTGATCCCCGTCGTGCCACATTGATTGGTAAGCGAATTTATGTATGAGAATATTTCCATAGCGTGACCTTTGTGACGACACGCTACTTTAGATGGGAAAAATTGGTATCGGGTTAGATACCCGTTGTTGGTTTAGTAAGGTAACAATGTCATGCGGCTTGTAATAATCCAAAAACTAACGAAATACTATTAGACGCTTCGAATTACGATGTATTGCCTGACTAGCAATACTGGGTCATACTATTGATATTATGTTTGTATTTTTGTTTTCATAACCATATTCATATAACGGTTTTTATTTGATTTTATACAACGTCATAAGACGTATTGTATGATGTTTTTACGACATTGGCTCGTATAATAATTTTTTTAGGCAAATGCCTATATTATGATTTTCGATAAGGATCTATATAAAATGACTTTGGCTATTTTATGGCCTATTACAAAGATTTGTATAAAACGATTTTGGCCATTTTACGGCCTATTACAATGATTTGTACGAATTGATTTTTGGTACTAATTTTATACCAAAGTTATATTGATGGAATTTATTAAACTCTATGAATTCACTCGGTGTTATCGCTGACCTTTTCTTTTAACATGTTTTATCTCAGGTACTTGAAGGTAATTCTCGGGAAGACGACAAGAATTCATGGCCCGCACTTAAACAATGTTTTCCATTCAAATATTTTGTAAAACTTTGTATGAAATAATATGACTTGGGACCGATGTAACTTTGATGTTTATGAATGGAAATGATTTATTAATGAACGACGCGATTTTTATGCGTTGTCTATGATGTGAGTAATGTGCTATCCCGTAACACCAACGAGTCTTCCGTTGTACTAAGTTGTATAAATTTGGGGGTGTTACATCAACCCTATTAGTGATAAACCTGAGTACCACTTTGACAGCCGCTTGTCATGGACTCCTTACTGTTAGAAGTAGGACTCATCTTCCTTTCGCAAAACCAGTTGCATCCTTTTTTTATTATGCAACAACATTCTATTTGCGCATATCACTAAGTAAACATCAGTGACATGATTATAAATGGAAGATGTTTAGTGAATCAGTGGGAAAGTTGTGTTTTTAGCTTAAACTTGCTATATATTGTTCTCAATTGTAGTTTCTTGAGATTGTCGATGGGCAGTCCAACAAAGCATAATATCCGGTTGTGCATAAGACCAAACCAGAACGATGATCGAAAATGATTAAAAGGGCGGACCGAACACCAGACCAAATACATTTAGTTCGGTCCGGTTTCTTGTTTTGGTTCGGTACACGTAAAAATTTGGTGGAACATTATACACCCTTTTATGGTTTTCGTGATTCTCGTATACCTTTATGAAACTAAATGCCTAAGTATAAATGAGAGACACAAAATCAGAGGGATTCCAAATTCAAGGCTTATAATAATGGTTTAAATATTTTTACTTTTATCCTATTTTACGACTATTTGCAATTACATTTTTATCTTTTCACGTTTTATTATATATATTACACGAAACATACCACGATGTCGCATATTATTAATTATCAGCCGTTAGGAATTTCCGCCGCTATGCGCGGGTATTCGCCTAGTGTATATATATATATATATATATATATATATATATATATATATATATATATATATATATATATATATATATATATATATATATATATATATATATATATATATATATATATATATATATATATATATATATATATATATATATATATATATATATATATATATATATATATATATATATATATATATATATATATATATATATATATATATATATATATATATATATATATATATAGGGTGGAGTTATTCTACAAAAAATCTTATAATAAAAAGGATAGGGTGAATTGTGGGGGTGACATGTGTCATCCTTTCAAATTATTATTTCACATCATATTATCATGTCAAGTCATGTAACTATAAAAAAAATGATTTTTAAAATAATTTCCGAAATAAAAAATACGTAATATTTTTTTTTTCGAAAATTTTTTTCGATACTTTTTTTTCGAAAAAAAATTTTTCGAAAATTTTTTTCATAATTTTTTTTTTCAAAAATATTTACTGCATCACATGTTTCATAGAAGAAATAAGCCCCTTTTATGACATGATTCTTCAAAATCATCCAAAGTGATAAGAGAATAAAGGAATACAATTCAACCATGTTTCAAAGAAATAGGTGCCTAAGAATGGCACATAACGAGGTGACAAGTCAAAGTCGTACTCTAAGGAACTAGAAGACTTTACAATGATGGTCTATGAAACAACATATATGATTCCAAAGGACAAGACGAGTATTCAAACTCGAAGCCAGAAGATATATAACCAGTGGAATCGGCACTTGACAGTGAGTTCACATTCATATAAAATTATGTGATACAAGTTATGAAAACGTTGCAAAAACCATAGCTTCACTCGTAATGTCATGAAAGAGCTCAATGTTTATATAAATAATCCTTTCATATAAACATACTAACGAGAATCGAATATATATATATATATATATATATATATATATATATATATATATATATATATATATATATATATATATATATATATATATATATATATATATATATATATATATATATATATATATATATATATATATATATATATATATATATATATATGTAACACCCGTGAAAGTGCCGTATGATGCTAAGTTATTGTCTCAAGAGTTGTTCAGTATGAGCATCTCTCTTAAGTTGCGACTCACTTGTGGATGTGATATCCCGAGCCCAACGTCATTTATTTAATCCTATTTTACGAATATTTTTGAAATTTTTAAGAAATTTCCTTTGTTATATATTTGACGGTTTAAGTTGAAACCGACGTTTACGGTCGTAATTTAACGTATGACGATTTAAGAAGAACCGATAACGACTACGATACCGACGGATGCCCAAAATTTACCTTTTATTATCGATTGATCGATATTTGAGTTTTTCGAGATTTTATTTTTATTACGTGTTAAGTCGAGTCGGAACCATATGTATATTCGTTTTGTGTGCGTTTGAACCATTTAAAAGTATTTTCAAGTGTTCGGGGCGAAACCCGACTCCCGTAAAATTTTTAAAATGACTAGTGAGTCAATTCCGCAAAGTTTTGGTGTCGTTTTTGCTTAAGGCCAAAAGAAAGCTTAAATTGCACTTAGGTCCTTCCCATTTCACAAAAAGGGACTAACAACACACACACAAAACATTTTACAAGAAAAAGATCAAACACCCCCTCCCTTGTGTTCTTAGCCGTCGGCCACCCACCAAAAACCACCATCCACCACCACCAAACTTGATTTTGAAGAAAATAAGCAAAGTCCCATCTCCCATTTCATCTTGTAAGTGAATCCCACAAACAAAAACACACATGCAATCAAGAAATCTTTCCAAAAATTTATAATTTTTCAAAAATGGATTTTGGTCTAATTAAATGGTACAAATGTTTAATTCGTGTGTTTATAAGGATGAATCATCCATAAAACATAATGGGTTTTATGATTTTTGTGTTTCCACAGCCCCTAAAGCCACGAATTTTTGGGGGTTTTTGGGTGTGTTCAAAGTGTTTGATGAAATGTCATGGGTTTGTGTTTATAATGATGTTTTGGGTGTGTTTGAATGGGTTAAACACATTGCATGTTTGTTTTATGATTTTGGTTTTATGAGGTTGATGATCAATAGGGGTTTAGGACTGAAAACATTGTTTGGTTGTGATTAGGGATGCTTAGGATGATGTCTAGTGATGATAGATGGGTTTAGAAACGAGCGTTAGTGTGATTTTGGTATGGTTGATTTTGGGCAGAAAGTTTAAGGCATTTTGGTAAAAATTATTTTGAAAACAGGTCTTGTGGATAGGATAGATTTGTAGAGCATCTTCTTAGCTTCGATTTGGTATAAGGTAGAGCTTACGACTCCTAACGAGTCAAAAGTTACGACGTTTTGAAATTCGTGTACCGGGAGATGAAAACCGTCATAATCCGAAATTATGCTTGGTTTAGGTCAAATCCCGGGGACTATAAGTCTAGTTTGGTAAATGGTCAAGGGCTGAATTTTGGTGTCAAACCTGCACATTTGAGTCTATTATAGGACTTAGGTGTCAAATGGGTCAATGGAGTATTTTAAACGGGTCAAATGAGTCCGACTTGGTCAAAGTACAATTTCAGTCCGAAAAACGTAGTTTTTGGAAAAGTATTGAGTAATGAGTCGTAGAAGTAAAATCTTTTATTGGGATTAAATATGTGTTTTCTACAGGTCTTATAGTATTTTTGAGAATTTTGTTAAATTTTATAAAAATGGTTAAGTATAGTAAAATAGTCCGTACTTTCGGTAAGTATCGGTGAAAATGAGTAAAAATGGATAACGTTAGTAGTGAGGACAAATGGTATAAAACAAGTAACACTTGTCGTTTTGTTTTGGTGTGAGTTGTAATTGTCACAAGTGACTAGTATTTATGTATTTTATACAGTACCATAAGGTTTTAAAATGAGATTACTCATTACGCGTTATTTGGTTTGATAGGTGTTGATTTACCCGGGCATCCGTATCGTCGTCAGTGACCGTCTCTCGAACTATCGACTACTTGTTATATAAGGTGAGTCTATAGCCTCGCTCTTTACTTATTTCAAATGATTTTACCCGCGAGGGGGATACATGCTATTTAAAGGAAAATGAACATAAGTCATGAATGATTGTTGGACCCGAATGTTGCCTTGAAATTGTGTTGAGTACCTAGTTGCAAAAGTCCCTAAATTCATGAACTATTAACTATTGTTTAGTCCTAGCGTGGATTAGAAATAGCCGCTTATACAAAGTGATAGTACTATGGGGTTGACTACCCTATCCGAGACTAGGGCTAGTACGTTGATACCCCCTGCGGACGGATAATTTGTGATAAGAGATAAGGTATAATTGCAACTGATGCCTTATTAGGGGCCTTGGTTTCATCTGAATCACGCCGGTAATTATTACGCGGGTGATTGAGTTAACGGTTTAGTGTCATGAGCTTAAACACAATTGTCATATCCTTGAATAATAGATTGTATGGCCACAATGCTATTGAATGATCATGATTGGTTTTTTTTAATACTTATGTTCAACTGATGATTTGATAAACCTATAGATTCGCTCAACCTTTGTGTTGACGATTTTAAGCATGTATTTCAGGTAATCAGGTTTGATAGCAGTGGAGCATGCGAGGATGGAAGTTGTTGTGGCTTGGCGGACTACTTTGTTTTTCCTCCCTTTTAGCACTTGGATATTTCATTTTATGTCATGTGAACGAAAATTGTATTTTTGGGTTGGGATTCAGTGGGGACCAAAACGCAAACTCTGTTTTATATTATTTTTGGGGTTTGGAAAACAGTAGACTTTGTTGTTTTAAACAATCTTTAATTTATGTTTAAATTTCTATGTCTCTTTGAGTCGTTCGAAATAGCTTGTGTGTGATGATAACTACGTAGCACCCAATGTTGTAGTTCCGCTGCGCATAGCATTTGTGGGGGTGTTACAGATTGGTAATCAGAGCCATGAGTTATAGAGAACTAGGTCATTTTGAAAAATCCTAAACTATAACTTTTGGTGTCGTAAGAAATTGTCCAAGCACACAACTATCCTGCATGGCTCCGGTAAGAATTCTTTAGCATTGCTTTATATTTTAGATGTATCCCTCGAAATTGATATGAATTCCCTAGTATTTAGTAAGTAAATACTTTGATATATATTGAGATATATTGTTTTGTACGTTGAGTACTTATCATCGTAATTTGCAAATTCTTGTAAAGATTATCGTATATGTTGCATGTAATTGGCATAACGGGCTACATTGCATTACATGGCAACACCGCGTTGTAATCCTACGTGTATGTAAGAATGATTTTTATGTATAAATATGTATATACTATGGTATTTAAAGGCATTGCACGCGAAGCAATGGTCCTTGGGTAATTATCGTACATTAAAATGTGGTTTTGTTGAGAATTCGGCCTCACCGCAAATTATCAATCTTGATAATTAATTTGTTGTTCGGATAACCGAATATGAACCTCGTTTGATACTCTAGATACGTAAGTAACGCTTCGTAACATATTGTATATTGACTAGATTGATCTCGATTGTCGTTATCGCACCGTGATGTGTCATTTTGGACATTTTCTTTTGAAACGTAATTTACTTACGTATTACTTTATTTTCTTTATTCCTTATGGGTTTGATATGATAGTTGGCGTAACTATAATATAGACGAAGTATAATCAACGATGCGTACATCGTAGCGACGAATCACATTTGTGTGTGTTATAAAACGTGGTTGAGGCGTGTTGCCATTTAATCGTGGTTTACTATTCTACTTGAATTTTAAGATGTGTTTTAAAATAGACTGGCGTTGTGATCAACCGCGATAACTTAGAATTTGGTTGGTTTTTGTGTTAATCTTGTGGTGTACGATTTCGAGACTCATCCGAGACCGATAACAACATTTAGTTGACATACGTATTCTCGTTCCGTTTATTTCACTTTGTTTTGTTGTTTCATTATTTTGAATTCGATATTATACATGACGAGGTCCGACATTTGTGTGAGTTAAATAAAGCATTAAACTTTGCTGATCGAATGACTTAAATATAAAGTGTTTTACATATTAAATAAATGGTGAATGAAACTTTTGGACAAAAATGACTTATGATGTGTTTTGTAACCAATAAAATATGTGTAAAGTGTAAATGGACAAAGTGAATATATATATATATATATATTTTTCTCTTTTTTCCTTCAACCTTGGTTGGTAAATCTTAATAAGTCATTATTGTTACTCGTAAAATCTTTGTTTTCATATATTAATAATTTAATACTAGAAGCTTTTGATGAAATTGTTAAGATTTTGTTTAATATAATTTAAAAAGGGAGTTTATAATAAAATTTACGATATGACTATTGAGTATATGTAACTTGGATTTAGTATGAATTAATTTTCGGGTCAATGTAGCAAACTTTTGTCGTATCGTGTAATATAAAACATGAGTAGAAGAATTGGTCATGTATTTTGGAACTAAAAACTTTGTAAAATTTGTTTTATTTTAAACATAAGGTTATGTTTACGTATGCATTGGTGTAAACTAGAACATGTTACTTGTTGTAGTGAATAAACTGGGATAAAATCGGAATATACACTATAAGTGAGAAATTCTAACGCTTGAAATAAATTTTTAAATATTGATGGAACGTCATTGGAAATCATTTGTTTATTTAATTGTCGTTATAGAGAATCACTATGCATAATTCGATGATGCTTGTTTAAAATCGTTTGACAAATCTTTTGTTTTATTCCGCTGTGAGATGTGTAAATTTTAAAACCGTTTGATAATGGGCTAAGGATTAAAAGTCGAATTTTCTACATTTTTAAATTATTGAAATAAGCATTTCTGATTAATTATTATATTATTGTATTATTATTATTTTTGAGATTCATGTCTCGACTAAAATTAGTAATTATCCGAAATAATACTACGTGAAACCTCCTTATCATTTGAGTCGAAGTGCGCGAATGTGATTTAACAAACCAGTTTTAAGGAAGACTTATGTATAATAAAAAGTCAAAAGTTGATTTTAAGAGTTAATTGGACTAGATTGAGTTATTTTGGATATTTGTATATACGTAATGAGATAAGTCTTGATAACAGTAATGAGAAACTTTGAAAATTATTACTATATACGTTTTGGTACTTAAGATATGAACATTAACGAGATTTTGACACGAGTATGGAGATTTTCAAAGCTAATGATTTGTCGATTATGATAACCGAGTCACCGCATCTACTAATGTTAATAATTCCCGAAAGATTGAAATTTTTCAGAAATGAAAACTTTGTAAAGATTGGAAAATGAAGGTATAAATTCTTTAATGGTGTAACACAAATTAAAAATGTGTAAATGTTCGGTTTTACAATGTACAAGGTAACACTAATTATTATACGCAACTGGATTATACAACACACGCCTACTTGTATATTATCTTAATACTTTATAAAGCATTTAAACCTTTTTATTTTTAGAAGTCTTAAAAAGTTTAAGCCTTAAACATTTCTTGATTAGGAAAGATATGTATTAGTTTTGCTACAAAATCATACTGATATAACTAAAAGTTATAACTGAGAATTAAAGTGTCTTAATGTGTAGTCAATTTTGTAACAGCCGAGTCAACTTTAACTGTTATAACAGCCCATTAAGTAACATTAAAACTAATGACATATATATTTTTCATCCACAAACATCCAAAACAAAGAAACATAGAATCTCTCCATTGATATATCTAATAGTTACACCCACAAGCGAAACTCTCCCCAACCACAGTTACACCTAGACCACCGGAATGCTCCACCACTGAATCAAGTTTTGAGTTTTTTTATATATATCTCACAATTAATCAAGTTTTGAATAGATCTCTTGGTTTATAACTTTTTGACGTTTTTTTACGACCATAGGTCGCCTCGGACTTTTTGCTTATATCACGCGACATATGCGTTTCATTGACGTCAAAATGTTATATCACTCATTTATGTGAGGCTTTCTTTATATGAAAAAAGTAAAGCTACTTTTGAAACCATTGTGAACGAGTCAAAATTTTCACGCTTAAACATGAAACCATTAGACATTTATAAGAGAAAGTGTCATTTGAAATGAACGATCAAACCAAATGTGCCATCTAAAATAGATCATAAAAATTTAAAATATTTTGAAATAAGATATTAATGATAGAGTTACATATATATATTCATAATTCATATAAAATCTGATCGGGTGAACGTTGAAGTCACATGAAACATACAAGTCTGGAAAACGTTTAACTTAATACGTTTATTCGTCGCAAAATATAGTTACTGGGTACCCGCCGCCGCATTGCGCGGGTACCCTGCTAGTTTAATAAAGATGTATATATAATGTTTTGAGTCACGATGGTTCGATCGTCCGACATCAGTTCTTTGATTTTGCGAGTCTATATCTGAGCTCGAGTAGTCATGTAATTGTTTATTTTAATATTGTCTATGGTATGAATCCATTATTATTATATTTATTTTAAAGCTACTATTTCGCTAGTACTTGATGATGAGGGTATGTTACCCGGTATATTTTGTCCTGTTCATGGACGTTGTGACTTTTCTTCTTACGGTTAATGGAACCTAAAGTTCTGTAATTAATTGAACGACGCTATAAGTCTTCATTAAATTGGTTGTTTATTTATATCGAGCAAAAGCGAGGAGGCGAAGCCGCTTTACCGAATTGTGGAGGTGAAAGAACTCGATATTCCTGGTGAAATTGATTTTATTCGACCAAGTGATTATTTTCCTCTTCCCGTATGCCCTTGGTGGAATGTGTGTGCAACTCGAGACGATGGGAATTATGAGCGTTGTTTTATTTTTGACGCTTGTGTGATATTCAATTTTTACTCCATGTATTCGTAGATCGCTGTTGTTATCCCGAGACTTTTGTCATATATTTGAAGCATTTTCGTTTCTGATGTAGTTAATTTTAGTTGGCAATTATATTGCTCGTTTACCTCGTTCGATCTCATTGATTTTTGACTTTATTACTTGTTGTGCTTGCAATGATCTCTAATCTTGAACCACCTTACCGTTATTTGTGAATAGTCTATTTTGAAAATGTGTATGAGTGTGTCAAATGGTTCGTTCAACCAAATGTAAAGGGTGTCGATTTCTTTATTTAATTATTTATTTATTTTCTCATAAAAAGGCAAAGCAAAAATATGTTTTCAAAGTGTATGAAAAATGTTTGATGTGTTTCTTAAAACGATGGTAACAATATTTTCCCATTTCAAATTTCATTTCAAATGGTTTAATTATTTTGAAGATTAGGTCGAAAACTTTCGTAGTCATATTTGGTATGTAATAATAATGTTTGTGTCGTCACTCGATCCTCAATTATGCACAGCTTAGCTAACTATGCATAATTCGGGAAGAGTCCTGTTTTGTTGGTTGTTGTTGCTTGATCCTTAAGTATGCATGATCTGGCTAATTATGCATAGTTTAGGAAGGGCACTATCGTGTCAAACAAATTGGTCATCTTGAAACTTGTAGTGTTTTGATAAAAGTTTGGATGAGAACGTTTCTTTTTAAAATGGTGTATCATTTTTGCAAGTAGTCGTAATTTCTTTGATTCTTAAAGAAAATTTTTGAATTTTCTTGTGTTCTTTGAAATCTTTTCTTTTTGTTTGACGTTGACTTAGTAAGAGTCACTGTGACCGAGTAATTTTGGAAAATGTTTTTATGTGTTGTGTGTAATGTGTGAAGTTTATCAGAACCGCTAGGGTGTTGATATTATACCAAAGGGACTCGTACCGACACTGAGAAGAAATTTTAAACAAGAATAGAAGACTGCCAAAGTAGAGGAAATCAGAGTTCAAGTGACTCTGAGGGGAATGACGAAGACTTCTCCTACATCAAACGTATCGTACCTTATTTATTTTCTTTTCTCGTTCTTTTGATAGGTTTAACGACACGCGGTAAACTGTTGAAGTTTACCAACTGTGCATCAGTAATTGGAAGACAATTCCATTGTCGTTTTCGTTTATTTAAGTGAGGAATCCTCTTTGCTTGACTCAACCATCCTTGATTATCGATGGTTAAACGATAGATAGCCATAGTTGATGTTTTTATGGTGAACCCTTGTCTTTTATGTGTTTATGTTGTATGTGATCTAGTCGAGTGATCGTAAGTTGTGGGAACTTGAGATGACATTGTCCAATGAAGTCCGATCATGGAGAACACGTGCCATGAAATATATATGTATATTTTTTTATATACTGTGAACGATGATGCTTATTGAGATTTTGACCACGTTTGGGACGAAAGTGAGATGGTGTTCTTGCAATATCTTTTGTGTATGAATCCATGGGTGAGCGCCCTGCGATGACATATGTATGTATTTTTCTTTCCTTATGGATATGCATCCATAGCTAGCAAGCTCGTGAACCTTCTTTAACTTGCAATCTTCTTTTAACTAGACTCATCCGAGAAATATGTCGAATATTCTTATTTTATCATGGCTTGGCTGATTAGCAAGCATGAGTTAACTTGATTGAACTTATTTTACTTGGCATGGTTTGGCTATTTTGCAAACATGTCGTAATTTGGTGGTATGTGTTTCATAATGGATTTTGTATTTGATTGGATTGTGACGTTTTCGAGAGAGTTATGTATACGTCGGATGATTCCGTATCGATGAATTCGTTTTGACGGAATAGGTTTGTATGTACCTAATATTGCGACAAGGTGATTTTGTGCGACTAGTAATAATTACTTCGTCTTGTATATTCTGAACGTTTTCGATGGGGTTATGTGTGACCCGTGCGATTTTATTTTGTGAGTAGTTGTTTTTATGAGATGATGAACCAAGTGAAAGGACGATTCGAAAGTTGTAAGACATGCTCCGAACGTGTGTGATTGATTTTGGTAGTAGTTGAGATCGACATGTGTCCTTGATAAAATTCTTGTACAACAACATTTACCGTGTTAGTGTGGAAGCTGCACCAGTGGAAGCATTTTGTGGAAGAAAATGTAGATCGCCAGTAGGATAGAATGAAGTGAGGAAAAGTCAGTTGAATGGACTTGGAAGGATTCGAGAGGCTACGGAAGAGATGGTGTAGATTAAGAATCACTTGCTAACCGCGAGAAGCTTTGAAAAGAGACGTGTTGATAACCGTAGGAAGAATTTAAGAACTTGAAGTGGAGATCATGGATCGAGATGTTGAGAGATTGAAGCAAGGTATAATCCTTATGGTGAAGGTGTGATGGAACCCGAGACGTGAACCGAAGTCCATATCGGAACGTAAAGACCTCTTTAGGAAGAAGTACCCTTATCTTCCTAGTAGTACGAAATGCGAGTATAAGAACCAGAGAGCGCCGGGACGTCGCTCCCTTAAGGAGGGGAGGATGTAACACCCGTGAAAGTGCCGTATGATGCTAAGTTATTGTCTCAAGAGTTGTTCAGTATGAGCATCTCTCTTAAGTTGCGACTCACTTGTGGATGTGATATCCCGAGCCCAACGTCGTTTATTTAATCCTATTTTACGAATATTTTTTAAATTTTTAAGAAATTTCCTTTGTTATATATTTGACGGTTTAAGTTGAAACCGACGTTTACGGTCGTAATTTAACGTATGACGATTTAAGAAGAACCGATAACGACTACGATACCGACGGATGCCCAAAATTTACCTTTTATTATCGATTGATCGATATTTGAGTTTTTCGAGATTTTATTTTTATTACGTGTTAAGTCGAGTCGGAACCATATGTATATTTGTTTTGTGTGTGTTTGAACCATTTAAAAGTATTTTCAAGTGTTCGGGGCGAAACTCGACTCTCGTAAAATTTTTAAAATGACTAGTGAGTCAATTCCGCAAAGTTTTGGTGTCGTTTTTGCTTAAGGCCAAAAGAAAGCTTAAATTGCACTTAAGTCCTTCCCATTTCACAAAAAGGGACTAACAACACACACACAAAACATTTTACACGAAAAAGATCAAACACCCCCTCCCTTGTGTTCTTAGCCGTCGGCCACCCACCAAAAACCACCATCCACCACCACCAAACTTGATTTTGAAGAAAATAAGCAAAGTCCCATCTCCCATTTCATCTTGTAAGTGAATCCCACAAACAAAAACACACATGCAATCAAGAAATCTTTCCAAAAATTTATAATTTTTCAAAAATGGATTTTGGTCTAATTAAATGGTACAAATGTTTAATTCGTGTGTTTATAAGGATGAATCATCCATAAAACATAATGGGGTTTATGATTTTTGTGTTTCCACAGCCCCTAAAGCCACGAATTTTTGGGGGTTTTTGGGTGTGTTCAAAGTGTTTGATGAAATGTCATGGGTTTGTGTTTATAATGATGTTTTGGGTGTGTTTGAATGGGTTAAACACATTGCATGTTTGTTTTATGATTTTGGTTTTATGAGGTTGATGATCAATAGGGGTTTAGGACTGAAAACATTGTTTGGTTGTGATTAGGGATGCTTAGGATGATGTCTAGTGATGATAGATGGGTTTAGAAACGAGCGTTAGTGTGATTTTGGTATGGTTGATTTTGGGCAGAAAGTTTAAGGCATTT
This sequence comes from Glebionis coronaria, assembly GCA_025667525.1. Lineage (NCBI taxonomy): Eukaryota > Viridiplantae > Streptophyta > Magnoliopsida > Asterales > Asteraceae > Glebionis > Glebionis coronaria. The sequence continues at coordinate 74,928,674 of CM046876.1, forward strand.
TGGTAAAAATTATTTTGAAAACAGGTCTTGTGGATAGGATAGATTTGTAGAGAATCTTCTTAGCTTCGATTTGGTATAAGGTAGAGCTTACGACTCCTAACGAGTCAAAAGTTACGACGTTTTGAAATTCGTGTACCGGGAGATGAAAACCCGTCATAATCCGAAATTATGCTTGGTTTAGGTCAAATCCCGGGGACTATAAGTCTAGTTTGGTAAATGGTCAAGGGCTGAATTTTGGTGTCAAACCTGCACATTTGAGTCTATTATAGGACTTAGGTGTCAAATGGGTCAATGGAGTATTTTAAACGGGTCAAATGAGTCCGACTTGGTCACAGTACAATTTCAGTCCGAAAAACGTAGTTTTTGGAAAAGTATTGAGTAATGAGTCGTAGAAGTAAAATCTTTTATTGGGATTAAATATGTGTTTTCTACAGGTCTTATAGTATTTTTGAGAATTTTGTTAAATTTTATAAAAATGGTTAAGTATAGTAAAATAGTCCGTACTTTCGGTAAGTATCGGTGAAAATGAGTAAAAATGGATAACGTTAGTAGTGAGGACAAATGGTATAAAACAAGTAACACTTGTCGTTTTGTTTTGGTGTGAGTTGTAATTGTCACAAGTGACTAGTATTTATGTATTTTATACAGTACCATAAGGTTTTAAAATGAGATTACTCATTACGCTTTATTTGGTTTGATAGGTGTTGATTTACCCGGGCATCCGTATCGTCGTCAGTGACCGTCTCTCGAACTATCGACTACTTGTTATATAAGGTGAGTCTATAGCCTCGCTCTTTACTTATTTCAAATGATTTTACCCGCGAGGGGGATACATGCTATTTAAAGGAAAATGAACATAAGTCATGAATGATTGTTGGACCCGAATGTTGCCTTGAAATTGTGTTGAGTACCTAGTTGCAAAAGTCCCTAAATTCATGAACTATTAACTATTGTTTAGTCCTAGCGTGGATTAGAAATAGCCGCTTATTCAAAGTGATAGTACTATGGGGTTGACTACCCTATCCGAGACGAGGGCTAGTACGTTGATACCCCCTGCGGACGGATAATTTGTGATAAGAGATAAGGTATAATTGCAACTGATGCCTTATTAGGGGCCTTGGTTTCATCTGAATCACGCCGGTAATTATTACGCGGGTGATTGAGTTAACGGTTTAGTGTCATGAGCTTAAACACAATTGTCATATCCTTGAATAATAGATTGTATGGCCACAATGCTATTGAATGATCATGATTGGTTTTTTTTTAATACTTATGTTCAACTGATGATTTGATAAACCTATAGATTCGCTCAACCTTTGTGTTGACGATTTTAAGCATGTATTTCAGGTAATCAGGTTTGATAGCAGTGGAGCATGCGAGGATGGAAGTTGTTGTGGCTTGGCGGACTACTTTGTTTTTCCTCCCTTTTAGCACTTGAATATTTCATTTTATGTCATGTGAACGAAAATTGTATTTTTGGGTTGGGATTCAGTGGGGACCAAAACGCAAACTCTGTTTTATATTATTTTTGGGGTTTGGAAAACAGTAGACTTTGTTGTTTTAAACAATCTTTAATTTATGTTTAAATTTCTATGTCTCTTTGAGTCGTTCGAAATAGCTTGTGTGTGATGATAACTACGTAGCACCCAATGTTGTAGTTCCGCTGCGCATAGCATTTGTGGGGGTGTTACAATATATATCAATATACATATTTTACAAGCTTTCGGGTAGCATGAGCGCACAGATGATGTTCAAGGCAATAAAATCATTTTATCAAAAGAGCTGTTATAGTCCAGGTTTCATAAAACTTACCTAGTTCTCTATAATAAGTGCTCTAGTACAAATCTGTAGCACCCCCAAATTTCACAACACAATGGAATACCACTTTAGTGTGCTACTTCATAATCACAAGCACATGTACAAAGAGAACGACTCAAAAAGAGGCGTCTGAACAGTTTAATCTATTCGATTATTTAAAATCAAAGTTTTCAAACAGGTCCCAACAATAATGTAACAATAAATAGTTTCTAAAATTTCATCGAATGGTAATCAGTATTTTATTGCCTTTAAAATATCCTGTGCAACTCCATGCTCCTCTAGCAGCTCTTAAACCCGAGTACATGAGAAATACATGATAAAACGTCAACACAAGGGTTGAGTGAATTCATAGGTTTGAAACTAAAAGCAATGGACCAAAAGTTTCCAAATATTAAGTTAACAAAAGTCAGATTGCATCAATTATCGCACTAAACTCATGAAATCGAAACGTTAACACGGTTCAGATAAGTTTGTCCTTAGTAGGTATTTTTCCATATTACCTAGTGGTCTCAAATACAATGTGTCTGTTTGACCAGAACAATTGGTCAAGTAAGCGTGACTTACCCGGAGAGGTATGTCAATCCCAATAGATCTATTCACAGTACTCGTGTTTACTCAACTAGTACAGTCGGTCCAAGTAATTAACGGTTCATGACTAAAAGAGACTTGTTGTTGGAAATTGTGTTACTTAGTGTAAATGATAATGATGTGATAAGCATACAGTTCAAGCACTTGCTTCCATTCGTAAAAATTAACATATATATCCCTCGCGAGTTTCATAAAATAATAAAGTAGTTAGAGCGAGGCTCTGACCTCACCTTAGTGATAACGATATCAAATAAGGATAACAATCAAAATAATAGTGACAATAATGAAATGATAAAATAGGATAATACGATCGGTCGCAGGCTGCTGATGACGACCTTAGCTCCACGTCAAGATACAAGTGATTTGAAGTTGTGATGTAGAGTATTAATACCGACATAAACACCGTCAAAACTCACAACCCACATACAAATTAATAAACATCGCCAATGAATAAATCCAACACCTTTTACCTGAACACTAGGCGAATGAATTTCAAACCGAGTATGAACCATACGTATCTCTACTTGAGTATGAAGTAAAAGTATTCGATGAACCTTGAACTAAAATTATATATTATGATTTTCAAAGTAATCTACTTGACTTGTAATATGGGAGTTCATTACGTGTTCGATGGAAATGATATATGCACGTATGAAGGAGATGTGAAAAAATAACTACATAATACGTGTATAGATATAATATCATGTTTTGTTTCCAATATTGATATTTGTATGTGTGTGTGATGTGAGATGGAGTAAGTGGGTGAAATTATATATTAATTTTGTCTCACAATCTGTAAAGCAGGTATTATCGATACCCGGCATTTTAAAACTTACGCGATTAAAAAGTTACACGTAGAACACAAAAATAAACGATCAATATTATATAAAAACGAAGACATTCGGAGAATGTTAATATTTCAATAAATAAACGAGTGCTTTTAGTTTAACAAATGTTAACGTGTTATATAAACGAATGACGCTCAAAGGTTTATCATAAAATTTACGAAAAATGTCCCTAAAATGAACAATTAAAATAATGATAAGAAAAATATTTCAATGTCATAACGAGGATATTTACGGTCGATCACGTATGTAGACCTTGTTGTTAATTAATAAAAGGCACACCTTTGATATGTTTAAGCCATAGCCTCGTCTGTTAGCTGAGTATTCAATATTATACGTAAAAATGTACATGATAAATAAAAGTCGTGTTTTAAATATTGATCTGAATATTACGAATTGCTACAGTTTACCTTAGTTAGAGCTTGTTTGCATTAGCTTATTTAATAGGCTTGTTGGTATAAATGTCGGAATATTAAATTCTTACCATTCATTGACTGATGATGCGATCTATATATCACTTTTTCTAAAACTTGTTCATCCCTTTGAGATGTCAAAATAACGTCATTAGTCTAACCAAGTTGTTGTACATCTGATGGACTTGACCGTTCAGGTATCTTTATTTAGTAGCAGCAAAAACTTAAACCTACAATAACCACTATATGGCTACATTTATAATTACCAAGGTCACATGTTCCTATTTTATGAGACATATAAATCTAAAATTCGCCATTATGTATATTACCTAAAGTGTATACATGTTTGTTAGAATGATATGAAAAGTTTTCTTATTAAAGTAAGTAATAATCTAACCTAATAAATAATTTACCCTTGCGTGTTATTTATAAATTTGAAGTTTACTTAAGAGTATAGTGTTGCGGCATTGTCAATATGTACCATTTTTAACCAAAAAGTGGTATAAATAAAGATATATAATTGGTAGAGGTTTAAAGATGAGGATATAGCCATAGTTCATTTTATCTTGCGTCAATTGAAGGACGAAAAGGTCTCTTATTCTTGATCAACAATGATCATGTTCAATCTGTCAACTAGGGAATTAATGAATACATACTTATTTATATATGCATATTTATATTCTACAAAGTTTAATGTCTTTTTTCTGGGAAAGGGTAGCATACTAGTCGTTTTCTCTTTTGATGATGTTGATCATTTTATTTTTCATACTGGATACAAGTTTTTGGTTACATAAGAGGAAAAAATTGCTAACTTTCTCTTATGAACAATATTCATAATTTTAATATGGATCTTGTGCAATCTTAACAAAAAATATTTCAAGTTTTATTTTTGTTTTCTTTTTATTAAAGATGTATACTTTTGATTGTGGTTTGTCATATTAGTTTGTTCGTGTACATAGATTGTTGTAATCTATTCATGTGAATAGATCGACTTTTTAGCAAACAGCAACTGAGTTTGATTAATATAAAAATTTCACATAGATCTTAACACATTACTTGATGGAAGGTATTTTAGTACTTAGTAGAAAAGTAGATAATATGAACACACAATATGTTTAAGAATTCCCAACACTCGTAAAACTATAGAGCTCGAAGATAAGGTCATTAGATTCTTGCGATAAAATATGTGATGATAAAGGTCTAATGTGTGCGGTTCAATCCATGATATGCATCATTTATTACTACTATTCCAGTCTTATTCCATTATTAGTTATTCAATCATTAATATAACTAATTTGTAATATTTAATTTCATTTTGATTCCTTTTGCCTTGGAATGGTCAAGAGAACACAACTTTACATTTGGGCCGTACTAATGGGAATAATATACGGCGTAAGAATATTTTGGGATGGAAATTTTCTATTGAATGATACATGCTACTCCATGTGCTGATTAATAATTTTAATTTAATTGGACCATTTTATCCCATTAAATTTCATAGATTTTATTTTCACATAAATGAATTTCTTTTTGTCGAGTTGAGTTCAGTATCAAAATGGTAACCACTTTATAGAACTGGCTCATTTTAACAAAAAAACATCATGATATAAGATAATTTGAGCACATCTTATTTTATGTGAGAATTTAAGTTGATAAGCAATAGGGAGTTTTGGTAACATGTTTAAACGCGTTGGATCAATCTTTTAACTTTTGAGTTTTAATAACGGTTACTGCATGAAATGATTTGAAACTTTTTGTATTTACTTTCTTTGGTTCTAAATATAATCGTTCAAGTATAGTTGCTTTTTTTCTAATCTATAATTTTACCTACTTGTGTATAACTGAGATGTTGTATTAGCATGACATTTCCAGCTTCAAAATTTTACACTTCATATCACAAATTGTATGAAGAACCTACCGTGACCAAGAAAGTCACTAAAGAAATTGGTAAGAACTGATATAATCTCCTTCGCTTGATTTGTAAAATCTCTTCATAATTTCATATACATACATTTCAATTGTTAGTGTAGTTAATACGGCGATTGATGATTAGATATTCATGTTTTTCTTGATCCTTTGGGGAGAACATGTATTATTTTCCACAAGGACACATGGAACATGTATGTTATATATATTTATATGCGCAAGTATACATGCAATATTTTTTAAATTATGATGTAATGATTTAAATATTTAGATGCATCACTAAATTCTAATAAATATTTGCTTATAATTTATTAACAATAATTAGATTTAATCGGCCTAGGGTATGTTCGACAAAATTAGGTGTAAGTTGTATGTTGTAAGCTTTAAAATATAAGTTTTTAAATGCAAAGTTCTGTTAACGTGAAATTTTCAATATAAGTGTTTGGTAAATTATTTGTTATATTAAAATGTAAAATAACTACAAAAGACATATTTAATATTATTTGAGGGTATATCGATAACTTACAGTTTAACAACTCTTATCAATTTGAAAAGTTTCATGAATCGGTTTTTCATTTATAAGCAACTTGTTTAAAATTGAAACTTAAAACTCATGTGTCCAAATAAAGATAATTATTTTAAAAGAGATTATTTTGAAATAAAGAGCTAATAGCTGTAAAAAAACTCTATAAAAGGTCTTGCAATTATGAAATCCAATGTATTAGTTGTTTGCCTTAAAATGACCGTAAGTGACTTCCATTCTGAGGATGCATCATCTCCACCACAAACAATGATTCCATCAAACCTGCCTCGACAAGTTACGTTACATATATATGGCATTTTTTAAGAAGTAACTTTAATACTTCTTTAATAATGGTTTATCAACATTAGGTACCGTTCTTCATGAACCATTTCACTCTTTAATCTCATTGTGAACTTCATTCCTACACAAGGCTCAGGATTTTGTGCATTGAGGTATCTATTGACACTGATAATGAACGATGATTCGACATCCCTTTTTAAAAATTATGTCATATTTAATTAATTGAGTGATGTGAAAAGAGTTCTAGTAGTGATTGCATGGGGTGTTGTTGCAAGGACGAAAAGATGAGTAGTCATCCTTAATCCACCAAGCGCACTAGTGTCACGGTCAGTAGGTGTCTTGTAAAATGAGCAGACATTGCAAAAAGTAGGTTCTGGTATTGGATGACTCTGGACCGCTACTTTACTTTTCTGATTAATAAAAGAATATAAACATGTTGAGAGACCTAAAGCTGGCGAGGGTATAGCTTCTAGTTTTAGGCAATTTTGACGGAGTAGTGGTTAGATCCAATTCTAGATGAGATGCAACTATTAGATAGCGGTGTGTGGTGTTGGTGGATGGCGGTAGCAGTCGTGGTGGTGGTGTTATTGAAAAATTAAAGTGGGGAAGAAAGGTTGTGGGTAAGATGTTTTTAAAAAAAAGCTCCAATGACAAACGAATTCATGTATGGAATAAAATGGGTCAAGAAGACTACTCTTGGAATTCTCTTATAAATGAAGATCCAAAAAGCTATTTCACAATTCTAGCTAAACTCTTCCTATCCTAATGTGATCAACCTTGTTTTCTTTTCATCGTGATTTTAGAAAATAAGGAGGTATTAATTCTAGATGACTCCAAAAATGAGTGAAAAAGTAGATGGCTTAGAAGAACACATGATTTATATAAGTGGTTCAACGTATTGCTTGTCATATATGATACAATGTGTCTAAATACATCTCGACTATCTTAAATGACAAGCACTACGTCGAAGCACTTATATAAATCGCGTGTTCTTCTAAGCCATCTACTTTCTCCCACTCGTTTTTTGAGTCATTCAGATTGAATACCTGCATGGATTTTCTAAACTCACTGAAGATGAAAAGAAAACACTGTTTATAACATTTTTCCTGGAAGCGTTTGGCTTGAACTGTGCAATAGCTTCTTGTATCTTCATTTATAAGATACTTCTAAGAGCAATCTTCTTTTCCTATTTTCTTCGTTACATGAATTCCTTTTTCATTGGAGCTTTCTTTAAAAAACATCTTACCCCCAACCTTTCTTCCCTACTTTAATTTTTCAATAACAAGAGCACCACAACCATCGCGCCATCCACCAACACCACACACCGCTATCTAATCGGTGCAACTCCTCCAGAACTGGACCTAACTACTACTCTACTAAAGTTTCTAAAATCAAGAAGCTATACCCTCGCCAGCTTTAGGTCTCTCATTATGCTTATATTCTTTTATTAATCAACAAAGTGAAGTAGCGATCCAGATCATTCAATACCAGAACCTCCTTGTTGCAATGTCTTCTCATTTTGCAAGATACCTACTGCCCGTGACACTAGTGCACCTGGTAGATTAAGGATGACTACTCATCTTTCCGTCCTTGCAACAACAAACCATGCAATCACTGTTGGAGTTCTTTTTACATCACTGAATTAAAAAAATCTGGCATAATTTTTAAACAAGGATGTCTAATCATCATTCATTATCAGCTTCAATAGATACCTCAATGCACAAAATCTCGAGCCTTGTGTAGGAGTGTAGTTCACAATGGGATTTAAGAGTGAAATGGTTCATGATGAAAGGTACCTAATGTTGATAAACCATTATTAATGAATTATTAAAGTTAGTGCTTAAAAAATGTCATATATATGTAACGTAACTTATCGATGCAGGTTTGATGGCATCATTGTTTTGGTGGAGATGATGCATCCTCAAAATCGAAGTCACTTAAGGTCACTTTAAGGCAAACAACTAATACATTTGATTTCATAATGAAAAGAGTTTTTATAGAGTTTTATTTACACCTATTAGATTTTTGTTTCAAAAATAATTTCTTTTATAATAATTATCTTTAATTGGACACATGAGTTTTAAGTTTGGACTTTAAACAAGTAGCTTATGAATGAAAAATCGATTCAGGAAACTTTTCAAATTGTTAAGAGTTGCTAAACTGTAAGTTATCGATATACCCTCCAATAATATTATAATATTTTTAAATATTTCTTTTTAAGTTATTTTACATTTTAATATTTCAAATAATTTACCAAACACTTTACTAAAAGCTTACAACATACAGCTTACATCGTATTTTATCGAACATACCCTAGGCCAATATAATTATTGTTAATAAATTATAAGCATATATTATTATAATTTAGAGATGCAACTAAATACTTAAATCTATGCATCATAATTCAAAAAGTATTTCTTGTTTTATTGCGCATATAAAGATATATAACATACATGTTCCATGTGTCCTTGTGGAAAATAATACATGTTCTCCTCAAAAGGATCCTAAAAAACCTGAATATATATTATCATCAATCGCCATATTAACTACACTAGCAATTGAAATATATGTATAGAAAAATATGAACGGATTTTATAAATCAAGGGAAGGAGGTTATATCAGTTCTTACCAATTTCTTTAGAGACTTTCTTGGCCATGGTAGGTTCTTCATACATATTGTGATATGAAGTGTAAAATTTTAGGGCTAGAAATGTCTGGCTAATACAACATTTCATTTATACACAAGTAGATAAAATTATAGATTAGAAAGAAAGCAACAATAGTTGAAAGATGAATATATTTAAAATCAAAGAAAGTAAATACAAAAAGTTTCAAATCATTTCATATAGTAACCGTTATTAAAACTCAAAAGTCAAAAGATTCATCCAACGCGTTTGAACATGTCACCCAAACCCCCTCTTGCTTATCAACTTAAATTGTCACTAACGCAAAAGATGTGCTCAAATTATCTTATATAATGATGCAATTTTTCGTTAAAATGAGTCAGTTCTACAAAGTGGTTACCATTTTGATAATGAACTCCCCTCGACCAAAATAAGTCATTTAGGTAAAAATTAAATCAATGAAATATAATGGCATAAAATGATCCAATTAAATTAAAAATTATTAATTAGCACATGGAGTAGCATGTAACATTCAATAAAAAAATTTCACCCCAGAATATTCTTACGCTTAATATTATTCCCACTAGTATGGCCTAAATGTAAAGTTTTGTTCACTTGACCGTTCGAAGGCGAAAGGAATCAAAATGAAAATAAATATTACAAATTACTTATGCTAATAATGAAACAAGACTAGAATAGAAGTAATAAAGGATGCAAATCCTGGATTGAACCGCACACATTACATTTTTATCATCACATATGTTATCGCAACAATCTAATGACCTTATCTTTGAGGTTTATAGTTTTACGAGTGTTTGGCATTCTTAAACCTATTGTGTGCTCATATTATCTACTTTTCTCCTAATTACTAAAATACCTTCCATCAAGTAATGTGTTAAGCTCTTTGTGAAATATTTAAATTAATCAAATTCGGTTGTTGTTTGCTAAAAGGTGGATCTATACACATGAATAGATTACAACAATCTATGTACACGAACAAACTAATATGACACACCACAAACAAAAGTATACATCTTTAATAAAAAGAAAACAAAAATAGAACTTGCAAAAAATTTTGTTAAGATTGCACGGGATCCATATTAATATTATGAATTATTGTTCATAAAAGAAAGTTAGAAATTGTTTCGTCTTATTTAACCAAAAAACTCGTGTCCACATATGAAAAATAAAATGATCAACATCATCAAAGGCGACAACGACTAGTATCCTACCCTTTTCCAGAAAAATGGCATAAAACTTTGTAGATTATAAATATGCATATATAAATAAGTATGTATTAATTGATTCCCTACTTGATGGATTGAACATGATCGTTATTGATCAAGAATAAGAGACCTTTTCATCCTTCAATTGACACAAGATAAAATGAATTATGGCTATATCCTCATCTTTAAACCTCTATGAAGTATATATCTTTATTTATACCAATTTTTGGTTAAAAATGGTACATATTGACGAATTCCGCTACACTATTCTCTTAAGTAAACTTCAAATTTATAAATAATGCACCATGGTAAATTATTTATCAATTTAGCTTATTACTTACTTTAATCAGCAAACTTTTCATATCATTCTAACAAAACATGTATACACTTTAGGTAATGTACACAATGGCGAACTTTAGATTTATATGTTTCATAAAATAAGAACATGTGAACTTGGTCATTATTAATGTAGCCTTATAGTGGTTATTCTAGGTTTACGTTTTTGCCGCTACTAAGTAAAGATACCTAAAATATTCATTATTCTACATAAATATTGGGAAAACGATTGATTTTACATGAACGGTCAAGTCCATCACATGTATAGGAACTTGGTTAGTCGAAAGATGTTATTTTGACATCTCAAAGTGATGGAAAAGTTATATAAAAAGTGATATATAGATCGCATCATAAGGCAAAGAATGGTAAGAATTTAATATTCCGACATTTATACCAATAAGCATATTGAATAAGCTAATGCAAACAAGCTCTAACTAAGCTAAACAGTCAAAGAGAATGCAATAGTAGTAATCGATGCGAATATTAAATATTGAAATGAAAAGGAAACAAAATGTTGTATTGATTGATTACCTTATTGTTGTTGGATTGAACATAATTCCTTGTTGTTGATCATAAGATTATTTTTTATGATTTTGTAGTAATGGTTTCTTTTCGGGTTTAGACAAATAACATTAAAGCATTGCTTTATTGGTTTTATTGATGAGAAACAACCTATTTCAAGCATGTATATATAACAATTAGTAGTATAGTAGTATGTTTATTTAATGTTATGAGTAGTATATTATTATGTTTATTTAATGTTACATAATATGTAATTGGATGTAATACTATACTTTGTTATTAGTAATATTATACTTTAGATGTAAATCGTTTTTGTTATTAGTAATTTAAGACTTCTGATGTAATATGTATTGTTAATGTTATTAGTAAGATTATACGTTGTTGAGTTAGCATAGAAGGTACTTGCGCGGTGCGGTGATGAGTATCTTGTAATATAATTTTCAACGAATAACATTTTCTTTTGCAATGACATTTCAAAAAGTGACAATTTAAAGTTTGTGTAACTTTATCTAATTGGCTTGTTGAACCGATGGTGCATTCGGTTCTCGTCTGAACCCGTTGGTTTTGTTTAATTTTTAAAACTATATACACCATTAATTTGGGTAAACAAACATATGTATATTTTGTATATATATATATATATATATATATATATATATATATATATATATATATATATATATATATATATATATATATATATATATATATATATGCTTTTAACTATTGAATAATATGAAAATATATAGGTATTTTTAAGTAATGGTGTGTTAATTATATGCTACCTCAGCCCCAAAATAATTGTCCACTTTGTCTTTTTGATGTCTTTTTTCTTCAACTTTGATCGAGATATGTTTTTTATGTTATATAATACTTGATGAAAATTATATTAATAAAATTACACGTAAAAAATTCAGTTGTATTTTTCATCAAGAATTATGTAACACAAACAAAAATATTAGGTCAAAGTTTAAAAAGAAACTATAAAAGTCAAATGTGGACACTTATTTTATAAAACGGAGAGTATTAATTAGTACTATTAATGTATTTTTTCACGCGCGTATTAGTTATTATGTATGATTAAGTTATAATATGTTAAATTTTGTTCGTATTAATGCGATGTTATAATGTCAATATATTAATTTTTTAATTTTCATTAGGTTGTACTTGTACTTCATGCGTAGATTAATTTTTATTCATTATTATATATAGTAAAATTAATTATTATATGTAGTATATATTAAATTAAAAGTAAGACTAGGATAAATTTCAATTGCATTTATTTAGTAATATCACGTAACAATAAATATAATCTAATGTAATATTATGTCATTAAAAATAATAAAGTGCAATATGATATTGTGTATTACAATAGATAAAATAGTATATACCTTAGTTACAAATAGATTATTTAATTTTAATATTATAATAAAATATTATTTTATATCTTTTGAAAATGAATCCTAAGGAAGGAAATATGAATTTTAGGGTTATAAGTTTTCAGGTCATAGGATCTCAACGATTCATCAAATGACCTTTCGCGTATTGAGGTACAATTAAAAACATTGTATGTTTTTGGAAGTTTGAAAGTCGATTGTCATGTTACATACGTACGTATAAGTTTGTGGTTCAAAAAATAATCCATAAATGAGTAAATTACGTAAGAAGTATAGTTTCAAAGAGTTTGACGAGACCTTAAACATGCAAACCAAACGTTAAGCGGCGTCTTTGCTAATTAATTAGATTTGCTTTCTTTAAATTATGTAATTACATCTCATGTATCGAAGAGAACGACTAAAAAAGAGGCGGTAGAACAGTTTAATCCATTCGATAATTTAGAATTAGAGTTTACAAACAGGTCCTAACAATAATGTAATAATAAACATTTTCAAAAAGTTCATCGAATGATAATCAATATTTTATTGCCTCTAAAATATCCAATGCGACTCCATTCTCCTCCAGCTGCTCTTAAACCTGAGTACCTGAGAGATACATGCTAAAACATCAACACAACGGTTGAGTGAATTCATAGGTGTAACACTCCCAAATTCGGGTCATATGTGGAATTTCATATAGGGTGCTATTTCATAATATGACAACTCAGGCAATAGAAAATGATTTAAAAAGAATCATTTTTAAAGAGTATCATTCCAAATGTAGTAAAATTTGATAAGTAATTCATAACATGGTCTCAAATTTAAGTTCACAAAAGATTACAAATTTTTTTCCACTTGAAAGATAATTGAATGATTTTCCACAAAATAGTGAGTCTTTTGCAACTTTATTTTCGCAAGCATCTGAATCCCTCTTTCGCCATTACCTTCAAGGACCTGAGATAAGACATTCTAAATCATCAAAAAAAAGTTGAGTGGATCTATTGAGTTTATCCATATACATTACCGAACAAAAGTATATTTTAAAACCATCAAGATCATAACAATGTGGACCAGATAAAGTTATAAAGATTTATTATAAGCATCATGATATTGAAACGTTACCATAATATTTTCCTACCATACACCTCGCTAAGTGTATTTTAAACTCTCACGCATGTATCCACCTTTGGCCTCAATCATGCCCTAACGATATCTAGTCGTCATAGGACGGGAGGAGGTCGATCTACCGAATAGTACGATTCCATGTATAAGCGCACCATTAGTCGGTAGCTAACATTCATGATATATATTGGGACTTCCATTCAGCGATAAGCAGCTTATAATAATCAAGGCATCTATTTCGGGTCCCTTGTGTTCTTTTTTTAAAACAAGCATGTTATCTCCCTCACGGGGTCTATAAAATCATCTTTAAGAATTTAAAAGCGAGGTTAAAGACTCACCTTAGTGCGATACATCAAACGAGCGAACCAGGATGTAAAGAAATGGAGAAAGTATTCCAAACGTTATCCGCGACCTACAAACGTGATCACGGCCTTAAATACTTGTTTTATGAATACATAAAAACATTTATGCAAAAATAGTCAATATGATGCAATACATAAGCTACATTGCCCCATTAACAGAGTTATGGTGTAACCATATCCAATATGGTTTACCACCTGAATTTACATCCTTAATTATATGCCCAAATACCCATTCAATCATTTCCTTTTAGCTTGCACAATAAAACGCCACAAGTTAAGATAACTCTAGACGTAAAAATAAAAATTCCCGACAAGGCTGACTTGAAGAGGGCGTATCTCCCAAACCATAAACCCATTAACCATGAGTTTTTCACCTCTGGAAAGGTCTTGGAATCTAGTTTCTAGATCATTTGGCTAACCAACCTAAAGGTTTATCCGTTTTTCAAAACGTCCAAAATACCAACAGTAAGTAAGTTTAAAGTTTTATGATAAATTGTTTTAGCCCACCTTCATGGGAGTGGTTCTCCCAAACCATGAAGGCTATGAACATGATGTTTTTTCCTCTGGAAAGCCTCATGAAATCTATTTTTCAAATGTCTAAACATTCATTTTGATTCATTACCAATCCACGGCAAACTCAGTTTTATTAAAAAGTGGTGAAACCATATTTTCAACCCAAAAATTTAATATGTCAGCTTTGGTCATAAACCACAAACCATGATAGAAATAAACGCAAGGTCAGCGTCCATGTTTAATTTATGATGTCTACTAAATTCCCATGTTTTGAAAAGTCTATTTTATATTTCAAAATCTGTAGCAAAACTCCGTTCAAAACCGTTGGTCCAGAATTAGGTCTTTATCATATTTTGGCCTATCTTGCTCAATAATTGTATTCATTAGGTGATTTTTCCACCAAAATCAACACAAAAAAATGTCTACGGGTATATGGTAACAAATCAATAAACTAATTTTTATATTTCTGTGGAAATACCCACTTTACACAACCCACGAATTTCATACTTTTTCCTCTAGTTTTTAACTAGTTTACCATGGATCTAATCAAGATCATTACATGCATTATGATTTTAATTTCTAGATCATTTAGTGGCATATATATATATATATATATATATATATATATATATATATATATATATATATATATATATATATATATATATATATATATATATATATATATATATATATATATATATATATATATATATATATATATATATATATATATATATATATATATATGAGAAATAAAATAAAATAACATGGATTTGCATGTATACCTTAGGGATGAAGATTTGTGAGTCAAATCAACTCACAACAATAATGGATTGAAACTCTTCAACCCACTCTTGTTCCTTCACCCAAAACAACTTTCGAGCCACCTTAAATACCAAAATATATAACCCTTAATATGACCACCAACGTCATCCCCAAAAACCTCCTTTAAACTTCTTGAAAAACCTTTTTTAATCACTTCCAAAAGCTTATAACCACACAAGGTAATCATATTCACTAGTGTATCAATTATTTGATATTCAAAAATGTATGGAATGGGTGATTTGGTCTTGTTAATATGTATTAACTAGTATTCTTGAAATTTTATGTGTGAAGATTAAAGTTAATATGTATTAACTAGTATTAAAGTTAATATGTATTAACTAGTATTAGTAAAAACTTATTTACACATGTCTAAACCACCCAAATAAACCAACCAAAATGGGGGCTTCTTTTTTGTTTTCTCCTCCCACCAATACGGCAGGGAGGTGGTGTTTTGTTGTCTCCCTAACTTTATAAGTTAGTGCTAGTTTTATTTTTATGGCTTACGTTAAACCGCGATTCGCGTAAATATTTAAATAGCTAATATTTTTTTGTAAAGGTAAAAATAGTCCCAAAATATATAAAATGAAGCAAATATCATAAAATTACTACTATGTCATTCTAATGATATAATTATCGATACCTAAAGTAGAACTTCACCGGTTCGTCGTGAATTACGCGTTTATACACTAGAGTTCTCGTTTTCTCGCAACTCAAGTAAATTCTTTAAAAATGAGAAATATAAAATAGAAAAATATAAATCGAGATTAATTAATGACCAAAAATTTCCAGATTGTCACAATAGGTTTGCAAGTAAAAGTAGTGGACCAACAGATTCCAAGTATTCACTTTAAAAAAGTCAGATAGCATCAATTATCACAATAAGCTCATGAAACCGAAACGTTAACACAGTTGATATAAGTTTGCCCTTAGTAGGTAAATTTCCATATTACCTAGTCTTTTCAAATACAATGTGTCCGTTTGACCAGTTCAGTCGGTCAAGTAAGCGCGACTTACCCGGATAGGGATGTCAATCCCAATAGATCTATTCACAACACTTGTGTTTACATGACCAATACAGTCGGTCCTAGTAATTAACGGTTCATGACTAAAAGGGACTTCTTGTTGGCAATTGTGTTACTTAGTGTAAATGATAATGATATGATAAGCATAAAGTTAAAGCACTTGCGTCCATTTGTATAAAGTAGCATGTATCCCTCTCGTGGTTTTCATAAAAGAATAAAGTAGTTAAAGCGAGGCTATAAACTCACCTTAGTGATAATGATATCAAACGAGGATAACGATCAAAATAATAGTGAGAGTAGTGGAACGATGAAAAAGGATAAGACGGGCGGCCACAAGCTTCTAAGAACGACCTTAGCTCCACGTCAAGATACAAGTGATTTGAAGTTGTGATGTAGAGTATAAATACAGAAATAAACACCGTCAAAACTGACAACCTACACATACAAATAGATGAACCCAAATCTTTAGCCCTATCACAACCTATAACCCAACAACAAACAATCTCTCCTGTGAATAAACCCAACACCTTTTACCCAAAAACTAGCCGAATGAATTTTGAACCGAGTATGAACAATATGTATCTCTACTTGAGTATGAAGTAAAAATATTCGATGACCCTTGAATAAAAAATATGTATTCAGATTTTCTAAGTAATCTACTTGACTTGTAATATGGGAGTTCATTGCGTGTTCGATGGAAATGATATATGCTTGATGAAGCAGATGTGTAAAACTAACTACATGATACGTAAATAGATATAATATCATGTTTTGTTTCCAATATTAATATTTGTATGTGTGTGACGTGAGATGGAGTAAGTGGGTGAAATTATATATAAATTTTGTCTCACAATTTATAAAGCGGGTATTTCGGTACCCGATATTTTAAAAGTTACGCGATTAAAAAGTTACACGTAGAACACGAAAAATAAAAGCTCAATATGAAATAAAAACGAAGACATTCGGATAATGTTGATATTTCAATAAATAAATAAGGGCTTTTAATTTAATAAACGTTAACGCGTTATATAAACGAATGACACTTAAAGGTTTATCATAATTTTACGAAAAATGTCTGTAAAACAAACATTAAAATAATGAAAAGAAAAATATTTCTATGTCATAACGAGGATATTTACGGTCGATCGCGAATGTAGACCTTGTCGTTAAACAATGAAAGACACATCTTTGATATTTTTAATCCATAACTTTGTCTGTTAGCTGAGGAATCAATATAATTCGTAAAAATGTACATGATAAATAAAAGTCGGGTTTTAAATATTGCTACATTCTCCAACCCTTAAAGAAAATTCGTCCCGGATTTTAGTTCGTGTTACTCGTCGATGACTTGATTGCAAAGAGACAAGAACATTAGTTTATTAAGTTCACGGTAGATGCCACGTTCGGATTAAAACGTAAAGGAAAATCATAAACCAAAAGAAGTTCAAATAATCATTCGTACAAGATAATAACAATACGAATTGGAATAGCGATAGACAACGGATGAATCAAAAAACGAATTACGATTCAAAATGAAATAGTTTGTGCGAATGCCACATGCTTAAGCCCACTCATTTACAAATCATTAATTACATGGGTTCGTCAAGTCAATCTGATTAAGATTTAGAAACTAATGGTTAGATAATTTATAGTTTCCTTGTTCAAACAAATGACGAATTCGTTTCAACAAGATAATCATAAATTAGCCTACCTAAGCATCGTTTGCCCAAAGAACGAGATCAAGACCAAAACACATGTTTCATAAAAGAAATAACCCCGTTTTATGACATGATTCTTCAAAGACATCCAAAGTGATAAGAAAATCAAGGAATACAACTCAATCGTGTTTCAAGAAATAGGTGCCCAGGAATGGCACATCATGAGGTGACAAGTCAAAGTCGTACTCCTATCAACTGGAAGACTTTACAATGATGGTCTATGAAACAACGTATATTATTCCAAAGGATAAGACGAGTAATCAAACTCGAAGCCAGAAGATATATAACGCGTGGAATCGGCACTTGACGGTGAGTTCAAGTTCATATAAAATAGTGTCATACAAGTTATGAAAACGTTGAAAAACCATTGCTTTACTCACAATGTCTTGAAAGAGTTCAATTTTTATGTAAACAATCCATTCATATAAACATACTAACGAGAAAGAAATATATATATCAATATACATATTTTACAAGATTTCAGGTAGCATGAGCGCACATATGATGTTCAAGGCAATAAAATCATTTTATCAAAAGAGTTATTATAGGCAATGTTTTATAAAAATTACCCAATTTTCTATAATAAGTGCTTTGATACCAAGCTGTAGCACCCCCAAATTTCACAACGCAGCGTAATACTACTTTGGGGTGCTACGTCGTAATCACAAGCACATGTACAAAGAGAACGACTCAAAAAGAGGTGTTTGAACAGTTTAATCCATTCGGTAATTTGAATAAGAGTTTACAAACATGTCCCAACAATAATGTAATAATAAACTGTTTCAAGAAGTTCATCGAATGGTAATTAGTATTTTATTGCTTTTAAAATATCCAGTGCGACTCCATGCTCCTCTAGATGCTCTTAAACCTAAGTACATGAGAAATACATGCTAAAACGTAAACACCACGGTTGAGTGAATGCATAGGTTTGCAAGTAAAAGAAGTGGACCACAAGATTCCAAGTATTCAGTTTACAAAAGTCAGATTGCATCAATTATCGCACTAAGCTCATGAAATAAAAACATTAACACGGTTCAGATAAGTTTTCCCTTAGTAGGTAATTTTCCATATTACCTAGTGTTCTCAAATACAATGTGTTCATTTGACCAGTTCAATCGGCCAAGTAAGCGTGACTTACTCGGACACGAATGTCAATCCTAATAGATCTATTCACATCACTCGTGTTTACTCGAGCAGTACATTCGGTCCAAGTAATTAATGGTTCATGACTAAAAGGGACTTGTTGTTGGCAATCGTGTTACTTAGTGTAAATAATAATGATATGATAAGCATACAGTTCAAGAACTTGCGTCCATTCGTAAAAAGTAACATGTATCCACCTCGCGGTTTAATATAATAATAAAGTAGTTAGAGCAAGGCTATGAACTCACCTTAGTGATAACGATATCAAATGAGGATAATGATCAAAATAATAGTGACAGTAGTGAAACGATGAAATAGGATAAGACTGGCGGTCGCAAGTTTCTAACGACGACCTTAGCTCTACGTCAAGATACAAGTGATTTTAAGTTGTGATGTAGAGTATAAATACGGACATAAACACCTTCAAAACTCACAACCCACACATACAAATAGATGAACCCAAATCTTCAGCCTTATCACAACCTATAACCCACCAACAAAGAATCTTGCCAGTGAATAAATCCAACATCTTTTACCCAAAAACTAGCCGAATGAATTTCGAACCGAGTATGAATAATATGTATATCCACTTGAGTATGAATTAAAAGTATTCGATGACCCTTGAATTAAAATTATATATTATGATTTTCAAAGTAATCTACTTGACTTGTAATATGGGAGTTCATTACGTATTCGATGGATATGATATATGCACGTAAGAATGAGATGTGGAAAAATAACTACATGATACGTGTATAGATATACTATCATGTTTTGTTTCTAATATTGATATTTTTATGTGTGTGTAATGTGAGATGGAGTAAGTGGGTGAAATTATATATAAATTTTGTGTCACAACTTGTATAGTGGGCATTATCGATACCCGATATTTTAAAAGTTACACAATTAAAAATTTACACGTAGAACACCAAATATAAACGCTCAATACAAAATAAAAACAAAAACATTCGTAGAATGTTGATATTTCAATAAATAAACGAGGAATTTTAATTTAATAAACGTTAACGCGTTATACAAACGAATGATGCTGGCAGGTTTAACATAAAATTTACAAAAAATGTCCGTTAAACGAACAATTAAAATAATGACAAGAAAAATATTTCTATGTTATAACGAGGATATTTACGGTGGATCACGAATGTAGACCTTGTTTTTAAATATTAAAAGACACTTCTTTGATATGTTTAAGCGATAATCTTGTCTGTTAGCTGAGGATTCAATATTATTCGTAAAAATGTACATGATAAATAAAAGTCTGGTTTTAAATATTGATTTGAATATTACGATTTGCTACAGTTTATTTTAGTTAGGGCTGGTTTCCATTATCTTATTTAATAGGCTTATTGGTATAAATGCCAGAATATTAAATGCTTACCATTCTTTGCCTCCATATATTACTTTATATAAAACTTGTTCATCCCTTTGAGATGTCAAAATAACGTCTTTAGTCTAACCAAGTTCCTTTATATGTGATGGACTTGACAGTTCTTTTAAAACCAATCGTTTTCCTAATATTTATGTAGAATAATTAATGTTTCAGTTATCTTTACTTAGTACTGGCAAGAACTTAAACCTACAATAACCACTATATGGCTACATTAATAATGACCAAGTTCACATGTTCTTATTTTATAATACATATAAATCTAAAGTTCGCCGTTATGACAAGTTTGCTGATTAAACTAAGTAATAAGCTAACCTAATAAATAATTTACCATGGTGCGTTATTTATAAATTTGAAGTTTACTTAAGAGTATAGTGTTGCGGCATTCATAAATATGTATCATTTTTAACCAAAAAGTGGTATAAATAAAGATATATAATTGGTACATGTTTAAAGATGAGGATATAGCCATAGTACATTTACCTTGCGTCAATTGAAGGAAGAAAAGTTGTCTTATTCTTGATCAACAACGATCATGTTCAATCCATCAACCAAGGAATCAATTAATACATACTTATTATATATGCATATTTATAATCTACAAAGTTTTATACCATTTTTATGGGAAATGGTAGGATACTAGTCGTTGTCGCCTTTGATGATGTTGAACATTTTATTTTTCATATGTGGATACAAGTTTTTGATTACATAAGAGGAAACAACTACTAACTTTCTTTTATCAACAATAATTCATAATATTAATATGGATCCCCGGCAATCTTAACAATTTTTTTTTGGAGATTTTATTTTTGTTTTATTTTTATTAAAGATGTATACTTTTGATTTTAGTGTGCCGTATTACTTTGTTCGTGTACATAGATTGTTGTAATCTATTCATGTGGATAGATCCACCTTTTTAACAAACAACAACTGAATTTGATTAATTTAAATATTTCACATAGACCGTAACACATTACTTGATGGGAGGTATTTTATTACTCAGTAGAAAAGTATATAATATGCATACACAATAGGTTTAAGAATGCCCAACACTCGTTAAAATCTAGATTTGAAGATAAGGTCATTAGATTCTTGCCATAAAATATGTGATGACAAATGTGTAATGTGTGCGGTTTAATCCAGGATTTTCATCCTTTATTACTTCTATTCCAGTCTTATCCCATTATTAGTATAACAAATTTGTAATATTTAATATCATTTTGATTCCTTTTGCCTTGGAACGGTCAAGCGAACATAACTTTACATTTGGTCCGTACTAATGGGAATAATATTGGGTGTAAGAATATTTTGAGATGAATTTTTTTTATTGAATGATACATGCTACTCCAAGTGCTGATTAATAATTTTTAATTTAATTGGATCATTTTACCCCATTTAATTTCATCGATTTTATTTTCACATAAATGACTTCTTTTTCTCGAGTGGAGTTCATTACCAAAATGGTAACCACTTAATAGAACTAACTCATTTTTAACAAAAAATTACATCATATTATAAGATAATTTGATCACATCATTTGCGTAAGTGAGAATTTAAGTTAAGGAATAGGGAGTTTGGGTAACATGGTCAAACGCGTTGGATCTTTTGACTTTTGAGTTTTAATAACGGTTACTGCATGAAATGATTCGAAACTTTTTGTATTTACTTTCTTTGGTTATATATATATATATATATATATATATATATATATATATATATATATATATATATATATATATATATATATATATATATATATATATATATATATATATATATATATATATATATATATATATATATATATATATATATATAGAGTTAGGATCAAATGAGAAGAAACCTTAAAATAAGAAGGATAAGAAGAAACTATAACCGCATATTCGAGATGCATGCACTTTTTTTAGATGCATCTTTGTAATCTTAGATGCATTATAATGCATGATAACATGTTTTATAGCTTTTAATTAGATGCATATACGTATATTAGATGCATTTCATGATTTATCTATATTTTTGTTCTTCTGCACGTTCCCAAATCATGAAAATCAATTTGTACCATCTACACATCAAATTAACTTTCAAAACTCAAGATCGTGCATCTACATGAATAGAAATGCATCTAATGCAAGTCGTTGCATCTTAAATGTGTGGTTTTAATCTCTTCTCACCACTTCTTATTTTAAGTTTCTTCTCATTGGATCCTTACTCTATATATATATATATATATATATATATATATATATATATATATATATATATATATATATATATATATATATATATATATATATATATATATATATATATATATATATATATATATATATATATCTTTACATTATATATAACAGGAGGGAAATGCCACATAAGCATGCTTTTAATCCACCTCAGCAATATTGTGCTTAAACCCACGAAAATTTGAATTTTATTAAAAAACATGTCTGCTGTGAGATTCGAACTCGGGACACTGTGCCCAGCATGCAATATACTAAACCACTGGAGCAGGCCGATGATTTTGATATAGCATTCAAAATCAAATTCAAAAACCCTCGAAATCATTCACTGCATCAAATACCCACCGTTTCAATCAATCCATCAGTAGGCACAGCATCATTCGGGTGGTAATCATGAATTGGGTCGTCTACCCGGCTTATATTCATATCCAACCGAGATCTTCCCCCATCTTTGTATTTGTTTTTCAAAACCCTAATCAATAAATCAATCACATATTTTTAAACTATGTAATGTATCTCGCAAATTGCTTTGGTCATGGCGGCTAGAATGATGCCAGAGGCTTCAAGTAAACTATATAATCTACAATTCACATCTTTTAAATCATCATTAGGTGGAAATTCGATGTTCAATTAGATAGTTACCCTTATTGTGTAAAATTTAAAGGGAAAGAACAATTTGGGAGGAAATTGGTATGTAAGTTTTAATTCATTAATAGTTATGCTAATTTAAATTGTAATTCAATATTTATATATCTGATCAAAAAATAGAATACAATTCGAATATGTATTAATGTTAGGAGGGCTTCGATTTGGCAGCCCCAATACCAGATATATAAGAAGATGAAGATAGACAAAAAGTTTTTCATTGCTTTTCTTATGTTAATTAAGGCTTATTTTTGTTTTTTTCAAGTTGAAAGTGATAAAATTTATCTATGTATATTGTCTAACAGTTGCAGAAGTTACCCAAAATCAATGTTGTATATGTCCCCATTGGATGCTTGGAAGATGCTTGGGATTTAAGAAGATCATAAAAGTGGTCGATTTGGTGAATCTTTTGGAATAAGTATTTGAAGCTAGAGTAGATATCAGAATGCCCAATTGCGTATAAATGAAAGCGTTAGTTCAGTTTGTTGGTCAGAACATGGAACTAATCTTGCCATTGGTACCATATGTGGTAATATTTAGGTAATGTTAATCATCGATAATGCTGCCAAACTCATGCTATATATCTTTTTCATATAGAATATATTTGTTTCAGTTATGGGATGCAATTTATGGATGGAGATACCAAACTCATGCTATATATCTTTTTCATATAGAATATATTTGTTTCAGTTAGTCAATGTTATATTCGGGAAGCCATGATACAGGTATTCTTCAACGTGACCCACGTGCACATGGATGTTTTGTTAGTAAGTTAAATGGTCGCAAGTCAGAGGTGTGCGAACTTCATTGGTGTGTGATAACTGCCAATTATAGCATCAACCGGGAGTGATAAGGAGGTACGCAGTTAATTTATTTTGATATAAATACATATATACATTAACAAGTCTATTGGCTATGATTCAACTATGTTAGAGGATATTGTTGGTCACTGTGTCCCAGTGTCAGTATAGTTGATTGTTGTAGTTTGTTTATTGTCCATACTAATTAATTGATGTCACATATAGAAGGAATTTGGTATAATCTTGAGCTCTGATTTTGGGGCTCAAAAGAGATGTTATATTGGTCATACAAACCGTTTTGTTAATGGCTTGTTAGAAATGCGTACTAAATGAAGCTATAAACAACCTCTTAACTAAAGTAGCAACCTTAGACATGCCTGATGGAGATATCACTAAATTACAACTATGATAGTAGTATATCTTAAGTTCCATATGGTGATATTACTGATTGAGAATCTGGAATAGCCTTTTTTAGTTTTGCTTTGATGATCAATGGCAGTTTCAATATTTTTAGTCACCCCCGAAAAGGTGGTCTGATTTGAATTGTGGAGTCAAAACACATCTTACAACTCTAGGTCTGACAACTTGGTAATAACGTATCATCATACAAGAGTTACTTTAAAGAAAAAGAATTGAACATTTCTAGATGTTGGACATTGCTAAAAGAATTCACAATAGGGTAAAGGAGCATGTTTAGTTTTTTAAAGGTGACAAGGTTAATGATGATAGTGAATGTTTTTACATACGAAAGTTACCGAGTCTAGGCTGGCTATATCTATTGTCATATTTACGCATTGTGTTTAAATTATTGATTGCTGCAGTTGTGAGATTTAAGTCTATATATCGTTGTGCCTGTATTCTATCATTACTACAACAAAAAATACTGATATATAATTGTATGTTCAAACAGGGAGGAAATTAACGTGCAGATAATTATGCGGATCAGTTACTGCCTGGAAGAAATGGTTTTGTTTATGAGAGTAATGTTATTTCCAACCCACTACTGCTTACCTTGGGATAACTTGGGAGAACCCAATGCGAATGGCTCAACTGCATTTCGAACGAAAGATTGAAATAAATGAGACCGAACCTTCTCATAATCCTCAGAGAATGATCATTATCTGATGTTGAGTTTATGGCTTCACAATCCCGACCACCAACATGGAATGTAGGTCAAAACTACACAGAAAGCGGGGCAAGAACTTTCAGCTGTTCCATTGTGCTTTTTCAGTGGGAAGAGCGACTCTAGAAAAGTTTCCGAGAGATTATCATGTAGAGGTATGTTAAGTGAATCCAAATACTACTTGTGCTATATTACCCGCCTATAAACCTTTGGCGCAAACAATAGTTGTAGATTTGGGTTCTGGATAAAGAAAAGAATCAAACATTTTTCATCCGCAAAGATGGTATTCCTGATGCTGGTGAAATTTTTATCTGTACTATTTGATAATTGATTGTGTTTATTCCATTGCCTTTTATTCCAAGTCATTTCCAGTTGAGAATGGAGCATTTAACTCTTATAGTGAGGAATTTTTGATTAAATGATGCTATTTTCTTTCTTTGTTAGTGATATGCAATCCATGAGTTGAAAAGGCAAAAACTATAGTTTAATTTGTAGAATATGAGTACAAACAGATGCTTTGTATGGAGGCTGCATCAATTAAAAGCCCATTACGCGGATCCCTAGTGAAGAACGGAAAGCGAGGCTAGAACTTTCATCGGTTCCTTTGTGCAATTTCAGTGGGAAGAGCGACTCTAAAAAGTTCTCGAGGGAGTATCATGTAGAGGTATGCTAACTAAATCCAAATACTACTTTGAAAAGATTAGTGTAATAATGTACATATGTTTTTGCTACATTTGCATGTCATCACATATTTCCTACCAAAACACTTCCCGGTCTTCTATTGTTTTCCAAACCCTACACTGAACCCTCACAAAATAATCGATCCCAATCACTGTCAAAAAAACACTTCAGTAATATTCGTATCTTCACAGATCCATATACATCTGTGCAACACATAGGCTTTTTTCTGTAAACCATAATATTCGTATCTTCACACACAAAAAAGGACGATTCCCTTTTTCGGTATATCTTGAAGATTTTAATCCTTTAGGATCGTCTTCTAAATATCAGCTTCTCCATATTTGCACTTTTCTGCTTTGATTTTGGTTCTCAGTTTTAAATACATATCGTGCTTTTTTATTCATGTTTGTTATAAACCCTAATTTATTTGTTTTTTTCTAATTTATTTGCAAATTGTTTTATTGCAGATTGTTTTATTAGCACGTTCTAATCCTATGTGAGGTAATTTCAATATTATATATAAATGCTTTGATTTTAAACCTTTTAGATGCTTATTTTTACACTATTTATATGTGGTTTGGACAACAGATAAAGGAATGTTTGGATACAGATTTTACAACTTTGTATACTGTTTTGATAACATAAATTTTAATATTTTTATTTCCTGTTTTTAACAGCTTTTATATGTTGTTTGTATGTTGTTTTTAACACCTGTTATGGTGTTTGATTCAGGTACCCTGCTATTAAGATATTTTATGGAGTTCTTGTCCCAAAAAATTAGAAGCTAATATGATAACTTTTTGATATAATATAATATAGATGGAAGAGTCTCTTTGGCCTCATATCCGTGAATTTGTTGATGGTGAAATTGGCCACATAATGAAAATGTCTAAAGTTGTGGGTGAGAAAGTTGGTGGTGGGCACCCTTTGTGGCCTGTTGCCATCCATGGTCATTATGTTGATGCTGGTGACTTAGCGACTCGCCTATCTGGTGCTCTGAATTTGCCAATGCTTTCCACTGGTCACTAACTTGGACGTGATAAGTTGGAGCAACTTCTGAGGCAAGGAAGAACAACTAAAGAGGAAATTAATACTACCTACAAAATATGCGTAGGATAGAGGTTGAGGAGACGAGCCTCGATGCATCTGAGGTAGTTATAACTAGCACGAGACAGGAAATAGATGAACAATGGTGGTTATATGATGGGTTTGACCCGGTGCTAGAGAAAAAACTTTGGCCTAGGATGAGGTGGAACGTGAGCTGTTATGGCAGGTTCATGCCTCGCCTGTTTGTAAGTGCCAAAATTGTTCACTATTTATGCCCTTTTTGCTGTGGTTAATGATGTCTGCTGCTTTTTACAATCTTTTTGGTTTATGTGGTTTCATTCTGGGTGAGACCTGCTTATTTGGAAAACAAACTTTGATAAATGAGGGAGGGTAAACAGTATTAGATGAGCTTATGGACATAAAGCCACAAAACCATTTAGAATTTTTTTTTAAGAAATGGAAAAATGAAAATGGCCTAAGCAAATAACATCTAATTTATATGACAAAATGCAACAACTGATACTTTGAATATTGAATTTACTATATGGAAGTTACAGCATGACAATCCTATAATTATATGTATAGGACAAGACTGCTTAGGTGTTGGCAAGGGTAAATATATGAAACTCTGAAACAGCAACACCGTAATCACAATGGCTATGACCATATCCATCAGGTTGGAGACACCTTTGCCTCAAAGCCCTGTACTAAAAAGGTTGCCCAACTTACAGCAATATAAAGGTAAAAAGTATTTCGTATATTTGTTTATTTGTGGAATTGTTGGCAAGATAACTACTGATTTAGGATTTAGAATATGATTGCTAACGACTTTAAGCGCAATGCCAAACGCCCCCTTCGATTTGTTTAGCTACCAGACTGAAAACATTACACAATAATGTATTATCTTACTATGAATTGTAACCTGCAAGTGCAGAATACTCTTCTAAAGACTACTGTATTAAATTCAATCAATGGATTGGATCCTTTTATAGATGTTTTTCATAGATACAAGGAACATCTATTTTCTTTACTTCAGCTGTTTTTCCATATACATGCCCTTAAACGATCAACTGAGAATTTTTTTTAACTTAATCTTGCGTAAGTTGAAAATCTATGTATGAGAGTAGAATATGGGAGATTAGAATGCTGGATATTAGAACGTGGGAGATAAGAATGTGGTCATCTAGAATGTAACTTATGAGCTTCACTTGCAAAGTTAACAAACGATCGCCAGACCAGTTTATGTGTACCACACTATAATATATAAACAGTGGGTTCGGAAATCTTTAGATAAAGGTGTTCTATATAAATATTTCCTTACTAGAATCAATAACCAACAGGTTTAGGCAATATTTATTATAGTATCTACAATAGATCAAACTTTCTTGGAACAAAATCCACTATATGTAAAGCACAACCTCTAAATGGTGGTGTCATAGGAACCAAATACAGTTCTTTCAGGCCAGGGAGCTTAAAGTGGATGTCGCCTGGAGTGGTTTCTTCGTTCTCTTATTTGGACGAAATGTGTCATACTACTGTGGAGCCCGGTGGAGTGTCTCCCACTTAAACCCAATTCCAGGTTCAGCAACACGGATTCCTTTTCATCTCTCCCCTTTTTCAGATCAAAATCTGCCACATGGATAACTCTCAACCGGGATCGTTGTTAAATTAATTTTGTATTATTTGCCAAATATGAAAGCTCTTAACCCCGAACTTATTATTGCGTATACTACAGCTAGAGAGATTGTGGAATTGGTCAAGTTTGTTGCTCCCAAAATGATGGAATGAGGCAGTGCTCATTCTTTTTTATCTACAATTGGAGAACTTTTCGGTGTCTTGGAAAACAAGCACCCCTCAGCCGATTGCCACTTGAGGCCTGTCACTGATATTATTCAAGAATGAATGGGAAATGCAAATGCATTTGAAGTTGCTTCAATACTAAAGTGTAAATGTTTTGTATACATTGTTCATGAAGGTACTTTTTCGTGGACCATTGACTTGTTCTCATTTGTAATAGAACATTTTTTATGCCGAAATTATTTTTATTGTTAAAATTTTTCTGTTGCAGATAAACATAACGCCGATTTAGGATTGCCTTAGTTACTCTTTTGGTATCTGACAAGAAAAAAATCCCGTCGATGTTACGTCCAGAGGGGGGAAGACCACGTGGTTCATCTCCTAGGTTTGAAAAGGATGACATTAATGTACATACAAGGGGTCAAATTAAGAGGTAACATATCTTTTGGCGGTTGCTTTCTTTTAAGATCTAAAAATGAATATGAAATACGTAATAGTTTTTTCTAATAAGAGAATAATACTGATGAATATTGACTTCTAACTTCCACTACCAAGCACAATGAAAAAGCTATACACCGATATGTCCAAATCTCGATTTGTGGTAAATTTTCTCATTAATCAATGAAGTTGCAATTCGACTGAAGACCATCAGCAATTTTGTTGCAGCTAATGAGAGATCTGGCAACCAACCTATCTGTTAAACACACAATGAATATGTATTTCACTAATAACGATTTCTTTTCCATCTACATTATATAAGAAGCCTCAAATCTAATGAAATTATTGTTGCAAGTTGAACATCCATACTTACACGAGAATGCACGAAAACAACACAGTAACACGCTGAATTCAGATCTTACCAACAATGGTTTCACTCTTAGCCTCATTTTCAAATTCTCTAAGGTAAGTGAAACAACACCGTTTCACTTGGGACCAGTTTTTATTTTGATGCCACTTCTAGGGATTTCACCAGATGAAATGCATCCTTAAGTTTTTCGACTACGAATCTCATTGCATCCTTGATACTGTTAGTAGTTCACATATCACTATATTTCATTGTCGTGAGTTTGCATTATGCTTTTATTATATCTTAAAAAATATGCGATTGATGTAGAATTGATAAAGCGTATACCTTTGCTGCTTACTACTTCCACAAGGTAAACCCATTAACCAACACCGCAGTTGGTGCAGAGTGGACCGGGAAAGCTTCAGAACAACAACATATGGTTTGTGTTCTCATCAATTTATTATCTTTTTATTATGTTCTGTTATACATATTTCTGTTACAAAGTTTGTGTTACTCACATAGGGAGGACTTACGTACTGAAAAATTAAAATTTGCGTCCTCATCCAGATTTTGTAGCTTTCTACGGGGTTGTACTTTATGGTCCTGGTGGCTAGGTTGCCACGGTAACATAATTCATGGTTAATGGCTCTCTAAGGACTTCTTTGCACAAGAATGAGAAGTAACATATCTTTGTTTTCTTTTAAGATCTAAAAATGAATGTGAAGTAATAGTTTTTTCTAATAAGAGAATGATATTGATGAATATTGATGGTTGTTCAATAATCATCAAGATTCTAGATAAGCAGAAAGGTCGCTTAATTTTTGTGGATATTGCTTTCCTTATGATTTTGTTGCTCTAATCCTTTAATTTATATGAGCAAAGGTTATTGATGTGACAAAGATGTTTCTTTCTCATTTCATGGATCAACTCCCATGTTATGATTTATGAGAACGTAAATGAAATCATTAATACTTCAAATAATACAACTCATGTGATTGTTTCGCTAAATTTTAGTTGAAAATTGGAACTTATGTCTTCAGGTACACCAAGTTGCGCAATGCGAGTGCAGATTGGAGATTTTTAAGTATGATCTTGATTATCATATTTATTGTAATTAGATAACTCTTATCTTTTTCTATAAATTTACAACTGAATTCTGGTTATGCTTTTTTATTAGTACTATTTTTCACCGTACGAAGAAACATAACTTTCCTACCTATCACACTAACATGGTGACATTTCCCAAACAAAT
Organism: Glebionis coronaria; assembly: GCA_025667525.1. NCBI lineage: Eukaryota > Viridiplantae > Streptophyta > Magnoliopsida > Asterales > Asteraceae > Glebionis > Glebionis coronaria. The sequence continues at coordinate 74,959,653 of CM046876.1, forward strand.
TTTATGTCATTGTATTAGTAAATGGCCAGGATCTGGGAGTTCAAAATGGGTATTTTTTTATACATGGTGTAATTGGTCACTCTCTTCCTCTTAAATAAATAAGTACTATACAAATGTCAGATTACAAAAACTTTATTGTAGCAAGAAAATCAAACTGGTTAATTTGCGAGTTTTGCGAGCTTCAGGGCTCAAGATTTTAACATTACCACTTTCTTGAGATTCAGGTGTCAGAAGCTGTTCAAGATCTGTTCTTAGAAGTACTGTTGGGTCCTGGATTAGATCGCCATTTGCTATGATCATACGTGCAGTGATGAACTCGCCACTTCCAACAGCAGGAAACATATGACTATGCGATTCTTTCAACTGAGTGTTTCAAATTACTTATTTAGTACTATGATTGAAAGTTAGCATGTTACTACATTATTTTAAGTCAATTAGAAATTTTATCAAAATACTGAAATCTACTTTAAGAAAACCAAATAAATACTTATATAAGTAATCTCAGAGACCCTAAAACTTCGGCATCACAAAAGTTATTGAAGTGTGACCCTACTTCATTCCTAAACAAATATCAATACGAATTTTGCTAATAGGAGTCTCTCAAGTATTTTTAAAAGCATAAAATATAAAATATGTAACCATAATGAGAAATTGAGAATGATACCTTGACATAGCATGCCTTGACATAGTTTGATTCAGATGATTAACGTTTAGTGATTCTACCAAGTGGTTTGTAGGTTTTGGGTTTAAGATCTGCTAAGGGCCTTTTAGGCGAACCGGATAAAAAGTCTGACATAACTAGGTGAGAGTTCGAAGAAGATATTCTTCCGTTTGGATGTCATTGCACAACTCGACCCACTAACCACTAACATTTTCCGTTCTAAAAAAAGAAAACATCATGTGAAATATATTATGTCTCTATGCAATTCGTTTATCTTTTAGGCTGCATGAAGTGGTTCGGTCGACTGATTTGATCGGCCGAATTCGATCTCGGCCGGCCCGTTGCGACGACCGAGTCGAGTCGGCTGACTCCACGAAGTCGATCCCAGGCACGACTTTTTTCAAAATTAAAAAAAGTTCTATTTGTCTTCTTTTTTTCACTTTTTCATACTAAAAAACTTTATTTAGTTTTAATTATGTTCTAATTAAATAAAATTTATAATTAATTATTAGATTTTAATATATCGAGCTTTAAGTGGTTGGTTTTATACTTAGAAATCGATCATTTTCTACAAAAACTTGAGGTTGATTATTCAAAAAGTTATTAGCTACATATTACGTTGTTTATTGTGAATTTTTATGAACACATTTTAATATGTATCCATCTGTTTGTTAATATTATTTAAAAGTTTAATTTAAGTTTTTGTTTGATTAGGACCTTAACAAAGTTTACCTTTTGCATCTTGATTGTTTTACAATACTTCTTTAAAAGTAATGTCATGAGATGCAATAAATATTACTTGAGTTTTTATGTCAAACATAACGAACTTTCAAATTCAAAGTCAATATGGGTTTTTTACAACAATTTTGTACATTAATATTTAGCCAAATAAAAAAATGTAAACATGTAAACAATAATTATAAATCATGTTTATCAACTTAGTAATATAAGTAATAAAACAAAACGAAAACAATTTGACTAACATTTCTAATGTGCTTTAAAAAAAATAAAGAAAAAATAAAAATTTCAAACACCAATACTTAGCTAAATAAAGAAATGTAAATGATACTTAAAAGTCATACCCGCCCATCGGGCGGGTTTTGCAACTAGTATATATATATATATATATATATATATATATATATATATATATATATATATATATATATATATATATATATATATAGTGTAACTTTATTTACAGAATCCATCTTAGTGACAGAACTTGCAGAACTCTTGTTTTTAAAGGCAAACATGTATGTCTGAAGGAGTACATGGATGTTTTTAGAGAATATTTGTATTCGCGAAGCATATTTGAAGTTATTTATGTAAAAAATAAAAAAATTATATATATATATCAAAACACATACATGTTTGAGGGTGTGCATGCATGTATGTGCACGCATTAAAAAACATACATTTTTGAAAGCGCGCATGCATGTATATGCACCGATCCAAAAACATACATGTCCGCTTTCAAAAACATACATGTTCTCCTTCAGACATACATGTTTGCCTTAAAAAATAAGAGTTCTACAAGTTCTGTCATTAGGATGGGTTCTGTAAATAAAGTCCCCCTATATATATATATATATATATATATATATATATATATATATATATATATATATATATATATATATATATATATATATATATATATATATATATATATATATATATATATATATATATATATATATATATATATATATATATATATATATATATATATATATATATATATATATATATATATATATATATATATATATATATATATATATATATATATATATATATATATATATATATATATATATATATATATATTCATCTTTCAACTATAGTTGTTTTCTTTCTAATCTATAAATTTACCTACTTGTCAATGACTAAGATGTTGTAGTAGCCAAACATTTCCAGCTCCAAAATTTTACACATCATATCACAAATTGTATGAAGAACCTACCATGGCCAAGAAAGTCACTAAAAATTGGTAAGAAATGATATAACCTCATTCCCTTGATTTATAAAATCACTTCATAATTTAATATACATACATTTCAATTGTTAGTGTAGTTAATACGACAATTGATGATAAGATATTCATGTTTTTCTTGATCCTTTGGGGAGAACATGTATTATTTTCCACAAGGACACATGGAACATGTATGTTATATATCTTTATATGTGCAAGTATGCAAGCAATATTTTTTTAATTATGATGCATTGATTTAAGTATTTAGATGCATCCTAAATTATACTAAATATTTTATTATAATTTGTTAACGATAATTATATTTAATTGGCCTATGGTATGTTCGGAAAAATTAGGTGTAAGATGTATGTTGTAAACTTTTAACTATAAGTTCATAAATGCAAAGTTCTCTTAACATGATCTTTTCGATAAAAGTGTGTGGTAAATTATTTGTTATATTAAAATGTATAATAACTAAAAAAATACATATATAAAAGATCATAATATTATTTGAGGGTATACCGATAAGTTACAGTTTAACAACTCTTAACAATTTGAAAAGTTACATGAATCGATTTTTCCTTTATAAGCTACTTGTTTAAAAATAAAACTTAAAAATCATGTGTCCAAATAAAACAAATTGTTTTAAAAGAGATTATTTAAAAAAAGCTAATAGCTGAAAAAAAACTCTATATAAGGTCTTGCCATTATGAAATCTAATGTATTAGTTGTTTGCCTTAAAGTGACTTAAGTGACTTCCATTACGAGGATGCATCATCTCCACCACAAACAATGATTCCATCAAACCTGCATCGACAAGTTACATTACATATATATGGAATTTTTTAAGCACTAACTTTAATACTTCATTAATAATGGTTTATCAACATTAGGTACCTTTCTTCATGAACCATTAAACTCTTAAATCCCATTGTGAACTTCATTCCTAGACAAGGCTCGAATTTTTGTGCATTGAGGTATCTATTGACACTGATAATGAACGATGATTCGACGTCCCTTTTTAAAAATTATGTCAGTTTCATTTAATCCAGTGATGTGAAAAGAGTTATAGTAGTTATTGCATGAGGTGCTATTGCAAGGACGGAAAGATGAATAGTTATCCTTAATCCATCAGGCGCACTAATGACACGGGCAGTAGGTTTCCTACAAAATGGGAAGACATTGAAAAAAGTACGTTCTCGCATTGGGTGACTCTTTTACTTCACTTTGCTTACTAATAAAATTATATAAGTATGATGAGAGACCTAAAGCTGGCGAGGGTATAGCCTATGATTTTTGGCAATTTTGGCGCAGTAGTATTTATATCCAATTCTAAAGGAGATGCAGCTATTAGATAACGGTGTGTGGTGATAGCGGATGGTTTTGGTGGATGGCGGCAGCGTTCGTGGTGGTGGTGGTGGTGTTATTAAAAAATTAAAGTGGGGAAGAAAGGTTGGGGTAAGATGTTTTTTTAAAGAAAGCTCCAATGGCAAAGGAATTCATGTATGGAATAAAATGGGTTAAGAAGGTTACTCTTGGAAGTCACTTATAAATGAAGATCCAAGAAGCTATTGCACAATTCTAGCTAAACACTTCCTAGCCAAATGTGATAAACATTGTTTTCTTCATCTTCGGTAATTTTAGAAAATCCAAGGAGGTATTCAATCTGAATGACTCCAAAAACGAGTGGAGAAAGTAGATGGCATAGAAGAACACATTATATAAATGGTTCGACGTAGTGCTTGTCATATATGATACACTGGGCCTAAAAACATCTCGACTATCATAAATTACAAGCACTACGTCGAACCACTTATATAAATCGTGTCTTCTTCTAAGGCATCTACTTTGTCCCACTCGATTTTGAAGTCATTCAGATTGAATACCTCCATGGATTATCTGAACTCACCGACAATGAAAAGAAAACTATGTTTATCACATTTGTCTAGAAAGCGTTTCTCTAGAATTGTGCAATAGGTTCTTGGATCTTCATTTATAAGAGATTCCAAGAGTAATCTTCTTAACCCATTTTCTTCCAGACATGAATTCCTTTGTCATTCGAGCTTTTTTTTAAAAACATCTAACCCCAACCTTTCTTCTCCACTTTAGTTTTTAATAACACGACCACCACAACCATCGCCGCCATCCACCAACACCATCCATCAACACCACATACCGCTATCCAATCGCTGCAACTCCTCCATAATTGGACTTAACGACTACTCTACCAAAATTGACAAAATCCAGAAGCAATACCCTCGCTAGCTTTACGTCTCTCATTATACTTATATTCTTTTATTAATCAGCAAAGTGAAGTAGCGATCCAAAGTCATCCAATGCTAGAACCTCCTTGTTGCAATGTCTGCTCATTTTGCAAGATACCTACTGCCCGTGATACTAGCGCACCTTATGGATTAAGGAAGACTACTCATCTTTCCATCCTTACAACAATACACCATGCAATCACTATTGGCACTCTCTTTACATCACTAAATTAAATGAATTTGGCATAATTCTTAAAAGGGGAAGTCGAATCATCGTTCATTATCATTGTTAATAGATACCTCAATGCACAAAATCCCAAGCCTTGTGTAGGAATGAAGTTCACAATGGGATTTTAGAGTGAAATGGTTCATGAAGAAAGGTACCTAATGTTGATAAACCATTATCAATTACGTATTAAAGTTAGTGCTAAAAAATGCCACATATATGTAACGTAACTTATCGATGCATGTTTAAAGGAATCATTGTTTGTAGTGGAGATGATGCATCCTCAGAATGGAAGTCACTTAAGATCACTTTAAGGCAAACAACTAATACATTTGATTTCATAATGGAAAAAGCTTATATATAGTTTTATTTACACCTATTAGCTTTTTGTTTCAAAAATAATCTCTTTTAAAATAATTAGTTTTCATTGGACACTTGAGTTTTAATTTTTTACTTTAAACAAGTAGCTTATGAATGAAAAATGATTCATGAAAGTTTTTCAAATTGTTAAGAGCTGTTAAACTGTAAGTTCTCGATATACCCTCCAATAATATTATAATCTTTTTAAATGTGTCTTTTTAAATTATTTTACATTTTAATATAACAAATAATTTACCAAACACTTTTATTAAAAAGATCATGTTAAGAGAGCTTTGCATTTAACAACTTATACCTAAAATCTTACAACATTCAACTTACACCTAATTTTGTCGAACATACCCTAGGCCAATTAAATCTAATTATTGTTAATAAATTATAAGAAGATACTTATTATAATTTAGTGATGCAACTAAATACTTAAATCAATGCATTATAATTCAAAAAATATTGCTTGTATTCTTGCGCATATAAAGTTATATAACATACATGGTCCATGTGTCCTTGTGGAAAATAATACATGTTCTCCCCAAAAGGATCCTAAAAAAGATGAATATATTATCATCAATCATCGTATTAACTACACTAACAATTGAAATATATGTATATAAAAATATGAACGGATTTTATAAATCAAGAAAAAGAGGTTATACCAGTTCTTACAAATTTCTGTAGAGACATTCTTGGCCATCGTAGGTTCTTCATATAATTTCTGATATGAAGCGTAAAATTTTGGAGCTAGAAATGTATGGCTAATACAACATTTCAGTTATACCCAAGTAGGTAAAATTATAGATTAGAAACAAAGAAACTATAGTTGAAAGATAAATATATTTAAATCCAAAGAATGTAAATATAAATGGTTTCAAATCATTTCATGCAGTAACCGTTATTAAAACTCAAAAGTCAAAAGATTCATCCAACGCGTTTGAACATGTTTTCCAAACTCCCTATTGCTTATGAACTTGAATTGTTACTTACGCAAAAGATGTGCTCAAATTATCTTATATCACGATGCAATTTTTTGTTAAAAATGAGCCAGTTCTACAAAGTGGTTACCATTTGATAATGATCTCCACTCGACGAAAAGAAGTCATTTATGTGAAAATAAAATCTATGAAATATAATGGGGTAAAATGATTCAATTAAATTACAAATTATTAATTAGCACATTGAGTAGCATGTATATTTAATAAAAAAATTTCATCCTAAAATATTCTTACGCCTAATATTATTCCCACTAGTACGGGCTAAATGTAAAGTTTTGTTCGCTTGACCGTTCCAAGGCAAAAGGAATCAAAATCAAATTAAATATTACAAATTAGTTATACTAATAATGGAATAAGACTGGAATAGATGTAATAAAGGATGCAAATCCTAGATTGAACCGCACACATTACATTTTTATCATCACATATTTTATCGCAAAAATCTAATGACCTTATCTTTAAGCTCTATAGTTTCACGAGTGTTTGGTATTTTTATACCTATTGTGTGTTCATATTATCTACTTTTCTACTAATTACTAAAATACCTTCCATCAAGAAATGTGTTAAGATATATGTGAAATATTTGAATTAATCAAATTCAGTTGTTGTTTGCTAAAAAGTGGATCATCCACAGGAATAGATTACAAAAATCTATGTACTGGAACAAACTAATATGAGCCACCTGAATCAAAAGTATACATATTTAATAAAAAGAAAACAAAAATAAAACTGGCAAATTTTTTGTTAAGATTGCACGGGATCCATATTAATATTATGAATTATTTTTTATAAAAGAAAGTTTGCAAATGTTTCCTCTTATGTAACCAAAAACTCGTGTCCACGTATGATAAAGAAAATGATCAACATTATCAAAGACGACAACGACTAGTGTGCTACCCTTTTCCAGAAAAATGGCATACGACTTTGTAGTTATAAATATGCATTAATAAATATGTAATAATTGATTCCCTAGTTGACGGATTGAACATGATCGTTGTTGATCAAGAATAAGAGACCTTTTCGTCCTTCAATTGACGCAAGATAAAATGAACTATGGCTATATCCTCATCTTTAAACCTCTATCAATTATATATATCTATCTATACCACTTTTTGGTTAAAAATGGTACATATTGACGAATGTCGGTACACTATTCTCTTAAGTAAACTTCAAATTTATAAATAAAGCACCATGGTAAATTATTTATCAGGTTAGCTTATTACTTACTTTAAAATCAGAAACTTGTCATATCATTCTAACAAAACATATATACACTTTAGGTAATGTACACTATGGCTAACTTTAGATTTATATGTCTCATAAAATAAGAACAAGTGAACTTCGTCATTATCAATTTAGCCATATAGTGGTTATTGTAGGTTTAAGTTTTTTCCGCTACTAAGTAAAGATACCTAAAACATTAATTATTGTACATAAATATTGAGAAAACGATTTTTTTACAAGAACGGTCAGGTCCATCACATGTATAAGAAGTTGGTTAGTCTAAAGATGTTATTTCGACATCTCAAAGAGATGAACAGGTTTTATAAAAACTAATATATAGATCGCATCATAAGGCAAAGAATGGTAAGCATTTAATATTCTGGCATTTATACCAATAAGCCTATTAATTAAAATAATGCAAACAAACTCTAACTAAGCTAAACAATCAAGGAGAATGTAATAGTAGTAATTGATGCGAATATTAAATATTGAAATGAAAAGGAAAAAAGTTATTGTATTGATTGATTACCTTCTTGTTATTGGATTGAACATAATTGCTTGTTGTTGATCATATGATCATCTTTTATAATTTTTTAGGAATGGGTTCTTTTCGGGTTTAGACAAGCATGTATATATAGCAATTAGTTGTATAGTAGTATGTTTATTTAATATTATTAGTAGTATATTATTATTTTTATTTAATGATACATAATATTTAACTGGATGTAATACTATACTTTTTTATTAGTAATAATATACTTTGAATGTAATACGTTTCGTTTTTGTTATTAGTAATGTTAGACTTTGGTGGTAATATGTATTATTAATGTTGTTAGTAATATTATACGTTGTTGAGTTAGCACAGAAGGTACTTGCGCGGTGTGGCGATGATTATCGTGTAATATAATTTTCAACAAATATTTTTTTTGCAATGACATTTCAAAAAGTGAATTTAAGGTTTGTGTAACTTTATCTAATTGTTTTCTCGAACCGATGGTAAATTAGGTTCTCGTCTGAACCCGTTGGTTTTGTTCGATTTTTAAAAGTATATACACCATCAATTTAGGTAAACAACATATTTATGATTTTGTATATATATATATATATATATATATATATATATATATATATATATATATATATATATATATATATATATATATATATATATATATATATATATATATATATATATATATATATATATATATATATATATATATATATATATATATATATATATATACATATATATATATATATATATATATATACATATATATATATATATATATATATATATATATATATATATATATATATATATATATATATATATATATATATATATATATATATATATATATATATATATAGTGTAAGGTTTTTTTAAGAACCAAATAAATGTACAGAACTGCGAGAACCATCTTTATACTCTTAAAAATGCATATGTATTTTCATTATTATGTTTAAGTTAACATTTAATAATTATTTTATTTGTTATAGACCTGAGTATAATGAGCGATATGATCAGTGCACATGTATTTTCATATTATCTAACAAAAAATAGTTATAATACATACAAAACAAATACATGTGCATGGTCCTAGGATCCATGTTCCTAGTGACCTACGATAATGAAAATTCATGTTTTTCTACCTAATGAACTAACCCGATGAATATACATGTGCATTTTAAGAGTAAAAAGGTGGTTCTCGCAGTTCTGTACATTTATTTGGTTCTGAAAATAACCTCACCCTATATATATATATATATATATATATATATATATATATATATATATATATATATATATATATATATATATATATATATATATATATATATATATATATATATATATATATATATATATATATATATATATATATATATATATATATATATATATATATATATATATATATATATATATATATATATATATATATATATATATATATATATATATATGCTTTTAGTTGTTGTATAATATGAAAATATATCTGTATTTTAAGTAGTGGTGTGTTAATTATATACTACCTCAGCCCCAAAATAAGTGTCCAGTTTGTCTTTTTGATGTCTTTTTTCTTCAACTCTGATCGAGACATATTTTTTGTGTTATATAATACTTGATGAAAATTATATTAATTAAAAATACACGTAAAAAATCAGTCATATACTCTTCATCAAGAATTATATAACATAAACAAAAATATTAGGTCAAATTTTAAAAAGAAACTACAAAAGTCAAATGTGGACACTTATTTTAAGACATTAAGAATATTAATTAGTATTAAGGAATTTTTTCACTGGTGTATTAGTTATTATGTATAATTAAGTTATAATATGTTAAATTTTGTTTCAACTAATGCCATGTTATAATGTCACTATTTTAATTTTTTAATTTTCTATAAGTTGTACAATTTACGTAAATTAATTTTTTACAATTATTATATATAGTAAAACTAAATATTATATGTAGATATATTAAATTAAAAATAAGACTAGGATATATTTCAATTGCATTTATTTAATGTAATATCACGTGACAATAAATATAATATTATGTCATTAAAAATAATACAACGCAATATGATATTGTGTATTACAATATATTCATATTAATAATAGTATATACCTTAGTTACAAATAGATTATTTAATTTTAGTATTTTAATAAAAAAATATTCTATATCTTTTGAAAATGAAATCTAAGGAAAGAAATATTAATTTTTAGGTTTATACATTTTCAGGTCATAGAACCTCAACGAGTCATCACATGACCTTTCACGTATTGAGGTATGATTAAAAACATTGTATCTTTTTGGAAGTTTGAACGTCGATTGTCATGTTACATACCTACGTATAACTTTGTGGTTCAGAAAATAATTCATAAATGAGTAAATTACGTAAGAAGTATAGTGTCAAAGAGTTTGACGAGACATTAAACATGCAAACCAAAACTTAAGAGGCGTCTTTGCTAATTTATTAAGTTTGATTTCTTTAAATTATGTAAATACATCTCATGTATCGAAGAGAACGACTAAAAAAGAGGCGTTAGAACGGTTAAATTCATTTAATAATTTAGAATCAGAGTTTACAAATAGGTCCCAACAATAATGTAATAATAAACAGTTTCAAAAAGTTCATCGAATGGTAATCAGTATTTTATTGCCACTAAAATATCCAGTGCGACTCCATGCTCCTCCAGCTGCTCTTAAACCTAAGTACCTGAGAAATACATGCTAAACGTCAACACAACGGTTTAGTGAATTCATTGTTTGCAAGTAAAAGCAGTGGACCATAAGATTCCAAGTATTCAGTTTACAAAAGTCAAATAGCATCAATTATTGCACTAAGCTCATGAAACTAAAATGTTAACATAGTTCATACAAGTTTGCCCTTAGTAGGTAATTTTCCATATTACCTAGTGTTCTCAAATACAATGTGTCTGTTTGACTAGTTCAGTCGGTCAAGTAAGCGCGACATACTCGGATAGGGATGTTAGTTGATGTAGTGTTTTTAGTCATTTACTTTAGGAAAAGCAACTAAACACGGTAAGTATTAAATTCCACGTTTTAGGGAAAATGTAAAATCGAATATTAAGAGTTTGTTCTCGAAGGAAGTGTGTGTGTGTGCCAAGTATTAATAAAAATTATTTGGATTAGATGGTTTTTGCGTGTGAAAAAAGAGAAAAATAAAGACGAGTTACGCTAAAATTAAACTAAGACGATAAACGCGATTTAACGCAAATCTAGACGTAAAAATAAATATTATTTAAAAAAATTTCAAAAAATTACAGTTAAATCCTAAAAAAGAGAACTAAGGCCTAAAATTAATAAAACTTTTTGTAACTTTTTAATTAATAAATAATTAATTTTTAAAACTAATTAAATCCTTAAAAAATAAAATAAATTAACAAAAAGCCCAATCCAAGTTTTTATGATTTGTAAACCTAGATTAAATTTTTCTAAGTATAAAAAGTATTTTTCTAAAAATTAAAACTAAATTTAACCATTTTTAATCTAGTTAATAAAAACAGAAATTAGAAAATTGATTAGAATTAAATGAACAGTGGGAAAAATCTAAAACAAATTTTTAAAAATCATAAATTAACACTAAAACTGAGGAAAAATTAAAGGAGCCCAAAAGAATAACGAAATAAGCTAATAAGATTTGATTAAGCTACGGCTTATTTATGAGAAACAAAAACAAAAAGGGTTTAAGGAATAGAAAAGGCAAAGGTATACCAAGAAAAAGCACTGGGTAAACTGATAGAGCCTGTTACTCCTTCATGAAAAGTCGTAGGTTCGAATCTGGGCCAAGCAGAGCTTTTTGTTTTTATTTTCTTTTTATTTTCTTTTTAGAGCAAAGGCACCACCAATAGCGTAAGGCTATGGTGTCAATAATAAGCTGAAAACTGTAACAAATAAGCACTAATAAGCTCACAATCAACACATACATAGCATAAGAAGAATAGACAAAATTACTACTATTTCAGATATCGGATACAAAGGGGAATCCTTTGTCTGATATCTGACAGCACACAAAACAAGTTTATCAGACATAGGCCTCTATTAAGCTTTTTGGTGAGTTTTGATAAGCTGTTAAGCCACCAATAAGCTATCAAACCACAAACAACTAACAACAGTCCTAAAGATACCTAATCTCTATAAGATTACCAAGATTCAAGCTTTAATTCATAAAATCAAACATTCAAAACCTTTCTGATGTGTATTGACTATTTTTTAATAAAACTTGCAATTTTGATTACCCCACTAAACCAGATGAAGAAAATACTCAAAACCACTATCCAACCGTAAACAAAAGTGCATAGGCAAGTTGTAGGACCTAGTGTCACCCTAAATACCTTTTAACACCTTTACCCGAACACTCCTTTAAATCTGAATAACAAAAAAATTTAAATATTTTTAAACTAAACAAACTCAAAAACCTTTTAATCTACCAATAACATGTTGCAAACGTATAAAGGACACTAGATTTACTACTAAACTACAACAAAAACAAGAACATACACATTTCACCAAAAACACAAGAATCGCAATTTTTGCACACAAGGAGGGTTCAAGCTCATTCACCTTGTGGGACCCACATCCAGGCCCCACAATGGTAGACTGAGGCCATCTCCATTTTAGCTTGAGTTGTGGTTAAGTGGCTTCTGAGAAGCTGTTGTTTATTGCAATGAGAAGGAAACGACCCTCAGACTACTACAGTCAAAGAGGGGTCTTCTTTGTACCTGTTTGAACACAAAACAAAGAAAAATAAAACTTTAAGTATCCAAACTTGTTAACATTTGGTTGTTAATAAAATGTTACCAAGTCTTGATACAGTTAGAGATTAGAACAAATAAATCTAACAGATTTTGAAAAATCTTGAAAGACAACAACTTTGCAAATAATAAGGGTAATGATAACGACCAAATATACATATTCAACCCGTTATTATAATTCCACTTTGTATTATAAATAAGAGCTTTCGATTCTTAATATATTGCGTTTTATATGCAGGTATGAAGTATGGAGAAGGAAAGTGAAGAAAATACAAAGGAGGGTCCTTATTGTGCAAATTATCCAAACTATTGAAAGAAGATTCTAGAACGCACAAAAGTGCGACGCACAATGTCAGAAGTGCGGCGCACATACCCACATCCAAAGTGCGGCGCACTTTCGGGTAAGTGCGGTGCACATTTGCTCTCAGCCAACACTATAAATTGGAGCCACTTTTACTCATTTGACATATCTCATTCTAAAAACCACTACTCTAATCCGAGTATTCTTAGCTTCTTAGTAGTATTTTCAGTATTATCCACTTTTAGGAAATACTTGTAACGAGAGTATTCCACTCTTCGATTCTTGGAGGAACGATAAAATCATGACAATTGGTACTCGTTCATTCGATCAAATCTAAGTATGATGTTCTCTTACTCCTTTCCATTTGTTACTTTGATTACTATGTTACGCTAAGCTATTGGTGACTATATGGGTATGTGAAAGTCCCTAAACTATGCTAGAAACAATAAACTTAACTAATCAACACACGTAATTACTTTTCAAACGTAATACTTATTATTGTATAATAAAGAATTACAAGTGTTATGGATAACACCGTTTGATTGAGGATTTGCTATAAGCTAATCCGGTGGTCTAGGTGGGTGGTGGAAGGTGGTGGTAGCCATTGTTGAGAGAGAGAGAAGAGAGGTTGTGTGAAAGATTAAGAAAAGTTTATTTACAAAGTGAAAACACAAATGAGACACAAGCAACACCCCTCCTTGGAAGCGAAGGAGGGGTATATATAGTCACACACGACCCTTAAACTATACATTGTACCTAGTCTAGTCTAAGCGTGTGTGACTATGATAACTAATGGGAATTCTTAAATGTCGTCACATAAAGTGAGTTTCCAACAATCTTCCCACATGGGACGACGTGTAGAATTCCTTACAATATTTTTCCTAACAAGTACATAATGATAAAGAACAAGAGCTTTCATGAAGCGTCCAATGCTGATGATGTCTTCTGAGGCCTTTGACTTTAAAACGACTCATCTTTAAAGTAACTTGTAGAAGAAATACTGTAACGGCACGAGCTAAGTAACCCATACACTTCTGGTTAAGGAGAAGCTTCTGAATTAACTTCCCCCTAATTCATGCCACATAAACTTGATGTAGAAGCTTTTAAATAGCTTCCCCCTAAATCGACAATCCTCGTAAGCAACTTCAATGCTTTCAATAAAGCTTAGAATGATTAAGCGCACAGCGGAATCTAACAAGCAAATCCCATCATATAACATGATAACGTTGCTAAGAGGGATTGAAAGTAAGGGGTACACCAAGTAGATCAACAACTTTTCTTCTCACGCTTGAATAATTCTTCTGAATTTTTCTTCCCCCTGAGAGTTCAAGTTATCCATACCAGAAAGAATCAAGACATTTCTTCCCCCACATAGTTGAAGAAAGTAAATCAATCCCAATTATGAAGCTCAAATACTGAAGTAGACACTTTATACCATTCATGAAGTTGACATCGTAACACCAGAGTCAATTAAGTCCCAGAAATGCACATATCTTCTTCCGGAGATGCACCAGAGTCAATTAAGTCCCGGGAATGCATATAGGATAATGATGATGAATAATTGCAACAACCAAACAATTAAACATCGAATCAGTAGTGTACCGTTTAGAGATTGATAACGCCACGAGTTAAAACACTGATTTTCTCTACGACTATGACAAATGTCATCCCGGAATGTCTTCAAATCAAAAGAAGGTATGAAGTTCATCGCGTGTACTCGTTGTGCGTTCAATGTGTCTTCTTCTTCCCCCTTGATGGTTTCGAAAATCGGAACCATCAATAAATCGTATGCACATGAACCTGAAATCTTGTGAGAATAATAAATAAGCTGAATTATATATTTTTGTAAGAATCAGCTGCTGAGCGATAATCTCTACTCATAAACTCTCCATGGCCATCTTTACCAACCCACTTTTAAGCAATTTGAAGTGACCACTGATAGAATGAACCAGATATATCAAACATGAAGCTGAATAAAAATCCTTCGATCTTGTGACTTAAGCTTGCACTATTGTTGAATGAGGAACGGTGGAGAAATCTCTAAGTACCCAATGCATCACTAAAGAAGTCTATAAGCACAACACCTCTTGAAATTATCCACGTCGACTAAGCACGTGACACTGAGTACAACAATGTAACCCCTTTAAGTGATAGTTATCCGACTCATCAACCAACCACCCCGAACCCGGAAACCAGATAAACAAGTCTTCATTCTGAGATTAATCACGAGCAAGTTATCTGTTTAAGGATAAAATAAGTACACGCCTTCGAAGAAATTCGTCTCCGTCTTCAAATAATTAATATCCGATCCAAAAAAAATCTATAGTCACTAAAAATATAGCCATTTTTTTTCTTGGTCTCGTCACATAAATTTTGTCACGTTGTCTCGTCTTTTAATCTCGTCACTTTGTCACTCTATCTCGTCTTGATTATGTAACTTAACAACACAAATTTGGTCCAAAATTAAATTTGACATAAAAATATGTCCAAAATAACTTTTCTGTCCAAAAGTTAACATAACAGAGACATAGCTCGGCCCAATGAAAAACAAATGTTCGGACCACAAGAATTCTCTATACCCAGTCCAACATCATCTTACGAAATACCCACAATGACCAAATCATGGGTCAAATGCTTATGTGATGTGTATGCCTTGGGATATACGGGCCAAGTCAAAAGTTAAAACCAAATGAAACAATTTGAAACCCAACATCTGTCCACCATTTTACCCACGTGTAGTGCACTAGTGTGTCTCGAAACTTCCGCCCCCATACTTGACAAGCTGGTCAAACATATAACAGTATATGGGAAGAATAATAACACAGGATAAATAAACCATATCACTTCACATAGTAAAATCCGCCCCTTTTCCACCTAGTTTATACCGCCAGTTCAATCTCCCAAAACACCATCTCAATAGCAAATCCATCAACATCATCTCAAATCAAATCTGATTTGAATCTCATTTATCTCAACATACAACCCATCTATGTTAAACCATAAAACGAATTCGAATCAACCATTAAAACCGTTTCCCATTATCAATCAATGGATGAGGCTACACGATACGAGACGAAATGAAACAAGTCTTCAGGATCGTATAATGGTCTCGGGTAGGTTACATATTTGAGATTGCATGTTGATAGATTTGAGATTAAAAATGATTTAAACAAAGATCTATGATGATATATTGTTAAACGAAAAAATAATCCTTTTAAAGATTAGAAAAAAAACGTTTAACAGCCTGAGATCATGAAGGTGAATGTTTTTCGAGCCACTGAATTTTGAGTCTAAATGATGTGATTACGAGTATGAGTCGGTTTAAAATGTTACTGGTTTGTAATAAGAGATTTGTTTAGATTACTGGTATTGATAAAAGAAGTTGAATAAAGGCTGTTATAATATAGTACATGGGTCACGGTTAAGGTTTGAATGTCCAAGTGTCGGTCAATGTTACTGGGTTGAATATTGAATGAGAATGTTTCAGTTTAAAAACATTGAGGTTTGATTTAAGCTTGAATGAAAAGAGTCAAAATCTGATTTTTTATTTTAACTGATTTAAACTCCCATCGCAATGATTATCCCATCGTAATATCTTTTGAGTTTAACCATCACAATGATCTTCACAAAATTCATTGCAATATCTAAAATATGTCATCGCAATGTAACTATATCTGTCCATCGCAATGAGACTTCATTCATCGCAATATCATCGGAAAGAATTTGGCAGCATGACGACATAACAACCATTGCGATGGATCAAGCCATCCATCGCAATGAGGACAGCCCTACCCATCGGAATGTGTAAAGAACCCATCGGAATAAATCCGGAAAAGAGAAGCCGTCGCAATGAGACCAAATGAATATGCATCGCAATATGTCATCTGAACCTCTCATCGTAATATCCATCTTAATAGCCATCGCAATAGGATTTAGACCAGTACTTTGTATCCCCGAAAA
The DNA here is from genome assembly GCA_025667525.1 of Glebionis coronaria. Lineage (NCBI taxonomy): Eukaryota > Viridiplantae > Streptophyta > Magnoliopsida > Asterales > Asteraceae > Glebionis > Glebionis coronaria. The sequence continues at coordinate 74,976,926 of CM046876.1, forward strand.
AAAATGGATCTGGACCATAATATTTGTCCTTATCCCCATAAATAGAAACATATGAATACAGGGATAAACACAAAAAAAAAACAAGGTACAAAAATTTGGATAAAAATGATTTTGATACGAGGCGTGACACAGATTTGGACAAAAAAAAATTTGATACGAGGAACTTTGACACGGATTTGGACAATCATTTTGAGACCAACAGATTGTGACAAGACAAAATAACAACTATGACAAAACACGTGACAAACATATAACAAATCGGACCAATTTTTTTTTTATAGACCACCGAAATCGAAAATAAGAACGATCCAATGATGGAACCGATGCTCTGATGCCAATTGAGGATTTGCTATAAGCTAATCCGGTGGTCTAGGTGGGTGGTGGAAGGTGGTGGTAGCCATTGTTGAGAGAGAGAGAAGAGAGGTTGTGTGAAAGATTAAGAAAAGTGTATTTACAAAGTGAAAACACAAATGAGACACAAGCAACACCCCTCCTTGGAAGCTAAGGAGGGGTATATATAGTCACACACGACCCTTAAACTATACATTGTACCCAGTCTAGTCTAAGCGTGTGTGACTATGATAAATAATTTGAATTCTTAAATGTCGTCACATAAAGTGAGTTTCCAACAATTTTCAATATTATCCACTTTTGGGAAATACTTGTAACGAGAGTATTCCACTCTTCGATTCTTGGAGGAACGATAAAATCGTGACAATTTGTACTCGTTCATTCGATCAAATCTAAGTATGATGTTCTCTTACTCTTTTCCATTTGTTACTTTGATTACTATGTTAGGCTAAGCTATTGGTGACTATATGGGTATGTGAAAGTCCCTAAACTATGCTATAAACAATAAACTTAACTAATCAACACACGTAATTACTTTTCAAACGTAATACTTATTATTGTATAATAAAGAATTATAAGTGTTATGGATAACACCGTTTGATGACAATGTGTTGTGCACACTTTGAACAAACTAAACCTAACTTATGAACACAGTCGCAACTGTTTGCTTCTATAAGTTCTAAGCATTAATGTGTGAAATTCTATCAAAGTGTTGAACATTAATGCTAGGTTACATAACCTATTTATAGTGGTACGAGGTTGAATTCAAGTACTAGTTGATGGTGACTACACTAGACAGACACTTGTCAGACCTCTGTCACAAGATGCTCTTCTATTCTTGGTAGTCTGCCACAATGCTTTAGGGAAACAGAGCTGACACAGTTTCCATTTTCTTCATTGTCTCGTACACACTAAGTCTAACACCCCCAATTTACATTGCGCAGCGGAAATACACAATTGGGTGCTAGACACAAGCATCATCACACAAGGTATATTGAACGACTCAAAAGTGAGACGTTTACACATAAATATAAACATGATTTTCATAGATGGTCTAAAACATAGATTTCAACCCAAATTGTACTGACACGATACCAGAGTAAAGCGTTTTGTCCCCATGGATCTCGACCAACAACCAACAAGTTTAGTACAGTACATCAACATAAAGTAAATTGTTCAACATTAAAAGGTAGAAACAGTTTTGACCAACATTCTTCCAAAAGCCAAGCCACAACCTCCACAGCAAAGCTCCATGCTCCATCACTTCCTATTCCCTGAAATACATGCATAAAACGAGTCAACAATAATGTTGAGCGAGACTATAGGTTTATCAAATCACATTTGAACACAAGAAGAAAATCAATCATAATCAGTTATAGAATTGTCGTACACACAATCTATATTCAAGGCAGTAATAATAATGATATTATTAAACAAACATTGTATTTAAGCTCATGACACCGACCCTTTAACCAAATAGTCACCCACGCCAAATGCCGGCATGACTAGAATAAAACCATTGCCCCTTTAGGGTATCAGTTGCTAGAATACCACAATCTTATTCACGTAAAATTATCCTTCCCAGCGGGTTACTCAACGTAATGCCCTGGTCTCAGATAGGGTGGTCAACTCAATAGTACTATCATTAGAATAAGCGGTTATTCCCTACTCAACATCAAGTCAGAAGATAGTTAACGGCTCATGAATTTAGGGTCTTTAGCAACAAGTTACTCAATACAATGAAATCAACTTTAGGCAACATTCGGGTCCAACAATTACTCATGACTTCTGTTCATTTATTTTCAAATAGCATGTATCCCCCTCGCGGGTATTTAAAATCATTAAAACAAGTAGAAAGCGAGGCTATAGACTCGCCTTAGTATAAGAGATCTAGCGAGATGATCGTCGATGATAATGGATGCCTTTCAAACACGAGAACCGCTACCTATCGAATAAGGCGCGTTCATTAATAATGACTCGAGAAATAAATCATACATAAAAACATCAAACTCAAACTCATAAAGTCACGATAAACTCGAGAGAAAACGATATAAATAACTTCATTATACTTTACTACACATTGACTTAACCATTTTATACTTTTAATAAAATCCGACGGTACATACTACATGTACTAGCTTATTTACCGCTTTTAGACTCGTCAACCGTTTATGAAACGACTCGATAAACTAACTTACTATATATAGAAAGTCCTCTTACAAGTTTATCAAATGAAATTACTTTTAAAGTACCTTACCCAACTCATTTTCAAATTACAAAATCCGGACAGATTTACGTTAATTTTTCATACAACCGTTTTAACTTATTTAAATGACTCCGTTTACAAAACCGACACTCGGGTTTTAAAGTAAACTCAACCTATAAAATAAACACCTCATTATCAGTAGGTTACATTTTTCAAAACATCCAATTAGAGTCTCCGAGATTCGATCTAAATATCGACAACAACTATTTGTAGTGCCGATACTCGTCTCCTGGTATACGATCATTCAAAACATCATAACTTCACGCTTGTTTGGAGCTAGAAGCTCTACCTTATATCAAATCGAAGCTAAGAAAATTATCTAAAACCCTAGGCTATAAGTTAAGCCATTTTCAAAACATAAAAATTCGGATTTTACACTTTACTTGCTGTTATAAAATGACTATAAAAATCTTGTACAAAATCAACTTTTTGATAAAAACCAACCACAAAAATGATCATTCCTATACCCTAATATCATCATACATCAACCATAACATCAAAATCATAATCAAAATAAAAATCTTTAGATCAAAATGAAGTTTTAACAAGATTTTCTAGCAAGAACACCATGGATCATCATGATAATGCCATGCATGATCATAGCTTCTACCTACCAACATCAAGAAAAAAAATGTGCTTGCATGTAAGGATTTCTTACACCAAAATGATCCTTGATCAAATATAAGATTGGGTCTATGCTTGGTTCAGTTTGAATCAACCTCAAACTCAAGATAAAATTGATTGAATGTGTGTTTTGGGGTGGTGGGTGGGTTTCGGCAATTCAAGAGAGAGAGAGAAGAGATGAACAAATTTTTAAAGTGATATGAGACTGATTTGAATATATGAGACTGATGGAGTTATCTAAACAGTATATGATATAAGAATGATATAATGATATAATATGGATGGTATAGTGGTTCAGTGTAGTGATTGATAGATTGAATGAAAGTGGAAGATGAGCATAGGAAATTATATAGGTGACTAGTACGGGGTTATTGACAATCTCATCACATTTGGTTCGGTGTAACCCCGGACTGTAGTGTCAATATTATTGAAATTTTTGGAAAATCGTTGTAAGAAGGAATGAGAATGGAATAAAGTTTGATTTTACTGTGCCGTATTAGTTTGTTCGTGTACATAGATTGTTGTAATCTATTCATGTGGATTGATCCACCTTTTTAGCAAACAACAACTGAATTTGTTTAATTTAAATATTTCACATAGACCGTAACACATTACTTGATGGGAGGTATTTTATTACTCAGTAGAAAAGTATATAATATGCACACACAATAGGTTTAAGAATGCCCAACACTCGTTAAAATCTTGATTTCGAAGATAAGGTCATTAGATTCTTGCCATAAAATATGTGATGATAAAGGTGTAATGTGTGCGGTTCAATCCAGGATTTTCATCCTTTATTACTTCTATTCCATTCTTATCCCATTATTAGTATAACAAATTTGTAATATTTAATATCATTTTGATTCCTTTTGCCTTGGAACGGTCAAGCGAACACAACTTTACATTTGGTCCGTACTAATGGGAATAATATTGGGTGTAAGAATATTTTGAGATGAAATTTTTTTATTGAATGATACATGCTACTCCATGTGCTGATTAATAATTTTTAATTTATCGATTTTATTTCACATAAATGACTTCTTTTTGTCGAGTGGAGTTCATTACCAAAATGGTAACCACTTAATAGAACTAACTCATTTTTAACAAAAAATTACATCATAATATAAGATAATTTGATCACATCTTTTGCGTAAGTGAGAATTTAAGTTAAGGAACAGGGAGTTTGGGTAACATGGTCAAACGCGTTGGATCTTTTGACTTTTGAGTTTTAATAACGGTTACTGCATGAAATGATTCGAAACTTTTTGTATTTACTTTCTTTGGTTTATATATATATATATATATATATATATATATATATATATATATATATATATATATATATATATATATATATATATATATATATATATATATATATATATATATATATATATATATATATATATATATATATATATATATATATATATATATATATATATATATATATATATATATATATATATATATATATATATATATATATATATATATATATATATATATATATATATATATATATATATATATATATATATATATATGTATTTATATATATGTATATATATATTATTTACAGAACCTATATATATATATATATATATATATATATATATATATATATATATATGTATATATATATATATATATATATATATATATATATATATATATATATATATATATATATATATATATATATATATATATATACATGGATGTTTTTAGAGAATATTTGTATTCGCGAAGCATATTGGAAGTTATTTATGTCAGAATTAAAAAAAAATAAAAAAATATATCAAAACACATACATGTTTGAGGGTGTGCATGCATGTATGTGCACGCATTAAAAAACATACATTTTTTAAAGCGTGCATGCATGTATATGCACCGATCCAAAAACATACATGTTCGCTTTCAAAAACATACATGTTCTCCTTCAGACATACATGTTTGCCTTAAAAAATAAGAGTTCTACAAGTTCTGTCATTAAGATGCGTTCTTTAAATAAAGTCCCCCTATATATATATATATATATATATATATATATATATATATATATATATATATATATATATATATATATATATATATATATATATATATATATATATATATATATATATATTCATCTTTCAACTATAGTTGTTTTCTTTCAATCTATAATTTTACCTACTTGTCAATGACTAAGATGTTGTAGTGGCCAAACATTTCCAGCTCCAAAATTTTACACATCATATCACAAATTGTATGAAGAACCTACCATGGCCAAGAAAGTCACTAAAAATTGGTAAGAAATGATATAACCTCATTCCCTTGATTTATAAAATCACTTCATAGTTTAGTATACATACATTTCAGTTGTTAGTGTAGTTAATACGACAATTGATGATAAGATATTCATGTTTTTCTGGATCCTTTGGGGAGAACATGTATTATTTTCCACAAGGACACATGGAACATGTATGTTATATATCTTTATATGTGCAAGTATGCAAGCAATATTTTTTGAATTATGATGCATTGATTTAAGTATTTAGATGCATCCTAAATTATACTAAATATTTTCTTATAATTTGTTAACGATAATTATATTTAATTGGCCTATGGTATGTTCGGCAAAATTAGGTGTAAGATGCATGTTGTAAGCTTTTAACTATAAGTTCATAAATGCAAAGTTCTCTTAACATGATCTTTTCGATAAAAGTGTGTGGTAAATTATTTGTTATATTAAAATGTATAATAACTAAAAAAATACATATATAAAAGATCATAATATTATTTGAGGGTATATCGATAAGTTACAGTTTAACAACTCTTAACAATTTGAAATGTTTCATGAATCGATTTTTCCTTTATAAGCTAATTGTCTAAAATTAAAACTTAAAAATCATGTGTCCAAATAAAACAAATTATTTTAAAAGAGATTATTTTTTTTAAAAAAGCTAATAGCTGTAAAAAAAACTCTATAAAATGTCTTGCCATTATGAAATCCAATGTATTAGTTGTTTGCCTTAAAGTGACCTTAAGTGACTTCCATTACGAGGATGCATCATCTCCACCACAAACAATGATTCCATCAAACCTGCATCGACAAGTTACATTACATATATATGGAATTTTTTAAGCACTAACTTTAATACTTCATTAATAATGGTTTATCAACATTAGGTACCTTTCTTCATGAACCATTTAACTCTTAAATCCCATTGTGAACTTCATTCCTAGACAAGGCTCGAAATTTTGTGCATTGAGGTATCTATTGACACTGATAATGAACGATGATTCGACGTCCCTTTTTAAAAATTATGTCAGATTCATTTAATTCAGTGATGTGAAAAGAGTTCTAGTAGTGATTGCATGAGGTGCTATTGCAAGGACGGAAAGATGAATAGTTATCCTTAATCCAGCAGGCGCACTAATGACACGGGTAGTAGATTTCCTGCAAAATGAGAAGACATTGAAAAAAGTAGGTTCTCGCATTGGATGACTCTGGATCTATACTTCACTTTGCTTACTAATAAAATAATATAAGTATGATGAGAGACCTAAAGCTGGCGAGGGTATAGCCTATGATTTTTGGCAATTTTGGCGCAGTAGTAGTTATATCCAATTCTAAAGGAGATGCAGTTATTAGATAATGGTGTGTGGTGTTAGCGGATGGTTTTGGTGGATGGCGGCAGCGGTCGTGGTGGTGGTGGTGGTGTTATTAAAAAATTAAAGTGGGGAAGAAAGGTTGGGGTAATATGTTTTTTAAAGAAAGCTCCAATCGCAAAGGAATTCATGTATGGAATAAAATGGGTTAAGAAGGTTACTCTTGGAAGTCACTTATAAATGAAGATCCAAGAAGCTATTGCACAATTCTAGCTAAACACTTCCTAGCCAAATGTGATAAACATTGTTTTCTTCATCTTCGGTAATTTTAGAAAACCCAAGGAGGTATTCAATCTAAATGACTCCAAAAACGAGTGGAGAAAGTAGATGGCATAGAAGAACACATTATATAAATGGTTCGACGTAGTGCTTGTCATATATGATACTCTAGGCCTAAAAACATCTCGAATATCATAAATTACAAGCACTATGTCGAACCACTTATATAAATCGTGTCTTCTTCTAAGGCATCTACTTTGTCCCACTCGATTTTGAAGTCATTCAGATTGAATACCTCCATGGATTATCTGAACTCACCGACAATGAAAAGAAAACTATGTTCATCACATTTATCTAGAAAGCGTTTATCTAGAATTTTGCAATAGGTTCTTGGATCTTCATTTATAAGAGACTTCCAAGAGTAATCTTCTTAACCCATTTTCTTTCAGACATGAATTCCTTTGTCATTCGAGCTTTCTTTAAAAAACATCTAACCCCAACCTTTCTTCTCCACTTTAGTTTTTTAATAAGACGACCACCACAACCATCGCCGCCATCCACCAACACCATCCATCAACACCACATACCGCTATCCAATCGCTGCAACTCCTCCAGAATTGGACTTAACGACTACTCTGCCAAAATTGACAAAATCCAGAAGCAATACCCTCGCTAGCTTTAGGTCTCTCATCATGCTTATATTCTTTTATTAATCAGCAAAGTGAAGTAGCGATCCAAAGTCATCCAATGCTAGAACCTCCTTGTTGCAATGTCTGCTCATTTTGCAAGACACCTACTGCCCGTGATACTAGTGCACCTGGTGGATTAAGGAAGACTACTCATCTTTCCATCCTTGCAACAATACACCATGCAATCACTATTGGCACTCTCTTTACATCACTGAATTAAATGAATTTGGCATAATTCTTAAAAGGGGACATCAAATCATCGTTCATTATCATTGTTAATAGATACCTCAATGCACAAAATCCCAAGCCTTGTGTAGGAATGAAGTTCACAATGGGGTTTTAGGGTGAAATGGTTCATGAAGAATGTTTCCTAATGTTGATAAACCATTATCAATTACGTATTAAAGTTAGTGCTAAAAAATGCCACATATATGTAACGTAACTTATCGATGCATGTTTAAAGGAATCATTGTTTGTAGTGGAGATGATGCATCCTCAGAATGGAAGTCACTTAAGATCACTTTAAGGCAAACAACTAATACATTTGATTTCATAATGGAAAAAGCTTATATATAGTTTTATTTACACCTATTAGCTTTTTGTTACAAAAATAATCTCTTTTAAAATAATTAGTTTTCATTGGACACTTGAGTTTTAATTTTTTACTTTAAACAAGTAGCTTATGAATGAAAAATGATTCATGAAAGTTTTTCAAATTGTTAAGAGCTTTTAAACTGTAAGTTCTCGATATACCCTCCAATAATATTATAATCTTTTTAAATGTGTCTTTTTAAATTATTTTACATTTTAATATAACAAATAAATTACCAAACACTTTTATTAAAAAGATCATGTTAAGAGAGCTTTGCATTTAACAACTTATACTTAAAATCTTACAACATTCAGCTTACACCTAATTTTGTCGAACATACCCTAGGCCAATTAAATCTGATTATTGTTAATAAATTATAAGAAGATACTTATTATAATTTAGTGATGCAACTAAATACTTAAATCAATGCATCATAATTCAAAAAATATTGCTTGTATTCTTGCACATATAAAGTTATATAACATACATGTTCCATGTGTCCTTGTGGAAAATAATACAGGTTCTCCCCAAAAGGATCCTAAAAAAGATGAATATATTATCATCAATCACCGTATTAACTACAATAACAATTGATATATATGTATATAAAAATATGAATGGATTTTATAAATCAAGGAAAAGAGGTTATACCAGTTCTTACAAAATTCTGTAGAGACATTCTTGGCCATCGTAGGTTCTTCATACAGTTTCTGATATGAAGCATAAAATTTTGGAGCTAGAAATGTATGGCTAATACAACATTTCGGTTATACACAAGTAGGTAAAATTATAGATTAGAAACAAAGAAACTATAGTTGAAAGATAAATATATTTAAATCCAAAGAATGTAAATATAAATGGTTTCAAATCATTTCATGCAGTAACCGTCATTAAAACTCAAAAGTCAAAAGATTCATCCAACGCGTTTGAACATGTTACCCAAACTCCCTATTGCTTATGAACTTAAATTGTTACTTAATCAAAATATGTGCTCAAATTATCTTATATCACGATGCATTTTTTTGTTAAAAATGAGCCAGTTCTACAAAGTGGTTACCATTTTGATAATGAACTCCACTCGACGAAAAGAAGTCATTTATGTGAAAATAAAATATATGAAATATAATGGGGTAAAATGATTCAATTAAATTACAAATTATTAATTAGCACATGGAGTAGCATGTATATTTAATAAAAAATTTCATCCTAAAATATTCTTACGCCTAATATTATTCCCACTAGTACGGGCTAAATGTAAAGTTTTATTCGCTTGACCGTTCCAAGGCAAAAGGAATCAAAATCAAATTAAATATTACAAATTAGTTATACTAATAATGGAATAAGACTGGAATAGATGTAATAAAGGATGCAAATCCTAGATTGAACCGTACACATTACATTTTTATCATCACATATTTTATCGCAAAAATCTAATGACCTTATCTTTGAGCTCTATAGTTTCACGAGTGTTTGGTATTTTTATACCTATTGTGTGTTCATATTATCTACTTTTATACTAATTACTAAAATACCTTCCATCAAGTAATGTGTTAAGATATATGTGAAATATTTAAATTAATCAAATTCAGTTGTTGTTTGCTAAAAAGTGGATCATCCACAGGAATAGATTACAAAAGTCTATGTACTGGAACAAACTAATATGAGCCACCTGAATCAAAAGTATACATCTTTAATAAAAAGAAAACAAAAATAAAACTGGCAAATTTTTTTGTTAAGAATGCACGGGATCCATATTAATATTATGAATTATTTTTTATAAAAGAAAGTTAGCAATTGTTTCCTCTTATGTAACCAAAAACTCGTGTCCACGTATGATAAAGAAAATGATCAACATCATCAAAGACGACAACGACTAGTGTGCTACCCTTTTCCGGAAAAATGGCATACGACTTTGTAGTTATAAATATGCATTAATAAATAAGTGTGTAATAATTGATTCCCTAGTTGACGAATTGAACATGATCATTGTTGATCAAGAATAAGAGACCTTTTCGTCCTTCAATTGACGCAAGATAAAATGAACTATGGCTATATCCTCATCTTTAAACCTCTATAAATTATATATCTCAATCTATACCACTTTTTGGTTAAAAATGGTACATATTGACGAATGCCGGTACACTATTCTCTTAAGTAAACTTCAAATTTATAAATAAAGCACCATGGTAAATTATTTATCAAGTTTGCTTATTACTTACTTTAAAATCAGAAACTTGTCATATCATTCTAACAAAACATATATACACTTTAGGTGATGTACACTATGGCGAACTTTAGATTTATATGTCTCATAAAATAAGAACAAGTGAACTTCGTCATTATCAATTTAGCCATATAGTGGTTATTGTAGGTTTAAGTTGTTGCCGCTACTAAGTAAAGATACCTAAAACATTAATTATTGTACATAAATATTGAGAAAACGATTGGTTTTACAAGAACGGTCAGGTCCATCACATGTATAAGAAGTTGGTTAGTCTAAAGATGTTATTTCGACATCTCAAAGGGATGAACAAGTTTTATAAAAAGTAATATATAGATTGCATCATAAGGCAAAGAATGGTAAGCATTTAATATTCTAGCATTTATACCAATAAGCCTATTAATTAAAATAATGCAAACAAACTCTAACTAAGCTAAACAATCAAGGAGAATGTAATAGTATTAATTGATGCGAATATTAAATATTGAAATGAAAAGGAAAAAAATTATTGTATTGATTGATTACCTTCTTGTTGTTGGATTGAACATAATTCCTTGTTGTTGATCATATGATCATCTTTTATAATTTTTTAGGAATGGGTTCTTTTTGGGTTTAGACAAGCATGTATATATAGCAATTAGTAGTATAGTAGTATGTTTATTTAATGTTATTAGTAGTATATTATTATTTTTATTTAATGATACATAATATGTAATAGGATGTAATACTATACTTTTTTATTAGTAATATTATACTTTGAATGTAATACGTTTCGTTTTTGTTATTAGTAATGTTAGACTTTGGTGGTAATATGTATTATTAATGTTATTAGTAATATTATACGTTGTTGAGTTAGCACAGAAGGTACTTGCGCGGTGTGGCGGTGATTATCGTGTAATATAATTTTCAACAAATAATTTTTTTTGCAATGACATTTCAAAAAGTGAATTTAAGGTTTGTGTAACTTTATCTAATTGTTTTCTCGAACCGATGGTAAATTAGGTTCTCGTCTGAACCCGTTGGTTTTGTTCGATTTTTAAAATTATATACACCATCAATTTAGGTAAACATCATATTTATGATTTTGTATATATATATATATATATATATATATATATATATATATATATATATATTATATATATATATATATATATATATATATATATATATATATATATATATATATATATATATATATATATATATATATATATATATATATATATATATATATATATATATATATATATATATATATATATATATATATATATATATATATATATATATATATATATATATATATATATATATATATATATATATATATATATATATAAATGTACAGAACTGCGAGAACCACCTTTTTACTCTTTAAATGCATATGTATATTCATCGGGTTAGTTCATTAGGTAGAAAAACATGAATTTTCATTATCGTAGGTCACTAGGAACATAGATCCTAGGACCATGCACATGTATTTGTTTTGTATGTATTATAACTATTTTTTCGTTAGATAATATGAAAACACATGTGCACTGATCATATCGCTCATTATACTCAGGTCTATAACAAATAAAACAATTATTAAATGTTAACTTAAACATAATAATGAAAATACATATGCATTTTTAAGAGTATAAAGATGGTTCTCAGCAGTTCTGTACATTTATTTGGTTCTGAAAATAACCTTACACTATATATATATATATACAAAATCATAAATATGTTGTTTACCTAAATTGATGGTGTATATAATTTTAAAAATCGAACAAAACCAACGGGTTCAGACGAGAACCTAATTTACCATCGGTTCGAGAAAACAATTAGATAAAGTTACACAAACCTTAAATTCACTTTTTGAAATGTCATTGCAAAAAAAAATTATTTGTTGAAAATTATATTACACGATAATCACCGCCACACCGCGCAAGTACCTTCTATGCTAACTCAACAACGTATAATATTACTAACAACATTAATAATACATATTACCACCAATGTCTAACATTACTAATAACAAAAACGAAACATATTACATTCAAATTATAATATTACTAATAATAAAGTATAGTATTACATCCAATTACATATTATGTATCATTAAATAAAAATAATAATATACTACTAATAACATTAAATAAACATACTACTATACTACTAATTGCTATATATACATGCTTGTCTAAACCCGAAAAGAACCCATTCCTAAAAAATTATAAAAGATGATCATATGATCAACAACAAGGAATTATGTTCAATCCAACAACAAGAAGGTAATCAATCAATACAATAATTTTTTTCCTTTTCATTTCAATATTTAATATTCGCATCAATTACTACTATTACATTCTCCTTGATTGTTTATCTTAGTTAGAGTTTGTTTGCATTATTTTAATTAATAGGCTTATTGGTATAAATGCCAGAATATTAAATGCTTACCATTCTTTGCCTTATGATGCGATCTATATATTACTTTTTATAAAACTTGTTCATCCCTTTGAGATGTCGAAATAACATCTTTAGACTAACCAACTTCTTATAAATGTGATGGACCTGACCGTTCTTGTAAAACCAATCGTTTTATCAATATTTATGTACAATAATTAATGTTTCAGGTATCTTTACTTAGTAGCGGCAAAAACTTAAACCTACAATAACCACTATATGGCTAAATTGATAATGACGAAGTTCACTTGTTCTTATTTTATGCTAAATTGATAATTACGTAAGAAGTATAGTGTGGAAGAGTTTGACGAGACATTAAACATGCAAACCAAAACTTAAGAGGCGTCTTTGCTAATTTATTAGGTTTGATTTCTTTAAATTATGTAAATACATCTCATGTATCGAAGAGAACGACTAAAAAAGAGGCGTTAGAACGGTTTAATTCATTCAATAATTTAGAATCAGAGTTTACAAACAGGTCCCAACAATAATGTAATAATAAACAGTTTCAAAAAGTTCATCGAATGGTAATCAGTATTTTATTACCACTAAAATATCCAGTGCGACTCCATGCTCCTCCAGCTGCTCTTAAACCTAAGTACCTGAGAAATACATGCTAAACATCAACACAACGGTTTAGTGAATTCATTGTTTGCAAGTAAAAGCAGTGGACCATAAGATTCCAAGTATTCAGTTTACAAAAGTCAAATAGCATCAATTATCGCACTAAGCTCATGAAACTAAAACATCAACACAGTTCATATAAGTTAGCCCTTAGTAGGTAATTTTCCATATTACCTAGTGTTCTCAAATACAATGTGTCTGTTTGACTAGTTCAGTCGGTCAAGTAAGCGCGACATACTCGGATAGGGATGTTAGTTTATGTAGTGTTTTTAGTCATTTACTTTAGGAAAAGCAACTAAACACGGTAAGTATTAAATTCCACGTTTTAGGGAAAATGTAAAATCGAAAATTAAGAGTTTGTTCTCGAAGGAAGTGTGTGTGTGCCAAGTATTAATAAAATCTATTTGGATTAGATGGTTTTTGGGTGTGAAAAAAGAGAAAAATAAAGACGAGTTACGCTAAAATTAAACTAAGACGATAAACGCGATTTAACGCAAATCAAGACGTAAAAATAAAATTTATTCAAAAAAAGTTTCAAAAAATTACAGTTAAATCCTAAAAAAGAGAACTAAGGCCTAAAATTAATAAAACTTTTTGTAACTTTTTAATTAATAAATAATTAATTTTTAAAACTAATTAAAGCCTTAAAAATAAAATAAATTAACAAAAAGTCCAATCCAAGTTTTTATGATTTGTAAACCTAGATTAAATTTTTCTAAGTATAAAAAGTATTTTTCTAAAAATTAAAACTAATTTTAACCATTTTTAATCTAATTAATAAAAACAGAAAATAGAAAATTGATTAGAATTAAATGAACAGTGGGAAAAATCTAAAACCAATTTTTAAAAATCTTAAATTAACGCTAAAACTGAGGAAAAAATTAAAGGAGCCCAAAAGAATAACGAAATAAGCTATTAAGATTTGATTAAGCTACGGCTTATTTATGAGAAACAAAAAGAAAAAGGGTTTAAGGAATAGAAAAGGCAAAGGTGTACCAAGAAAAAGCACTTGGTAAACCGATAGAGCCTGTTACTCCTTCACGAAAAGTCGTAGGTTCGAATCTGGGCCAAGCAGAGCTTTTTGTTTTTATTTTCTTTTTATTTTCTTTTTGGAGCAAAGGCACCACCAATAGCGTAAGGCTATGGGGTCAATAATAAGCTGAAAACTGTAACAAATAAGCACTAATAAGCTCACAATCAACACATACATAGCATAAGAAGAATAGACAAAATTACTACTATTTCAGATATCGGATAAAAAGGGGAATCCTTTGTCTGATATCTGACAGCACACAAAACAAGTTTATCAGACATAGGCCTCTATTAAGCTTTTTGGTGAGTTTTGATAAGCTGTTGAGCCACCAATAAGCTATCAAACCACAAACAACCAACAACTAACAACAGTCCTAAAGATACCTAATCTCTATAAGATTACCAAGATTCAAGCTTTAATTCATAAAATCAAACATTCAAAACCTTTCTGATGTGTATTGACTGTTTTTTAATAAAACTTGCAATTTTGAATACCCCACTAAACAAGATGAAGAAAATACTCAAAACCACTATCCAACCGCAAACAAAAGTGCATAGGCAAGTTATCGGACCTAGTGTCACCCTAAATACCTTTTAACACCTTCACCCAAACACTCCTTTAAATCTGAATAACAAAAAATTTCAAAGATTTTTAAACTAAACAAACTTAAAAACCTTCTAATCTACCAATAACATGTTGCAAACGTATAAAGGACACTAAATTTACTACTAAACTACAACAAAAGCAAGAACATACATATTTCACCAAAAACACAAGAATCGCAATTTTTGCACACAAGGAGGGTTCAAGCTCATTCACCTTGTGGGACCCACATCCAGGCCCCACAATGGTAGGCTGAGGCCATCTCCATTTTAGCTTGAGTTGTGGTTAAGTGGCTTCTGAGAAGCTGTTGTTTATTGCAATGAGAAGGAAACGACCCTCAGACTACTACAGTCAAAGAGAGGTCTTCTTTGTACCTGTATGAACACAAAACAAAGAAAAATAAAACTTTAAGTATCCAAACTTGTTAACATTTGGTTGTTAATAAAATGTTACCAAGTCTTGATACAGTTAGAGATTAGAACAAATAAATCCAACAGATTTTGAAAAACCTTGAAAGACAACAACTTTGCTAATAATAAGGGTAATGATAACGACCAAATATACATATTCAACCCGTTATTATAATGCCACTTTGTATTATAAATAAGAGCTTTCGATTCTTAATATATTGCGTTTTATATGCATGTATGAAGTATGGAGAAGGAAAGTGAAGAAAATACAAAGGAGGGTCCTTATTGTGCAAATTATCCAAACTATTGAAAGAAGATTCTAGAACGCACAAAAGTGCGACGCACAATGTCAGAAGTGCGGCGCACATACCCACATCCAAAGTGCGGCGCACTTTCGGGTAAGTGCGGTGCACATTTGCTCTCAGCCAGCACTATAAATTGGAGCCACTTTTACTCATTTGACATATCTCATTCTAAAAACCACTACTCTAATCCGAGTATTCTTATCTTCTTAGTAGTATTTTCAGTATTATCTACTTTTGGGAAATACTTGTAACAAGAGTATTCCACTCTTCGATTCTTGGAGGAACGATACAATCGTGACAATTTGTACTCGTTCATTTAATCAAATCTAAGTATGATGTTCTCTTACTCTTTTCCATTTGTTACTTTGATTACTATGTTAGGCTAAGCTATTGGTGACTATATGGGTATTTGAAAGTCCCTAAACTATGCTAGAAACAATAAACTTAACTAATCAACACACGTAATTACTTTTCAAACGTAATACTTATTATTGTATAATAAAGAATTACAAGTGTTATGGATAACACCGTTTGATGACAATGTGTTGTGCACACTTTGAACAAACTAAACCTAACTTATGAACACAATCGCAGCTGTTTGGTTCTATAAGTTCTAAGCATTAATGTGTGAAATTCTATCAAAGTGTTGAACATTAATGCTAGGTTACATAACCTATTTATAGTGGCACGAGGTTGAATTCAAGTACTAGTTGATAGTGACTACACTAGACAGACACTTGTCAGACCTCTGTCACAAGATGCTCTTCTATTCTTGGTAGTCTGCCATAATGCTTTAGGGAAACAGAGCTGACACAGTTTCCATTTTCTTCATTTTCTCGTACACACTAAGTCTAACACCCCCAATTTACATTGCGCAGCGGAAATACACAATTGGGTGCTAGACACAAGCATCATCACACAAGGTATATTGAACGACTCAAAAGTGAGACGTTTACACATAAATATAAACATGATTTTCATAGATGGTCTAAAACATAGATTTCAACCCAAATTGTACTGACACGATACCAGAGTAAAGCGTTTGGTCCCCATGGATCTCGACCAACAACCAACAAGTTTAGTACAGTACATCAACATAAAGTAAATTGTTCAACATTAAAAGGTAGAAACAGTTTAGACCAACATTCTTCCAAAAGCCAAGCCACAACCTCCACAGCAAAGCTCCATGCTCCATCACTTCGTATTACCTGAAATACATGCATAAAACGAGTCAACAATAATGTTGAGCGAGACTATAGGTTTATCAAATCACATTTGAACACAAGAAGAAAATCAATCATAATCATTTATAGAATTGTCGTACACACAATCTGTAACACCCCCAAATTTATACAACTCAATACAGCGGAAGACTAGTTGGTGTTACGGGATAGCACATTACTCACATCATAGACAACGCTTAAAAGTCGCTTCGTTTTAATAATAAAGCATTTCCATTCATAAATATCAAAGTTACATCGGTCCCAATTCATTGTAATTAATACATGTTTTACAAAACATTTGAATGGAAATAAGTATTTAGGTGCGGGCCATGAATTCTTGTTGTCTTCCCAAGAATTACCTTCAAGTACCTGAGATAAAACATGTTAAAAGAAAAGGTCAGCGATAACGTCGAGTGAATTCATAGAGTTTAATAAACCATCAATATAACATCGGTATAAAATTATTACCGAAAATCATCTTGTATAAATCATTGTAACAGGCCATAAAATAGCCAAAATCATTTTATACAAATCCTTGTCAAATCAAAAAATATAGGCATTTGCCTTAAAAATCATTATACGAGCCAATGTCGTAAAAGCATCATACAATACGTCTTATGACGTTGTATAAAGTTAAATAAAAACCGTTATATGAATATGGTTATATAAAACCAAAACACGAACATAATATCAATAGTATGACCCCGTATTGCTAGTCAGGCAATACATCGTAATTCGGTGCGTCTAGTAGTATTTCGTTAGTTTGGATTATTATAAGCCGCATGACATTGTTACCTTACTACAACAAACAACGGGTAGCTAACCCGATACTCAATTTGGCCATCTAAATTAGCGTGTCGTCACAAAGGTCACGCTATGGAAATCTTCTCATACATAAATTCGCTTACCAATCAATGTGGCACGACGGGGATCAACCGTCAAGGCGCGAACTGGGGTGATCGTCCCCAAATAGTACTATTATATGCATAAGCGTCTACCAAATCCCGGTAGTTCACAATTCATTCTAATGGGACTTTTAGTGACATAACCTAACTTTAATAATCCATTTAATTTCATCTATCGGGTCCTTTAATCATTTATCGGTCATACAATCGGGTCATATAATCATTCGGGTCCAAATCAATAAACAAAAAATCGGGACAAATGGTGTCCTATTTTATAAAGACTAACATGTTATCTCCCTCGCGGGTTTATAAAATATTTATAAAACATTTAAAAGAGTGCGAGGCTATGAACTCACGTTGATGTGGGAAGGCGGGTTATTGGCAATTCGGACGTACGGTACGTGCTTCAATCACGGAAACCTAGACAAATAATACTTGTCTTAGACTCATGTCCAATGACTTTATAAAAATAACAATTATGTATACATATGATGATTTATATATATATGATGATCAAATGGGTTTACATATTCTCATTTACTTATTTTAGTGTTATTTGTTGGGAATTTTTCAAGACTAGTTATACTAGTTCAATCTTGTTTATATTTTGAAGCCCAATGGGCCTATTACAAGCCCAATACTATTCATTAGTCCAATTATACTTTTATTATCAGTATTTATACTTTATATGTTGGGCCTAAATGGGTTAAGCCCAATAAATAAGTTTATAAGTGTTTTAGTCCATTTTGTTGTATTATTAGTCCAATATGTTTACTTAGCTAGTTAATGTCCGTATGTCCTATAGTTCGGGTTTTATCGGTTTTTACTTGTTATATATGTTTATATATCAGTATATGAGTTTTATAAAGTTTACATTAGACGGGTCCAACCGTCTAAGTTTTATTTAGCAAAAACGTTAATTTTTACGGTAATAGCCGAAAAAGTCGTAAAAATCATGTTTATAGTTTTTATTACTTATAAGTGTTATTCCACTACCACTTTTATAATTTATACACTTATTTAACCTTTTACATATTTATATAAATAAAATCCATAAGTTAGTGGGTTTTTATTTTACCTTTTATAAAATATAATTTTGAGTGCTTATATAATAATAATAAACATTAATTCTCAAAATCTGATTTTTATTTTCATATTCACCAAAACTGTCATATCTAGAGTTCTATATGGAGATAGAAGCTCAAATTTTTTATCACATAAACTACATGATATGTGCTCCATTTAACTCTTCTATAGCTACTGTTTAATCATCTTCTAAGTATTTTCTAAAAATCGTCCAAAACAGTTAACACAGATTTGTACTTTAAACTTGTTTTGATCATATCTCACTCATTACAATGATTCCATTGCATGGCCAACTCTCACATGTGTACAAGACATATAGCTTACTGTATATCAATTTATTCCAGTCATTTTACCAGTTTACCATATGGTTCTTTACTGTTTTATACAGCCATCTAAATTAAGCAAGATTTTAACCTTGTTTCTTATAGTTTTTCATCTTTTTAAGCATGTTTATCAACACCAAATCCCCACACAATATTTTTAATCATCATTCATAATCATATACATATACATAAGTGAAAGAAATACAAGATTACATAATTAAAAATAACAAGAGGATGAGGAGGACAATCTTTATACCACAATGATGATGTAGGTTGTGATCAAAACATGGATTTTGATGGAGAAACTTGTGATGAACCAAGACCATCTTCAAGACCATCATTCTTCATGAACACCTTGTGGAAAATCAGCCCCAAGACTCCATGGAAACTCCTCCTTGGATGTTATAATCACCACCAATCAATAGGGTTTCAAAAGGGCTTCAACATGTGCAAGAATAACATAGGATTTCATGGTTGATTTTGATCAAAAGTGGTGTTTGATGGTGGAGTATGGACGGCATATTAGAGAGAAATGAGAGAAATTTTGGTTGTTTTGCATGTGGGAAATGAGAAGAGTGGTATGTTGCAAGTGGTTTTGATGGATGTAGCTTACCTTGTAAGCTTACAAGGACAAGTGTTTAACTTGTTAAGTAAAATTTGACACCTAAGGTATTGGTGGAGCTAGTTAGGCCGGTTTGAGTGGGGGTGGACAAGTGTCTCACTTGTCTCATCCCCATTTATTTACGGGTACTCCTCGATTCTAGTTTCCTCGATTTGCGTGCCCTCGGCTCGTTTTACGAAAAACGTTTTTATAAATTATGAATCAACGGCACAAACGAATCTAATAAAAATTGTTTCATCATAAACGGAGTTCGAAAACATAAATACGTAATCCTAAGGTTTCCTGTTTAGTCGTAAAGGACGTTAAAATAAAATCGTAAGTCCTAATCTCTTCTCGTAAATTTGTGAGTTTATGAACCAACACAAATTTAAAACTCCAAAATAATATTCATGGATAAATTTATTTTCTGAAATGTCGGACTGTCACCAAAGACGGTGTATGTAAATGTAAGCACGTAACGTAAAATCCTCCGGTTTAGACGTAGTCGACGCTACTTCAAGACGTAAATCCAAATTACTTCCCAAAAATAAGTGAGTTCATATTGTAACATTAAAATAATGTTTTCAAATAAATATTGAGAATAAAATATCAACCATAAATTGACGGATTGTCACACAATCTATATTCAAGGCAGTAATAATAATGATATTATTAAACAAACATTTTATTTAAGCTCATGACACCGACCCCTTAACCAAATAGTCACCCACGCCAAATGCCGGCATGACTAGAATAAAACCATCGCCCCTCTAGGGTATTAGTTGCTAGAATACCACAATCTTATTCACGTAAAATTATCCTTCCCAACGGGTTACTCAACGTAATGCCCTGGTCTCATATAGGGTGGTCAACCCAATAGTACTATCATTAGAATAAGCGGCTATTCCCGACTCACAACATCAAGTCAGAAGATAGTTAACGGCTCATGAATTTAGGCTCTTTAGCAACAAGTTACTCAATACAATGAAATCAACTTTAGGCAACATTCGGGTCCAACAATTACTCATGACTTGTGTTCATTTATTTTCAAATAGCATGTATCCCCCTCGCGGGTATTAAAATCATTAAAACAAGTAGAAAGCGAGGCTATAGACTCGCCTTAGTATAAGAGATTCGGCGAGATGATCGTCGATGATAATGGATGCCTTTCAAACACGAGAACCGCTACCTATCAAATAAGGCGCGTTCATTAATAATGACTCGAGAAATAAATCATACATAACAACATCAAACTCAAACTCATAAAGTCACGATAAACTCGAGAGAAAACGATATAAATAACTTCATTATACTTTACTACACATTTACTTAACCATTTTATACTTTTAATAAAATCCGCCGGTACATACTACATGTACTAGCTTATTTACCCCTTTTAGACTCGTCAACCGTTTATGAAATGACTCGATAAACTAACTTACTATATATAGAAAGTCCTCTTACAAGTTTATCAAATGAAATTACTTTTAAAGTACCTTACCCAACTCATTTTCGAATTACAAAATCCGGACAGATTTACGTTAATTTTTCATACAACCGTTTTAACTTATTTAAACGACTCCGTTTACAAAACCGACACTCGGGTTTTAAAGTAAACTCAACCTATAAAATAAACACCTCATTATCAGTAGGTTACATTTTTCAAAACATCCATTTAGAGTCCCCGAGATTCGATCCAAATATCGACAACAACTATTTGTAGTGCCGATACTCGTCTCCCGGTACACGATCATTCAAAACATCATAACTTCGCGCTCGTTTGGAGCTAGAAGCTCTACCTTATATCAAATCGAAGCTAAGAAAATTATCTACAACCCTAGGCTATAAGTTAAGCCATTTTAAAAACATAAAAATTCGGATTTTACACTTTACTTACTGTTATAAAATGACTATAAAAATCTTGTACAAAATCAACTTTTTGATAAAACCCAACCACAAAAATGATCATTCCTATACCCTAATATCATCATACATCAACCATAACATCAAAATCATAATAAAAATATAAATCTTTAGATCAAAATGAAGTTTTAACAAGATTTTCTAGCAAGAACACCATGGATCATCATGATAATGCCATGCATGATCATAGCTTCTACCTACCAACATCAAGAAAAAAAAATGTACTTGCATGTAAGGATTTCTTACATCAAAATGATCCTTGATCAAATATAAGATTGTGTCTATGCTTGGTTTAGTTTGAATCAACCTCAAACTCAAGATAAAATTGATTGAATGTGTGTTTTGGGGGGGGGGGGTGGGTTTCGGCAATTCAAGAGAGAGAGAGAAGAGATGAACAAATTTTAAAGTGATATGAGACTGATTTGAATATATGAGACTGATGGAGTTATCTAAACAGTATATGATATAAGAAAGATATAATGATATAATATGGATGGTACAGTGGTTCAGTGTAGTGATTGATAGATTGAATGAAAGTAGAAGACGAGCATAGGAAATTATATAGGTGACTAGTACGGGGTTATTGACAATCTCATCACATTTGGTTCGGTGTAACCCCGGACTGTAGTGTCAGTATTTTTGAAATTTTTGGAAAATCGTTGTAAGAAGGAATGAGAATGGAAAAAAGTTTGAATATAATATATGTAAGTCAGAGACTGAAGCTAACTTTTAAGTGTTAGAGATCTTTAACAGAAAGTGAGAAGAATTGAGTCAAGAAGGAATATTGCGTATTTTTGGAAATCAACAAACAGAGTGAGAGTATAATTTGAACGATGGAAATTGAACTTGTGTAGATGCGAATGAAAATTGGAATGATGATATCTTTAAATACTTTACTATGAGATCGAAAGAAATCAATTGATGATGGAATCTTTATGCGATGATAGTCGTCATATCAGTAATTAGGATGTGCAACTTGAGAATTTACATGTTCATAAGTTAAGTTATTAGGATATTGAGTAGCAAATGGAACTGAGGAAATGATGCAGAAAGATTATGAATGATGAAAGAATGGGATTATTAGAAGGTGAAATTTGGAAGTTAAAAGAATAGTAAATATTCTTCGGTATGATGATATTCTAGGAATTGAGTTGAACTGGTGCGACGGACGTGAGGATTTCTTAAGGAAAAGAGGTCTCATTGGTTTTAGAGGTGAGAAATTGCGAGTGTGAGGCGGGTCGAGCGCCGGGACGTCGCTCTCTTTTAGGAGGGTAGGATGTAATAACCCGAACCCGTGGTCATTATTTAATTATATTTTTACGTATATTTTTGAAATTTTTGACAAGATTGAATGTTACGATGTTTGGTGATTTGAATTGAACGAATGTTGAAAGTTATATTTTTACGTTTTGACGAATTACGAGGATTGCTAGTGATCACGATATCAACGGATACCCGAATACGTTTTATTTTTAGTAATGTCGATGTTTAACATTTTTGACGTTTTTATTTTTAGTTTCGTATTAAGTCGTGTCGGGACTATATAATATCATATTTTGTGTTTGTTTTAAGTTTTGAGAAGTATTTTAATGAAACCCGAGATCCGTAAATATTTTCAAAATTGACTAATAGTCATTTTCCGCTTTTTTAAACCAATATTTGCAACTTAGTCCACAAGAATCATAATTGGCAAAAACTACCCTAAACTTTTCCCATATAAAAGGAAAAATTGAACACACAAACACATACACAATCCCACTAACACCAAAATTCTTTCTATCTCCCTCTCCCCTCTTTGTGTTTGTCACCCCCAAACCACAAACACCCCTTGATTTTCAAAAATCTAGCTTGATTCTATAAAATCTAATCAAAGACCCATCTTAGTTATCTCAATCTCTATCTTTTGGTATGAAATTTTCCTACATACAAGCACTTTTTGTAAAAACCCATTTTTGGTGAAAATCATGTGTTTTGATCTTGATTATGTGTTGTAAATAGGTGTTTATGATGTTATATATTATCTTTACTAGTTGCATGTTGAAATTTTGAGTTGGGTTTTATTTGATTAGATCATCTAGCATGATATAAGGTGTTAGGATTAGAAGTAGTGATATTAGTATGATTATAGTGGTAAAAATTAGGTTAAAATGGGTGAAAAATATGATTCTGATTGATTTTTAAGTAGATAATTTTAATCAGCAGCTTAAAGTTAATTTTTGGAAAACTTAAGTTTGTGTATGATATAAGTTAATTAGATATTGTTGTAGAGAATTTCATAAGCTTCGATTTGGTATAAAGTAGAGCTTCTAGCTCCAAACGAGCGAAAAGTTATGGTAGTTTTATTATTCGTGTACCGGGAGACGAATATCGGCACAATATATAGTTGTTGTCGATATTTGGATCGAATCTCGGGGACTATAGAAAAGATTTTGAAATTAGTCTAGGACTGATGTAAAATGGTAAACATTAGGATGTTGAGTCTATTTTCAAAGATGAGTGTCAGTTTTGCAAATGGAGTCGTTTATAGAGGTTAAAAAGACTATATGAGTTGTTGACGTAAAACTATGCGATTTTTGTAGTTCGAAGATGTGTCGGGCAGGGAATCTTAAAAGTAAAATCTTTTAACCAACTTTTGGGAGTACTTTCTATATATAGTAAGTGAAGTTTCTGATTAGTATCGTAAACATTTGACGTGTCTAAGTAGGGAAAACAGTTTGAACGATTAGTATATATATTGATAAATTTTTAATAAAGGAAATAAATAAAGTAAAAGTGTAAAAGGTGTACATGTGTAAGAATTATTTAAAAATGAATGGTGTGAGTTTTATTTTGACTTGAGTTACTTATTTTATCTTATTTAGTATGAGATATTACTTGAATGTATTATTAAAGGCACGTGTTTTATTTTGATAGATTGTGAATTTTGTGTTCGTCGGGCATCGTCAATCGTTGAAAGTCGTCTTACTATAGCTATTACTCCAGGTGAGTCTAATGAGTCTATAGCCTCGCTTTTGTACTTGTTTTGAATTATCTTAAAACCCACGAGGGGGATACATGCTATTCGAAAATAAAATGAACACAAATCGTGATTGGTTATTTGGACCCGAATATTGCCTGTTGCTGCCTGATGTTGCCTTGAATTGTATAAGTACCTAAATTGCAAAAGTCCCTAAATTCATGAGCCGTTAACTATGTTCTGACTTGATGTTGTGAGTTGGGAATAGCCGCTTATTCAAATGATATTACTATTGGGCTGACGACCCTATCTAAGACCAGGGCTTTATGCTGAGTAACCTCTGGGAAGGATAATTTACGAGAATGTGGATGTGGTATACTTGCAATTGATACCTTAGTAGGGGCAGTGGAATTCATGTAGTCATGCCGGCTTTAGGCGTGGGTGACTAAGTTAAGGGGTCGGTGTCATGAGCTTAATATAATTCTATATCTAGTGCTAAACGCCAGAATGCCTGAATAATAGATTGTATGTACAACAATTCTATTAAATGATCTTGATTGATTTTTCTTTTGTGTTCAAATGAAGATTTGGTAAACCTAGACTCGCTCAACCGTTGTGTTGATGATTTTAAGCATGTATTTCAGGTAATCTGATGAGTTGATCAAGGAGCTTGCTGGGGAAGTTGCGGTGTCGCTTTTACAATTTTTTAGTCTGAAACTGTTTTCTTTCCCTGTCGTTATTATATGTTATCTTTTGTCTGCAGGAAATTATAAAAAAAATCATTTTTGAGTATTTATAGTTGATAAAAGGTTTATATTTTTGGGATGGTATTTTGAAGGGACTGAAGCGCTACTCTGATATTTATAAAATTTCTTTATTGGGATTGAAAACTTTAGAATAAAATATGGTATTATTTGATCTTATCTTTTTAATTTCTCATTTTGAGATCGTATATAGCGTTTTGATGACGAGGTTTGAGTTTAGCACCCAATTGTGTATTTTCGCTGCGCAATGTAATTTTGGGGGTGTTAAAGGGGGTAAGATTTTTTTTAAGAAAGATCCAATGACAAAGGAATTCATGTATGGAAGAAAATGGGTCAAGAAGATTACTCTTGGAAGTCTCTTATAAATGATGATCCAAGAAGCTATTTCACAATTCTAGGTAAACGCTTCCTAGCCCAATGTGATAAACGCTTTTTTGTTGTCATCATCGACGAGTTTAGAAAATCCAAGGAGGTGTTCAATCTAAATGTCTCCAAAAACGAGTTGGAGAAAGTAGATGGATTATAAGAACACATGATTTATATAAGTGGTTTGACGTAGTGCTTTTCATATGTGATACAACTGTTATTCGAGATTATATTTAGGCCCATTGTGTGAGACTACAACCCGTTTACATTGTTTCTAGATTGTTATGTTGTAACTATATAATGTAATCAATTTATGAATATTGACACAATTTTTTCCTAAACTTACATGATGTCGTTACAAACATCCAATCCAATAATAAAACTATTCCGTTTACTATCTCAAACAACATCCCTATCAAGATAAAGCTCAAAAACACAATATAATTCATGGAGCTCGTTCCTGATGCTTCATCTTGGAAGTCTTGGCCTAAAAGTACATGTTGGGGGTACTCTACAAGCAATACCGACCCCGAGCGGAACCAACAAGACGCCCTAGGGAAAGTACGAATACTAAGAACTTTAACCAAACCCCTCTAAGACCAAGTTGTTACAACCCTCGGGGAATGCGAAATCAACGTGGGATCGTATCAAAGGCCTTTTCCATGATAACAAAGATACGTGTGTTATTACTCTTGATTGTGAGGTTCGCAACATCAAGCTTGGTAACCTATCGATTAACGCATATTGTATTAAGATAAAAGGTATGGTCAATCATTTGCATAATCTCGGTGAAAATGTGAATGACAAAAACATGGTCATATATGCAATCAATGGACTTGACGACGTTTTAAAGATATTTTTCGTCTCATACGGCATCGCGAGAATCTTCCCGCGTTCAAAACCTCTCGCACGTTGAAGGAAAAAGGTAATGTCTCTTCCATTGATAGTATGTCCTCGTCACCTACAATACTTGTTTCTACATATACTAGCAATTGTAACAGTTCTAGAGCGAACAAAAACAACAAAAACAATTCTAACCGTAACACTACCACGTGTCGCTTTGAGGATAAGTGCAAGTTGATTCACGATCATCGTAATTTTGATGTATTGTTTCTGGTTCGAATAGCATGAATTCAATTACACATTATAATCTCCCCGTTGGAACATATCAACAAAGACAACCCCTTTATCGAGAGGGTCAACAAGCCTAAGCTAGTTCCACTTTGTTTCCTCAGGCCTAACAAAAGGTTTCACAAACTGGGAACAAGCCCAATATTCCACTGGATCACAACAACCTGCTTATGTTACTCATCAAATGGTGCAACCCACTGCTTATTGGGTTGGGGCCTCGCAGGCCCATATCATACAACCACAACAGGTTCAACATCCTGGTATTTATGGTACAACGCCTATTGCTCTCTTAACGTTACAAGAAAATGTACTTCCAAATGCATTTAGCATGACGACGTTGCAAAATCCTAATTGGAACATATATAGGTGCATCTTCTCATCTAAATTCATAATGCTAGTAATTTAAGTTCCATTTATAATAAACATTTATTTTCATCTATGTGTGTTAGAGACGGCCTTACTATTCCAGTCACTAATATCAGTCATAAAATTCTTCCAACTTTGAATAGATCTCTCCACCTTCATAATGTTCTTGTCACCCTTAATATAATCAAAAATCTCATTTCTATGCATCAGTTTACTAGGGATAATAAATGTACAACTGAATTTAATGAGTTTGAGTTTTCTACGAAGGACTTCTTGACTCGCCATATCCTCCTCAGATGTGACAGTTCCGGGGATCTATATCCGGTAACCAAGCCATCTCCTATCCCTACTTCTATGCTTACCATCAGGTCATCTACGTAGCACCGACGCCTTATCATCCCAATGAAGAAGTGTTGCGGTCTCTTGTTTCTCGTAGTTTTATTTCATGTAATAAAGAGAAGTCTAAACATATTTTTCATGCTTTCCGGCTTGGTAAACGTGTCAAAGTTCCATTATTTAGTTTTGATTCAGTTTTTTCTCGTTATTTTGATATTATACACTCTGATTTGTAGACATCTCCAATTTTAAGTCAAGGTGGTTTTAAGTACTATCTGTAATTTCTTGATCATTTTTCTCGTTATTTATTGATTTATCCTTTATGTAAAAAATCTAATGTCTTTCAAAAGTTTGTTCATTTTTGTACATATGTTAAGAAATAATTTCATTGTGAAATAAAGCTTTTCAAAGTGATTATGGTGGTGAATTCGACAATACTCAACTTCATTAATTATTTAAAACAAATGGCATCCAATTCCGTTTTTCTTGTCACAAAACCTCTCAACAAAAATGGTAAGTCAGAACGTATGATTTGCATTATTAATAATGTGATTCAGACTCTATTATTTCAAGCACACTTACCATCTCGATTCTTGATTTACTTTCCTCTACGGCCATTAACAATGAAATACATTACCAAAGTTTATTTAACAAACACTAAGTTACTCACGCCTCCGCATTTTAGGGTGTCTTTGTTACCCTCACTTAGACCCACCACATAAAGTTGGGTCACGTGTTACGCCGTGCCTTTTTCTAGGATACCCCGTTTACTACCGAGGTTATAGATGTCTCGATCTTTCAACTCAAAAGGTCACTCTTTCTGATCATGTAACTTTTGACGAGGATCAATTTCCGTATGCATCTAAAACACCTACAAATTTTTATTTTGGCTTATTTTACGGTTTTACGTTAAGTCTTAGTAGTAATTAATTTCACGTCTTTGTCACTCTCTTTTCTCATGCCCTTCTAACCAATATTAATCTCAAACCATTTACATCTTACTCACACACATATACCTCCTTGGGAAACGAACTTCATTGGGGTCATTTGTACACGCTTTTTCTAAACCGTCGTATTTAATACTTTTACCCTATTTTACGCTCTTTGTTTTCCTAAACAAGAGTGGTAATTTACTACAATCATTTTGGTGCCGCTACCGGGGAGGTGTGTCGTGATTAATTTGTCTTTTTGTTTTTAATATTAACCATAAATAGTATTTGTATTAGTAGAACTCTACTAATACGTATTATCGGTTTTATTGGTTTTTCTTGTGAAATTATTATTACTATATTGTATTAAGTATCACAATCAATACAAAATATCTCCAAAAGTGTGAAAACACAGCCTTAATTGGGATTTGATCTCCTAATTATTGTATTCGAATCTCAAACAAAAAGAAAAAGGCAAAAATAGATAAATACTTTCGTGAAGCTCGATTTTGAAAAATACAAACTATAAGGTGGGTATAAGGCGGGTATTATAAAATATACCCTAAGGAAAAAGGCTCTTAAGTGCTTCGCGCCGCCTCGTTTCCCCGCTTGCTTGTTAGTATTTTGAGATTGAAGGCTAATCGAGGGTTTTGCCGCCCTAAGTATTATTACGTATAATATATTTGCTTGTTTTCTTTGTGATTAAACCCTCTTGAACAATTTGGTTTTCACCAAAGTTTTAAAGTCACTCGAAGGCGTTCACTCCACGTGATCGTTTTCATTCCTTTGAGGCTTCTTTAATCAAGATTTTGATTCGAGGAGATATTTGGTAGATTGTTGTCTACGAAGATACACCAAAATCCAAAAAAATTAAAAACAATCAAAAACACAAAAAAATTGAAAATTCACAAAACACCCAAAAAGAATCTTCTTTGCTCACCTCCCATTCTTCGTGAAGTTTATGATCACTCGTAATCAAGTAAAACGAGCTCGTAAACTTCTTCAAAAGCAAGCCAATCAAGAGACGTTGATTGAAGAAGAACCTCCAATTGTTGAACCTATTGTAGAACAAGAAGTCTTCATGGCTAATCGTACTATGATGGAGTTGCTACAAGCACCCACCGAGGGTTTTGGAGAGGCCATTGTGATTCCGCTATCCTTGCGGAGAATTTCGAGATTAAGACGGGTTTAATGTCGATGTTGCAAGCTAATAAGTTTAGAGGTCATGAGAAATACAACCCGCATTACCACATTAGGAATTTTAATCGTCTCACCGCTACTAGAAAGTTTAAGGATGTTCCACTTGACGCAATTAAAATGATGTTGTTTCCATACTCGTTAGACGGACCCGCTAAAATTTGTTTTGAGAAAGAACCGCCAAATTCGATTTTGACATGGGGTGATCTCGTTTCTAAGTTTTTGAACAAGTTTTTTCCACCATCTAAAACAACACATTTGAAAAATGAGATTTCAAGATTTGTTCAAAGAAATAATGAAAGTTTTTCAATGGCATGGGAACGCTTTAAAGAAATGTTACATGAATGTCCACACCATGATTTTTCGGAATTGCATCAAATTGATACTTTTTATAATGGCTTAATGATCATGAACGAGATTACTTGAATGCCGCCGCGGGTGGTAATTTTTTGTGCAAAACGACCGATGAAGCTTTAAAGATTATCGAGAATAGATCTAAGGTTTATAGCCCTCGTAACACACCGAGTGTTTCCAATTTGGGTTCTTCATCGTCGTCATCGTCTCGTAGCATTAATGCCTTACATGATGAAGCTAATGAGGAAAATCGGTTTTTTGATAGATTTGCTAATCTTATGTCTCATTGGAAAGCTCAAGAAGCTTCAAATTCCGCTTCAGTTAAAGCGGTTGCTAAGAGTTGTTTGTCTTGTGGTGGAGCTCATGATCTTTCCGAGTGCATTACCGCGGATGGTAACACTTCGAGTGCTTATGTAGAAACGGGAACTTACAACCAAAACGGCCAAGGTTCCCGCCCAAATCAAGCTCCACCAAATCAAAATGCTAATAACTATCGAAACAACAACCAAGGTGGTAATTACCAAGGCAATTCACGTAACTACAACAAGGGGAATTATCAAAGTGGGAATGGACAAGTTACTAATCAAAACCAAAATCGTGATTTTCAAAACACTACACAAGGTTTTCAAAATGCTCACACTAAAAATCTTCAAGGAGAAATTTTGGATTATGCTAAAGCAAATGATACTAAGTTTGATAACATGCAACGTGAGATGATTAGCTTAAGATCCAAGTTGAAAAACGAGCTTAAAAACGAACTTGCTAATGAACTTAAAACTCATGCTAATAAAATGGAAGGAAATGTCCAACGTCTTCAACAAAATAAACAAAAGATGGAACAAGGACAACATGAGATTAAGCAAGAATTGTTAAAAGCGGATGCTAGGCAATCAAAATTTGAAGACCGAATGGCAAAAATGTTTGAAGCAATCATGTGTAAACCCTCTTCCTCGGGTGGTCTTCCTAGTGATACCATTAACAACCCGAGGGGAGAAATGAAGGTTATTACTACACGAAGTGGTAAAACTTTCAAGGAACCAATCTCTCGTCCAATTACTTCTACTGAGAAGGAAATCGAGAAAGAGCCCGAGGTGGTGGTAGAAAAGGAGCAAATTCCATGCCCACGAAGTACCACTCAAACCACACCTACGGTTGAACCAATACCAATAATGGAACCCGAGATTCCAAGGCCGTTGCCTAATGTCCAACCCACACCACCCTTACCTTACCCTTCGAGACGTAACAAGGAAAAGGCACAAGAACGGAATAATTATCAATTTGAGCTTTTTATGAAAATGTTTCGTGACATACATTTTAACATAAGTTTTGCCGACGCTCTTATCATGATGCCTTGATTCGCCACATACTTCAAAAGTATGCTAAACAACAAAGAGAAGTTACAACAATCGTCTAGTTGTTCATCGGTTTTTCTTAGCCGCATACCACAAAAAGTCGGTGATCCCGGTAAATTTTTGATTCCGTGTGCAATTCCAGATATGGAGGAATGCTACGCCTTGGCCGATCTTGGTGCTAGTATTAATTTAATGCCTCTTGAGATTTTCAAATCGCTTTCGCTTCCGGCTCTTACTCCTTCGAACATGTCTATCGAGATGGCCGATCATTCTACGATTTTAGCATGTGGATTAGCCGAGGACGTTTTCGTTAAAGTCGGAAAGTTTTACTATCCCGTTGACTTTATCGTTGTGGACATTCCTATCGATCGAAAAGTTCCTCTCATTTTGGGTCGTTCATTTTTGGATACATCAAGAGCACTTATCGATGTTCATGCTCGAAAAATCACCCTTCGTTTCAATGAAGAAGAACTTGTCATCAATGCAACACAAAACTCCAATCTCTCTCATGTCTAATCTATTGCAACTTTAAACCATGGTAATTCAACCAATGTCGTTTGCAAAGAATTTTCACCAAGAGTTTTATACTTGAATCGAAAAACCCTTCGCCTCACCTCGAACATTCATTCTTGAAAAGTGTTGATAAGTTGCCCGTTTCTACGGAGGATCTTTCGGATGACGAATATGTAGACCCCGATGGGTTTGTTTTCTTTGTCGGTAAACGTTTTGAGAACTTGCCACCACCAAAACCAAAATGGTTTTCAAATGTGAGAATTTTTAGTGTGACTAACATCGTATTAGAAACACCAAATATTTTCGACATAATCAAAAAGGGTTTTCATAAGGAGAGTTTAAAAGATAAAAAAGGAAAAGATTTTAAATGTGATTTAATTGATTTTTCTACAAATCTAACTCCGTCATCACCACGTGTTTTGAGTGCTACAATCTCGTCTACTCCTTTTGACGATGCTTTGTGTGGTTTTAGTATGGGGAAGCCCCTTATGTTCCCTCATCCTTGTCCACCGAGGACGAGATTTTCAATCCCGGAATTTCATGTAAAGGGAAATCTCGGTCTTCCACCGATGCAATAAATGGAAAATCTTTCTATTTGATTGGTGCGAGTCTACCTCGAGTAGCTCATGGTTTTTGTGACTTACACATTGTCCCACCCTTCTATTTCTTCTCATCTATTTTCTTGAAACCCTTTGGGTTTGTGTTGACACATGATGAAGTGGCGTTGAATTGTTTTTCCAATGAAAACGAGAACGCCATCTTCGATCCCGGTATTTTGCACCATCGAAGGACTTAGTCCTTAATACCGGTTGCTTTTTGGGCCTTGTATATCATGTAAGCCCCATCAAAAATTGACCATACCATGATTTTCCCTCAAAAATTCATATATTGAGGGGATCGAGTCGAGCTCATGACTCGGTAATCAAAAACGAGGTGCCTCGTGGGGGAGATCCCATGCTTATCCTTTTATGCTTACTAATCACTAATTAGAGGGGATTTGTGCCCTTCCAACTCGTTGTCTCGTGGTTGTTTGTGATTGTGTTATCTAGATCATCATCATCATCTACGATTGAAGACTCTCGTGTTCGTTTACGTGAGCCTCCATCGTTTGCTTGAAGAAGTTTTTCACGAATCCATGACATATCCTTTATTGTTCTAACAATTATCTTTTAGCATACTTAATAAACGGCTTTAGATATATTGTTGATCACCCTTTCCATGCTAGATCCTAAGCATTCGATTCTTCGTCTCTAGTATGGGGGTGCTCCACCTTTAGACTCGAAACATTGAGGACAATGTTTACTTTTAGTATGGGGGGTGAATAGGTACTTGCTTTGTTACGCCCTCACGCTTTCCAACTTTCAATGTTTTGTTTTAATAAGGCTAAAAATGGCCAAATTTTAAAAAATTTCTTAGTTTTCATAAGTGTTTTTAAAACACGAATGTATATTCTCCGATGGGTAGAATAAGAGCTAATTTTTTAGTTGATGGGCATTTGGAGCCATTTACATTCCTTAACCCGCTCAATTCAAGTTTTGCTTGACTTTTATATAGGGAGCTTTAAAACGTGAAAGTCTTAGCTCATTCGGGTTAAGAACAAGAACTTTTCGCAAGTTCCTATAACTGATCCTAGAAAGTCATTTATCAAGGGAACTATAAAAAGCATTCTCTAAACTTGAAAAAGTCCAAGAAAGTGCAAGATCCTATAGGTGGCTTGAAAACCCAAAACTTTGATTTGATATAGTCTTAATGAAAGCTAATCCAAATTTGGCTTAATTTTGACTTGCATGGCTAAGTATTCACGAGTCTCTTTAATTAGAGGTCTTTATATAGTGAAGAACGAGAGATGATAGAGTTAGACAAGTGATCATGCTAAACGTAGAACATGAAAATGTTCTTTCAAAAACTCATATGTTTTTAATTGTGGCTTTTTGTTCCCATAAGATCAATGCATTAGGAATAAAAATAATTGCAATAAGTAAGGTCGTACGATTTGAAATGTTACTTAGCCTCTAGCACAAGATCGTTTAAAAGTTGCTCGGGGTTGAATAGAGTTCATAGCCAAGGCATAACTTATTGAAGCGGGACGCGAAGATTGGTGATTATCCAAAAAGGCCCTAACAAGGCATGAGGAGCCCTATTTTGTTGCTAAAGATCCAAGATGATGTGAAGTATCATTATTCCTAAATAAATATGAAGGATCGAGACACACGACAAAAAGCAATTACTCCCCTAAAGATCATGGAGAAAGTCTATCCAAAAAGACCCTTACAAGGTATGAGGATAAATATATCCAAGTCCTAAAAGGAGGTGGATCGTTGTATATCAAAATCCAAAGTATAGATTGAAGAAAAATGATGAAGTCGTGGTCCAAATATGAAGAATCTCTCAAAAACGTCAAGTGAAGAAATTCCAAATATATGAAGAGAAGACCATAATTTCAAGAACGTCTTCCCAAGATTTGAAGTATGAAGTACATGCCAAATATCGGTCCGAGAAAGGTCTCAAATCGTGAAACGAGTTATGCCAAGATATGAACTTAAGGAGATACACGAGAAGCCGTTTTAAAAGATTTTGTCCTTCGACTAACTATCAATTAAATCGAGTTACTTTGCTTTCGGACTAATAACTACTCAAATAAGTCAATATGAATCACTTGTGATCCATGACAAATAGTTAAAAAAGGCTAGTAACCCATTTCCTTTTATAATAACTAGGATTGCGAGGAGAAAAAGTATTACACAATTTGGACGTATGAGTAGTGTTAGCATTGTGACTTGTACCAACAATGGTCTCGTTTTTGCACTTAGCATAGAATGTATGACAATCAAGGATGACAAAATTTACTCTAAGGGACATTTACTTGTTTCTATTCTTTGACCCTAAAAGTCACGTTCGTGATGAAAATCATATATTATGTCTTTACACATCTTCGTAGTATTGTTGCAAGTCTTTTACTTTTCAATAAAGGTTAATAAAACTGAACTTTGGTGATGCTTAGATACTTTATTCTAGCATTGCGTGAGGGCACGGTAATGGCTTAGTATGGGGGAGTGATGAGATGGCATTTATACATGATCTCATCGTTCTTTTCGGGCTTTAAATGCATAAAAATGTCATAAAATACCATATATATGCTTGTGTTTGTTTACTTGTGTATTTTAGGTATGGATATCGTGAAAAAGACAAAAGATCATAAGAAACAAGGAAAAACGGACACGAGAAACGAAGCCGTACAAAGAACCGGGCCCTAGTTCATGAATTGTCCAACATTTACCCTTGAAGACTTGAAGATATGCAAGATTGATCCTCAATGAATGAAGAAATGACACGTAAAACCCTTGTGAATACATAATTACAAATTTGGTCCCTTAAGTTTGTCAAAATTACACAAATGGTCCTTCAACTTTGAAGAATTGGCAAGATTAGTCCCTCATCAAATCTAACTTGTCATTATGGTCCCTTATGGAGTTAATGTTACATTGAAGACCTTTGAAGATCAACAATGTCCAAGATCAGTCCTTGAATTATGGAAAAATGGCAAAAACAACCCTTGATATCCTTTTGCCAAAGTTTTGTGCCAAATGTGTAAAGATGGAAACTCAATATCAAAGGAACACGTTTTTATATGGCTGAAATACTTGTTTTAAACCTTTTGCCAAGAACAAGGGCTAAAGTTGTGCAATGAAACATTCAAACACACAAACACACGCCAAACATATTCCACTCCACCAAAACCGGATCAAAGGGACCACTATTCATGTTCATCCACCCAGATTTTACTTTTACAAAACAAAGGGTAAAATCTAATTACCCTGGAACATGTGTGATTCACACATGCAGAAACACATCCCACACCAAAAACCCTCACTCCCACTCACTATGGACCCCACCCCCAATTCCCTTTCAACCAATCAGAGAACAACTTCACCTCCAAGTTAAGCCACGTGTCAAGATCAACAGCCCACACTCTTTGCTTCACTCCAAAGCTATTTTAAACGGTTTGGATCATTTTGGACAGCATATATAAAGGTCTACATAATCTTGGGATTATACAATCTTTGATGTATCTAATTGATTGAGTGGATGAAGGAGGAAGAAGAAGATGGGTATAGAGAGAGAAAGATGAGAGGAGGAGAAAGATAGAGAGAGAAAGAGTATTTATTAAATGAAAAGTGTAAAATGAAATGAGCCACCCCTCCTAACATGCTAGGAGGGGGTATATATAGCCCACCCTACATGTGGGCTATATGGACTATATTGTTTACAAACTGGATCACGAGCCTATTACTTGAATATATTATTGGAGTGACCGATCCTTTCTAAATACGTAAAAACGTATTTCCAACAATCTCCCCCTAAGGGAGGTCACTCCAAGTTACAATTTCCTAAATAGTCTATAGCTCGTGATCTATGCTAATAATGATGTGACCGAGACTTTCTTTGGAAAAACGTGTTTCCAACAATCTCACCCTAAGGGAGGTCACACCATTTTACAAAATCTTAAACCTAGCATACTATGCTTGAGTCTTCGATCTTGTTCTTGTGAATATGCTTGATGTGATCTTTGACTTTAGTCTTGAGCATGTTTCCTTGCCTTGACCTTGTGCATTCATCACTTGTGAAATTTGCCTCTTCGTGACTTCATGTTCCACATACTTATACCTTTAAATTCTTGAAAGCTTAAGAGTTTGATACAGCGGAAGACTTGACCTTCAGACTTTCTTGAATTTGTTGAAGTACTAAGTGTATGTAGTACAAGCATGTGGTGACGACTTCTTCTGGATTATACACAAGCAATGTCACCTTCTTGTTATGCTTCATAAGACAGTTAGCAACAAACCATATACACGGATGAAATGGCCTTGAACATTTCATTCTAATTCGGTAGCATTTTACCTCCGGTCAGTGAAGACCGTTGGACGATATTAAATATCGTACTTGTGGTAGGTAGTTTCAATATAGAACCTCCTTGACAAGATTTCGCAGGTAAACCCGTTCTCTTTACTCGACCGTCCAAAGCTGACTGCGAACGTAAAGAGTGAATCATTTGGATAATATTATCCGCATGATTTGAAGCCGTCAATTCATGTTCCTGGAACAAGTGAAGTTCAATTAAGAACCACACAATCGTTGCTTTCCAGTTCTCACTAGCTTGATTCATATAGAATCTTGCAAGTTACCTACCAAGTGCTGTTTGATGTTAACACTAGAAGGATTTCCATTCGTCACTATAAATACTTAATAGTATTACTCTGAATGTTCTGGCAAGATCACTAAGATATTGCGTAGAGGCCTGGAACGTGTTTAAATTCATTTAAGAATTAAACCACTGTTGCTTTCTAGTTATCACAAGTTTGATTCATAAAGTATCGCACAAGTCACCTACTATGAGCTTTTTGATATTCGCTCAAGAAGGATTTCCATCTTCATTGTAAATACTTTCGTATTACTCGGATGTTCAGGCAAGATCATGAAGATTTTGCGTAGGACTCTTAAGAACTTTCTTACTTTTCACAGTGTGTGAAGAAGCAAGGAATTATGAAAGTGTGTCCTAATGAGATATATGATGATCTCAAATAGCTCTAGACTCGATCATGCATTTTAGATTTTAGTGATCGGAGGCTGGAGAGGAGTGCCACCTTTTGAATACCAATTTATTCGGAGTGAATAAATCAATAGATAATGTGTTGTCTCCGTGTGATTAAAACAAATATCTTTTGAGAGATATCTGAGTTAGCTGGGATAGGTTGTGCATTGCATCACTGGGTCCATGATGTCTGTCTTTAATATCAAGAATCATTAAACAATGATCTTAATAACATATGTATTGACTCGGTTTCTACCTAAGTTGTAAGGAGGGCTTCTTTCTTTACACCCTTTATCTTTACAATTCTTTTTCATTCTTCAACCCCTTCAATGCTTACCAATACGTCATCACTAGCACCTTGTTGTGATTCTTCCAGTGCTAACTTAAGTACTTGGTCGGCATTCAGCAACATTCACAATCTTTCTCCATCTTTCCTAAGGACTACTATTTCTAGCTATGGAATGTCCTTGGGAAGATTCATCCGGTTCTAGAGGAATCACTGTACTTTAACCTATCCTACCATCCTTATGTCACCACAATCTTCACCGTCGTGAATAGAGATGTTTTGGGTAAGTGTATGTCACCATGAAATCCATTTTGAAGTGCAAATCCATTTTCCTCCCCCTTAACATATGCCACGATATTTGAAAACATTTCGCACATGTTGGGATGAGCCAGCACATTAAGTCAAACCATTTGTGATTAATCATTTCCCATATTAAATCACATTTTCTCCCCCATATTAAAAATATTAACCCAATCGATGTTTTTAATATCAATTGATTTAATAGCATTTTAAGAAAATTTGGGAAGAAAAATGCAAAGCCAAGTATCTTCATGAGTTACACAAGCTCCCCCTCAAATTAATGAGGGTCTACTTGAAACGTAAATTAAATACCTTTTAAACACAAGTGTAAGGTATTTATCACGTGCAAAGATCATATATGATAATGTATTCACAAGATTAGCAATTTATGAGGTTGGACCTGAATGATGGAGAACATCATATGAAAGAATCACATGGTTCTTGTTCACGAATGTTGGTCTTCCTCGTAACTTCTGAAGTTATCTTCTCCTTTACACCACATGGACAATTGATATTGTTGTCTTGACACCAACTTGTGAACTATGGCACTTTCGGCATCGAAGATTCTGAATGCTGGACAATTGCTCCCCCTCAATTGTTGACCCGTGTTCTACTTAAAGAGCTGTAGTCGTCGTTTGAGTAGTCGCATCGTCTAGTATATAGATATCAATTGCACCGAACTTCGGATTGTGGATTTGATAACTTCGGTTTCTGAAGTCAAAGCTTTCCGGTGAAATGCTTGACTTCAATGTGAAAAGCGGGTTACTATCAGAAATAATAGTAAACCATTTTGAGCATGTTTTAAATCTTTTAAACTTCTGCTCGAACTTTATTTACAACCCCGTGTCATTATTGAATGACATTTCTAGGATCGTAAATATTATCGATTCCAGAAGACATGCTCTTTTTATCAAAACATTTTGAACACACAATTTTGAAAGATTTAGAAAAAAATCTTTTGAGAAATTCTTGAAAAATTATGTTCAAAATTTTGAAAAACAATTACTTGAGCTTAAGATGTTGAATATCTTACAAAACGAGCTCAAGTCCGAGAAGTTGTAAACTTCCCGTTGTTAAGGATAAGTTACCATCGACGATAAACTTTCCTTTTATCTGAAGGACGAGTCCTAAGCTGACATTTACTTAGAAGTCATTTTCATGAGCTTGAAAACTTTGACTGTTTTAGCGGAAAGCTCATGACCGAGAAAGGTTACTTTCTCGTTATGAGGAAAAGTTCTTTTATTTAAAAGATACACTTTCCTTTCTAAGCTTAAAACTTCGAATGTTTTAATACAAGCTCATGACCGAGAAAGGTTAATTTCTCGTTATGAGGATAAGTTATCATAAAAGATAATCTTTCTTTTATTTGAAGTTCGAGTTACAGTCTGACATTTAACTATAAGTCATAGTGCATGAGCTTAAAAACTTCGAATGTTTTTAATATTAGCTCATGCCCGAGAAAACTTAATTTCTCATTGTTAGGATAAGTTTATCATCGGCGATAAACTTTCCTTTCTTGAAGTCCGGGGCATAAACTGTGATGTGATTATACGCCATATACACGAGCTTAAAACCTTTGAATGGTTTTAACATAAGCTCGTGTCCGAGAAAATTTAATTTCTCGTTTTGAGGGTAAGTTATCGTTGCGTAGATAACTTCCCTTTCTTTGAAGTTCGGGTTACAGACTGTGATCTGACTGTAAGCCATTATGCATGAGCTTAAAAACTTGGAATGTTTTTTATATAAGCTCATGCCCGAGAAAAATGAATTTCTCGTTGTTAGGATAAGTTTATCATCGGCGATAAACTTTCCTTTCTTTGATGAATGAGTCACAGACTGTGATTTGCCTATGAGCCATTATTGATAAGCGTAACCATGAATTCCCTGAGACACTAGTTTCTCCGATATCTGCTTCTTCAGCAACCAAACTCTTAGTTTATTTATTTTGAATTTTTGGTGAATTTTTGGTAATTTTTAGAATTAATTTTTATTTTGGCTTATTTTACGGTTTTACGTTAAGTCTTAGTAGTAATTAATTTCACGTCTTCGTCACTCTCTTTTCTCATCCCCTTCTAACCAATATTAATCTCAAACCATTTACATCTTAGTCACACACATATACCTCCTTGGGAAACGAACTTCATTAGGGTCATTTGTACACGGTTTTCCTAAACCGTCGTATTTAAAACTTTTACCCTATTTTACTCTCTTTGTTTTCCTAAACAAGAGTGGTAATTTACAACAATCATTTTGGCGCCGCTGCCGGGGAGGTGTGTCGTGATTAATTTGTCTTGTTGTTTTTAATATTAACCATAAATAGTATTTGTATTAGTAGAACTCTACTAATACGTATTATCGGTTTTATTGGTTTTTCTTGTGAAATTATTATTACTATATTGTATTAAGTATCACAATCAATACTAAATATCTCCAAAAGTGTGAAAGCACAACCTTAATTGGGATTTGATCTCCTAATTATTGTATTCGAATCTTAAACAAAAAGAAAAAGGCAAAAATAGATAAATACTTTTGTGAAGCTCGATTTTGAAAAATACAAACTATAAGGTGGGTAAAACGCGAGTATTATAAAATATACCCTAAGGAAAAAGGCTCTTAAGTGCTTCGTGCCGCCTCGTTTCCCCGCTTTCTTGTGAGTATTTTGAGATTGAAGGCTAATCGAGGGTTTTGCCGCCCAAAGTATTATTACGTATAATATATTTGCTTGTTTTCTTTGTGATTAAACCCTCTTGAACAATTTGGTTTTCACCAAAGTTCTAAAGTCACTCGAAGGCGTTCACTCCACGTGATCGTTTTCATTCCTTTGAGGCTTTTTTAATCAAGAGTTTGATTCGAGGAGAGATTTGGTAGATTGTTGTCTACGAAGATACACCAAAATCCAAAAAAATTAAAAACAATCAAAAACACAAAAAAATTGAAAATTCACAAAACACCCAAAAAGAATCTTCTTTGCTCACCTCCCATTCTTCGTGAAGTTTATGATCACTCGTAATCAAGCAAAACGAGCTCGTAAACGTCTTCAAAAGCAAGCCAATCAAGAGACGTTGATTGAAGAACAACCTCCAGTTGTTGAACCTATTGTAGAACAAGAAGTCGTCATGGCTAATCGTACTATGATGGAGTTGCTACAAGCACCCACCGAGGGTTTTGGAGAGGCCATTGTGATTCCCGCTATCCTTGCGGAGAATTTCGAGATTAAGACGGGTTTAATGTCGATGTTGCAAGCTAATAAGTTTAGAGGTCATGAGAAAGACAACCCGCATTACCACATTAGGAATTTTAATCGTCTCACCGCTACTAGCAAGTTTAATGATGTTACACATGACGCAATTAAAATGATGTTGTTTCCATACTCGTTAGATGGACCCGCTAAAATTTGGCTTCAGAAAGAACCGCCAAATTTGATTTTGACATGGGGTGATCTCGTTTCTAAGTTTGTGAACAAGTTTTTTCCACCATCTAAAACAACACATTTGAAAAATGAGATTTCAAGATTTGTTCAAAGAAATAATGAAAGTTTTTCAATGGCATGGGAACGCTTTAAAGAAATGTTACATGAATGTCCACACCATGATTTTTTGGAATTGCATCAAATTGATACTTTTTATAATGGGCTTAATGATCATGAACGAGATTACTTGAATGCCGCTGCGGGTGGTAATTTTTTGTGCAAAACGACCGATGAAGCTTTAAAGATTATCGAGAATAGATCTAAGGTTTATAGCCCTCGTAACACACCGAGTGTTGCCAATTTGGGTTCGTCATCGTCGTCATCGTCTCGTAGCATTAATGCCTTACATGATGAAGCTAATGAGGAAAATCGGTCTTTTGATAGATTTGCTAATCTTATGTCTCATTGGAAAGCTCAAGAAGCTTCAAATTTTGCTTCGGTTAAAGCGGTTGCTAAGAGTTGTTTGTCTTGTGGTGGAGCTCATGATCTTTCCGAGTGCATTACCGCGGATGGTAACAGTTCGAGTGCTTATGTAGCAACGGGAACTTACAACCAAAACGGCCAAGCTTCCCGCCCAAATCAAGAACCACCAAATCAAAATGCTAATAACTATCGAAACAACAACCAAGGTGGTAATTACCAAGGCAATTCACGTAACTACAACAAGGGGAATTATCAAAGTGGGAATGGACAAGTCACTAATCAAAACCAAAACCGTGATTTTCAAAACACTGCACAAGGTTTTCAAAATGCTCACACTAAAAATCTTCAAGGAGAATTTTTGGATTATGCTAAAGCAAATGATGCTAAGTTTGATAACATGCAACGTGAGATGATTAGCCTAAGATCCGAGTTGAAAAACGAGCTTAAAAATGAACTTGCTAATGAACTTAAAACTCATGCTAATAAAATGGAAGGAAATGTCCAACGTCTTCAACAAAATCAACAAAAGATGGAACAAGGACAACATGAGATTAAGCAAGAATTGTTAAAAGCGGATGCTAGGCAATCAAAATTTGAGGACTGAATGGCAAAAATGTTTGAAGCAATCATGTGTAAAACCTCTTCCTCGGGTGATCTTCCTAGTGATACCATTAACAACCCGCGGGGAGAAATGAAGGTTATTACTACACGAAGTGGTAAAACTTTCAAGGAACCAATCTCTCGTCCAAGTACTTCTACTGAGAAGGAAATCGAGAAAGAGCCCGAGGTGGTGGTAGAAAAGGAGCAAATTCCAAGCCCACGAAGTACCACTCAAACCACACCTACGGTTGAACCAATACCAATAATGGAACCCGAGATTCCAAGACCGTTGCCTAATGTCCAACCCACACCACCCTTACCTTACCCTTCGAGACGTAACAAGGAAAAGGCACAAGAACGGAATAATTATCAATTTGAGCTTTTTATGAAAATGTTTCGTGACATACATTTTAACATAAGTTTTGCCGACGCTCTTATCATGATGCCTCGATTCGCCGCAAACTTCAAAAGTATGCTAAACAACAAAGAGAAGTTACAACAATCGTCTAGTTGTTCATCGGTTTTTCTTAGCCGCATACCACAAAAGGTCGATGATCCCGGTAAATTTTTGATTCCGTGTGCAATTCAAGATATGGAGGAATGCTACGCCTTGGTTGGTGCTAGTATTAATTTAATGCCTCTTGAGATTTTCAAATCGCTTTCGCTTCAGGCTCTTACTCCTTCGAACATGTCTATCAAGATGGCCGATCATTCTACGATTTTAGCATGTGGAGTAGCCGAGGACGTTTTCGTTAAAGTCGGAAAGTTTTACTATCCCGTTGACTTTATCGTTGTGGACATTCCTATCGATCGAAAAGTTCCTCTCATTTTGGGTCGTTCATTTTTGGATACATCAAGAGCACTTATCGATGTTCATGCTCGAAAAATCACCCTTCGTTTCAATGAAGAAGAACTTGTCATCAATGCAACACAAAACTCCAATCTTTCTCATGTCTATTCTATTGCAACTTTAAACCATGGTAATTCAACCAATGTCGTTTGCAAAGAATTTTCACCAAGAGTTTTAGGAAATGTCGCCAAAAACAATTTACCATTTCCTCCGCCGGTGGAGGTTATGAGTGTAAAGCCTACAAAGAAGAAACCGTCAATACTTGAATCGAAAAACCCTTCGCCTCACCTCGAACATTCATTCTTGAAAAGTGTTGATAAGTTGCCCGTTTCTACGGAAGATCTTTCGGATGACGAATATGTAGACCCCGATGGGGAAGTTTTCTTTGTCGATAAACGTTTTGAGAACTTGCCACCACCAAAACCAAAACGGTTTTCAAATGTGAGAATTTTTAGTGTGACTAACATCGTCTTAGAAACACCAAATATTTTCGACATAATCAAAAAGGATTTTCATAAGGAGAGTTTAAAAGATAAAAAAGGAAAATATTTTAAATGTGACTTAATTAATTTTTCTACAAATCTAACTCCGTCATCACCACGTGTTTTGAGTGCTACAATCTCGTCTACTCCTTTTGACGATGCTTTGTGTGGTTTTAGTATGGGGGAATCCCCTTATGTTCCCTCATCCTTGTCCACCGAGGACGAGATTTTCGATCCCGAAATTTCATGTAAAGGGAAATCTCGGTCTTCCACCGATGCAATAAATGGAAAATCTTTCTATTTGATTGGTGCGAGTCTACCTCGAGTAGCTCATGGTTTTTGTGACATACCCATTGTCCCACCTTTCTATTTCTTCTCATCTATTTTCTTGAAACCCTTTGGGTTTGTGTTGACACATGATGAAGTAGCGTTGAATTGTTTTTCCAATAAAAACGAGAACG
Organism: Glebionis coronaria; assembly: GCA_025667525.1. NCBI lineage: Eukaryota > Viridiplantae > Streptophyta > Magnoliopsida > Asterales > Asteraceae > Glebionis > Glebionis coronaria. The sequence goes on from CM046876.1 coordinate 75,021,757, forward strand.
CCATCTTCGATCCCGGTATTTTGCACCATCGAAGGACTTAGTCCTTAATACCGGTTGCTTTTTGGGCCTTGTATATCATGTAAGCCCCATCAGAAATTGACCATACCATGATTTTCCCTCAAAAATTCATATATTGAGGGGATCGAGTCGAGCTCATGACTCGGTAATCAAAAACGAGGTGCCTCGTGGGGGAGATCCCATGCTTATCCTTTAATGCTTACTAATCACTAATTAGAGGGGATTTGTGCCCTTCCAACTCGTTGTCTCGTGGTTGTTTGTGATTGTGTTATCTAGATCATCATCATCTACAATTGAAGACTCTCGTGTTCGTTTACGTGAGCCTCGATTGTTTGCTTGAATAAGTTTTTCACAAATCCATGACATATCCTTTATTGTTCTAACAATTATCTTTTAGCATACTTAATAAACGGCTTTAGATATATTGTTGATCACCCTTTCCATGCTAGATCCTAAGCATTCGATTATTCGTCTCTAGTATGGGGGTGCTCCACCTTTAGACTCGAAACACTGAGGACAAGGTTTACTTTTAGTATGGGGGGTGAATAGGTACTTGCTTTGCTACGCCCTCACGCTTTCCAACTTTCAATGTTTTGTTTTAATAAGGCTAAAAATGGCCAAATTTTAAAAATTTTCTTAGTTTTCATAAGTGTTTTTAAAACACGAATGTATATTTTCCGATGGGTAGAATAAGAGCTAATTTTTGACTTGATGGGCATTTGGAGCCATTTACATTCCTTAACCCGCTCAATTCAATTTTTTCTAGACTTTTATATAGGGAGCTTTAAAACGCGAAAGTCTTAGCTCATTCGGGTTAAGAACAAGAACTTTTCGCAAGTTCCTATAATTGATCCTAGAAAGTCATTTATCAAGGGAACTATAAAAAGCATTCTCTAAACTTGAAAAAGTCCAAGAAAGTGCAAGATCCTATAGGTGGCTTGAAAACCCAAAACTTTGATTTGATATAGTCTTAATGAAAGCTAATCTAAATTTGGCTAATTTTGACTTGCATGGCTAAGTATTCACGAGTCTCTTTAATTAGAGGTCTTTATATAGTGAAGAACGAGAGATGATAGAGTTAGACAAGTGATCATGCTAAACGTAGAACATGAAAATGTTCTTTCAAAAACTCATATGTTTTTAATTGTGGCTTTTTCTTCCCATAAGATCAATTCATTAGGAATAAAAATAATTGCAATAAGTAAGGTCGTACGATTTGAAAGGTTACTTAGCCTCTAGCGCAAGATCGTTTAAAAGTTGCTTGGGGTTGAATAGAGTTCATAGCCAAGGCATAACTTATTGAAGCGGGACGCGAAGATTGGTGATTATCCAAAAAGGCCCTAACAAGGCATGAGGAGCCCTATTTTGTTGCTAAAGATCCAAGATGATGTGAAGTATCATTATTCCTAAATCAATATGAAGGATCGAGACACACGACGAAAAGCAATTACTCCCCTAAAGATCATGGAGAAAATCTATCCAAAAAGACCCTTACAAGGTATGAGGATAAATATATCCAAGTCCGAAAAGGAGGCGGATCGTTGTATATCAAAATCCAAAGTAAAGATTGAAGAAAAATGATGAAGTCGTGGTCCAAATATGAAGAATCTCTCAAAAACGTCAAGTGAAGAAATTCCAAATATATGAAGAGAAGACCATAATTTCAAAAACGTCTTCCCAAGATTTGAAGTATGAAGTACATGCCAAATATCGGTCCGAGAAAGGTCTCAAATCGTGAAACGAGTTATGCCAAGATATGAACTTAAGGAGATACACGAGAAGCCGTTTTAAAAGATTTTGTCCTTCGGCTAACTATCGATTAAATCGTGTTACTTTGCTTTCGGACTAATAACTACTCAAATAAGTCAATATGAATCACTTGTGATCCATGACAAATAGTTAAAAAATGATAGTAACCCATTTCCTTTTATAATCTCTAGGATTACGAGGAGAAAAAGTACTACACAATTTGGACGTATGAGTAGTGTTAGCATTGTGACTTGTACCAACAATGATCTCGTTTTTGCACTTAGCATGGAATGTATGACAATCAAGGATGACAAAATTTACTCTAAGGGACATTTACTTGTTTCTATTCTTTGACCCTAAAAGTCACGTTCGTGATGAAAATCATACATTATGTCTTTACACATCTTCGTAGTATTGTTGCAAGTCTTTTACTTTTCAATAAAGGTTAATAAAACTGAACTTTAGTGATGCTTAGATACTTTATTCTAGCATTGCGTGAGGGCACGGCAATGGCTTAGTATGGGGGAGTGATGAGATGGCATTTATACATGATCTCATCGTTCTTTTCGGGCTTTAAATGCATAAAAATGTCATAAAATACCATATATATGCTTGTGTTTGTTTACTTGTGTATTTTAGGTATGGATATCATGAAAAAGACAAAAGATCACAAGAAACAAGGAAAAACGGACACGAGAAACGAAGCCGTACAAAGAACCGGGCCCTAGTTCATGAATTGTCCAACATTTACCCTTGAAGACTTGAAGATATGCAAGAGTGATCCTTGATGAATGAAGAAATGACACTTAAAACCCTTGTGAATTCATAATTACAAGTTTGGTCCCTTAAGTTTGTCAAAATTTCACAAATGGTCCTTCAACTTTGAAGAATTGGCAAGATTAGTCCCACATCAAATCTAATTTGTCAATTATGGTCCCTTATGGAGTTAAAGTTACATTGAAGACCTTTGAAGATCAACAATGTCCAAGATCAATCCTTGAATTATGGAAAAATGGCAAAAACAACCCTTGATATCCTTTTGCCAAAGCTTTGTGCCAAATGTGTAAAGATGGAAACTTCAATATCAAAGGAACACGTTTTTATATGGCTGAAATACTTGTTTTAAACCTTTTGCCAAAGAACAAGGGCTAAAGTTGTGCAATGAAACATTCAAACACACAAACACGCGCCAAACATATTCCACTCCACCAAAACCGGATCAAAGGGACCACTATTCATGTTCATCCACCCAGACTTTACTTTTACAAAACAAAGGGTAAAATCCAATTACCCTGGCACATGTGTGATTCACACATGCAGAAACACATCCCACACCAAAAACCCTCACTCCCACTCACTATGGACCCCACCCCCAATTCCATTTCAACCAATCAGAGAACAACTTCACCTCCAAGTTAAGCCACGTGTCAAGATCAACAGCCCACACTCTTTGCTTCACTCCAAAGCTATTATAAACGGTTTGGATCATTTTGGACAGCATATACCAAGGATTCGTCTAGAAGACCTCAAGGACATATTTGGAATTTCACTTCTAGGGTTTGTGAACAGTGATTAGCTAGCATTTGCCTATAAAAAGACTCCTCAACATGTGCGAGAGCTTTTGTTCCAGTTTTAGGCTATCAATCTTTGTAATCCCTTTTTAAGTTAATAAAATTTGATTTTCAGAAATTTATGAAATCTTGTTCTTGTTTATTAAAAGTTGGTGTTAGAATAGCCTAATTCTGAGTTCCACTTTCATGTTTGAAGGTTTTTGAGGCAAGGTTTTAATTGATAAGGCTTGTGTTTCAAAAATCAGAAAAGTGCTTGATATTGTTCATCACTTGGTTTGTTCTTCTTAGCAGGTACATTGGAAGCTGGTACTTGTTCTGCTAGTACCTCAGCTCAAACAATCCAAGGCCTGGATGTAGATCTTGGAGGTTTGCACCATTCTACTTTTTCTTTTTCTCTTTTATTTTCTGAATTTTGGTGAATTTACATGTTTATTGTGGAATCTGTGATTTTGTGGTTGAATCTGGGTTATTTGTGTTGGTTTGATGTTATTGAAGTGTTATTAGCTTGATTTGTGGGTTAAAACTGGATAATCCTTTGGAAATTTGTCAAAACAGGTTTTTAAGGAGTGTTTGGGTTAACTACATAAGCAGGTTTTGAGGCTTGTTGATTGGGTATATTGTGCTTGTGGTTATTGGTACTTGTTTATCTAATATACTTGGTCATTTATTTGCAGATTTTGTGGTTTGAAACACCTAGATTCTAAATAGGGCTATAAAATCTTGTTTACTTGATATTTTTGGCTGTGGCTTAAGGGACACCTAGATCTAATCATAGACTAGGGTTAACAAGTGATTAAGCTAGGCTAATAACACCAGGGAAAGAGATTTGGATGCTTGTAATTGGATATGTGGTCAATTAGATCAGCAAAAGGTTTCAGCATATTATACTTGTTCTTATCAGTAACTGTTGGTGCTTGATTCTGCTTATTCACTTTGATTCAGTGGTTGATTTAAGTTTGATTGTGCTTATTCATAGTTTATATAGCTTGTGTATGCATCTAGTTGAATTTGGTTGGCTTATTCATGCTATATCTTCTTATTTGTGCATAACTGCTTATTTCCCATATCTGTGCTATATCTTGTGACTGTTTGCTTATTCTGAGCTTATTGTGTGAACCAAATTGTGATTTTCTTGTTGATAGTGACTCCTTGTGATTCACTGATCACAAGGGTGCCCTTGTTTCCAATTGAATCCAACTAAATCTCTCTAAAAAGCTTGGTCAAATAGTCAAAGCAGTGGGAACTCCTTTCCCCTGCTGCTAGCCACTATTAGTGTTAATTAGGTTTCAGCTTATCAATAAGCTAAAATAGCTTATTTTAACCAGCAACAACTTGGATTTTGTAATAGGTGCTCATTATTTGACCCATTTGTTCATACTGGAGCATTTGGTGGGTTGACTTTTAGGTTTGACTAGAAAACCAACTTAATTGACTTTTTCATAAGTGCTTATTGGTTCATTCTGGCTTATTAGTGTTGCTTATTGGATTTTTGTTGATTGATTTGGCTTATTGAGTTCATTTGTGACATTTTGCAAGTTGAATCAAGTCCTGAGGTGCCCTAATTCTCAAACCCGACTATTTTGTCTTTTTGTGAAATTATACTTTGCTTATTTCTGGCTTATTGAGGGTGCTTTTTCAAAATTTCTTTTTACAGATCTCTTAAGCATCCCAAAAGAAGGTTGTGTGTCAAATTAGAGCTTATGGCATTAGCTTATTGCTTAATGGGCTAAAAAGCCCAATAAGGATAAGCTGTTTGCTTAAAAAGCTGTGATAAGCTCACTTTCAGCTTTTGGGCCTTTATAGTTTTGTGTTTAGAATTGAATTTTGAGTCAGATTGGGCTTTTCCAAGTCAATTGGGCCAAGTTTGACTTTTTGGGCTAAAAAGCCCATTAGTGTTGACTATTTTTTGTTTTTGCCCATTTGAGGGCCCAATAGGGGTATTCTGGTCATTTCACTTTCATTTTATGTTTATTTAGGTTAAAATAAACTAGTTTGCAAGTTTTTAGAATTTTTTATAATTTTTGGATTTTTAATATTATTTTAATATTATTTTATTATTATTTTTCAAATTTCACATTTTTCAACTTTTAAAATTTTTCTTAGCTTAAATACATTAAAATAGGATTTTTGCATCTCTTAGATTAATTTTATCACTTGTAGATTAATTTTTATAATTATTTTAAGTTTTAATAGTTTTTAAATCATTTTAAATAGTTTTCATTAGTTTAAAATTTTCTAAAAATAGTTTTTAATCTTTTTAGGTCATTTTAGAGGTTTACCAATTGAAAAATCTTTATTTGGGCTTTTTGATAATTAATTTGATTTTTAGGTCTTTAATTAGCATTTAAAAATTAAATATTTAATTATTTAAAAGGTTTGAAAAAGTTTTGATCATTAGTAAACTCTTAGTTTATTTATTTTGAATTTTTGGTGAATTTTTGGTAATTTTTAGAATTAATTTTTATTTTGGCTTATTTTACGGTTATACGTTAAGTCTTAGTAGTAATTAATTTCACGTCTTCGTCACCCTCTTTTCTCATCCCCTTCTAACCAATATTAATCTCAAACCATTTACATCTTAGTCACACACATATACCTCCTTGGGAAACGAACTTCATTGGGGTCATTTGTACACGGTTTTCCTAAATCGTCGTATTTAATACTTTTACCCTATTTTACGCTCTTTGTTTTCCTAAACAAGAGTGGTAATTTACTACAATCACGGCTCAACAGACACTGACACATATAGTTATGCTTCACCAAGTCTTAAACCAGCAGGAATTGATTTGGATATGGTATGTACATATATTGCTTCTTTGTCCAATGGATCTCCAGTTTCTTTTGAAGATCTTCAGCAAATTAGTGATATAGATCTTGAGGAGATGGATATCAAGTGGAATATGGCACTTAGTAGTATAAGAGCTAGTAGGTGGAACACGAGATTTGGCAAGAAGATGACTTTCAATAGCAAAGTAACTGTTGGATTTGATAAATCCAAAGTTGAGTGTTTCAACTGTCATAGAATGGGACACTTTGCTAGAGAATGTAAAGCTGTGGTAGCTATGCAGGGTATTGATGGCATTGGATTTGATTGGATCTTTCTGGACAAGAATGTTGTAGAGAACCAAGCTTTGGTTGCTGAAAAGGATGAAGAGCATGTTCAATATGCTCTCATGGCCAGATATTTGTCTTCATCCGATAATGAGGTATATGGTGATGCTTTTTGTAGTAAAGGTTGTAGATTAAACACTGATAAACTTAACAAAGAGGTTCTAAAATTACAATATGATATTCTTGGTTTAAATATCACTATTTCAAACTACAAAAGGGGGCTTGCACAATCAGATGGGATGGTGCAAGAATATAAGGACATGGAATTTAATCTAAAGGATCAAATAACTGTTTTGAAAAGAGATCTAACACTTAGTATGAGGCCAAAGCTTCTTATATGGATGATAATATTGAATTGAAACTTAAGCTAGAAGAGGCCATTAAATCTAGAGAGAATATAGGGCTTAAAATTGAAAAGTTTGAAAAAGCTAGTCAAACCCTAGAAAAGGTCGTAAGTGAGCAAAGAAACCCGAAAGACATGTCTGGGATTGGGATACATGCAAAGGAATATGTTGCAGTCCCACCCCCAGCAGGTGATTTCTATGGGGTTTCTAACAAACACGACTTGTCATGGACTGGTATTCCAAAATTCCAAGTGGAGGACTTTATTCCTCCACCACATGTGCTCATCTCAGTAGAAGAATATAAGAAAAAGGTGACTAACCTAGAACAAAGGAAACAAGCCAACCCCATTCTTTTTGTTAAGGGAGGGCTTCTTAGTGATGAACTAACTGACCCTAAACACATTATTGTCACTAACCCTACCACTGGAAAACCTATTGATCTTGGCTCTCCAACTAAAAGCAAATCTAATGTTAAATATGTTGAAATGTACAGAAAACCTAGATCACCATAGAGTTAAGTTAGTGTTAATGGGACGAGATTTTATCAACGTAGACCTAAGGTTATGTCTAGAAAGGCATGTTACACATGTGGGAGCTTATCTCATCTGGCCTATAAGTGTTCAGCGGATTCAAACCAGCCGCTGGCAATAGGTCAACCACTGTCAACAATAAGCCTTATGTCCACACTAGACCTCATACCACTAGACCAGCTCCTTTCTTCTCTAAGGCAGCTAATACCCAACGCCAAAGACCCTTCCAAAAGACCAACACTTTATCTAACATATAGTAGGTTCCTGTAGCAAACCTTAATTCACCCGCTGACAGGAACAATTCATCCGCTGATAGGGCAAGACAAGCCGTTGACAGAACTAGGTTTGGTATGTAAATACTAGAATTAGCAGCTGTTAGACCCCATGTTAGACCTAGTAATGATAGGTAGTACAACCAAAGTGACAAGGGTCTAACGCATCATCCAACTTAACATGGAAACCAAAACAAGAACAATCATCAAATATTAATGGTGTCTCCATGACTTGTAATAGATTTAATTATCTTGAAAAGTATGTTGGAACAAACTGAGTGTTTTAGGTTCAAAGGGATGAAAGGGGGTTGTTACAAGAAATAAGTCTATTCTTGTTAAACAACCAAATGGATCCAAGTCTATCAAGGCTTGGGTTCCCAAAGAAAACCGATTTTTTTTCTTTATGAGCGGGGCATTCCAAAGCAGGTCAATGATCATGGATATTGGGATAGTGGATGCTCAAGGCACATGACTGGGAAGGAGGACTATTTGACTAATTTCACTCCTATTCTAGATGGTGATAAAGTGTACTTTGGAGGACGTTTTAGAATTATTTCTGGCAAAGGCACTCTTATCACAAATAACTTAAGATTTGATGAAGTCTTCCTGGTAAAAGAACTTGACTATAACTTGTTTAGTGTGTCACAAATTTGTGACAACAAAAAAAGTTCTTTTTATTGACTTAGTGTTGAGTAAAGACTTTGTGATTCCTGCTGATAAGTTCATTAAATTTAGAACACCTAGACATATATAATTTTAATCTACAAGGGATTAAAATGAATAATAACTTTTCATGTCTTTATGCTAAGGCTTCAGCAGATGAGAGTATTTTATGGCACAGAAGGTTAGGGCACATTAACTTTAAAAACTTAAATAGACTTGTAAGGCAGGATCTTGTTATAGGATTGCCTTCAAAAGCATTCCACAATGATCATAATTATGTTGCATGTCTTAAGGGCAAACAACACAATGCCTCATTTAAGTCTAAGAGTGTGCATTCTAGTTCTAAACCCCTTCACATGCTTCACATGTACTTATTTGGACCCACTAATATAGAGAGTTTAAATGGTAAATCTTATTGTTTTATGGCCACTGATGACCATTCTAGGTTTATATGGACTTTCTTTTTAGCCAGGAAAAGTGATACTGCCAAAACTTTGATTAATTTCATTAACCAAATGGAAAAGAAATCAGGGTTTACAGTTAATATTCTTAGAAGTTTAAATGGTGGTGAGTTTAGAAATGACCTTTTAGATGCCTTCTATATTGATAAAGGGATTACTAGGGAGTTTATCATAGCTAGAACTCCACAACAAAGTGGTGTAGCGGAAAGAAGGAACATAACTCATAGAAGCAACTAGGACCATGTTGGTGTTGGGAATAAAATGTAGCCAGTACACTTGAACGCTGACAAGAAGAAAACAAGCGTTGACAGATCAAGCGTTGACAGGAAGAAGTCAAGCGTTGATAGGATGAAGTCAAGCACTGATAGAAAGATATAGTCTACGCGTATTATGTTTCTAGTTTGTTTCTAGTAAAGATAGGATCAACAATATATTTTCTATATTTATCTTTACCTAGAATAGCTGATACGTAGACTCTTGTACAAGGCTTCTTATGTCTATTAAACAGACCTTTAGGTTTTGTTTCATATAAGTTTTCATACGTTTAACACTTTCATTGTAATCAAGTTTGTTCTAATCAATCAAGTGAAAGTTTGTTTTACAATTGTTTGTGTGTTCTTGTTTGAGTATTAATTTTGCATAATACTTAAATTGTTTTATACACAACAAAGTTTCTCTACGTGTTTAACTTGATTTAATCTCGTTTACACAAGCTAAATCGATCTAAGTTTGGGATCAACAAGTGGTATCAGAGCTTGTTGAGAAACTTTGATCTAAAGAACACAACAACCCTAAATTACCAAAAACCCTAATTTTCACAAAACCCTTAAAACATCATGTCTACCCCAGAAGTAAACTCCTCATCCTCCTCAAACCACAACATCAAGATTCCCATGCTAGACTGTAACACCCCCAAATTTTGGTCATAACAGCAGAAGGGTCATTGGGTGTTACTATCATGGTTCAATCTCATAATCATAGAAAACGGCTGAAAATAAGTCGTTTTAATAAACATCCATTCATTTTCATTCAACAAAAGTACAATTTTATTCCCGGTCCCAGATAACTTCAAGTTTACAAAACCTAGTAAATGGTAAAAATTATTTGAATGGATATAATTTATAAAAGCGGGCCAAAACATTTCAAATAAGCAAGCTTCACGAAACCGCCTTCTTTGAGTACCTTCCCAATGGACCTGAGATAAAACATGCTAAAAAGTCAGCAAAATTTGCCGAGTGAATCTATAGAGTTTAATTTAAATAAAGAGAACACAAGTATTCAAAAATAACCTTCCATGGTTAATAATTTATCAAAGACAATTATGTTGTACGGACATAATTATCGTGTCATTACATAAGTCTCGTGACATTGAACGTTAACATATATTATTTCAGCCCAACACACCTAGCCAAGTGCGTATATTTCTCTTATACAATGCATCCGATGTTTCATTACTAGAGCATCACAACACCACGCGAGAGCTAATCGCGACCGGACTGGGCGTCACCCCGATAGATCTATCCATAGCATTAGCGTTATCTCGATTAACAATTCACGATTCATGGGTCTTTTAAGGCTAAACAAACTTATGTAATAACTTTCATTTAAACATAAAATTAAGTTCCTTGTGTTCAATTTTAAAACAATCATGAGTTTACCACAACTTATAGTTGTACATTTCAATTTCAATAATTACTTTTCAAGTAAATAGGGTTTCCACAACTTCTCGTTGCACCCATTAATAAGGTTTCCACAACTTCTCGTTGTACCCTTTATTTTAATAAAACAAGCATGTTATCCCCCTCGCGGGTTTTATAAAACAAGTAAACATGTTAAAAGCGAGGCTATAGACTCACCTTAGCCAATAGTGGTAATGAGACGATCGCCGACGATTAGTGATGCCCGTTTAAACACGAAAACCGCAACCTACCAAATAAGGCGCGTTCGTTAAAAATCGACTTAAGTATAAATCATACTTAAATAAAATAAAAAACAAAATTACAAAACCAAGACAATCCCGAAAAATTTAATAATACAAGTGTTATTCTATACCCTTTTATTCAACGCTATTCTTTTAAACACTTGCACTCTCGATATTGAACCGTCTTAAGACGCCAAGTCAACGCAAGTCAAATTATCATTTTACTTCCCTCGGACCAGTAGCTAAGTCATTTATATAATGACTTAACACTTGAATAAATCACCATGTCCAATGGCGAATACTCAACTCACTCCACATAATTATTGAACTACGTGTCCAAAATACCAATCAGCATGCACACTCCAAATGCACACACCAATCTACCCTATCTAGACTTGTCCGATTTCGACGAAACTTGGTCACACACTCACACATAATACGAAGAAGACTCAGTTCAAGTTTCATTCAAAAATATTAATTCTAAGACTTTCTGCCCGACACACCTTCGTGTTATAAAAACCGGACAGTTTTACGCCTTTTTCTTGTAAAACCATTTTGACATATCTAAACAATTCCGTTTACAAAACCGACACTCGGGTTTGAAAATAGACTCATGACCTAAGGTTTAGCAACTTACATCAGTACTTGAACATTTTTAAAACTCATTATATAGTCCCCGAGATTCGATCCAAATATCGACAACAATTTTCGGATTGTGCCGATACTCGTCTCCCGGTACACGAATACTAAAATTGTTGTAACTTCGCACTCGTTTGGAGTTGAAAGTCCTACTTTATATCAAATCGAAGCTAACGAAATTCTCTACGACCCTATCTCATTAGTTTAACAAGTTTATTAGAGTAAGTAATTCAAAAATACCCTTTAAGTTACTGCCTAAAATTAGCTCTTTAAAAATCATACTAAAACAATTTTTCAACCCATTTTAACAATTTATACACTCCTAATATCACCCTAATATCATCATGACACATTTATTTAACTCCTAACAACCTCAAATTCTTTCTAACAAAAATAAAATATATAAAAACCTTGCATGCAACAACCACCCCACTCAAATATAATAATAATAACAACAATCATAACCATAAAAATGGATCAAACACATGTTCTTCACCAAAAATTTGAAAGAAAATTAAAGTGTATGCATGTGGGAAATTTTTATACCAAAATGAAGCTTGTTGAATTTCCAAAGTGGGTCTTTGATTAGTTTAGGATGAATCAAAGTAGAAATTGATTTTTGAGGGTGTTTTGGTGGCTTAGGGTGGACGGCAAAAATGAGGTGGGGAGAGAGTTTGATGTGTGAAAATTTTAAATGAGGAAATAATGATTTTGGTTAGTGTAAAATGCTTATATAGTGGGTGTGGGGGTATAATTTGTCATTTACGAATTCTTTTGGGCTAAAATGCAATTAAATAAATTGTAAGGGTAGAAAATGTATATATTAGATTTTGAAAATATTTACAGGACTCGGGTTTCGTAAAAATACTTTTTAAAAGTTAAAACGCTTCTTAAAAATAATAATATCACTTCAACACGACTTAAAACGTAATTAAATCGAAAACGTCGAAAATATAAAATATCGAGACAATCGATAATAAAACATAAATTTTTGGGAATCCGTCGGTATCGCGATCATTAGTAGTTCTCGTCATTCGTTAAAACGTAAAACACGAGAAATAAAAATAAATACAATAAAATCATTTATATGATAATTTGAGAATATAATATCGATACCTAACGTATTCCTTGTCAGTTTTCATCGAAACAACATTCTTACGTTAAGTTTCAAGTCATAACCTTCTCGGTTAATCGAAAATTTAAAATTCTCATTAAAGTAAACTTATAATACTTATTAGTCGAGATTAAAATAACGACCTAAAATTTACGGATTGTCACATTGTCCCCACCAAATTGGGATCTTCATCCCGAAGATCAACTTGCGTTCTTCCTCGATCGCTCGTTGAAAACAAAGAGTTAAACGTATTTTGGTCCTCGTCTAGAGTTCCATCACACATGACAATAGGAATTCGACTTTGCTTCGGTTGCCTAACTTCCTTATCGATAATATCAACAAGTACTTTGATGAAATGCAACTTACCGCCGATTCATACTTCATCAAAAGAGATAATGAGATCTTCGTCAGGAAGGAATTTCTTAGGTTCGATATATGAAAAGTATTGTGAATTCCTTGTAGTTCTCGAGGTAATTTAAGTTTTCATGCCACTGGACATACACTCGATATCAGCTCGAATGGTCCAAACTAACGGGGACTTAACTTCCCACGTTTTCTAAAATACATAACACCTTTTCAGGGTGATAGCTTTAGCATAACTTTTCCACCTACCTCGATTTCCAAAGGTTTTCGCTTCACATCGTCATAACTTTTGTGTCTACTACGAGCAGATAACAAACGATTCTTAACTAGAACGATTGATTTATTTATCGAAATAAAATGAGCAGAGTCAATCAATCAACATTGACAGAAATCGAGTGATATTCAGACTGAGTTTTCGAGAGCTTAACAATGAATCCATTGTAATTTGCTCCAACTTCACGAATGATAACGAATAACACAATCGTAATCACTTAAAAGGCTTATTTACCTCTTTTATTCCAGAATACACTGTAGGCTCTTACTATCGGTGGATACCGTACATTTAGTGCCATATAATTAATGTCTCAATAGACGAATAGTAAAATCACTGCACCCAATTACAAGTCATGGGTTGTGCAGTTTCCTTATTCTTCCTAGGTTTCCTACAAGCATATACAAATCAAAGAGCTCTAAATCCTTCAGAGATGCATAACACTAAACAACAAAAATATTTAGTTCTTTCAGGTAACGATAAGATCGGCGTGTCGCAGAGTTTTCTTTTCATGGTCTGACAAGCTTTCTCTTCATTATCACCCCACACATACGGTTCATTCTTTTTAGTTAGCTTAGTTAATGGTTTTGATATCAAAGAGAATCCTTTAATAAACCTTCAGTAATAACCAGCCAAACCTAGAATTTGTCGTACTTCAGTTGGAATAGTTGGAACATTCAAATCTTCGATGGCTTCGATTTTCGCAGAATCAACAGGTATGCCAATTTTTGTCAATCACATGACAGAGAAGTTGTACAGAATCAAGCCAAAAATCACACTTTAAGAATTTTGGGTACATCTTTTCGTTCTTTAACAAGTCCAAGATAATCCCTAAGTGTTCGGCATGTTCTTCCTTTCTCTTCGGGCAGATTAGAATATCATCAAAGAAAACAATCACGAATTTATCAAGATACGGTTTACACCTATGGTTCATTATGTCAATGAATACAGCAGGTGCACTGGTCAAACCAGAAGGCATAACCCTAAACTCATAATGATCATCACAAGTTCTAAACGCTGTTATAGGAATATCTCCCTCGCGTATGCGAAGTTGATGATAAGCAAAATAATTACCAATCTCAGAGAAAACACCAGGATCTTGGAGAAAACAGGAGAGTTTTGAAGTTGATCAAATAGATCATCAATTCTTAGAAGCGGGTAACGATTCTTGATCGTTAGCCTATGCAGCTCTCGGTAATCGATACACATACGAAACGAATCATCTTTCTTCTTAGCGAATAGAATAGGAGTTCTACAAACTGACAAGCTCGATCGACTAAAACCTCTATCAGATAGTTCTTAAAACTGCACAAATAATTACTTCAGCTCAGATGGTGCTAATAAATATGGCGCATGTGCCACAGCTGCAGCACCAGAGATTAGATCAATTAGAAATTCTGTTTGCCTTGGAGGCGGAAGCCTTGGCAAATCTTCCAGAAACACTTCGGGATAGTCACAAATGACTAGGGTAATTCTACTTACTTCTCTTACGATTCCTTCTACGATACCAAGCCATGAATAATCCACAACCTTTTTCGATATACTTACGAGCTCTAATGCACGAAAAGAATTTTCAAATTTGGAATTATTTTTCCCTTCAGTAACCTCATCAGCCTTACCTTGGATTATGTGTCCCACGAGCTAATAAGCCATGCAAACAGCTTCACAAATAGTAAATGGCTTAGAAGAAGTCACATCACCGCATTTATTCTTGGTCAGCTGTGAATATACTGCTTGACCTTGACGGTTCGGGTTCCACAATTCTTGTACATAAAAGAGTCAACTTATGGAAACACTTGATATATCTACCAATGTTAGTTCCCTTCAGTTTCAGATTGTACAACACCTGCTCCATACTTTGGAAATGCTTCAAGGACAAGCTCCTCATTTAACCGCTTCCTCACCTTAGTCCATGGTGTCCCATAAGTAACGATACCTATGGAAGCAAGTATGCCATTCCACCAAATTAATGCACGACCTTGGAGAGTAGCGATTTCAAACTGCACCTTATCCTCCTGATTAGGGTCACTAATTCGAAAGACTGATGCCAGATTTTCAACAACTGACATAATCCTCCATCATCTTTAGTCCCCTAAGAGTCTACGGTTTGCACTTAACGAATGAAGTGTAGTTATAGCCTCTAATTTCGGGCACATTTGTTCCATCCGTACCACGAACATTATCGGCTCCAGCTTCAGCTCCACCAGTTCCAATTCCACCAGTTTTAGCTTCAGCTCCAGATCCAGATCCATCATTCATGTTGGCCATGAATTTAACTAAAGATACAGCAACTTATTCACTAATAACTTGGCGCATTCGTGCTTCAGTCATAGCTTTCATTGACTGCATGAGTCTTGTGTAACGCAAATCAAATCATAATGAGTATTCATTCAATGATTGTGTTATACCACAGAAATTTACAAGAGAAAAGCAATGAAATATAATAATAGAACGATGTGGAGTTAGGAATCAAAAGATAGTCATTCCATTGATCACAAACTAGTACAAGTCGTATTGTCAACATTATGGATAATCATCGTCTAATGCCATACAACTTAAAAGACTAGTCCTACTAACTGTTGTCACAGTTTAGTTAGGGATTTATGGAAAGATAGTACAATCGATAAACTAATCCACAAGATTTACTAGGTAATTCACATGGGCAAGAAGGCTCCTCGGTCCCACAAGAAGAAGGTTTCTTCAGTGTTTTTCAGAGACGCTTGATATCCTCCTCAAATGGGCAGTTTTAGAATAGCCCAAATACAACCATTTCACGATCAAGGAATTAAAGGAACAAAATCGAAGAACGAATCAAGCAAACGAATTACAAGTCAATGAGAGTTTAATCACGCAGATGCTATATGCTTAAGCCCACACCTTTATGAATCATTATTCCATGGATTGATCAGGACCTTCCGAATAAGATTCAGAAATTTGTAGTTCAACAATTTATAATTTCCTTGTTCAAATAAATGGCCAATTTATTTCAACGATTATAAATCACTTTATTCAAGCATCGCCAGCTCAACGCAAAAGATCAAGATCGAAACAAACGAGAAACTAATTTAACAGGAAATGATCAGTGATATAATATGGAATCCTGGTTGGCATGTGAATACCATACAAATCAACAGTACCATCTCGGACAAACTTGTTTTTATGTGTCGGAGATTAATGAAAAGGCAAATTAAATTTGCTAAACGAAATGAACGAATCGATAAATCAAGAATAAGAATCAAGGAAATCAAAATCCTTGTAACCAAAAGAATATCAGCAGAATATTAACCGGTTCGTTGGGATCATGTATATCCACAACTTAATTAATCTCGAGAATAACAGGAATCATTTCAGGATTAGCTTCGACGCTAGCATAAAAATGACTAGGGTGGCTTCGTGACAATCTATGTCATATAAATCTCGTATAAGTAAAAAAATTATCATTTATAATTAAATAAATGAAAACATACCTTGTAATTCACAAGTTCAAATAATCGATAAAGATTACAAAATATATATAATCCCGTATATATATATATATATATATATATATATATATATATATATATATATATATATATATATATATATATATATATATATATATATATATATATATATATATATATATATATATATATATATATATATATATATATATATATATATATATAAATACTTTCATTCTCGTCCATTGGCAACTCGGAGATTTCGCTTGCAACAGTTATAGTTAAAAGATTTCAAAAATTCATTTTTGGAAAATCTTTTCGTTCTCTATAACTTGAGCTCTGATACCAATCTGTAACACCCCCAAATTTCGGTCATAACAGCGGAAGGGTCATTGGGTGTTACTATCATGGTTCGATCTCATAATCATAGAAAACGTCTCAAAACAAGTCGTTTTAATAAACATCCATTCATTTTCATTCAATAAAAGTACAATTTCATTCACGGTCCCAGATAACTTCAAGTTTACAAAACCTAGTAAATGGTAAAAATTATTTGAATGGATATAATTTATAAAAGCGGGCCAAAACATTTCAAATAAGCAAGCTTCACGAAACTGCCTTCCTTGAGTACCTTCCCAATGGACCTGAGATAAAACATGCTAAAAAGTCAGCAAAATTTGCCGAGTGAATCTATAGAGTTTAATTTAAATAAAGAGAACACAAGTATTCAAAAATAACCTTCCATGGTTTAGTAATTTGTCAAAGACAATTATGTTGTACGGACATAATTATCGTGTCATTACATAAGTCTCGTGACATTGAACGTTAACATATATTATTTCAGCCCAACACACCTAGCCAAGTGCGTATATTTCTCTTATACAATGCATCCGATGTTTCATTACTAGTGCATCACAGCACCACGCGAGAGCTAATCGCGACCGGACTGGGCGTCACCCCGATAGATCTATCCATAGCATTAGCGTTATCTCGATTAACAATTCACGATTCATGGGTCTTTTAAGGCTAAACAAACCCTTATGTAATAACTTTCATTTAAACATACAATTAAGTTCCTTGTGTTCAATTTTAAAACAATAATGAGTTTACCACAACTTATAGTTGTACATTTCAATTTCAATAATTACTTTTCAAGTAAATAGGGTTTCCACAACTTCTCGTTGCACCCATTAATAAGGTTTCCACAATTCTCGTTGTACCCTTTATTTTAATAAAACAAGCATGTTATCCCCCTCGCGGGTTTTATAAAACAAGTAAACATGTTAAAAGCGAGGCTATAGACTCACCTTAGCCAATAGTGGTAATGAGACGATCGTCGACGATTAGTGATGCCCGTTTAAACACGAAAACCGCAACCTACCAAATAAGGCGCGTTCGTTAAAAATCGACTTAAGTATAAATCATACTTAAATAATATAAAAATCAAAATTATAAAACCAAGACAATCCCGAAAAATTTAATAATACAAGTGTTATTCTATACCATTTTATTCAACACTATTCTTTTAAACACTTGCACTCTCGATATTGACCCGTCTTAAGACGCCAAGTCAACGCAAGTCAAATTATCATTTTACTTCCCTCGGACCAGTAGCTAAGTCATTTATATAATGACTTAACACTTGAATAAATCACCATGTCCAATGGCGAATACTCAACTCACTCCACATAATTATTGAACTACGTGTCCAAAATACCAATCAGCATGCACACTCCAAATGCACACACCAATCTACCCTATCTAGACTTGTCCGATTTCGACGAAACTTGGTCACACACTCACACATAATACGAAGAAGACTCAGTTCAAGTTTCATTCAAAAATATTAATTCTAAGACTTTCTGCCCGACACACCTTCGTGTTATAAAAACCGGACAGTTTTACGCCTTTTTCTTGTAAAACCATTTTGACATATCTAAACAATTCCGTTTACAAAACCGACACTCGGGTTTGAAAATAGACTCATGACCTAAGGTTTAGCAACTTACATCAGTACTTGAACATTTTTAAAACTCATTCTATAGTCCCTGAGATTCGATCCAAATATCGACAACAATTTTCGGATTGTGCCGATACTCGTCTCCCGGTACACGAATACTAAAATTGTTGTAACTTCGCACTCGTTTGGAGTTGAAAGTCCTACTTTATATCAAATCGAAGCTAACGAAATTCTCTACGCTTATTAGTTTAACAAGTTTATTACAGTAAGTAATTCAAAAATACCCTTTAAGTTACTGCCTAAAATTAGCTCTTTAAAAATCATACTAAAACAATTTTTCAACCCATTTTAACAATTTATACACTCCTAATATCACCCTAATATCATCATAACACATTTATTTAACTCCTAACAACCTCAAGTTCATTCTAACAAAAATCAAATATATAAAAACCTTGCATGTAACAACAACCCCACTCAAATATAATAATAATAACAACAATCATAACCATAAAAATGGATCAAACACATGTTCTTCACCAAAATTTGAGAGAAAATTAAAGTGTATGCATGTGGGAAATTTTTATACCAAAATGAAGCTTGTTGAATTTGCAAAGTGGGTCTTTGATTAGTTTAGGATGAATCAAAGTAGAAATTGATTTTTGAGGGTGTTTTGGTGGCTTAGGGTGGACGGCAAAAATGAGGTGGGGAGAGATTTTAATGTGTGAAAATTTTAAATGAGGAAATAATGATTTTGGTTAGTGGAAAATGCTTATATAGTGGGTGTGGGGGTATAATTTGTCATTTACGCATTCTTTTGGGCTAAAATGCAATTAAATAAATTGTAAGGGTAGAAAATGTAAATATTAAATTTTGAAAATATTTACAGGACTCAGGTTTCGTAAAAATACTTTTTAAAAGTTAAAATGCTTCTTAAAAATAATAATATCACTTCGACACGACTTAAAACGTAATTAAATCGAAAACGTCGAAAATATAAAATATCGAGACAATCGATAATAAAACATAAATTTTTGGGCATCCGTCGGTATCGCGATCATTAGTAGTTCTCGTCATTCGTTAAAACATAAAACACGAGAAATAAAAATAAATACAATAAAAATCATTTATATGATAATTTGAGAATATAATATCGATACCTAACGTATTCCTTGTCAGTTTTCATCGAAAAGACATTCTTACGTTAAGTTTCAAGTCATAACCTTCTCGGTTAATCGAAAATTTAAAATTCTCATTAAAGTAAACTTATAATACTTATTAGTCGAGATTAAAATAACGACCTGAAATTGACGGATTTTCACATAGACCCAGACAATTTTGAGCTGTGGAAGTTTAACTTTGAGCAATATCTACAAATCCATGACTACACCCTATGGGAAATTATTGAATATGGAAACACATTCAATAAGGGTCAAAAGATTGTAGATGCCATCGCTCAAAGAACAACTGTTCAAGGTTCTACTGAAGAGGATAGAAGAGAAAAACCTTAAGATGGTAGAGTTGTCTCAACTGAGGATATAGCAAAGAGAAGGGTTGACATGAAAACCCTAAGCATTCTGAAACTCTCTTTGGGGCAAGAAAATCGGCACAAATACAGAAGCTATGAGTCTGCAAAGGATCTTTGGGCAGCTCTTGAAGTTGCTTATGGTGGTAATGCTGATACTGTGCAAGAGAAAAAGAAGCAACTCTTGCATGAGTATGCTGTTTTTAAGGCTCAACCTAATGAGAAGCTAAGTTGTGTGAGAAGCAGACTTCTTGACATTACAAGCAAACTGTCCTTCATGGGAACAGTGCTTGGTGATGTTGATATCATCTCCACTTTTCTTAAAAGCCTTGGTGATGCATGGAAGATTGAAGAAAGGTCTATAATTGCTAATAACACTCACAAAAGTTCTACTTTTGATGATGTTTATAATAAACTGAGGCTGATAGAGAATGAAACTCTTTTGGATCATGGAAGCAAGTCTACCAATGGAAACATGGCCTTCTTCTCTTATAGTGAAGGTCAATTTGATCAAAAGGAGTCATACATGCACCCAGTTACTGGATCAACTTGTGTTAATGCTGGATCATATCTTGTCAACGCCTCACATTTAGACGCTAACACATACAAAATTGACTCACCAAGAGTTAAGCCTACTGGTATTGATCTGGATACTATGTGTGCATACATTGCTTCATTGCCCAATGGTTCAGTGATTACTTATGAGGACCTTGAGCAAATTAGTGATGAGCATTTGGAGGAAATGGACATAAAGTGGAATATGGCTCTTGCAAGTATAAGAGCAAACAGATGGAATAGAAGATTCAAGAACAAGATGACTTTTAATGCTAAGGACACTGCTGGATTTGATAAATCTAAGGTTGAGTGTTACAATTGTCATCGTATGGGACACTTCATGATAGAATGCAGATCTCCAAGAAGATCTGATGCTGGAAAACCCTCAAGCCAAATTGTTAAGGCTCAGGATCCCAAGGCCATGGTTGCAATGCAAGAAATTTATGGTGTTGGATGGGATTGGAGCTATTTGGCTAAGTATGAGGAAGAGAATAAAGCTTTGGTTGCTGAGATGGAAGAAAAAGAGCATGTTCACTATGCTCTCATGGCACACTCCTCATCTTCATCAGACAATGAGGTATATGATGATGCTTTTTGTAGTAAGGGTTGTCGTCTAAATACTGAAAGACTTAATAAAGAAGTTTTAAGATTGTCAACAGATGTGGGTAATGAAAGATGCAAGTTGTCTAACTATCAACTTGCTCTTACTCAAACTAAAAAGACTATAGCTGAGTATAAGAAAATGGAGCTTGATCTAAAAGATAAAATCAATATCTTAAAACATGATTTAAATGCTAGTACTGATATTAGAAACATCATGGAGAGGGTCAATGCTGAATTACAGGCTAAGTTAGATGAGGCTATTAAGAATAAGGATAATGTAGATCTTAAAATTCAGAGATTTGATAAAGCCTCACAAACCATAGGAGAATGTGTTAGTAAACAAAGGGATTATAGGGATATGAATGGTATTGGGATGAAAGAGTATGCTGGTGTTCCACCACTAGCTGGGGACTTCTATGGTGTCCAAAGAAAGGACTTATCTTGGACTGGTTCACCAGAACTCCAAGAAGAGGAATTTATTCCTCCACCAAGGATTCTTACCCCAGTATAAGAATATAGGTAGAAGTTGACTGATTTGGACCAATGGAAGAAAGCCAACCCTACCTTGTTTGTTAAGGGTGGCATGCTTAGTGATAGTCCTAATGAGTCTACCCCTATCAAAGTAACAAACCCAATCACTGGCAAGACTGTTAACCTTGGCTCAAACGTTGTTAGAAAACCTAGCATTAAATATGTAGAAATGTATAGAAAAACTAGGTCACCAAAAAGCCAAGTTAGTGATGATGGGACATGTTTCTTTTCTTCTAGACCTAGAGTTATGTCTAGAAAAGCCTGTTATACTTGTGGTAGTTTTTCACATTTAGCATATAAGTGTGTCAACGCTTCCAAGGTCAACGCTGACAAAAAGTCAAACACTGTCAAACCCAAAACTTTTGTTCAACAAAGTCCACAAGTTGTTAGACCAGCCCCATTCTTTACTAAAGGGTCTAATACTTATGGACAAAGACCTTTTCAGAAGACCAATACATGGTCTAATAGACAATGGGTTCCTGTAGCAAACCCTAGGTTCAACGCTGACAAGGGTAATTTCAGCGTTGATAAGACCAAATCAAACGCTGACAGAAACGTTGCCAGACAAAATAATGGTAAATATTTGCAACCAAAGGGAAAGGGGTCTAAAGCTTCTTCTAGCTTGACATGGAGACCTAAGCAAGATCAAAACCCTAATTCAGATGGGATTTCTATGACCTATAGATTTAATTATATTTCAAAGGTCATCACAAAACCAATTGGGGTTAACTGGGTATTTAATCCAAGAAGGGATGAATAAGGGGTTGTTATGAGGACTAAGTCTGTTCTTGTTGAACAACCAAATGAAACCAAGTCTGCTCAGGCTTGGGTTCCCAAAGAGAACTATTTTTTTCTTTATGTGCAGGGCATTCAAAAGCAGGTTAATGATTATGGCTATTGGGATAGTAGATGATCTAGGCACATGACTGGGAAGGAAGATTATCTAACAAACTTCACTCCCATTAAGGATGGTGACAAAGTTTACTTTGGAGGCGGATATGGAACTATCACAGGCAAAGGAACTCTTCTCACCAACAATTTGCTTTTTGAAAACGTGTTTCTGGTAAAAGAACTTGACTATAATCTGTTTAGTGTATCACAAGTTTGTGATAACAAAAATAAGGTTCTTTTCACTGATACTGAATGCTTGGTGTTGAGCAAGGATTTTAAAATACCAGATGAGAAATTCATTGATTATAGAACACCTAGGCATAAGGACATTTATAATGTGAATCTTAATGGGATTAGGATGAATAATAACTTGTCATGTCTTTATGCTAAGGCTTCAGTTGATGAGAGTAATCTATGGCACAGGAGAATAGGGCACATTAACTTTAAAAATATAAACAGACTTGTGAGACATGGCTTGGTTGATGGTTTTCCTGAAAAGGCTTTCCATAATGACCACTCTTGTGTTGCATGCCTTAAAGGAAAACAGCACAAGGTCTCATTTAAGTCTAAACAGGTGCACTCTAGTTCTAAACCACTTCACTTGCTGCATATGGACCTGTTTGGTCCAACTAATATAGAAAGCTTGAATGGTAAATCTTACTGTTTTGTCATTACTGATGATTGTTCTAGGTTTACTTGGACTTTCTTTTTAACTTTGAAAAGTGACATTGCTGATACTTTAATTAACTTTATTAACCAAATTGAGAAGAAGTCTGGTAATGAAGTTAAGATGCTTAGAAGTGATAATGGTGGTAAGTTTAGAAATAAGCTGTTGGATGATTTTTGTGCCAAGAAAGAGATTACTAGACAGTTTAGTGTAGCCAGAACCCCACAGCAAAATGGGGTTGCTGAGAGAAAGAATAGAACCCTCATAGAAGCAGCCAGGACTATGTTGGCTGATGCTCACTTTCCCATTTCTTTTTGGGCTGAAGCTGTGAATACAGCTTGTTATGTTCATAATAGAGCATTAGTCAACAAGATACATAACAAAACACCTTATGAGTTACTTTGGGGAAGGGAACCTAATATTGGTTTTCTTAAACCTTTTGGTTGTCATGTAGTTGTACTGGAAACTAGTGATGCCTTAGGTAAATTTAGTGCTAAAGGTGATGAAGGCTACTTCATGGGTTATTCAGTGCAGAGCAAAGGATATAGGGTTTACATTAAGAAGGAAAAACGTATACATGAAAAAGTACATTTTAGGTTTTTAGAAAGTAAACCTAGTGATCCTGAAAGTGGTCCAAATTGGTTATTTGACTTGGAACCTCTATCTAGGACTTCGAATTATATGCCTGTTACTAATCCAAACATTGTGAAGGTAACTTTAAATGTTGTGGAAGAACCAGTTGTTGATGTTTCAGGTACACAGGTTAATGAAGAGGTTGGATCACAAGCAGATAAATCATCACCCATACTTGAGTATGTCACTATTCCCATATGGACAGATGCTTTTGCTGCTGCTGCTGCTGGAAAGGAAAATGGTGGTCCCTAAGTATCACCAGTTGACAACATGCATGATCTTTCAGGCGCTGACAAAGGAAAATCTGGCGCTGACAAGACAAATTCAGGCGTTGATGGCTCAAACGTTGACAACTCTAATTCAGGCGTTGATGGCTCAAACGCTGACAACCTTGGTTCAGGCGTTGACAACTCTTTTGACCATATTTTCTCTTCCAATTTTGAACAAGGTGAACCTTCAAGCAGAAATGGTGAGGTTCATACAGATGTTGAGGGAAGAGAGTCTGAAGAAGATATTGGTAACATGGAAGATGAGATTGAAGACAACACACTTTTTGAGGGAGTAGTTCTTACTTCTACATTAAAGGATCATCCCTCTTCTCTAATTATTGGTGATGTGATGTCTCCTGTTTAAACTAGAAGATCTCATCAAAATCTTGGAGGATTTATTGCCAATATTCACAAGAAGGTTGATACCCCTCTTGTTCAAGCATGTTTGTTTGCCTGTTTTCTGTCACAACAGGAACCCAAGAAGATTTTTGATGTTCTCAAAGAACCAAGTTGGGTGGAAGCAATGCAGGATGAGCTTCACCAATTTGCTATTCAGGATGTTTGGGAGTTGGTTGATTGTCTCAGACATGTCAGACCTATTGGGACAAGATGGGTTCTTAGAAACAAGAAGGATGAAAGAGGCATTGTGGTCAGGAACAAGGCACGTTTAGTGGTTCAAGGATATACACAAGAAGAAGGGATAGACTATAAGGAGGTCTTTGCACCAGTTGCAAGGATTGAGGCTATAACGATATTTCTAGCCTATGCTTCCTGCATGGGCTTTACTGTCTATCAAATAGATGTGAAGAGTGCTTTTCTTTATGGCACAATTGTAGAGGAGGTTTATGTAATGCAGCCTCCTGGTTTTGAAGATTCAGAACATCCAGACAAAGTGTATAGAGTCAAGAAAGCTATGTATGGACTTCATCAAGCCCCAAGATCATGGTATGGCATATTGTCCACCTATCTGGTGGAAAATGGATTCAAAAGGGGCACCATAGACCATACCTTATTTACAAAGAAGACTGGTAAGGATTTCTTACTTGTCCAGGTTTATGTGGATGATATCATTTTTGGCTCATCAAGTCCAAAGAGGAGTGAAGACTTTTCCAAGCTTATGACAGACAAGTTCAAGATGAGTGCAATGGGGGAGATGAACTTCTTTCTAGGATTACAAGTTCAGCAGAAAGAAGATGGTATCTTCATCTCTCAGGATAAATATGTAGCAGAAATCTTGAAGAAGTTTGGCTTTTCTCCTTATGAGAAAAGGGCTAGCACTCCTATGGATAGAGAAAACCCTTGGGGAAAAGTTGGAGATGGAAAATATGTGGATGTCAGGCACTATAGATCAATGATAGGTTCATTGATGTATCTCACAGCTTCAAGACCTGACATTATGTTTGCTGTGTGTGCATGTGCACGCCATCAAGTGACTCCCAAAGAGTGTCATCTTCATGCTGTCAAGAGAATCTTTAGGTACCTTAGATGTTATCCAGACCTGGGATTATGGTATCCAAAAGATTCACCATTAGAGCTTATTGCATATTCAGACAGTGACTATGGTGGTGACAAATTTGATAGAAAATCCACAACTGGTGGATGTCAGTTTCTGGGGAGTAGGTTGATATCTTGGCAATGCAAGAAACAAACAGTGGTGGCCAATTCTACAACTAAAGCAGAGTATGTTGTAGCAGCTGCTTGTTGTGGACAAGTCTTATGGATTCAGAACCAGTTGTTGGATTATGGGTATAATTTCATGCATACCAAGATTTTTGTAGACAATAACAGTACTTTATGCATTATTAAAAATCTTGTACATCACTCTAAAACAAAACACATAGAAATTAGACATCATTTTATAAGAGATTGTTTTGAAAAGGGTTTAATACAACTAGATAGGGTTGACACTGAAGAAAATGTGTCTGATTTATTAACTAAACCTTTTGATACTGGGAGATTTCAATACTTAGTAACAAGTATTGGAATGATCAATCTCACTTAATATGTGTTTTGGGATCTTTTTGTAAAAGTATGTACAGGATATGCATTGTTATTGGTCTTTTTGAGAAGTTAGATTTTCCACTTTATTTGTCTAACGTGGACAAAGGTTATCTTAACGCTGATAAGTGTTATCGTGACATTGTCAGCAACATGTTAGTTTTGTGGTTTTTGATCTAAGTGTGCAGGCGTTGTTAGCATTGTACCATTGGATACAGAGTTGCTTATGGATCCTTGGAGAATCATTAGAGCAGGTTTCAATTTATGGATGATGGTTGGAATATTTATATTCCTATCTTGACATAAATTTTTATTTACATGCATATTATTTGGCAACTTATGTATCACAGTTTAAGGGGAGGTTTTAGGAACCTTTAGGACTTTTGGGTATTCTTAAAATACTCTTATCACAATTCTAGATTGTGTCCACGGGTGAGTATGAGTTAGTTTTCTATCTCATGAGGCACTGTAGCATGCAAAGTTGATATACTATGCATGCTACCAAGACATTTTTGGCCTAGAATTGGATGTGGTATATTAGGAGACTTGGGTATGATTTATATTGGTTTTACCTGGGAGTTACAAGGGATTTTACAAGATAACTTAACTGTTAATAATTTTGGTTGGCAAGGGACACTAGAGGACTGTTATGTCTATCTTGCATAAGCAAGTGTGCATAGTTGGACAGTGCTTGCCGCCCTCTAATAATTTGCAGTTTATAGGTTATCTTTACTAGGATAAATTACTTTGTTAAGGTCCTTTTTTTCATTTTTATTACTTTTATTTTTGGACGCTGACAAATATTTTACCAAGCGTTGTTGTGACCAATTTAGACGTTGACATGGTTTTTGCAAACGTTGACAAGAATATAGCCGTTGGGCGTTGATGGGTTATTTTTGACCGTTGACACTCATTGGGTCCTACCCAGTTGTTATTTTTGACGAATTTTGAGGCCGTAATTTTGGGAGTTGATAACTTTTAATTAATGCACAAGATAACTAATTTTCTTTTCAATATTTTCATCATTATATTTTGAAAATACTTGCCTCATTTTTTACCAATCACATGTGCCTATCACTCCTATATATTTGTCTCCTATTTTTAAACCAGGGTACTCTCATATTCTTGTCTAACAATTTTCTCCTATAATTCATCTTTCACAAACAACTTTCTTCAACAATGGCACCAAAGTTTAAACCAAGTGACTTGGTATTGGGATTCAGAAGTCAGCACAATATGATTGCTTATTTGGAGGCTGATGATGCTCTGTTTCTACAATACACTCAGATGGTGGCGTATTTAAATGCATCTCCTTTTAGGTATGCACTTTCTCATGCTCCTCTCATCCATGTCACTCATTTTAAACAGTTTTGGAACACTGTTAGTTCCTCAACGCTTAATAATGTGACTACATTAACAGCTATTGTTCATGGGCGTACTAGGGTGGTTACTGAAGCCTTGGTTCGCCAGACTTTGCATCTTAATGATGCAGATGGTATAACCACTCTCCCCATTAATGAGATAGAACAAGGACTTCGGGCTTTGGGGTATCCTTTCCCTAATGAGGGTACTTTAAATAAATATCATAAACAAGAATTTCCCCCAACCTGGAAGTACCTCATACATGTCATCCTTCAATGTTTGAGTCCCAAATGTACTGAACATAATGAAATTAACAGATCTATTGCTAGTGCAATTGTGTGCATTACAAATGGGCAAAAGTATAATTTTTCGAAACTAATTTTTGATGGCATGTGTAAAAACAAGGGGAATAAGATGACATTGGCTTATCCTAGATTTTTACAAATGGTTTTTGATGAACAAAGGTACAGCATAAGGGATCATGATGATTTTTATGAGATCCCTATGCAAAAGAAAGCTATTTTCAGTAAGATGAACTCACCCCCTCACAGAGACTTACCCCTCACCCAAGCTATGCTTGCTGTTATTGCAGCAGCACAACCTCAACCTGACCCACAACCACAACTTGACCCAATACCAGATCCCTTACCTTCCTCTCAACACATGGAACTTGACAAAGAATCCTTCAACGTTGACACATTACATGTTGGCGTTGACACCAGTAATCCAAACGTTGACACCTTTCCTTCACAGACCCAAACACCCCTTAACCTTCAAACTACCACCCAATCCACATCATCTTCTACACGCCCTGAATATAGGTTGCAAAACGCCCAAGGACTACTTGAGTGTTCTCCTCTTGTGGTCCTAGCCATGTTGCAGAGAGAACCACCACCATAAGTGTGGTTGGTGCTATGGATGAGGGTGGGACTATTGGTACTCGCTTAGATGCAGGCCAAGCCAGTCCTAACATCTTTAAGACCTCATCCATGCCCCATGACTCTACTTTGGGAGGTCAAATCCCCATTCTAGAGGAGGGCAGATTGGAACCATATACAATGTTGGAATTGACGGCTGTCTGCATTAGCTTGCAAAAGCAAAATGCAGACCTGGTATAAACAGTCAGTACACAAGGCCTTGAACTCAAGCAATTGAGGGAGAGGATTGTTCTTTTGGAGGATGCTAACAATAGGCGTGGTATGGAGGATTCTTCCAAATGGGAGGATGAGCAGATTCATGTGAGTGACAAAGGCTCACATGATGGAGAATCTTTGGGTGTGGCTGAAGCCCTTACTGAATTAAAGAAGCAACCAGGTTTTGATACATCTTTGGTTACTCCTACAAACTTGAACTTCTCCTTTACAGCAATGATGGAGCAGTTCACAAGAGGCGCTGGGACGAGTAAGGTGAGCGTTGACAAGCAAACTTTGGACGCTGACACACCAAGCGCTGACAAGAGTAAGTTGAGCGCTGACACACAGAATTTGAGCGTTGACAGACCTACAGCTATGGTTGGTGTATTCCAGTTATCAGCTATCATCAAGGAAGTGTCTTCACAGGTACCATCATCATCTTTACCCATCATTGATCCATTAGATAAGGGTAAAGGAATTTTGGTAGAAACAGAAGTTCCAAAGAATGCAGCACAAGTAGAGTTTGATTCAAAGTTGGCTGCACAACTTGTGGAACAAGAGATGAAGAAGGTTGGTGAATCACCATTTGTTGTTACTTCTGAGGAACAAGAAGGGAGTGATGAAGGAAGTTCAGATTCAAGTGTTATGATAATTGAAAAACCAGAAAGACTTGAATATGGTGATGAGTTGGCAAGAGAGAAGCTTAGAGAGTTAAAATTGCAAGTAGATTATGATATGCCAGAAGTTGCTCAGATGTACCATGCTTGGAAAGATAAGGTTATGGAGAATCCAGATATGACTATTTTAGATCAAATTTGGGGATTGGAGATTCTTCTAAGAGTTCAAAAAGATTGCAAGGTAATTCTGAAGTATAAGGCTAGCAATGTTTTCTCACTGCTGAAGAGGGATAGAAGGGAGCTTTACTACATGTTACTCAGATGTCATGGAACAGGATGGACCTTTAAGAAATTGCAGGGATTGTCCTTTGAAGAGTTGGAGTATAAGGCTTATCCCATTTGGGCAACAGTGCAGGAAATGAATACTATCAGACTTACCTCAGATAAAAGGAGAGAAGAACTTGCAGAAGATATGGAGATTCAAAAAGAAATGATTGTTCCAAGGCCTTTGAAGAAGGGAGTTCCACTTGAGTTCCCTAAGGATATGGATAAATTGAATCCCAGTGAAGCTGTTCTTAGAAAGAGCATTAAGCTCTCACCCATGGAAGCTTCGGATATGGTACAAGTGTTACCTCTTGATGCCAGAAACCCTATCATTAGCTATGAAGAAGATGCAAGTGGGTTTTGGATGATTGGCAGATATGGGAAAGAGGTACACACATTTACTACTCTTATGTCTCTCTTTGCAAGTATGGATAGGGAAGACTTGGCAGACCTTTGGAGGTTGTTGCTGGCCAAGTATGAGACTGAAGCACCTACTTCAGTCAATGGAATAAAGTTTTGGTCAACATTCAAGAGAATGTGTGCACCAGAAGAAGAAGATCCTGTATGGAAGGATCTTGAGGATGATATCAGTGGACTTCAATGGCGTTTGTATTCAGCTGCTGGTGTGTATTATTTGAGTTCTACAAAGTTTGCTGAGTATCTTCTTCTAGATGTTGAGTATCCCATGTCCAAAGAAGTCTTGGACAAGATGAAGACAACACAGCTGGAGACTGACTATTCAAGTGACGTGGCCAAAGATTTGATTAGGCATGTTTATTACCAATATGATAAGATTTGTAAGATTCCTCCTAGTTCTTAATTTTTATTTAGAAACTTGATTGCTAGAGTAGATATCAAGTTTAGGGGAGGATTGTTGGGAATAAAATGTAGCCAGTACACTTGAACGCTGACAAGAAGAAAACAAGCGTTGATAAGAAGAAAACAAGCGTTGACAGATCAAGCGTTCATAGGAAGAAGTCAAGCGTTGATAGGATGAAGTCAAGCACTGATAGAAAGATATAGTCTACGCGTATTATGTTTCTAATTTGTTTCTAGTAAAGATAGGATCAACAATGTATTTTCTATATTTATCTTTACCTAGAATAGCCTGATACGTAGACTCTTGTACAAGGCTTCTTATGTCTATAAAAGAAGACCTTTAGGTTTTGTTTCATATAAGTTTTCATATGTTTAACACTTTCATTGTAAGCAAGTTTGTTCTAATCAATCAAGTGAAAGTTTGTTTTACAATTCTTTGTGTGTTCTTGTTTGAGTATTAATTCCGCATAATACTTAAATTGTTTTATACACAACAAAGTTTCTCTACGTGTTTAACTTGATTTAATCTCGTTTACACAAGCTAAATCGATCTAAGTTTGGGATCAACAGTTGGCGTATGATAAGTTACCTTTTTCTTTTTGGGTTGAGCCTGGAATACAACATGCTATGTTCAGAATAGAGCCTTGGTCAACAAAATTCATAATAAGACCCCCGTATGAGCTATTTTGGAAAAGAAAACCTAATATAGATTTTCTTATACCCTTTGGATGTCATGTAGTAATTCTAAATACTAGTGATAACCTAGGTAAGTTTAATTCAAAAGGTGATGAGGGATAATTTGTGCGTTATTCTATAAACAGCAGAGGGTATAGGGTTTACCACAAACGAGATAAGGTCATATAAAAAAACGTGCATGTTGACTTTTTGGAGAGTAAACCTAGTGATCCTAAAAATGGACCAGATTGGCTTTTTGACTTAAAGCCATTATCTAGATCCATGAATTAATTTCCTGTTACTAATCCAAATGTCTTGGAGAACTCTCCAAAGATTATGGAAGCATCTATTATTGATAGTGCATGTACACAAGCTACAAATGTGACATGATTACAAGCAAATGAACTTACTCTCACATTTTCCTTTCTGTACTAACCCATTTGGAGTGAAGAATTCATTAAAGCATCTGCTGCTGAAAGAGAAGTGGAGAGAAAGCAATAAGAAAAGCAAGTCGGTGAATCTATTTCATCCGCTGAAAAAAGTAGTTTAGCCGTTGACACACCAGATCCAGCCGCTGACAACTTGCTTTCATACGCTGACAAGGAAGTGCTTGAACTCGTTGAAGATTCCATGCCCAATGAAGGTGTCAGCGTCATCAATCCAAACGCTGACAACATGTCTCTTAGTTCAAGTGTGTATGGAAGTCATGATGATGGGGATAATGGTATTTTGGAGTTTACTGTTCATGACAACACATTATTTAGGGGAGGAAGTGCTACTAAAGTGTCTAAAATTCATCCTCCCACCCAAATATTTGGTCCCATCAATTCACCAGTTCTAACAAGAAGATAGAACAATCCTAAAAGAGGATTCATTGCCAACATTCACAAAAAGGAAGATACCCCTTTAATTCAAGAATGTTTATTTTCATGTTTTCTATCACGGAATGAGACCAAGAAGATTTGATGCTCTTAAAGAACCAAGTTGGGTTGAAGCAATGCAAGATGAGCTTCATCAGTTTGCAATACAGGATGTTTGGGAGCTTGTTGACTGTCCTAAGCATGTAAGACTAATTAGATCACGTTGGGTATTAAGGAACAAGAGAGATGAGAGAGTATTGTGATAAGAAACAATGCAAGACTAGTTGCTCAAGGTTATACACAAGAAGAAGGTATTGATTATGAAGAGGTTTTTGCACCTGTTTCTAGGATTGAAGCAATAAGGATTTTCCAAGCCTAGGCTTCCTACATGGGTTTCACAGTCTACCAGATGGATGTCAAGAGTGCTTTCTTGTATGGAACAATTCAAGAGGAAGTTTATGTTATGCAACCTCCTGGTTTTTAAGATTCAGAGCATCCACACAAAGTGTATAGAGTTAAAAAGGCAATATATGGCCTTTATCAAGCCCCTAGAGCAATGTATGGTACTTTATCCACTTACCTTATGGAAAATGGTTTCAAGAGGGGCACCATAGATTAAACACACTTTACCAAGCAAAATGGGAAGGAGTTTCTGCTTTTCTAGGTCTATGTTGATGATATCATCTTTGGATCATCAAATCCAAAGATGAGTGAAGAATTCTCCAAGCTTAAGACTGACAAATTTTAGATGAGTGCCATGGGAGAGATGAACTTCTTTCTAGGTCTATAAGTTCAACAGAAAGAAGATGGTATCTTCATCTTTGAAGACAAGTATGTGGATGAAAATTTGAAGAAATTTGGTTCTTCCCCTCATGAAAAACGGGCTAGCACCCCCATGGACAGGGAACACCCTTGGGGAAAGATTAGAGATGGCAAGGATGTGGATGTTAGGTATTACAGGTCAATGATTGGATCATTGATGTATCTCACTGCTTCTAGACCTGACATCATGTTTGCAGTATGTGCATGTGCACGTCATCAAGTGACTCCCAAAGAGTGTCATCTTCATGCTGTCAAAAGGATTTTTAGGTATCTTAGGTGCTATCCTACTTTGGGATTATGGTACCCTAAAGATTCTCCATTGGAGTTTGTTAGCTATTTAGACAGTGATTATGGAGGTGATAACAATGATACGAAATCCACAACTGGTGAATATCAATTCCTAGGGAGTAGACTTATCTCTTGGCAATGCAAGAAACAAACGACGGTAGCTAATTCAACAATTGAGGCTGAGTACGTAGCTGTTGATGCATGTTGTGGGCAAGTGTTATGGATTCAAAACCAATTGTTGGATTATGGGTACAATTTTATACATACCAAGATATTTGTAGATAATAACAGTACATTATGCATTATTAAAAATCCTATGCATCATTCTAAAACTAAACACATAGAAATTAGGCATCATTTTATAAGGGATTGTTTTGAAAAAGGTTTAATATATATCCAGATAGAATAGACACAAAGAACAATGTGGCTGATCTTTTAACTAAACATTTTGATGTTGGGAGTTTCCAGTACTTGGTAACAAGTATTGGAATGATCAATCCATAAAATATGTGTTTTTGAACTTACTATATAGTATGTACAAGATGTGCACTGTTATTATTTCTTGTAAAAATATTAGATTTTCCACTATATTTTCTATCCGCTGACAAAGGCATTCTATCCGTTGACAAGTAAAAAGAAGCCGCTGACAGCATATGTTAGTTTTTGTGGGTTTTCATCTAATCATGCAGGCATGTTGAGCATTGTACAATTAGATACAGAGTTACTTATGGACTTCAAGGATATGTCAAATGTTTATTTATGATGGTTGGAATGTTTACATTCCTATCTTGAAATAAAAATTTATCATATATTTATTTTGCAACTATGTAAGCTTAGTTTAAGGGGAGGTTTAAGAAACCCTTAGGATTTTGGGTACTTTTAGAGTACTCTTATCAAAATTCTAGATTGTGTCCACTGGTGACTAAGGGTTAGGAATAATGAAGACTTTTCTTTTTAAGGACTGTTGGAATTTCCAAACCTTGAGGCACTGTAGCTTGCAAAGTTGACATAACTGTGCATGTTGCCAAGACTGTTTGACCTAGATTTGGGATTGGTCAGTTGGGAGACTTGGTGTAAATTAGAATTGGGCTTACCTGGGAGTTACTAAGTGTTTATATGAGATAACTTCACTCTTAAGGACTCGTTTTGGCAAGGTTCACTTAAGGACAATTATGTCTATCTTGCTTGTGCAAGTGTGTATAATTGGACAGAGAATGCTAAACTCGGTCTTTGTTAGAAGAAGAGTTATCTTCATTAGGGTAAACTTCTTTGTTAAGATCTTTTATTTTATTTTTTTTTATTTTTAGCCTTTGACAAATAATGTTTTGTCCGCTAACAAACACATTTTTAGCCGCTGACATGGCCAAATTTACACGCTGACAAATATAGTCGTTACCTGCTGACACATACCGGTGACCGTTGAGAACACTGGGTCCGACCTAGTTGTTTCTTTTGCGATATTTTAGGCCGTAACTTTATGGATTTGGTAAATTTATTTTAAAGCAAAGAGATAAGTTATTGTTTTCAAAGATTGTCATCATTAATTTTTGAATATTACTTGCCTCTTTTTCAACCAATAGTAGCCTATTTTACCTCCTATTTATACTGCTCATTATTTTAAAACAGGGTAACTTGCAAATTTGTCTCTCTTTATCAATAACCAAAATTCTCCATTTTCTTTCATCCTAAAGCTTTTACAATCAGTTTTCATGGCACCATTGTTCAAACCTGTTGCTGTTACATTGGGGTTCAGAGATCAGCACAACATGATTGCATATCTAGAAGCTCACGATGAACATCATCCCTAATACACATGGATGTTTGAGTATCTGTTGGCGTCCAACTTAAGGTATGCCTTTACTCATGCTCCTCTCATTCCTACCACACACATCAACCAATTTTGGAACACTGCCCATTCTGAAACAGTTGATAGAGTGGTTACACTTGTTGGAACTGTTCATGGGACTCAATGGGTGGTCACTGAAGCACTCATTCGTCAAGCTTTACAGCTTGATGATGCTGATGGTGTGATCGCCCTTCCTATGCTGATGGTATTTGTTAGGCGTATAAACAAATACTCCAAACAACAATTTCCCCCAGCCTGGAAGTTCTTGATACATGTCCTCCTACAATGTCTTAGTCCCAAATGCACATCATTCAATGAAATTAACCGTTCATTCAGGAGTGCTCTTGTATGTATGGCAACTGAGCAAAAATACAATTTTTCAGGTATGGTTTTTGAGGGCATGTTGCACAATAAGGGTAGCAAGATGACACTTGCTTACCCTAGGTTTTTACAAATGGTTTTTGAGCTTCAAAGGTATTGCCGTAGGGATCATGACAAATTTTACAAGATCCCTACTCAAAAGTCTAAGATTTTCTTGTCCATGAATACTGCACCATTTAGGGATCTACCTTTAACCCCTCCTATGTTGGTTGTCATTGAAGAATCCCTGCACCCTCACCCACAACAAGAACCTGCCATTGAACAAAAACCACCTTCCCCCCACCATGTTGAACAAATGAATCTTGACCCACATCCGTCAGCCGCTGACACTCCTGTTTCAGCCGCTGACACGTCCATTCCACCCGCTGACAACTCCCCCCCCCCCCACACTACACATGCCCCCATTCCACCTCATCTTCTGAACCATTTTATTTTAGATTAAAGAAACGCCAAAGGACTGCTGGAGTGTTCTCCTTTAGTGGTCCTAGCTATGCAGCAGAGAGAACAATGCCTGATGAGTCCATCTTGAGGAGTCAAATCCCAAGTATGGAGGATGGCCGTATGTAACCACTTTCTAATTTAGAATTGACGGCCATCTGCATTAGCTTGCAAAAGACTAATGCATAACTTGTACAAAAAGTCAGTGAACAAGGCCTTGAACTCATTAATTTGAGGGAGATGTTGGTTACTTTGG
Organism: Glebionis coronaria; assembly: GCA_025667525.1. Lineage (NCBI taxonomy): Eukaryota > Viridiplantae > Streptophyta > Magnoliopsida > Asterales > Asteraceae > Glebionis > Glebionis coronaria. The sequence goes on from CM046876.1 coordinate 75,057,683, forward strand.
AAGATGTTGGTTCACGAAAAAGGAAGTTTATGGTGTTGTCCTTAGGTGATGATTCTTACAAAAGGGAGGATGCACCTACTGAGCCAGTTAATCTGAGTGATAAGGGATCCCAAGAAGGTTCTTATGGGACGAAGGAGGTAGCTGAGGCACTTACAGGTTTCAAGGAACAAACTACTTTTAATCCTTTTATGGTTACTCCTATATAGCAATCCTTCACAGAGATGATGATGCAAGTGAGTGGAATTTCAGTCTCTGACAAAGGTACTTCACACGCTGACATAGGACTACTTCAGCCGCTGAGAGATATTCTCTTATGATTGATGTATCCCAACCACCTTTCATAATCAATGAGGTTTCCACTCAGATAACAACCACTTTGTCCTCTATTGATCCATTGGATAAGGGTAAAGTAATTTTGTTAGAAGAGCAAGTTCCCAAGGATGCAGCCCAGCTTAAGGTTGATGTTATGGTTGCTCAACAACTTCATGAGCAGGAACAGAAAGGGCTAGGGAAGGGAAGTATTGAAGCTCAAATTCATTCATCTGAATCTAAGAGTAATGATATTGATGGTGATGATGGAAGTTCACATAGCTCTAATGCTGATATGGGTAATCTGGTGGAGTTAGAAAAGCTAGAGTATGGGGAAGATGAGCTAGCAAGGAAAAAACTCAAGGAATTGAAAAAGTAGGTTGATTTTGATATGCCCTATGTTTCTAATATGTATTTCAAATGGGAATAAGCCTCTATATAAAATCAGACATGACATTAACAAAGCAAATTTGGTGTTTAGAAATTCTATTGAGAGTTAAGAGTGATTGCAAGGTCATTTTGGAACACATGGCAAACAAGGTGTTGTTCAAGAACAAGACAACCAGAAGAGAGCTTTACTATATGCCTCTTAGGTGCCACCAAACAGGGTGGACTTACACAAAACTAAGAAAGCTTTCTTTTCAACAATTGGATTACTTTGCCTATCTTATTTGGGAGTATGTGTGTGAAGCAAACACGTTTAGGATGCTTTCCATGGAAAGACATGAAGAGATAGAGGAGGAACTAAAGATTAAGAAGGCATTGCTTGTGCCTAAACCAGTGAAGAAGGGTTTTAAGTTGAGGTTCCCAGAACTTGATCAAGTAAACCAAAGTGAAGCAACTTTGAAAAAGAATATGGTGCTTTCTCCGTTGATGGCTTCTGAAATTGTTGTTGTTGTGCATCTTGACTTCAAAAATCCAATCATCAAGTATGAGGAAGACACCATTGGATTTTGGAAGATCACCAGGGCTGGTAATAAGGTACACACTTTTACTTTGTTGGTCATTGTTTGCTAGCATGGACAGAGAGGATATGGAAACTTTTTGGAGTTTAATGAAGGAGAAATATGAGGCTGAAGCTCCTTCATCAATGAATGGAATAAAAATCTGGACAACATTTAGAAGAATGTTTGCCCATGATGTTGTTGATCTAGTGTAGTTGGATCTGGATGATTTGAGTGTGTTAAAGTGGCATTTGTATTCATCTGCTGGTGTTTACCATCTCAGTACTACTAAGTTTGCAGAATACTTGTTAATAGATCAAGAATATTCTCTATCACAAGATTTGTTAAAGAAGTTCGTCTGCACCAAGCTTGAAGTTGATTACACCAATGACATTAGCATCGACTTTTTAAGGTTTATCTATGCCCAGATTAAGGAGTAGGTTTTATTTGTAAGAATCCTCTCTTGTATTTTGTTTTTATTAAAAAAACTTGATTATTAGAGTAAGTATCAAGTTTAGGGGAGGATTGTTGGGAATAAAAATAGCTAAGCCACTCAGCCGCTGACAAAGGGATTTTGGACGCTGACAAGAGCAAATGAAGCGCTGACAGATTGTGCACTGACAAGACATATCAAGGCGTAGACAAAGGAAATCCCAGTCACGTACAATTACTTAGTCAACATGTTTTGTGTGTTCAGAAAAGATATGATCAATATTGTATTTTCTATATTTATCTTTTCCTTTAATAGTTGATTAGTAGTTTATTGTTCAAGACTCCTTGTGTTATAAAAGGAGGTATTAGGGTTTGTCATTCATATATGTTTTACACTTTCATTGTACGCAATTGATTATCAATAAAGTGAAAGTTTGGTATACATTATGTTTTGCTTTGTTCTTTGTTCTAAGTGTTAATTCCGCATAACACTTAGATTTTCATAAACACAAAGTTTCTCTACGTGTTATACTTGATTCAATCTCATTAGCATAAAGCTAAATCGATCTAAGTTTGGGATCAACATAACTTACTAACTCCTAAAGACTATTACTTATTGGAAGACCTGAAGAAGTTAGAAGACTTGAAGAAGTGTCTAAAGTATTAGTGGGAACAAGTCTTATCAACAATGAAGACAAAGGTTCAAAAGGGTGACTTGCATTTTGTCAAAGGTGCAAATAAAGAAGACAACAAAGTAAAAGGTGGTTACTTGTAATTTAGTAAAGCTTCTCAAGGAAATTTCACATTCCTACTATATATATGTGGTTTTTGTAATAGAATATCTTAATGATTCCACCATTGAAAAATCACATGTATCACTTTAGTGGATAGGTTTCATCATCCCATTGTTTCATATACTTAGCTAGATATGAATAATGGGAGTTTGGTTTGTAATTCATCTCCCAGTGTTTATTCCACAAACAACTTGGCAAGTCTTGTAAATCTTTTTGATTCAAAAATTAATAAGATATAAAAACGATGAAAAGTACAAGATTTGTTATTAGTTATTCAATTGGTTAATTATGCAAACATGTTCTTCGTATATCCTTATAGATTCGGTGTTTGCACAAGTGTGGTGGACCATCAATTGGTACCAGAGCGGGTTGGATTAATTTCTATCCAGATCTGTTCGATTAATAACCATTCTAGCGTTATCAGAAAAATAATTGTGTAATGTCTTCAAAAACATTTGCTACTACTAGTGTATTTTTTAAAGGAATAGACACTTTAATTTATCTTTTTTTAACTGTAATTCATTTCATATCACTCCTCACAAACAGAGGTAAATTGAACAAAATATGTTACATCGAACATAAAGAGCAAAATCGAAACCGATTTACCAAAACAAAATACACGAAGTAACAAGTTGAGTCAAACCAAGACATACACCGTAAATATTGTGACCCATGACAACAACACAATACAAGGGTGAGGGGGAATCACCAGTGTGAGCTTTTGATAGACACAACCATACAAAGGTGTAGCTTTGAGCAAAAGTACATAAAGTACATAGAAACATACACAAAAGATAAAACGTAACCTACTTAAAGGATCCAAACCTAAGCCTAACAAATCTAAGTCCAAAATCCAAAGCATCATCAAATCATCGATGGACTGCAAACATCTGAGCAGAAGAGAATCAAAACCATAGTGTAAGTTGAGAGATGGTGGAGCAACGGTGATGGATGGCGTGGGAGATGGTAGTTCGGAAGGAAAAAAGCTATTGTTGTGAGAGGGTAAGAGTAGAACAAACCTTTAAGGAAGAAATATACAAAACTAGGAATATAAAGGAGATTCGGGCGGTCGGTCGGCTGAAGCCAACCGCTAGAAAAGTGAGGGCTGATCTAGAAAGAATGCACAGAGAATTTTCTAGTAGGTGAGAGAGAAATGATATAAAAAAGGAGACAAGACTGAATACTTTAATTTATCTATATGCTTAGAGCATGAGCAATGCACCAAGTCATAAAAGACTTAGTACATTTAATCCAAATAAATGATTAGGGTAAAAAGCTTTTGCAAAACATAACACTCCAATGCAAAAAGCTTTTGCAATAGCTTTTGCATATTTAATGCAAGATGTAAAATTAAAGTCTAATAAACACAAAAGACTTTTTGACAATTTCTTCAAACGCTTGGAGTTTTACAAGTGATTGTCTTAAAAGTCTTCTTTAAGAGGGTGTTTGTTTTAGCTTATATAGTGGGCTTATAAGCTTATTAGCTTATATAAGCTTATAAGCCAAAACCAAGTGTTTGGTTAAGCTTATATAAGTGAGCTTATAAGCTTATATAAAGAGGTTTTGGTAAGCCAAGAATTTGTGGCTTATGTAAAGTTAATTGGGCTTATATAAAAATATTACCTAAAAAGACTTTTATACCCTTATTTAATATTTACTATCCTTTTTATTTTTGTATATTTTTTTGTCATTTTACAATATTAGTTATATAAACTAAACCAAACACTTAACAAAAGCTTATAAGCTTATTATATAAAAGCCATAATTTGTTTATATAATATAAGCCTAAGCCCACTTATAAGTTTAACCAAACACCCTCTAAAGTTATTGCCACAATGAAACAAGTTACTTAAGTAGTTTGTTGGCAATAAAATGTCTTTGCTCAAGTTGGCATAACAAATGCTCTTATAAAGCCGCACATTAACCCCACGTGTGTTGATTAGAAAATAGCTTAAAACCCACATCACAAATCCCATCACTCACAATCTCATGACCAGAGGCGGATTTTAATGGAGACTGGGGAGGGTTCCGGCCCTTCCAAAGATCGTGACGAGTAGTGTAAATATTATGCATTCCGTCTAAAAGTTATTGTCTACTTTATTATTTTGGTATGTAAAAAGTAATTCGGTCCTCCCAAAATAAATGTTCAAGATCCGCCATTGCTCATGACCCAACAAAATCCATATACAAAAAATCAGTCACAACAAATCACGAAGCCTTCATCAAATGGAAGTCAACAAACCTCACAAGAAGAAACAATTCGATTAACTCGCTAGGTAGATTCGTTTCTTAGTGGTGTTGAAATGGTAAAACTGATGATAAGGTAAAACTGGGGATGATTGGTCATGGTTATCAAGACTTATAAAAATAAGTTTGATCCATAGATAGCAATGGTGGAGTGACGATCATTGTTATGATCTAGTACAAGACTCGTATTAAAAACGAGTTTGTTCCGTATCTTGGGATGTGGTTGAACCAGCCTAAAAGAAAATCTGAAAATTGGGGTTTGAATATCAGATTAAAAGCTGGTCAACGAATAGATTCAACTCGTTGCCGCGAAGGCTGTTTAATTGAGATTATGTAGTTGATCGTGTATAGATGGTTGATAGTGTATGGATATAGCTGATGATTGTGCCTATTAGGCAACGATAGAATGAGGGTGTTTTAGTCTTTATTTGGTCGCTAACCATAACCACTAAACGCAACTGACTTTAACATCTGAACTTCCAACTGTTGTTGAGGCTAGGCGCAACGCAAATGGGTCGCGACCCACTTTTTTCGGCCGGCGACTTAGTGCGACCTATTTGCCACAACCCGACGACTTAGTGCGACCCAGTTAAAAAAAAAAAAAAAAAAATTTTTTTAAAAACACAATAAATTTAATAAAAAAACATTACATTTATTTAAAAAAAAAACATTACACAATTATTCGAAATTAAAAAACATTAAACATTAAATGGGTGATATCGCCATTATCCATTGCGATTATTCCAAATGTGTTCCACTAGATCGGCTTTTAGGTTGACATGTAGATGTGGATCGACTATTTGCTGAGTAATTTGTACATTTTCTTCATGCGTATTTATCGGATCGTTATCAGCATGTTCTTCTACTTGATGATAATTGGGTGATATCGCCGCCCCCCTATGTTTAATAACCATATTGTGTAATATGATACACGTGTACATTATGTCTGATAGTCGACTTTTTGACAATCCTCGGGCCGGGATATCAATCATCTTCCATTTTGTTTTCAATACACCGAAGGCTCGCTCAACATCTTTTCTTGCTGCTTCGTGCTTCGTTTTATACAATCTTCGTTTATGATTATTTGTCGGCGGATCTTGTATAGACTTAATAAGAACCGACCATTGCGGATATATCCCATCAGTAAGATAGTATCCTCGACGATAATGCACGTTGTTAGCCACGAATCCCAGTTCAGGTGCTTTCCCCGATTTAAGATCATTAAAAATAGGGGACTGGCGTAAAACATTCACGTCGTTATTCATCCCAGCTACACCAAAGAATGCATGCCAAATCCATAAGTCTTGCGATGCAACCGCCTCCAATAAAATGAACGGTGTTGACCCCTGATCACGCCTACTAAATTGAGCTTTATAAGCAACGGGACAATTCTCCCACGGCCAATGTGTACAATCGATACTTCCTAGCATCCCAGGAAACCCGTGTTTTTCCTCGTGAAAAGCATAAAGTTTCTCCATGTTAGTATAAGTAGGCTTTCGCAAGTACTCTGTACCATATAATTGCATTATGCCGGTACAAAACCGTCGAAGACACTCTCGTGCTGTTGACGCACCCATTTGCAAATATTCGTCTAGAGAATCAGGCACGGCTCCGTACGCCAATTGACGAATAGCGGATGTGCACTTCAGCAAGGGCGAAAGACATTCTCGATTCAAAGCATCCGTTGAGTTTCGAAAATAAGCATAGTTATTTTTCAAATCGTCAACAATTTTTAAGAATAAATCGCGATCCATTCGGAATCGATCACGAAATGTCTCTGCTTCATACTGCGGCCCTTCAGTAAAATACGCATCTACTAGACGATTATGTGCACCCTGATAATCTCTATATATATACGACCGTTTTTTGGGGCGTGATGCTTCATAAGCCTGTTCGCAAGCTTGCGTAAAAGCTTCTAACTCACTAGTAACTTCTTCTTCGTCGTCGGAAGAGTCGGCAAAAAACAATTCATAAGACATTTTTGGAGATTTGTGTGTTATATTTTTGTGATAATTGGTAATAAAGATAGGGTATTTATAGAAAATTTTAAAAATATATCCGTTTGAAAATTATCAAATGTTACCGTTTTTTTTTTTTCAAAATCAACACCCATTCACAATTAGGTCGTGACTAGAGTCTCGTTGTGCTACAAATGCTCCGGCGACCGAATCGCCGCAACGCGACGATTCGGTCGCGACCGAATCCGCGACCGAAATATAACGGTGCGTTGCGCCTAGCCTGAACCCCACCGCTGTTTAACATATTCCCCATCAGTTGTTAACTCAACCACAACTGATCTGATATACATGATTTGATAGGCCCTAATAGGCCAAACAATAACCGAGTACAATCATTTACAAAAAAACAGTAGATTAATACTCCAACTATGCCCTGTGCTGATCTGCCATAGGTGAGACTCTCTACATACCACCTATTATTTTTCAAAAAATGGCATACCAATCAAAATATGTCAAACGTTAAAAACTGGATTAGCTGATTATAACAACTTCAAACATAAGAACGTAATGACAGGCTACCACTCATTTTGTTACAACTAATCATTTAATTCCGTGGTTTTTCGGTTTTACGTAATCACTTTTTCATGTACATCCAAACACCTGGTAAAAATATACACGAATGCACGAGAGATTAACACAGTAAATGGTGTGCAAATCATGAGAAGAATACAGGATTCTGTGTAATAATACTCATAGCAAATTATTCACAGATTATATACACATTAGTTCTAAGTATTTTATCCTAGTCCTTGACACAATATAAGAAAGCAGTGCAAATAGTAATACAGCCATTAAGAGCATCTAAAGGATACTGGGATGTGATGAAATATCTTTGTTAACATGTAAAAGATGTTTCTGTACCTTGGGGCAGCCATCGAATATTCCTCAGGCAAAAAGCTTGAATACTCCTATAGAAGAAAAGAAAGAAAACATAAGTTTTCTTTGAGGCTACGAACGTGTGAATTTCGAGTTAAAAAAATAACAAAACCATGATCAATGCTTTAGTTTTTAAGTTACAAGTAAAATACACGTAAAGAGTAAAATGAACATCAAAAGGCTATTCAGTTGTAAGCTTTGCAGCTAGCAAAATAAGTAAAGGAAATAGACATAAACATGACCGAAGGAGGCAAATATATTCACAATGGAAGTACTCATGACTCACAACCAAATGCCAACGAACTATTGACACTCAACTGATTTTATGATACAATACTTGTATTAGGAAGTATTTAGATTTAACCCGAAGTTCGATAACGCGAAACTGCTAGATCGCGAGTTCTATCGAGCACGAGTAACGACATGAGATACTACAAAGAACCGGCAAAATATATGCACATGGTATATCCTCAACCACCTCTTTATTAAAGAACCTTAATAAAGATTACATTGAGAAAGAAGAATGCAAATAGGAAACTTGTTATAAATCAACTTAAGGAGGTTAGCTAAAATACTTCTTAATTATAGTATATTCCTAATCTATATTACAAAGTACACTTAAGTCCCTAAACTACATTTAAGTTTGCTCCTAATATTACACACCTTAGGAGTAACACTTAAACATAACCGATACTCAACACCTTTTACCGATGTTAGAAACTCGGACCCGGGACCACCTTGTTAACCAGGCATTGTACTTCTGTAATTTCCTTAGATTAGCTTCCATAAACTCCCTCACTTTCTTCTTCTCAACAACATTATCCTCTGCACCCTCTTGATTAGATACTCCGGTTTCCGCAATGTTTTCCCCCACCTTTATAACAAGGTGTTCCTTTTCCTGCTCATTTACCAAGCAACCCGTATTTGTCTTTTCTTTAGGTTCTTTGTCCTTCAACCGTCTTTGAGCGACTGTAGCATGATCGTTACTAACCTGGAAAACCTCAGCTTCACGGTCCTCTTGAGCTCCCTGCAGTTCCACCTCAAACCGTCTTTGAGCCACTACAGCATGATCGTTACTAACCTGAAAAAACCTCAGCTTCGCGATCCCTTTGAGCTGCAGTTCCACCTCAAACCAAACACGTTAATAATCTTGTACTCCATGGACTCCTGTTTTAAAACCAGGACCAAGTTGTTTGAACCCAACTTGTTTTGAACATCCATGCTTTTGTACATTAAACCCATCGAAATTTTCGATGTTAAACCTAGTTATTGAACTAGCCATTCTTTTTTTTTCCCTTTGTTGTTTGCTAAACCTTTTGAAAACCTCAGAATCACAAACCGACAAAGTCCCTTCGGTAATTAGCTAAACCTTGTGATATATTAAACCTCACAATCATGAATTACGAAGTCCCCTTGATTTATCGACATAACCCTAAGAGAAACCTTCTTCGATCAAACCAAGAAACCCTTCAAAAAGAAAAACTCATTCTTACTCAAATATTGATTGAACGTTGGAAATTAACCTATCCAATAAATTGACAACCCTTGAATCAAGAAAGTATCCGGCTCTTTTTGAAGCAACCCTCTCGTACTTTTAATTTTGCAAAGCCGATTTCTAATAACCTAAGAAATCTTCAACCTCGTCAAGTCTTGAATCTTATTTAACCTTGCTACAAACCTTGTCAAGTTGTTTCTTAACCAATTTTACCAACAAGCCTCACAAGTCGTGTGTAATATACCCGTTTTTACTAAAAACCTTTTCTTGCAAATCGAATTAATTAGGTTAACCCTAAACCCTCGATTAGAACAAGCAACCCGGTCGTTAACTTGAAAACCCAAGCAAACCACGATCAAACTTGAACCACAAAAAAGTACCCTTCTTGCAAATCGAATTTATAAGAAAACCCTAAAACCTGAATTCCGAACAAGCAAGCCCGACCGTTAACTTGAAACCTAAGTGAACCACGATCGTAACTTGAACCACAAGAAAATACCCTTCTTACAAATCGAATTTACTAGAAAACCCTAAACCCTCGATCATGAAAAAACCAACCCAATCGTAAGCTTGAATCCAAGCGAACCACGACATAAACTTGTACCACAAGAAGTAAACCGCAACAACAAATAACCTTCGTCTTTTAATCGACCTTTGATAAACTTTAAAAACCAAATTGGATGTCACGAACTAATAGTAATCTTCCACTTTGTAGTAATTGATTTCTTTTTTTTTCATGTGATAATACTAATCAAATAGATTAGTTACTTTTGTTTAATATATAAATCAACCAACCTCACATGTCAGATATTACCTCTCGTAAACTATCGCTATCAAAAGATGATTCGAAAAACCTTCTTTCTTCTTTTAGCGATCGCTACTCAACGATTCGAAAAATCTCGAAACCAAACCTCGATACTTTCGACCTCGTAACCTCGATCTAGCACTCGATCTTCGGAGACCACAATAACCGTAGCTCTTATACCACTTGTTGTACGATACCGACAACAAACCCGAAGTTCGATAATGCAGAAACCGCTAGATCGCGAGTTCTATCGAGCACGAGTAACGACACGAGAGAGAACCGACAAAATATATGCACACAGTATACCCTCAACCACCACTTTATTAAATAACCCTAATAAATATTACATTGAGGAAAAAGAATATAATGAACTAGGATCCTCCTCATCCCTATTTATAGAGATGAGGGGTAGGCACCTCTTTAATTCAAATAGAAAACTTCCTATAAACCAACTTAAGGAGGTTAACCGAAATACTTCCTAATTCTAGTTTATTCCTAATATATATTACAAAGTACACTTAAATCCTTAAAATATATTTATGTTTGCTCCTAATATTACACAGATTTTCAACAACAACAATAATACCCAATTATATAAACGAGGTATAAGGGAGGTGAAATGTAGACGGATCATACCCCTACCTAAGGGCATTTATTTGAGATTAAACTCTACAAAGTAAGCAAACATATTTCTGAGCATCTCCATTTCAAAAAAGTCTTAATGACTTTTTGCATTTAATAGATACATTTATTAATGTAACAAAAACTTTTCTTTAAAACCTTGTGCAATGGTAAAAAGTCTTTACAATAGGTTTTATACACTTTAATTAATGCACATGACTTGTTAATTTTTTTGTCAAATGGTTTGCATATGCAAAATCATTGTGTTAGCCCTATATTTTATATAGTCGAACAAGAATGTAATAGGTCATCTTAGTCGTTATTGGTCTTCTACTGTAATAGGTTAGTCGGGAAAACCGGGCTTGGACTTTAAGTTAATATTGTCTAAGTTAGGGGCGTAAGCCCAAGCAAAGCCAAGCCCGACCCATGAACAAGTCCACTAAAGCCTTATGGTCGTGGCATATAAATACCCTCTTCCATGTGTGGAAGAGGGTGTTGGTCATTATTACTTTCTCTCTCTAGTAATCTTTTACCATCCAATCTCTCTTTTGTTCCTCTCTCTACTTTTTTTCTCTTTCTCTCTCTAAATATCATTAGTATTGTGTGTTATGGATTGAAATGGGATTAACAATTGGCATCAAAGCTAACCGGGGGTGTTTCGTGTTTTTGATTCGTGTTTGTGTTTGCGTTTAAAGTTGATTCGTGGTTTGTGTTTATGTGTTTTGTCCGTTCCATCATCTAAACATCACCTCGATATCTGTTTCATTTCTTATTCTTACAGCCTTCACTTTTTATTACTTATGGTACTTGATCACAACAGCTCAAGTCCCACACCTCATTGTCCAGCAATGACACCTACACAAAACAGTGTACGTCCCGTGCAAGAATGTCAAGAAAATACTCCTACAGCAGAATCGACGGATACGACACATATGAATGAGTTGGTTGATTTATATGATCCAATGTTTGATGAATATTACTATGGAAACAATCAAGTTGTGTCAAAGCCTTCCGCTGTCAATACTGCTAATGCACCTGAACAAAATCAACAAGACACAACTGCCTCTACTTCAGCAACCGTTGCTCAAGAGACTATTCCATTGGATACTCAACAAACTCAAGAAACTGTCATACAACTAACATCACCAACCGTCAATGCTGAAGGAGGAAACAACAATCAAGCAGTCGATGCACAACCTGACGAAGAAGAATTTATCAACCCGTTCGGTATACCGGTACACGAAGTCGGAGAGTCTTCTACTCAACATGTTGATCCGTCCAACATGCATACATTCTACCAAAGATATCCATCCACTTACCATTGAACTCGTGATCATCCATTGGAGCAAGTAATTGGAAATCCTTCACAACCGGTTCGAACACGCAAACAACTCAACACCGATGGCGATGTATGTATGTATGCACTCACCGTGAGTTCAACTGTACCTACTAACATCAAACAAGCCATGACTGGTCATGCGTGGATTGAATCAATGCAAGACGAAATTCATCAGTTTGAACGCCTAAATGTTTGGGAACTAGTTGACAGACCTTATGGAATTTCGCTTTTAGATTTCAAATGGATCTGGAAAAACAAACTGGATGAAGAACAAACCATCATCAAAAACAAATCTCGTCTTGTGGTTAAGAAGTATCGTCAACAAGAAGGGATAGATTTCGACGAATCATTCGCTCCAGTTGCTCGTTTGGAAGCTGTCAGGATATTCCTCGCTTATGCTGCACATAAGGGCTTCACGGTTTTTCAGATGGACGTTAAAACTGCTTTTCTCAACGGTCATTTGAAGGAAGAAGTGTATGTGAATCAGCCGGAAGGATTCATCGATCCTCATCATCCTGACAAAGTCTATCGTCTCAAGAAGGCTGTATATGGACTTAAACAAGCTCCAAGGGCATGGTACGAAGAACTATCCAACTTCTTGGTTTCCAAAGGATTCTCCAAAGGTTCTATTGATCCTACTCTTTTTATTAATAAATATGGTGATGACATACTGTTGGTGCAAGTTTATGTTGATGTCATTATTTTTGGTTCTACGAACGCAAAACTTTCAAAACGTTTTGAAAAATTAATGCACAGCAGATTTGAAATGTCAATGATGGGGGAGCTAAAATTCTTTTTAGGTCTCCAGATTCATCAATCCCCACGTGGTATCTTCATAAACCAAGCTAAGTATGCTCAAGAGATAATTAAAAAGCATGGTATGACCTCATGTTCTCGTGTTGGTACACCATTGTCAACCACATCCCTAGACGCTGACTTGTACTCATATCTCGTAGATCAAACGCGATATCGCAGTATAATCGGGTCACTTATGTACCTTACATCCAGCAGGCCTGATATTCATCATGCCACATGCTATTGTGCACGATATCAAGCCAGACCTACTCAAAAGCATCTCAAAGAGGTTAAAAGGATCTTTCGGTACCTTAAGAATACCATTCGCATGGGACTCTGGTATCCGAAGGGAACCGGTTTTCATCTAACAGCTTTTTCAGATTCTGATCACGCAGGTTGCCTTGATAGTCGAAAAAGCACTTCTGGTAGCGTACAATTTCTAGGGGAAGACAAACTTGTGAGCTGGTTGTCAAAGAAGCAGGATTGCACTTCGCTTTCATCCGCTGAAGCAGAATATGTGGCTCTATTCGCGTGTTGTGCTCAAGTCCTCTAGATGAGAACTCAACTCACGAATTATGGCTTCCACTTTGATAAAATACCTATGTATTGTGACTCAAAGTCGGCCACAGCCATCTCTTGCAATCCGGTTCAGCACTCCCGTACCAAGCACATCGCAGTCAGATATCACTTCATCAAGGAACAAGTGGAACGTGGTATCGTGGAATTATACTTTATCAGAACTGAATACCAGATAGCTGACTTGTTTACAAAAGCCCTATCTCAAAATAGGTTTTAGTATCTCGTTGGTCGTCTTGGTATGAAGTATATGACTCCAGAAGAGTTGGAGGTTTTGGCAAATGAAGCTGCTTGATTTTTCTCTCATAATGACTTCTAAGCACATCACAGCTTAGGATTCGGACCTCAAATAAGGAAACTTTATCACGGGCGATAACTTATCCTTCTCAACGAGAAATTAATATTTCTCGGTCATGAGCTTCCTATAAAAACATTCAAAGTTTTTAAGTTCATGAAAAACGACTTCTAAGTAAATGTCAGCTTAGAACTCGTACTTCCACTTAAGGAAAGTTTATCACGGATGATAACTTATCCTTCACAACGGGAAATTAATATTTCTCGGTCATGAGCTAGTCACAAAACATTCAAAGTTTTGAGCTCATGTAAATCAGATTTTATTTTAAAACCGTTGAACATAATTTTTCAAGAATTTCTCAAAAGATTTTTCTAAATCTTTCAAAATTGTGTGTTCAACACTTCCTTCCTCATATGTGGTTTTCATATCTCAAAATTGTCATATGTTATTTTGATCAATTTTTGAGGGGGAGCGTTTTAAAATCAAGCCTTTTAATGTTGTTGGGTATATCTCTAAAATTGTCATATTTTATGTATCCAACACATTCCAAAAATGATATTAAATCTATCATATATATTATCGGTAAAGGCATCTCAACTCCGTACCTCAACATATATTGTGGTGTCGTTTTTCTAAAATTTTGTCAAATTTTGTCTCAAGGTACACATATATTGTTGAGGGGGAGCGACCCGACTGAAAAATTTCCATGATTCATGCGTGCACACATGTTTCTCTCCCAACGATTTCACAAATTGTCATATTTTAATCAATTGGTATCTCTAATATTATATTTTCATATTAGAGATAGGGTGAGAAAATGTGATTAAAATGTAATATATCGCAACATGTGATCTTAAAGACTCAAGTGCAACTCTTTTCTTCACATGCCAAACTATTTCGTATATCGATGCATGTGTGTAGGGGGAGCTTTTCGGAAATGTAAAACTTTTCAAGTGTTAAAAGTTTTGATTTTTATCAAACACTTTGAATGGTTTTCAATGGTTTATGGTTACGATCTATACCCAAAACAACCTACTATCCACGACGGAACGATGGAGTCAAAAGGTGGTTTAGGATAGGAAACTAAGTCCTATGATCCAACCAGAACCGGAGGGATCTACCCAAGGACATTCCATAGCTAGAAATAGTTGTCCTTAGAAAAGACGGAGTTCAATGAAGCTGAATGCGGACCAATTACTTAAGTTAGCACTGGAACAATCACAACAAGGTGCTAGTGATGACGTATTGGTAAGCATTATAGGAGTTGAATATTCTATGCAACTTAGGCAGAAACCGGGTTAACACATATCTTGAAGACAAGTGTCATGGACCATTGATGCGATGCACAACCCTTCCCCAACCATTCGAGTTTCTTTCAAAAGAAACTTGTCTCATTGTCACGGAGATCAACACGTATCTATTGACTTTCTCACTTCGAGTTAGTTAATATTGAAAAGGTGGCAGTCTGCTCCAACCTCCGATTACCGAAATGCACTTATTAAATCTAGAGCGAAAAGAGATCAATCTATCATCTCATTAGGACACAATCGAGTCCTACGCATTATCCTTGTGATATTGCCAGAACATCTGAGTGATACGATTCAAAATGAAGATGGAAATCATGCTTGAGCCAACATTAAACAAGTTCGTGGTAGGTAACTTGTGCGATTCTACACGAATCAAACTTGTGAGAACTGGAAAGCAACTAAGTTTCGATTCTAAATTGATTCAAACTTGATTCCAGGTTTCTTCGCAAAATCTGTGTGATCTTGCCAGAACATTCAGAGTGACACTCCTTAGTGCTCACAGTGACGAATGGAAATCCTTCCAGTGTCAACATCAAACAACACTACGGTAGGTGACTCGCAAGATTCTCTATGAATCAAGCTTGTGACAAACTGGAAAGCAACAATGGTGCGATTCTTTTAGAATCAAACTTGTTCCATGAATTCTGAATTGACGACTCTAATCAGACGGATAATTTATCTTTATGATTCACTCTTTACGTTCGCAGTCTGCTTTGAGACGGTCGAGTAAAGAGAAATGGCTACTACCGCCGGGAAACCCTGTCAAGGAGGTTCTTAATCGAATCTACCCGATCACAGGTACGGTATCTAATACCGTCCAACGGTCTTCACCGACCGGAGGTAAAACGCTACCGATTTAGGATGAAATGTTCAAAGCCATTTTATCCGTGTCTATATATGTTGCTGCATATCAAGAAGGTGGCGTAGCTGTGTTCTAACTGATGTCGATTCAGAAGTCACAAGAGCACAAGATGGCGATAATCAAGATACCTAAGAATATAAGAATGTAAAAGGTTATCTTAGTCACAAGGAGCACAAGATGAAGATCTCAAACACTCAAAGTCAAATGACAAAGGCTCAAGATAAAGATCACAAAAGCATGAAGGAACAAAGCCATTACAAAAAAGATCAAGACCAAGATACAAGACCAAAGCAGGAAGATCTCCTTTACAAGAATGTATTTACTCAATCATCTTATGTTTTTTAAGATGACCGATACATTGGGGGAGATTGTTAGCCCTATATTTTATATAGTCGAACAAGAATGTAATAGGTCATCTTAGTCGTTATTGGTCTTGTACTGTAATAGGTTAGTCGGGAAAACCAGGCTTGGACTTTATGCTAATATTGTCTAAGTTAGGGTCGTAAGCCCAAGCAAAGCCAAGCCCGGCCCATGAACAAGTCCACTAAGGCCTTATGGTCGTGGCATATAAATACCCTCTTCCATGTGTGGAAGAGGGTGTTGGTCATTATTACTTTCTCTCTCTAATAATATTTTACCATCCAATCTCTCTCTTGTTTCTCTCTATACTTTTCTTCTCTTTCTCTCTCTAAATATCATTAGTATTGTGTGTTATGGATTTAAATGGGATTAACACATTGTGTAACAAGTTATTAAAAAACTTATTTCTCCAATACATATAGCTATTCAAAAAGCTTTCTAATTGATAAAAAGTTTTTAATAAACCTCCCAATTGAGATGCTGTAATTGTTCTCATTTCCTTGGTATATTTAAGGACTATTTCTTTGCTTTTAGGATGCTAGCCTGTCATTATTGTGCATCCTTTTTATTAAATACTGGAGTACTGTACTAGATAGTATTGCGATCATGTTTAAAGTATGTATGCATTTGTATTTGCCTTTTGCTATAAAAGATTTATATTCTTTGTTTTGTAATCTTATTCTGTTTGTAAAAACCAGTATATTCATTTAAATCGATGAACTAGCATCTGGGATATACACTGTGATAATGTGTTAACAAACATTTTAATATGCCATCCGAACCAATTTTTGAGTTTAACACAGTTGTTTGCCGCAAAAACTTTAGTAGCCGTTATACCATAGAGACAAAGAAATAAGTGTGTTCTTCCTTTTGCTATCCCTTACTCTAGTTTCTCACACGTGAGCAAGTAATTTTTATTTTTATTGGTAACTATGGTTTTGGACCTTTTGGCCGACTAATCCATGGAGCTTGAGCCCACCACCACACAGACTCAAACCAGGTAAAGTTCTCTCTTTTCAGGAGGTTGGCGTAGCCACTTCAAGGTTGTATGCACCTAGCAGGAATTGAACTTGAGATCTAACCTATTTTACCTGAATTGGAATTTCCAGCAACTAAAGCAGTACTTTCAACAGTAGTCGCATCACATTATTTTTTCCCAGCATGACACTCTGGCTTTCCTCGCTTCTTACTTCATATTAGACCTCACCAATGGGGGGCAAGGGCTGTTTTCCAGGAATGTAGCCTCTAACTTTATCCTATTTAAAGTCCAATCCAGCCAGAAACTTGTAGATCCTGTTGCTTTCACCAAGATTCTTGAAGAGTTTACTGAAAGTTTATGGACATAAAATTAATAGTCGTGTGATAAGATTGAACTCGGGATTACGGGATTGCACACAATACGTAAAGGGTTAATTTTATTTATTAAATATATTTTATATATTTATTAAATCAAACCAAACTTAACTAAACAATGGTTAATTAAATTAATAGTTAAGTTAAATAACCATTAAGGAATTATGTGAGAAAAGGAAAGTCGGAAAAGTTCCGGAAACACCCCTTGGATGTGGTTCGACTGGCGGCCAAGGGGGGGGGGGGAGGAAACTTTTTGTTTGCTAATTAGTGTGTTACTTGGAAAACAATTATAACAACCCGAAAATTTTGACCAACGTTTAAATTAAGATTTTTTGAACATTTATGAAACTTGTTACTTATTTTCGATAATTTAACGAAGATCGTGTTAGCTAAATTCAAATTTATTTTGAATATTTTCTTTTAGTTTATGAACTGAAGAATTTAAAATTTTTACGTTTACATTTAATAAATTAAATATTTATTATCTAATTACTTGTAGTATTTTTCGACATTTTAGAGTCGGAATTAGTAAAAATAACAAAAATAAAAGTTGAAACGATTCAAAACTAAAAATTTGAAAGTATGAAGAAATAATAATTTTCAATATATTCTAAAACGTTGCTAATAATGTGAATATTAGAGTTTACATTTTATTTTTACGTTAAAATCTAACCGAAATAGCTAAATTAATTAAACGAGCATTTAAATAAATAATAGCAAATATTTTCGAAACGCAACGAAGTAAGGACTCATTTTTATTATAAAAATGATTATAAAAACGATGGCGCAAGTCTCGTGTCTTGAATCGTCCGTTAAGTCGTCCGAACGAGTCCCGGACCGTTTATTATTAAACACATGATAAAATATTACACTTTATGCCCTTGTAAAAGAGTTGCAACCCATGCCCCTCAACTATTGTAAACCTTGCAATTAGATTATAACTTTGAAATGGGTATAAAAAGGCAATTAGGGTTCCATCTCTTTCATTTTCATGCCAACCCTAACCTCCATTTCACACACACACACTAAGCATAGCCTCCACTTCTCCTCTCTCACTCTAAAATGGCAGCCGCCACCCTCATTTCTAATAGATCTAATGGATCTATGCATGCACCATATAAATCCACCATCATCCCGTGGCCCTCACCAAACCACCATTTTCATAATTTTTACAAGCTCGAATCCTATCATAACTTATTCATCTATGATCATCACAACCAATGGCGATATTAGTTTATCCATTTGGAGCCTTGAAGAAGGAGATGCATACACTTCGTGGGGCTGAATTTGAGGACCATGTTGAATGGTTAATTCATGTCTAGATCTTAGTTAGATCTATGATTATACGGGTCTAACCAAGAAGATCTATTTGGTGTATCCGTCCTTTCGTTTCTAGATCTCGGATCTAAGGTCTACTCCACTTTTCTCTTGATTTTGATCTTTTCATTTTATTTCTTATATTAACTAGATCTCATATATTCTGAAAATATATATATAAGAAATAAATAATGAGTATTTGGACATTGTATATGAGTTTTTGACACTAAAATGAAGCTAAACAAGCTCTAGTAACGATTTGATTTATAACGACTTTTGAACCGTAACAAAAACAGATTGCATGTAGAAATCAGTAGGTTTGGGATACTGAAAATTTATATATTAAGATAGATAATTGTTTTGTGATTAATTCCCCGGGTGGCTCGTCCCGTGACGAATTTTAGAAAGCAAGATATGACCAAAATAGTGAAAACTAGTCAGATCTGAACATACTGTTTTCACGGACTGTTTTCTCATACAAGAACTCAGAATTATTGAAAAAGTTAAAACGAGGTTGTAGATAAAATCATTAACAAATAGAATCAATTGGATGGTTTACCAATTATTTACGGTTTGGAAATGACGGTCAAAATGGTGAAAACGAGTTTGGCTGCCCAAAAACAGCCCACTCTTCTAAGTGATAAAGTGGGTTAATTAGCTATGAAAAGTATAAATTGGGGATAATTAGACATATAATCAGTAAAGTACATGAGTTAATAATAATTTTGAAAAAAATATTACACTTAGATGATTTACGGTTCAAGAGATATGAACAAATTAGCGGGACATGTCGGGAAAATTATAATAAACGGATTATAACTCATTAACGTAAAACGTGCTAATTTTTATATAAACCGACGTGGTAGGACCCACTTGTCGGGGATTTTAGACTTAGTTATATACTGATAATTATGGAACCCGAGACCCGACCAACATAAAATATTAAGTGTACGTGTTTATGATGCGTTTTAGAACCCAAGAACTATATAAAGTGGACTTGGGCCATAAAAGGCCAACTTACACTTGTAATGGCTAATGGGCCATTATTGGACCTGAGGTTTATAACCAATTTAGAGTTAAATACTGAATTTAAAATGGACTTAAGTCATATACTTGGGTAGTGGACCACAATTGGTCTTAAGATGGGCTAAATGTGTCAAATTGGATATTACACTAAAATGACTAAGTTTTCATCTAAAAGTTTTATAAAGAATCATAAAACTTATTGCAATGTCCAAGAAATTATTAAAACATACTTATTATGTATATGTACGATTCATTTATCATCTCTAGCCTAAAACATGCCTCGTTATCTTTAGTTCTCGTGTGATCATGTATCGATCATTGACATTTATTCTTGATTGACGTTCGTTCTTTATTGACGATTGTGACAATTCTATTAGGTAAGTCTATATCATCGCTTTTATACTATCTTATAAATGGTTTTTAAACCCGCGAGGGGGAATACATGTTTTTATAAACTTAGAACACAAGTCTTTTATGGTATGCTTGTCCCTCTATGAATGGACCCGTGGTTGCCTTTAACTTGCATTAAGTGATTGACATTATTAAATCCTCAATTGTGGACCATTAATTAACCTATGATGGGTTAACCTCAGTATAATTATCAGATCTATGGGGGGAAGCCGCCCCGGTTCAGTTTGTGTGGACTTGTCATAGAAGCTTAGGCCAAACCTCCACACTGTTTGAACATATTGTATTGAGAAGTCAGGTATACGGCAATGTACCAATAATCTGGAGGTAATTGACAATTAATAAATCTCCTGTCTTATCAGACCTCTAAAGGGAGTGTCTAAGGGCTCGGTTCCATGAGCTTATTGCAATTTATGCTATATACAATTATTATTGTTGATGCAAATTATTAGATGCTTGTTGCCTTCAAGTATGCCACAAACTTATAACCTTTTCTTGTGTTCAAAATGATTTGTAAAACCTATAGACTTGCTCAACCTTT
This sequence comes from Glebionis coronaria, assembly GCA_025667525.1. NCBI lineage: Eukaryota > Viridiplantae > Streptophyta > Magnoliopsida > Asterales > Asteraceae > Glebionis > Glebionis coronaria. The sequence continues at coordinate 75,078,403 of CM046876.1, forward strand.
GTGTTGATGATTTTACACATGTATTTCAGGTAATCAAGATGGATAGCAGTGGAGCATATGAGGAGGAATTGGTGCTTACTTGTCTAAACCTTATAATTGTTTTCCATCCTTTGAATTGAATAAATGAATTTTAAAAGTCTTTAATGAATGTGATTTGTTGGTAACGATTTTTGGGGACTAAACACTACTTTGATATATATATATTGGGATGGGAAACCTTTTTAAACAAAATTGTATAATATTTCAACGTCTCTTTTGAGGTTATTTTCTATGATTGTGTGTGATGTGCTATGAGTAGGGCCCCAAAGTGGTATTCCGCTGCGTGGTAATTTGGGGGTGTTACAGATTGGTATCAGAGCCACAAGTTATAGAGAACTAGGTCGATTTTTAAAAACCTAAACTATAACTTTTGGTATGTTTTAAAAGGTTTTAAGCACGCAACTACTTCGCATGGCTCCGGTAAGGCTATTCTTGTATTACTAATGATTGATTGTGATTATGTGAACCTATGTGTATGTAGGAATAGTAGTATGTATATTTATGAATATACTATGATATTTAAAGGCATTGCACGCGAAGCAATGTTCCTTGAATGATTGTCGTACATTTTGTAATACGGTTTATATCGGATTTGGTTTCACTACCAATCATCAATCTTGGTGATTATGTATTATCTGAATACGAGTGTGAAACTTGTTTGATATTTGAGTATGTAAATATGGTTTCGTAACCTATCGCATATCGACTTGTTTAAGTTCGATTGTTATCATCGTATCGTGATGTGCCATTTTTGGACATCTCCTTTCGAAACGAAATTGATAAATGCGATGTTCGTATTTTCGTTACTACTTATGATTTTGAAGAATCATTTATCCAAGGCGATATCTCCTACGTAATGCGACGTGTGATTTAATTTTATATGACCATGTTTTATTGGCGAAAAGGAGGATGCCAATGTTGGACTTAAGATATATATATCCTAATCAAATATATATAGTTTAGGTACAACAATGATATGCTCATAGTATTCATTCGGTTGAGTGACTTAATACTGTGTATCTAAATGGAATGGGACATTTAGATATATAGATTTTAACTCGCCCAACTAAGAGTTGTTTAAGGTTGTCTTATTTAAATGGATTAGGACATTTGAATGAGAAAAATTAAACCACTAGACCTTAGATTGTCGTGTTTTCCTTATTCAAATGGAATGGGACGTTTGAATATGGAAATCATGATATAAGTTTATTAACACCTTGTATTTACTATGGTATTTTGATATGATATCGTGTTGAGAGGTAGTGATTGTGGTATATTACACCTCTTGTTTAGGAAAACAAAGGAGGGTAAATGAGCGGTAAGTATCGAGTGATGATTTAGGAAAATCAAGCACTAATGACCATCATGGTATGAAAGTTCGTTTCCCAAGGAGGTATATGTCTGTGAAAAACTTGTTAAATGTTTGTGATTAATGAATGGTTTAGAAGGGGATGAGAAAAGAAGATGACGAAGACGTAAAAATTACTACTAGAAAGTTAAAACGTAAAACCGTACAAACTACAAAAATAAAAATTAATTCTAAAAATTACCAAAAATTCTCCAAAAATCAAAATTAATAAACTAAGAGTTTACCAATGATCAAAACTTTTTCAAACCTTTTAAATAATTAAATATTCAATTTTTAAATGCTAATTAAAGCCCTAAAAATCAAATAAATTATCAAAAAGTCCAAATAAAGATTTTTCAATTGGTAAACCTCTAAAATGACCTAAAAAGATTAAAAACTATTTTTAGAAATTATTAAACTAATAAAAATTATTTAAAATGATTTAAAAACTATTAAAACTTAAAATAATTATAAAAACTAATCTAAAAGTGATAAAATTATTCTAAAAGTTTCTAAATTCCTATTTTAATGTATTAAAGCTAAGAAAAATATAAAAAGTTGAAAAATGTGAAATTTGAAAAATAATAATAAAATAATATTAAAATAATATTATATATCCAAAAATTATAAAAAATTCTAAAAACTTGCAAACTAGTTTATTTTAACCTAAATAATCAGAAAATCAAAGTGAAATGACCAGAATACCCCTATTGGGCCCTCAAATGGGCCAAAACCAAAAACAGTCAAACCAAATGGGCTTTTGGGCCCAAAAAGTCAAACTTGGCCCAATTGACTTGGAAAACCCCTATCTGACTCAAAATTTAATTCTAAGAACAAAACTCTAAAGGCTCAAAAGCTGAATGTGAGCTTATCACAGCTTATTAAACACACAGCTTATTCTTATTGGGCTTTTCAGCCCATTAAGCAATAAGCCAATTCCATAAGCTCTAATTTGACACACAACCTTCTTTTGGGATTCTTATGAGATCTGTAAAAAGAAATTTTGAAAAAGCACACTCAATAAGCCAGAAATAAGCAAAATATTATTTCACTAAAAGACAAAATAGTCGGGTTTGAGATTTAGGGCACCTCAGAAGCTCTAGTTTGTTGCAAAAGCTCACAAATAGCTTAACTAAGAATAATCAATCAAGAAAATCACAAAAAGCCAAGTAGAATAAGTTGTATGAGCAATTAAGCTGGCTGAAAAAGCCAAATAAGCTAGTTTCCTAGCAAAAGCTTAACCAAAAGACTTGTAAACTTCCAGATATGATATTAAGCTAAGAAAATTGATTTCTATTACAAAAGATAAGTTGTTGCATGTGCCAATAAGCAGTTCTCAAAAATAAGCCAATAAGTGCTTATTTGACCAAAAGTCAAAGTACTCCAAAATGCACCAAATGATCAGGAATGATACAAGGGCTTGTTATAAGCAAATTTTGTGAAGGACTCAAGGAGGAGGCCTTGTGAATCAAGAGGTCAGTTGACCTTTTGATGACAGATTTTGGCAATAAGGGCTTAATAAGCCAGTTAGCTTATAAGCCTGATACAAAGTAATCCAAATAGAAAAATCCAATCACAAGTAGCACATAAACAAGTTCCAAGCAGCAAAATCACAAGGCATTCACTATGATAACAATTGCAAGCACAAAATGAGGTGGCCACTTTGCTGATGCAAATGACCACTTCAGCAACTTTTGATAAGCTATCAAATCCACAATAAGCCACCAAATTCAACAACCAGACAACCAATAGATAGCTTATCACCTAAACTATTCCCAAACCAGATTTCAGACCTTAGATCCAACAAACAAAGAAGTTATTGGATCTAATGTATTTGACCAATTTAAAAACCACTTTTATTAGATTTTTGCAAAACTTCAAATCCCTTTTCCAAACTTTCAGAAACTTAACCAATGACTAAAACTTATATATTAAGACTTGTTTAGACCTCCCAAACCCTAAGAACCAAGGGCACAAGGGCACAAGGCCTTATGAACCCGTAATCCCAAACAACCCTTAATCTACCACTTTTCAAACAAACTTCTGATTTTTAAACACAACCTATTGATTTTAATGATCAAATAGCTACACTAGGTGACAACTAACACAATCAAACTCAAAAATAACCAGCACAAACAGAAGAACTCAAAATCCAAGTACCAAATCCAAAACAGACATAAACATGGAATTTTTTAGAGGAATCTTAACAAGAGGTTATACCTGCCTTCCACAACATCCTAGGAAGGCCAGCTATGCTCCTTGGACCTTGTTCAACAACTAGAACAAGACCAAGGTACTTCAAAGGAGATGATCAAAGCCTGCTGATGTTCAAAGTAGAACAAGGCTTTGATTATGATATGTCTTCAACACAAACAGCAAACAAACTCAACCAAGGGCTTAAAACTCTTCCCAGGCTTGGTGTCAACAAGCTTGAAGGAGCTCAAGGCTTATGGCTAAGGGTTAGTACACAAATAAAACCAAAATCAGAAACAAGGACTTCAAGGTCTTTAAACCTTAAAAACCTTATGAACCAAGACGTTCCTTAACCACAAGATTAAGGAAGGTCTCAACAATCAAATGGAACTTAGATTTAGGCTATTCTAACACCAACTTTTAATCAAATCAAAAAGAGAATTCAAAATTTTCAGAAATTCAAACTTTATTAAACTTAAAAATGAATTACAAAGATTGATAGCCTAAAACTGGAACAAAGGGACTCTCACATGTTGAGGTCTCCTTTTATAGGCAAATGCCTGGCTAAACACTATTCACAAACCCTAGCAACTGAAATTCCTATTCTATCCTTGCAGAACCTTCTAGGTGTGTTGCCAGCTGTTTTGGGAGAATCCTGGACGTTTGTTGAGTGCTTTGTGACCAAGTAATGATTTGCAGCCCTTGATTTTGCCATGTCATGATCAAATGCCAGGTGTCGTATTGTGAGTGGGGATGGGGGTATCATTCTGGTAGTGGGATTTGAGGTTTAAGGTGTGGGATGTGATTGAGGTGATGTGAATCACACGTGGGTATAACCAATTTTGATTTCCCCTTTGTTTTCCTCTTTTTTAAACCTGAGTAAAAGCTGTTCTTGGCTGGTAAAAATCCCAACAGTAAATGTTTCCCGCATGTTTAGGAATTCAAACTTTGGGATTGGCAGTTTTGGTCCTTGTGTTTTGGGAAAAGTTGTATAAAAAGTTTATTTCGCAAATAAAACGCGTTTCCTTTGTATTTAACTTTCACCACTTGGCAGTTTTGGCACAAACTTTTGGAAAAAGGTTTCAAAGGGTTGTTTTTGCCATTTTGAGATATTTCAAGGGCTGATTTGGACAATGTTGATCTTCAAAGGTCTTCAATGCAACTTTAACTTCATGAGGGACCATTGTTGGCAATTTGGAATTATTGAGGGACTAATCTTGCCATTTCGTCAAAGTAGAAGGACCTTTTGTGTAATTTTGACAAACTTAAGGGACCAAACTTGTAATTATCAATATACAAGGGTTTAAAGTGTCATTTCTTCATTCATTGAGGATTAAACTTGCACATCTTTAAGTCTTCAAGGATAAATGTTGAATATTCCATGATTTAGGGCCCGGTTCTTTGTACGGCTTCGTTTCTCGTGTCCGTTTTTTCTTGTATCTTGTGATCTTTTGTCTTTTTCACGATATCCATACCTAAAATACACAAGTAAACAAACACAAGCATATATATGGTATATTATGACATTTTTATGCATTAAAAGCCCGAAAAGAATGATGAGATCATGTATAAATGCCATCTCATCACTCCCCCATACTAAGCCATTGCCGTGCCCTCACGCAATGCTAGAATAAAGTATCTAAGCATCACCAAAGTTCAATTTTATTATACTTTATTGAAGAGTAAAAGACTTGCAACATACTATGAAGATGTGTAAAGACATAACATATGATTTTCATCACGAAAGTGACTTTTAGGGTCAAAGAATAGAAACAAGTTAATGTTCCTTAGAGTAAACTCCGTCATCCTTGATTGTCATACATTCCATGCTAAGTGCAAAAACGAGATCATTGTCGGCACAAGTCCAATGCTAACACTTCTCATACGTCCAAATTGTGTAATACTTTTTCTCCCCGCAATCCTAGTTATTATAAAAGAAAATGGGTTACTAGCATTTTTTAACTATTTGTCATGGATCACAAGTGATTCATATTGACTTATTTGAGTAGTTGTTAGTCCGAAAGAAAAGTAGCACGATTTGATCAATAGTTAGCCAAAGGACAAAATCTTATAAAACGGCTTCTCGTGTATCTCCTTAAGTTCATATCTTGGCATAACTCGTTTCACAATTTGAGACCTTTCTCAGACCGATATTTGGCATGTACTTCATACTTCAAATCTTGGGAAGACATTCTTGAAATTATGGTCTTCTCTTCATATATTTGGAATTTCTTCACTTGACATTTTTGAGAGATTCTTCATATTTGGACCACGACTTCATCATTTTTCTTTAATCCTTACTTTGGATTTTGATATAAAACGATCCGCCTCCTTTTCGGACTTGGATATATTTATCCTCGTACCTTGTAAGGGTCTTTTTGGATAGAATTTCTCCATGATCTTTAGGGGAGTAATTGCTTTTCGTCGTGTGTCTCGATCCTTCATATTGATTTAGGAATAATGATACTTCACATCATCTTTTGATCTTTAGCAAAAATAGAGCTCCTCATGCCTTGTAAGGGCCTTTTTGGATCATCGCCAATCTTCGCGTCCCGCTTCAATAAGTTATGCGTCAGCTATGAACTCTATTCAACCCCGAGCAACTTTTAAACGATCTTGCGCTAGAGGCTAAGTAACCTTTTAAATGGTACGACCTTACTTATTGCAATTATGATTTATTCCTAATGCATTGATCTCATAGGAAGAAAAAGCCACAATTAAAAACATATGAGTTTTTGAAAGAACATTTTCATGTTCTATGTTTAGCATGATCACTTGTCTAACTCTATCATTTTTCGTTCTTCACTATATAAAGACCTCTAATTAAAGAGACTCGTGAATACTTAGCCATGAAAGTCAAAATTAAGCCAAATTTGGATTAGCTTTCATTAAGACTATATCAAATCAAAGTTTTAGGTTTTCAAGCCACCTATAGGATCTTGCACTTTCTTGGACTTTTCAAGTTTAGAGAATGTGTTTTATAGTTCCCTTGATAAGTGACTTTCTAGGATCAATTATAGGAACTTGCGAAAAGTTCTTGTTCTTAACCCGTATGAATTAAGACTTTCGTGTTTTAAAGTTCCCTATATAAAAGTCTAGCAAAACTTGAAATGAGCGGGTTAAGGAATGTAAATGGCTCCAAATGCCCATCAAGTTAAAAATTAACTCTTATTCTACCCATCGGAAAATATACATTCGTGTCTTAAAAACACTTGTGAAAACTAAGAAAAATTTTAAAATTTGGCCATTTTTAGCCTTATTAGTAACCAAAACAAAACATTGAAAGTTGGAAAGCGTGAGGGCGTAGCAAAGCAAGTACCTATTCACCCCCCCCCCATACTAAAAGTAAACATTGTCCTCAATGTTTCGAGTCTAAAGGTGGAGCACCCCCATACTAGAGACGAAGAATTGAATTCTTAGGATCTAGCATGGAAAGGGTGATCAACAATATATCTAAAGCCGTCTATTAAGTATGCTAAAAGATAATTGTTAGAACAATAAAGGATATGTCATGGATTCGTGAAAAACTTCTTCAAACAAACGATGGAGGCTCACGTAAACGAACACGAGAGTCTTCAATCGTAGATGATGATGATGATCTATATAACACAATCACAAACAACCACGAGACAACGAGTTGAAAGGGTAGAAGTCCCCTTATTAGTGAATAGTAAGCATAAAGGATAAGCATGGGATCTCCCCCACGAGGCACCTCGTTTTTGATTACCGAGTCATGAGCTCGACTTGATCTCCTCAAAATGTAAACATTTAGGGAAAATCATGGTATGGTCAATTTTTGGTGAGGCTTACATGATAAACAAGGCCCAAAAAGCAACCAGTATTAAGGACTAAGTCCTTTGATGGTGCAAAATACCGGGATCGAAGATGGCGTTCTCGTTTTCATTGGAAAAACAAATCAACGCCACTTCATCGTGTGCTAACAAAAACCCAAAGGGTTTAAAGAAAATAGATGAGAAGAAATAGAAGGGTGGGACAATTGGTAAGACAAACTTTTGAGCTACTCGAGGTAGACTCGCACCAAGCAAATAGATATAGTTTCCATTTATTGCATCGGTGGAAGACCGAGATTTCCCTTTACATGAAATTCCGGGATCGAATATCTCATCCTCGGTGGACAAGGATGAGGGAACATAAGGGGCTTCCCCCATACTAAAACCACACAAAGCATCGTCAAAAGGAGTAGACGAGCTTGTAGCACTCAAAACACGTGGTGATGACGGAGTTAGATTTGTAGAAAAATCAATTAAATCACATTTAAAATCTTTTCCTTTTTTACCTTTCAAACTCTCCTTATGAAAATCCTTTTTGATTATGTCAAAAATATTTGGTGTTTCTAAGACGATGTTAGTCACACTAAAAATTCTCACATTTGAAAACCGTTTTGGTTTTGGTGGTGGTAAGTTCTCAAAACGTTTGTCAACAAAGAAAACTCCCCCATCGGGATCAACATATTCATCATCCGAATAATCATTCGAGATTGAAATCGTAGGCTTAACACTCTTAACCTCCACCGGCGGAGGGGATGGAACTTCATTTTTCTCAACAACTCCTAAAACTCTTTTTGAAATCTTTTTGCAAATGTTTTTGATGGGACTAACATTGTTCAAAGGCGTGATAGAATACACATGAGAAAGTGTGGAGTTTTGAGTTACATTTATGACGAGTTCTTCCTCATTGAAACGAAGAGTGATTTTCCTAGCATGCACATCGATAAGTGCTCTCGAGGTATCCAAAAATGATCGACCTAAAATTAGAGGAACTTTAGGATCGATGGGAATGTCAACAACAATAAAGTTTACGGGATAGTAGAACTTTCCAACTTTCACAAAGACGTCCTCGGCTACTCCACAAGCTAGAATCGTAGAATGATCGGCCATCTCGATTGACATTCTCGAAGGAGTGAGATTGGGAAGATTGAGCGATTTAAAAATCTCAAGAGGCATCAAATTAATACTAGCGCCAAGATCGTCCAAGGCGTAGCATTCTTCCATGTCTTGTATAGCACATGGGATTAAAAACTTGCCGGGATCACCGACTTTTTGAGGTATGCGGCTTAGAAAAACCGAAGAACAACTAGACGATTTTTGCAATTTCTCTTTGTTATTAAACATACTTTTGAAGTTTGCGGCAAATCGAGGCATCATGACCAAGGCGTTGGTAAAACTTATATTAAAATGCAAGTCACGAAACATTTTCATAAAAAGTTCAAATTGATAATTATTTCGTTCTTGTGCCTTTTCCTTGTCTCGTCTTGAGGGGTAAGGTAAAGGTGGTGTGGGTTGGGGCATAGGCATAGGCATCGGCCTTGGAATCTCGGGTTCCATGATTGGTATTGGTTCAACCGTAGGTGTGGTTTGAGCGGTACTTCGTGGGCTTGGAATTTGCTCCTTTTCGACCATCACCTCGGGTTCTTTCTCGATTTCCTTCTCTGTAGAAGTAATTGGACGAGAGATTGGTTCCTTGAAAGTTTTACCACTTCGTGTAGTAATAACCTTCATTTCTCCCTTCAGGTTTGCAATGGTATCACTAGGAAGACCACCCGAGGAAGAGGGTTTACACATGATTGCTTCAAACATTTTAGCCATTCGGTCCTCAAATTTTGATTGCCTAGCATCCGCTTTTAATAACTCTTGCTTAATCTCATGTTGTCCTAATTCCATCTTTTGTTGATTTTGTTGAAGACGTTGGACATTTCCTTCCATTTTGTTTGCATGAGTTTTAAGTTCATTAGCAAGTTCATTTTTAGCTCGTTTTTCAACTCAGATCTTAAGCTAATCATCTCACGTTGCATGTTATCAAATTTAGCATCATTTGCTTTAGCATAATCCAAAAATTCTCCTTGAATATTTTTAGTGTGAGCATTTTGAAAACCTTGTGTAGTGTTTTGAAAATCTCGGTTTTGGTTTTGATTAGTGACTTGTCCATTCCCACTTTGATAATTCCCCTTGTTTTAATTGCGTGAATTGCCTTGGTAATTACCACCTTGGTTGTTGTTTCGATAATTATTAGCATTTTGATTTGGTGGAGCTTGATTTTGGCGATAACCTTGATCGTTTTGGTTGTAAGTTCCCATTGCTACATAAGCACTCGAAGTGTTACCATCCACGGTAATGCACTCGGAAAGATCATGAGCTCCACCACAAGACAAACAACTCTTAGCAACCGCTTTAACCGAAGCGGAATTTGAAGCTTCTTGAGCTTTCCAATGGGACATAAGATTAGCAAATCTATCAAAAAACCGATTTTCCTCATTAGTTTCATCATGTAAGGCATTAATGCTACAAGACGATGACGATGAAGACGAACCCAAATTGGCAACACTCGGTGTGTTACGAGGGCTATAAACCTTAGATCTATTCTCAATGATTTGTAAAGCCTCATTTGTCGTCTTGCACAAAAAATTACCACCCGCGGCGGCATTCAAATAATCTCGTTCATGATCATTAAGCCCATTATAAAAAGTATCAATTTGATGCAATTCCGTAAAATCATGGTGTGGACATTCATGTAACATTTCTTTAAAGCGTTCCCATGCCATTGAAAAACTTTCATTATTTCTTTGCACAAATCGTGAAATCTCATTTTTCAAATGTGTTGTTTTAGATGGTGGAAAAAACTTGTTCACAAACTTAGAAACGAGATCGGCCCATGTCAAAATCGAATTTGGCGGTTCTTTCTCAAGCCAAATTTTTGCGGGTCCATCTAACGAGTATGGAAACAACATCATCTTAATGGCGTCATGTGGAACATCCTTAAACTTGCTAGTAGCGGTGAGACGGTTAAAATTCCTAATGTGATAGTGCGGGTTGTCTTTCTCGTGACCTCTAAACTTATTTGCTTGCAACATCGACATTAAACCCGTCTTAATCTCGAAATTGTCCGCAAGAATGGCGGGAATCACAATAGCCTCTCCAAAACCCTCGGTGGGTGCTTGTAGCAACTCCATCATAGTACGATTAGCCATGACGACTTCTTGTTCTACAATAGGTTCAACAATTGGAGGTTGTTCTTCAATCAACGTCTCTTGATTGGCTTGCTTTTGAAGACATTTACGAGCTCGTTTTGCTTGATTACGAGTGATCATAAACTTCACGAAGAATGGGAGGTGAGCAAAGAAGATTCTTTTTGGATGTTTTGTGAATTTTTTATTTTTTTGTGTTTTTGATGATATTTAATTTTTTTGGATTTTGGTTGTATCTTCGTAGACAACAATCTACAAAATCTCTCCTCGAATCAAACTCTTGATTAAAGAAGCCTCAAAGGAATGAAAACGATCACATGGAGTGAACGCCTTCGAATGACTTTAGAACTTTGGTGAAAACCAAATTGTTCAAGAGGGTTTAATCACAAAGAAACCAAGCAAATATATTATACGTAATAATACTTTGGGCGGCAAAACCCTCGATTAGCCTTCAATCTCAAAATACTCACAAGCAAGCGGGGAAACGAGGCGGCGCGAAGGACTTAAGAGCCTTTTTCCTTAGGGTATATTTTATAATACCCGCCTTATACCCACCTTATAGTTTGTATTTTTCAAAATCGAGCTTCACGAAAGTATTTATCTATTTTTGCCTTTTTCTTTTTGGTTGAGATTCGAATACAATAATTGAGTGATGAAATCCCAATTAAGGTTGTGTTTTCACACTTTTGGAGATATTGTTTATTTGTTGTGATACTTAATACAATATAGTAATAATATTTTTACAAGAAAAACCAAGAAAACCGATAATACGTATTAGTAGATTTCTACTAATACAAATACTATTTATGGTTAATATTAAAAACAACAATACAAATTAATCACGACACACCTCCCCGGCAGCGGCACCAAAATGATTGTGGTAAATTACACCTCTTGTTTAGGAAAACAAAGGAGGGTAAATGAGCGGTAAGTATCGAGTGATGATTTAGGAAAATAAGCACTAATGACCCTTATGGTATGAAAGTTCGTTTCCCAAGGAGGTATATGTGTGTGAAAAACTTGTTAAATGTTTGTGATTAATGAATGGTTTAGAAGGGATGAGAAAAGAAGATGACGAAGACGTAAAAATTACTACTAGAAAGTTAAAACGTAAAACCGTACAAACTACAAAAATAAAAATTAATTCTAAAAATTACCAAAAATTCACCAAAAATCAAAATTAATAAACTAAGAGTTTACCAATGATCAAAACTTTTTCAAACCTTTTAAATAATTAAATATTCAATTTTTAAATGCTAATTAAAGCCCTAAAATCAAATAAATTATCAAAAAGTCCAAATAAAGATTTTTCAATTAGTAAACCTCTAAAATGACCTAAAAAGATTAAAAACTATTTTTAGAAAATTTTAAACTAATAAAAACTATTTAAAATGATTTAAAAACTATTAAAACTTAAAATAATTATAAAAATTAATCTAAAAGTGATAAAATTATTCTAAAAGTTGCTAAATTCCTATTTTAATGTATTAAAGCTAAGAAAAATGTAAAAAGTTGAAAAATGTGAAATTTGAAAAATAATAATAAAATAATATTAAAATAATATTAAAAATCCAAAAATTATAAAAAATTCTAAAAACTTGCAAACTAGTTTATTTTAACCTAAATAATCAGAAAATCAAAGTGAAATGACCAGAATACCCCTATTGGGCCCTCAAATGAACCAAAACCAAAAACAGTCAAACCAAATGGGCTTTTGGGCCCAAAAAGTCAAACTTGGCTCAATTGACTTGGAAAAGCCCTATCTGACTCAAAATTTAATTCTAAGAACAAAACTCTAAAGGCCCAAAAGCTGAATGTGAGCTTATCACAGCTTATTAAACATACAGCTTATTCTTATTGGGCTTTTCAGCCCATTAAGCAATAAGCCAATGCCATAAGCTCTAATTTGACACACAACCTTCTTTTGGGATGCTTATGAGATCTGTAAAAAGAATTTTGAAAAAGCACACTCAATAAGCCAGAGATAAGCAAAGTATTATTTCACTAAAAGACAAAATAGTCGGGTTTGAGATTTAGGGCACCTCAGAAGCTCTAGTTTGTTGCAAAAGCTCACAAATAGCTTAACTAAGAATAATCAATCAAGAAAATCACAAAAAGCCAAGTAGAATAAGCTGTATGAGCAATTAAGCTGGCTGAAAAAAGCCAAATAAGCTAGTTTCCTAGCAAAAGCTTAACCAAAAGACTTGTAAACTTCCAGATATGATATTAAGCTAAGAAAAATGATTTCTATTACAAAAGATAAGTTGTTGCATTTGCCAATAAGCAGTTCTCAAAAATAAGCCAATAAGTGCTTATTTGACCAAAAGTCAAAGTACTCCAAAATGCACCAAATGATCAGGAATGATACAAGGGCTTGTTATAAGCAAATTTTATGAAGGACTCAAGGAGGAGGCCTTGTGAATCAAGAGGTCAGTTGACCTTTTGATGACAGATTTTGGCAATAAGGGCTTAATAAGCCAGTTAGCTTATAGGCCTGATACAAAGTAATCCAAATAGAAAAATCCAATCACAAGTAGCACATAAACAAGTTCCAAGCAGCAAAATCACAAGGCATTCACTATGATAACAATTGCAAGCACAAAATGAGGTGGTCACTTTGCTGATGCAAATGACCACTTCAGCAACTTTTGATAAGCTATCAAATCCACAATAAGCCACCAAATTCAACAACCAGACAACCAATAGATATCTTATCACCTAAACTATTCCCAAACCAGATTTCAGACCTTAGATCCAACAAACAAAGAAGTTATTGGATCTGATGTATTTGACCAATTTCAAAACCACTTTTATCAGATTTTTGCAAAACTTCAAATCCCTTTTCCAAACTTTCAGAAACTTAACCAATGACTAAAACTTGTATATTAAGACTTGTTTAGACCTTTCAAACCCTAAGAACCAAGGGCACAAGGCCACAAGGCCTTATGAACCAGTAATCCCAAACTACCCTTAATCTACCACTTTTCAAACAAACTTCTGATTTTTAAACACAACCTATTGATTTTAATGATCAAATAGCTACACTAGGTGACAACTAACACAATCAAACTCAAAAATAACCAGCACAAACAGAAGAACTCAAAATCCAAGTACCAAATCCAAAACAGACATAAACATGGAATTTTTTAGAGGAATCTTAACAAGAGGTTATACCTGCCTTCCACAACATCCTAGGAAGGCCAGCTATGCTCCTTGGACCTTGTTCAACAACTAGAACAAGACCAAGGTACTTCAAAGGAGATGATCAAAGCCTGCTGATGTTCAAAGTAGAACAAGGCTTTGATTATGATATGTCTTCAACACAAACAGCAAACAAACACAACCAAGGGCTTAGAACTCTTCCCAGGCTTGGTGTCAACAAGCTTGAAGGAGCTCAAGGCTTATGGCTAAGGGTTAGTACACAAATAAAACCAAAATCAGAAACAAGGACTTCAAGGTCTTTGAACCTTAAAAACCTTATAAACCAAGACGTGCCTTAACCACAAGATTAAGGAAGGTCTCAACAATCAAATGGAACTCAGATTTAGGCTATTCTAACACCAACTTTTAATCAAATCAAAAAGAGAATTAAAAATTTTCAAAAATTCAAATTTTATTAAACTTAAAAAGGAATTACAAAGATTGATAGCCTAAAACTGGAACAAAGGGACTCTCACATGTTGAGGTCTCCTTTTATAGGCAAATGCCTGGCTAAACACTATTCACAAACCGTAGCAACTGAAATTCCTATTCTATCCTTGCAGAACCTTCTAGGTGTGTTGCCAGCTGTTTTGGGAGAATCCTGGACGTTTGTTGAGTGCTTTGTGACCAAGTAATGATTTGCAGCCCTTGATTTTGCCAAGTCATGATCAAATGCCAGGTGTCGTATTGTGAGTGGGGATGGGGGTATCATTCTGGTAGTGGGATTTGAGGTTTAAGGTGTGGGATGTGATTGAGGTGATGTGAATCACACGTGGGTATAACCAATTTTGATTTCCCCTTTGTTTTCCTCTTTTTTAAACCTGGGTAAAAGCTGTTCTTGGCTGGTAAAAATCCCAACAGTAATTGTTTCCCGCATGTTTAGGAATTCAAACTTTGGGATTGGCAGTTTTGGTCCTTGTGTTTTGGGAAAAGTTGTATAACAAGTTTATTTTGCAAATAAAACGTGTTTCCTTTGTATTTAACTTTCACCACTTAGCAGTTTTGGCACAAACTTTTGGAAAAAGGTTTCAAAGGGTTGTTTTTGCCATTTTGAGATATTTCAAGGGCTGATTTTGGACAATGTTGATCTTCAAAGGTCTTCAATGCAACTTTAACTTCATGAGGGACCATTGTTGGCAATTTGGAATTGTTGAGGGACTAATCTTGCCATTTCTTCAAAGTAGAAGGACCTTTTGTGTAATTTTGACAAACTTAAGGGACCAAACTTGTAATTATCAATATACAAGGGTTTTAAGTGTAATTTCTTCATTCATTGAGGATTAAACTTGCACATCTTTAAGTCTTCAAGGATAAATGTTGAATATTCCATGATTTAGGGCCCGGTTTTTTGTACGGCTTCGTTTCTCGTGTCCGTTTTTCCTTGTATCTTGTGATCTTTTGTCTATTTCACGATATCCATACCTAAAATACACAAGTAAACAAACACAAGCATATATATGGTATATTATGACATTTTTATGCATTAAAAGCCCGAAAAGAACGATGAGATCATGTATAAATGCCATCTCATCAGGTAGCGATACTTGAGTAGGATGACTTATAATCGTTTTGTTGAAATGGATTGGGACGCCTTTTCATTTGAATAAGAAAGTTATAAGTTCCCGAACCGTAAATTTATAAATTCTTGTATACATAGAAATGGACGCCTTTTGATGTAGACAAGGAGTTATAAATGAGTGGGCCCAAGTATGTCTGGCTCGATTTGTGAGTGTTTGGTATGCATACGTCTTTCTTCGAACCCTATTTCGTTGATAAGAATCGTTCAGTGCTATCGTCATTATGATGATTGTCGATTAGCATCTATGTATGAATCACCCGTTGTATTTCTCTCGAGTTGTGATTTGTTTTGATGGACCATTTCTAATGTGTCTTGATGATCGACGGCGGAAATCTGTATTTGATGTTTATGTTTGACTTTTGCTTTTAGATACTTATGTGGCATGTGATCTAGTCAAATGATCGTAAGTTGTGAGAACTTGAGACGGCATTGTCCAATGACGTCCGATCATGGAGAACGTGTACCATATAATATCTTTTGACTTTCTTTGGAACCTAGACGATGACTTGTCTGTTTTTCACTCTTCACTGTTAGACTAAAGACTGTTATATCCGAATTAAGCGCCGGGACGTCGCTTCCTAAAGGAGTGGATGATATAACAACCCGAAAATTTTGACCAACGTTTAAATTAAGATTTTTTGAACATTTATGAAACTTGTTACTTATTTTCGATAATTTAACGAAGATCATGTTAGCTAAATTCAAATTTATTTTGAATATTTTCTTTTAGTTTATGAACTGAAGAATTTAAAATTTTTACGTTTACATTTAATAAATTAAATATTTATTATCTAATTACTTGTAGTATTTTTCGACGTTTTAGAGTCGGAATGAGTAAAAATAACAAAAATAAAAGTTGAAACGATTCAAAACTAAAACTTTGAAAATGTGAAGAAATAGTAATTTTCAATATATTCTAAAACGTTGCTAATAATGTGAATATTAGAGTTTACATTTTATTTTTACGCTAAAATCTAACCGAAATAGCTAAATTAATTAAACGAGCATTTAAATAAATAATAGCAAATATTTTTGAAACGCGACGAAGTAAGGACTCATTTTTATTGGAAAATTGATTATAAAAACGATGGCGCAAGTCTCGTGTCTTGAATCATTCGTTAAGTTGTCCGAACGAGTCCTGAACCATTTATTATTAAACACATGATAAAATGTTACACTTTAGGCCCTTGTAAAATACTTGCAACCCATGCCCCTCAACTATTATAAACCTTGAAATTAGATTATAACTTTGAAATGGGTATAAAAAGGCAATTAGGGTTTCATCTCTTTCATTTTCATGCCAACCCTAGCCTCCATTTCACACACACACACTAACCCTAGCCTCCACTTCTCCTCTCTCACTCTCAAATGGCAGTCGCCACCCTCATTTCTACTAGATCTAATGGATCTATGCATGCACCATATAAATCTACCATCATCCCGTGGCCCCTAGCCACTAGCCGTGGCATCATCATCACCAAACCACCATTTTAATAATTTTTACAAGCTCGAATCCTATCATAACTTATTCGTCTATGATAATCACAACCAATGGCGATATTAGTTTAACCATTTGGAGCCTTGAAGAAGGAGATGCATACACTTTGTGGGGCTGAAGTTGAGGACCATGTTGAATGGTTAATGCATGTCTAGATCTTAGTTAGATCTATGATTATACGGGTCTAACCAAGAAGATCTATTTGGTGTATCCGTCCTTTCGTTTCTAGATCTCGGATCTAAGGTCTACTCCACTTTTTCTTGATTTTGATATTTTCATTTTATTTCTTATATTAACTAGATCTCATATATTCTGAATATATATATATATATATATATAAGAAATAAATAATGAGTATTTGAACATTGTATATGAGTTTTTGACAATAAAATGAAGCTAAACAAGCTCTAGTAATGATTTGATTTATAATGACTTCTGAACCGTAACAAAAACATATTGCATGTCGAAATCAGTAGGTTTGGGATACTGAAAACTTATATATTAATTTTGGTAAAAAGATATAAATTGGGGATAATTAGACATATAATCTTCTAAGTGATAAAATGGGTTAATTAGCTATGAAAAGTATAAATTGGGGATAATTAGACATATAATCAGTAAAGTACATGAGTTAATAATAATTTTGGTAAAAAGAACACACTTAGATGATTTACGTTTCAAAAGATATGAACAAATTAGCGGGACATGTCGGGAAAATTATAATAAACGGATTATAACTCATTAACATAAAACGTGCTAATTTTTATATAAACCGACGTGGTAGGACCCACTTGTCGGGGATTTTAGACTTAGTTATATACTGATAATTATGGAACCCGAGACCTGACCAACATAAAATATTAAGTGTACGTGTTTATGATGCGTTTTAGAACCCAAGAACTATATAAAGTGGACTTGGGCCATAAAAGCCCAACTTACACTTGTAATGGCTAATGGGCCATTATTGGACCTAAGGTTTATAACCAATTTAGAGTGAAATACTGAACTTAAAATGGACTTAAGTCATATACTTGGATAGTGGACCACTATTGGGCTTAAGATGGGCTAAATGTGTCAAATTGGATATTACACTAAAATGACTAAGTTTTCATTTAAAGGTTTTATAAAGAATCATAAAACTTATTGCAATGTCCAAGAACTTATTAAAACATACTTATTACGTATATGTACGATTCATTTATCATCTCTAGCCTAAGACGTGCCTCGTTATCTTTAGGTCTCGTGTGATCATGTATCGATCATTGACATTTATTCTTGATTGACGTTCGTTCTTTATTGACGATTGTGACAATTGTATCAGGTAAGTTTATAGCCTCGCTTTTATACTATCTTATAAATGGTTTTTAAACCCGCGAGGGCGAATACATGTTTTTATAAACATAGAACACAAGTCTTTTATGGTATGCTTGTCCCTCTATGAATGGACCCGTGGTTGCCTTTAAATTACATTAAGTGATTGCCATTATTAAATCCTCAATTGTGGACCGTTAATTAACCTATTATGGGTTAACCGCTAGTACAATTAATAGATCTATGGGGGAAGCCACCCCGGTTCACTTTGTGTGGACTTGTCACAGAAGCTTAGGCCAGACCTCCACAGTGTTTGAACATATTGTATTGAGAAGTCAGGTATACGGCAATGTACCAATAATCTGGAGGTAATTGACAATTAATAAATCTCCTGTCTTATCAGACCTCTAAAGGGAGTGTCTAAGGGCTCGGTTCCATGAGCTTATTGCAATTTATGCTATATACAATTATTACTGTTGATGCAAATTATTAGATTCTTGTTGCCTTCAAGTATGCCACAAACTTATAATCTTTGCTTGTGTTCAAAATGATTTGTAAAACCTATAGACTTGATCAACCTTTGTGTTGATGATTTTACACATGTATTTCAGGTAATCAAGATGGATAGCAGCGGAGCATATGAGGAGGAAGTTGGTGCTTACTTGTCAAAACCTTATAATTGTTTTCCATCCTTTGAATTGAATAAATGACTTTTAAAAGTCTTTAATGAATGTGATTTGTTGGTAACGATTTTTGGGGACTAAAGCTACTCTGATATATATATATATATATATATATATATATATATATATATATATATATATATATATATATATATATATATATATATATATATATATATATATATATATATATATATATATATATATATATATATATATATATATATATATATATATATATATATATATATATATATATATATATATTGGGACGGGAAACCTTTTTAGACAAAATTATATAATATTTCAACGTCTCTTTTGAGGTCATTTTTTATGATTGTGTGTGATGTGCTATGAGTAGCGCCCCAAAGTGGTATTCCACTGCGTGGTAATTTGGGGGTGTTACAACAATATTTGCTAAGCCCTATATAAACACATGAATCCCCTCATAATTTTTTGTCCCTTCCTCCCTTCTCTTCCTTGCGATCGCCGAACAAACACACCCTTAGGGTTGTTTGATTTTCGATTTAGCTAAAATTCTACAAGAGTTGAAGTTCCGGTTTGCAAGTGATAGACTCACGGTTAGCCCGTTTCATTACGTGTGTACAAGAGCGTAATATAGTTTTGCTTTAAACTATATCTTGGTATAATTCTTCACAAACCCTAATTGGTGATTCGCCGGTGTTCTTGTGGATCTACGCTAGGATAAAGTTATGTAACCCTAATCGATTAATTATAATTGTGTTTTTAATGATCTTGTTAAATCGCTTCCGCTATAACGTGTTTTGATCTTTATTATGATTATATAATTGTTATGAATGTCATAAACCATTAGTGGCATCGAGAGCCGTTTTAACATGTTATAATTATCGAGATCTAAAGATTTTTTAATTAATGGTGATTTGAGTTAAAATTACATGTTGTTTTTTAGGTTTTAATAAAAAAAATAGGGTTTTGTTTTTTTTGTTTTTTAAATCGATTTGGCCGAATTTTTTTTAAAAAAAAATTGTGAACCCTAAAATTACATGGTATGAATCTTTATATGTTTGCATGAATTAATTGTTATGCCATGTATGGTTATGATCCATAATGTTTTAATTGTTAAGTATATGTGGGAGATCCGTGATGAACGTGCATGTTTTTTCACGGATACATGGGACTTTATATGCTATTTGCTTTATTGGATTCAAAGTTTTAAAATTAGGGAAGACTTTTTATGTTTATAAAAACTCTAGATTTTATGTTCTTTGAATAAATTGTTATGCATGTGGATATTTGATTTAGTTTTTTTTATCTACTTATTTTCATACGTTTTATATTGATTGTATGTTGTAAACAAGGGTAATTTTTTCCAAAAAAATTAATATGGACTAAATCATATAAAAATTCATGAATTGTTTTGAGATCTAATTTACATATGATTTGCGTTGATTGGAATTGCAATAATAACTTAACGGCCTACTCAATTTTGACAAATTATAAAGTGGGTATAACGCACCGCTGGTCCTAAACCTGGTTAAGGAAGGCGGTTTTATGCTTCAGCGCTGACCAAATTCCCGGCTTGCCTGTGCATCAAAGTTGGAATTACCTACGGTTATTATTCTTTAACCTCAACATGCAAATATATGAGGAAATTTAGTCTCACCAAAAGGTTTACTAAAAGTTTTATTAAGCTGATGTTATGGAGATGTATGCATGCTTCTCCATACATGATTTTGACACCAAAATCAATACCCTTAAATTTAAGTCTTGTGCCATCTAATTGACGAACACTTGAAGTTACAATTATCGTTAAATGATATTTTGGACGATGTTGTAATGGAGAGAAAACTTCATGACTGAATAAGATTGCACATGAAGGTTTTACGTTCTTTAGATTAGTCGACTTGATTGAGTTACTCAGTGAGATCTGGAAACTTAAGGCATAAAGTAGGGATGAAACATGTTTACGATGCAAAGAGACTTTTGGCAACGTAAATCCCTAAAATATGAAATTTCAAATTTGTTTGCCAATTATTGGTCGACAAGTTACCGTGTTGAATACATTTGTCACTAGCAGATCAACTGATGTGATAAGTTTATGTCAATATGGATTCTAGTTGCAAGGAAAATACTATGGTTTTATTACCGGTGTAATTTCATTTTCTTGAATGGTATTATCAAAAATACTAATGTTTGAACTTATTTATGTAGAAATGGCTCAACCCGAACACAATATGACTATGAGTTCTGCGTTCAAAGGTTTCTTTGAGCGTCCCGAACTTACTGGCCCTAACTTCAATGATTGGTATCGCTCACTAAGAATAGTTCTGAGAGCAACGGGTACTATCGATATCTGACTACTCCTTTTCCAGAGGATTCTCCACTTCAACAAAAGTATAAGCTATGTTCTCCTAAGCTAATGCTTGATGAGCTTAAGGCTATGTTCGAAAAGCCGCAAGCTGTGGAAATCTACGACTTGGTAGATGCTCTGCATAGTTGCAAGCAAGCTCTTTGAAAGTCTGTAAGTGCCCATTATTTGGAGATGAGGGGTTATATGGAACATATCGTTGCACTAGGACAACCCTATGATCATAATATAGCTATCAACTTTGATCAATAGGTCCCTTAACAAGTACTTCAATGATTTTGTTCGTAACTATAATATGCATTGCACGGGGAAGATAGTTAATGATTTTCATGCAATGCTGATTGACTACGAAAAGGGGATAAAGGACAAGGCATCTACTTCTACTCCTCCTGTGCTTTATGTACAAAAGGGTGGAGTGAGTAAGGCAAAACCGAACAAGAACAACAAGAAAGGGAAAGGAAAAGGCAAATGCAAGGGTGATAAGCGCAAACAAGTTGTGACATACTCTAAACCCAAGCAAAAATTTGTCAAGAAGAATCAATCTCAGAAGGATGATACTTGTTTCCATTGCAAGGCAAGTGGACACTGGAAGAGGAATTGTCCTCTTTATCTCGAGGAGTTGCGAGAAATAAAGAAGAAGGCTGAGGTTGGTGCTGCAGCGTCTTTAGGTAACTTATATTTGATAGAGTTATTTAATCTTACATATAAATCAAATTCCTGGGTATATGATACGGGGTGTGGTATTAACATTTGTAATACTATGCAGGGATTTGAGTTGGAGAGGAAGCTTACCTACGGGGAATAATTTCTGCATGTGGGCAATGGCGCACAAGTAGCGGTTGAAGCTATAGGAACATTTAATCTAGTTTTACCTTCGGGTTTAGTACTGAGATTAAATAATTGTCTTTATGCACATAATATTTTTTAGGGGTGTTATTTCCTTTTAATGTATGTTGGATCTTGTATTTATTCACACTATTGATAATAATAGAATTTCTGTTTTCAAAGATGTTTTATTCTATTTTGATGCAATTTCTGTGAATGGTGTTTTTGAAATTAACATGCATGATAATAATTCCAAGAGAAAGATTAATTTTGTGTTTAGCATGAATAAGAAGAGAAAGTTAGACAAGAACTATTCTTATCTTTGACATTGTAGATGTGACAACCATGGTTTTTGGGGTTCGTCACTTAGACTATAGTTTAAGGTGTTTTGTGCAAATATGTGCTTGTATGTGCTTATGTGTTTATTTTGTGTGCTTGGAGTGAGGTTTGGATATTGTTTATGGGTATATGGTACTCGTAAGTAAATCGAGGAACGGTTTGTTCATGATCCCACATGGTGGTGACTATGAAATGAGATGGTGTTGTTTAGTGGTTTTACGTATACGTATATGTATTATAGAAAATCGTATTTTTACGGTTTGGGGTTTTGCATTTAGGGGTCTCGGAAGAGGTATTTAGTCATGGGAGTATTTTTTGGGATGGTTTTAAGTCATTTAGGACTTAGTTAATTAGTTTATTTCATATTTCAAGAGTTTTTATAAAACTGTATATTTTTACGTCTTTTACGGTATACGCGTAAATTTGACTAGTTTTATGGTTTTGAGGTTTTGGAGGCTTTAAGAGCTGAAATAAATTAAGGAAAATTAGGGTAATATTATTAATACAATTATTAATAATAAAAAGAAAAAAAACGAAATTAAAGGGGTATAGTCGGTTTTGGGATGAAAGAAAGAAAAAGAAAAGGGAAAAAGGGGAAAAAGGGGAACCGGGCTTTTGTATTGGGCCAAGGACTTGTTAGGAAAATATACAAAAACTTTTTATTAATAAAAACACATCATAAAATCCCTGGAGATCATGAGTGATTCGAAATCCATGGAAAAATTAGGGTTCTTCATCAAAAATCTTGTTTTCCAAAAATATAAGGTAAACTCTTCAAATCCCTTTTAATTAAATTGTTTTTAATTCTTTCTTAATCATTATATGATGGATCTAGGTTAGTGTTTATTAGAAAAGCTGTAATTTAATGTTATCACAATGATATAGACATGATTATAATAATTAGGGTTAATGATTAAACATGATGAGGGTAATTAATTTGGTTAGTTATGTTAAATTCGTTTTTAAAAACTAGGTAGAATTTTTGGGTCATTGTTTTGATCATATCTAGAGTTTTACAAACTTTTAATTTTCGAATTTTATGTTCCTGGAAAGGTAATTGAGTTGGCTTTCAAATGCAAGAAACGAGAACTAAATTGGAGATCTGGAAGTGGGTCAAAAACAGGTTACATCAGTCGGGTGTCAAAACAGTTTTTGGATCAGCCTGTTTTCTTTTTATGTTTTGAATTGTTTGGGGTACTTAGGGTTATATTGGAACCTTCAAACGAACATGAGACTTAGATTAAATATTAAATAAAATATCTGGAGGAGGTCTAATGAAATGGGTTAGGGTAAGACCCTCTGATCATAACAAACTTTTCATATGTTTAAAATCAGTAAATTCTGAATAGGTAAAAGTATATATATATATATATATATATATATATATATATATGGAGGCTTTAACAGTGTCTTCAAGGTTGCAGCCAAAGGGGAGAGTTAGCTAACACATGTAAGGGAATAGGGTTTCTTTTACAGAGGAAGTTGATTTGGTTAAGGGGATGTTCGACCCATAGTTTAAGGTATGAAAAACGGGACTGTTTTAGGTTAAATGTTAACGGGGGAGTTATGAACTAAACTAAGTTAAGGACTTTATAGAGGGCTGTCATGAGATGCATATGGCATATAAATGGGGTTAAGTTGTAGAACAAGGTTAGATATCCATCATAGATTGATGAGCCATTTTGGTATGTGGTTCATGTCTTGATTGTATATGTTTGTATGTTTAGATTTTGCTAGAGTGCGGGTACTTGGAGAAGCTTGTTCATGTGAGTTTCATAGTCCCATGTCTTTTTATGATTTGATTTCCAGATGGGATGGAAGAGACACTATATGGTTTTGTAAAGAATATTGTGAATGTTTTTATGGTTTGTGATGGACTTGTGTGTACACTTATATGATTAACTGCTATGTGATTCTTGATTATGTTTATGATTTGGATCGGGGAACACGTACCGTCTTAGTTATTGTGGTTTGACTTGGTACCAAGGGGATGTTGACAAGGCGGGGCCTTGGGATTGGTTAATAGGTGTATGGGCGCCTATGGAACCATGGTTATTAGTAAGGCTGGGAGCCTTGGAAATTGTAGTTATTGGTAAGGCTTCGTGCCTTGGAATTGTGATTGTATGGTTAATCTTGAATGGTAGTTGTTAATGCATAATTGTAACACATTGTCCATATGTTCTTTTATTGATGGTTGTTATTCACAACTTATAACTATTTTAGGGTTGGAGTCTAAACCTATGACTCTCACCAACTTTATGTTGACGTGTTTTAGTGTCTCTTTCAGGTGATAATGTGGTTAAGCGTGAGAATAGGAGTGACTAGCTGGGAGGCTTAGGATTGCATTGGAGGAACCCCCTTTCCTGTTAGTCTTTACTTATGTTTGAATAAGTGATACTTTGTAGACACCTATATGTTTGTTATTTGTTAATTGTATGTCTTTTAGAGGTAGACCTGTTACCTACTTACCTAGACGCCTGCATTGTTTGTGATATCTTCATGACATTGTGTCATCTTTTATGATATTTCCAATTCATTTAGTTATCTCTATAGACACGCTATTGTTGTGATGATATCCATACGTCGCGCCCCGTATTCCGTCATGATGGGGTGTTACAGAATTGTATTAGAGACAATGGTTATAGAGAATTAGGTTGCCTAGTAGCCTAGTCTATAGCTTAAGGGTCCATGCATGTAGGTGTCATAGGGGTATGTGTGCATCATATTATATGGAGTGCTTAAGTGTTAATTGCGTTTTGGATATTTATTTACTTTCATACTTACTTATTGAGATATAATATATGTAAGTACATTCATTTATTTTCTATTGATGTGACGTATGAACCGGAAGTGTAGGGATCTATTCAGTGTTACACATGTCGCGTAGAAGAAGAGGTGCGCTAGGTAATAATAGGATAGTACTGATGTTGAGTTTGCGACTGGTAGTAGATTCTAATTTCCGCTTAAATGGTTATGATCATTTTTTTTAATGTTGGATATTTTGTTGTTATTGATTTGTTTTGGCGTTTGAGCCTCGAGTTATGAATGAAGTTAGGGTTGACGTATGAGATGTTCTTATTTTACCTATACGGTATATATATAGAGTGTATTTTATGTGGTATATATTTGGTAGACTTATGTGTTCCTTGTAGTACTAATTTCTTATAAGTGTCGTCATAGGAGGGAGTACATGGGTGAAAGGGGACATCTATAATTATGGAGGCCTACGTAATTATATATGTGACACAACACCAATGGACTTCCAAGTATGGTTGCATGAAAAAGGGGTTAGTACATGCTTGTATATGATGAGATCTATATTTTGGGTATTTGTACAATAGGGGTTTATGTAATGGTTGCCTATGATATGGCTATTGTTTTTTTTGTGTTATATGTTTTGGGTTATAGTCGAGTTGTGTGATTATGGGGTCACACGATATGGTTTGGTTTTGGTGATGGGTTTTATGCCTTGTTGTGGCATGGTGAGATGGTGATTCCTCGTATGGAAAAACAAGTGTATGACGCGATCGATTGACTTGACATGTATGATAACGAGTATGTTTTGAGGGATTTAATAGGTATATATATGCGGATGTATATATACTAGTAGATGTTATGTTATGATATACGGTCGTTCAATAGTTATTATAACTTGAACGTACCTAGTGTTCTCTCGTGTTTAAACATTTTATTAGTGCTGGAGTTTGATGGAGTTCCAACGACGTTTTGAGTCTTTTTTATGTGTGTCTACATTCGGGTATGTATTTTAATTAATGAGAAATACAAAATTTTCTTGCAAATAAGTCTGGCTAATTATAGGAAAACGATTTTGAAAATAATTTGTAAGTGTATGGTAAGATATCGTGACTTCCATATCTTTTTATTAAGTTTGTGGTAGTAAGTTATAAAAAAAATTGTATTGAAAATAATTGGATTAGTTTTCTAGGTAACATGTGATAATACATTTTAAAGGGTAAAGAATATTTACAATAATTTTCTTAAGTGGAGTTAAAATTTTAGAAGTATTTAAATGGACGGAAAGAGTAAAAAGAGAGATTTTATTTTAATAATGATAATAATAACACAACACCTTGTAAACGTGTAATAGTTAGTTATAACAAGCCTAAATGGATTATATAAAATAATTATAATATAGAATAAAATGAATAAAAACACCATATTTTATAAACACATATTGGTTTCATAATAACAAGTGAAATGAGTTTAATGTGAGTAAACAAGATAATGGTTAGAATAACATTATACTATACTAACTAGTGAATACCTTTGATAAAATAATTAAGATAAAAGATGAGTTTATTGTTAAAGGAGATGATATATAACGTGAGTTTTAGTAAACTAACTGAGTTATGCCCTTTGATAGTAACGAAGATGGTAAAATATGACTATGATTTTATTTATTGGTGTTAAAATATGGTCCTAATGTGAAGTAACTAATTCAGATGAAAATTTAAAATTTTCTAAAATATTGAAATTTGGTAATACAAATCGTCACGAGTCTAATTTTTCGTTGGTGGCACACTCCATTGAATCTTTCAGATTACATTCTTTCGTTTTCATTTGTTTTGGCTAGGGTTCGTTATGGTTGATATTTCGGTTTACCCTATATTTATTATGGGACGCGACCGTTTGGAATTCTTTTGGTACACGTCATGGTTGATTTAGTTATGCGGTTGTGGAAACGTTACGATGAGAGGATGGAGTTGGGTAGTATTACTTATGGTTAGATATTAGAATGGACAGATGTATTTTGGTTTAAAGGTTGTGTTGAAGGAATGATTAAGATTTGTGGAGTTTTGAAACTAAGATTGGTTACAGGAATAAGGGAGTAAGTAAAGTTAGTTGACTGGTCGTGGGAACGAGATGTCATGCTATGAGAAGTTGGTTGAAGTACCATTAGGAGATTGATGAAAGTACTAGCGGATGTGAGGGTAGAGTAGAAAGTTTCTACTAATGGAAAGATGGGGAAAATAACACGCAAGGGAATTGGTATAGTTATGGAGGCAAGGTAGTAGTAGACACGTGAAGGAAAACATGGATGTGAAAGAATGATTGGTAGGAGGCTGATTAATGGTGAAGTACAACAAGTAAGGAAGAGTGAGCCATTGAGGGGTTGAAGTACCTTTAGAAATATTATGGTAGATGAGTTGAAGTTAGAAGTTGCCGGGTAGTGTGAAGTTCCTAGATAACATCATAGAGACGAGAAGGAGTGCGTGAAGAGCTACATCGTGAAGCAAGGAGCTGAAAGGAATACGTGTCGGCTGCTATAAGGATGCAAGAGATTTCGAAGGGGTCACAGAAGTTGCAAGGACTGGAAAGGTGATAAGCACTATGATGGGAATCTTTGTATGGTTCGTGACGAAGAAGGACATATCGAGTACCAGAGTGGAGCTACAAAGAGCTGAACCAGTGGATCGTAATGAAGTGAATATATAACACGGGGGATTAAGAACTCGTGGGAATAACAAGGGGAGTCGAGTGACTACGCAGATAGAATTTTTTGGCAATCAATATTGAGGGATGAGTAGTGAAGTTGAGCTGAATAAGTTCATGGAGAAGTGATTAGAGAGTCGGTTTTGTGAAGGTGTTATGAAAGATATTTGGAAGAGACAATATGCATTATCCAATGCACTAACTATTTCCATAGATTTGATGAATGAAGTATGGAATTTCGGTTGGATGGGATAGTGTAGGAATTAGGTAGAACCATGGAAGGAGAGGACCAAGTATTCCTAGAAGATGATGATTGAAAGTACCTCATGTTGGGTGCAATCAAAATAGAAGTATGAGATTTGAATAAGAATTTAAAATATGGCTTAGTTTAGACAAATGGAAACTAATATGGGTATAAGATGAGAGTGTGATCCGCATGGGATCATATAAGACTCTAGTTTGTCCCTATTAGGATGGAGTAGGAGAACTGGTCGTGAGGAAAACAAGTGAAGCTACTTGGATAATTTTGACGTATAGATGACTTGAAAGACGGGAAGCATAGCATTGTGATGTATGTCATGAGCTGAGGAAAAAGAAGGAAGTCTGGATAGATGCGGATCATAAATGGAATAGGTCGAGATAGGAACCGAAGGTAAAATTTTGGTATAGCCTAATGAGTAGACTAAGGCACTAAGCCTGCTAATATTGTTGTAGTGTGGAAAGGAAATGGCACTGACCTATATTGTTTGATTAGAAGGCTTAGTATCGATAATCGAATGGATGAGGAGTTATAGATGTGATGTGTCATGAGGGACGAAGGGCTTGGACTAACTGAGACAAGATGAGGAGCACTATGACCTTGGAGGTAAGACATTGTGTAAGTATAAAGGAAGTGTTGAGTATAAAAAAAATCTTTCATGGAGAAAAGTGAGAAGGAAGTGTATAGGTGCTACTTATGAGCTATCCAAATTTAATGGAAGTAGTTGTAGCATGGATTTGGATGGCAGTTGATAGAATAACTGAGATAATTGTCCTTTTGGTGATATGTATAGATCATAAGCTAATTTGGATTGGAAGAGCCTTGTTATGATGAACTAATGAATATGTGAAACACCGTCATATGTCACTTTTGTAAGGAAATTGGAATTTTTAAGTAGTTCGGTGGTATGGACTAAAGGGAGTTGATGAACATGATTGGATATGAGTATATCCAGCTACTTGGAAAAGGATGGACGAAGTGAGAAATTGCTACAAGTATAGGAGTCGTGTTGAGAGCTTGGGTGACTGATTTAGAGGGATGTGGGAAACTCGTTAGCGATGTCTGAGTTTTCATATAATGATAGTTATCATACTAGAAGTCGATGAATGCCATTTGAGGCACTATATGGAAGGTAGGGTGAGTTTTCCTTATGGTGGACTAAAATCCATGAAAGAGACTACTAATGTGGAAATGGTGTTTGTGGGAAAGGATGAGAGCAACAAGATATGCTATGTTGAAAAGGATGAAGCCACTAATGTTTAGTTACAAAGTTATGTAGGAAGTTTCACCCATAGTAACGGGTGGTATGTTTTAGTAAAATGGAAAAGTTGATGTAGAGTTTTGTAGGTCCATTTATGATCTTTGGAAAGATCGGACCAGTAGCTTATGAGTATAGAATTACCTGGGAGAATTGAGTGGTATACATGACATATTTCATGTATTAAGATTGGTAAATGTTGTTTGAGAATGCATATTTGCATGTTCGGTTATTCGGGATTTGTGTTAAGAGTTTAGGGATTTGTGGTATACATGATATATTTCATGTATTAAGATTGGTAAATGTTGTTTGAGAATGCATATTTGCATGTTCGTTTATTGGCTGTGAGGTCAAGAGTTTAGGAATGAATTTAAATATTGTTGGTTTGTATATGTGGTATTTTGAGACTTGAACTAAAGTACACATGGAAATGAGAGGAGTTCATTTAGAACAAGTATCCTCATGTGATTAGTTGTTTGTGTGTTTGATCCTAAAGAGTAAATCTCGGGGCGAGATTTCTATTAGGAAGGAGTGATGTGACAACCATGGTTTTTGGGGTTCGTCACTTAGACTATAGTTTAAGGTGTTTTGTGCAAATATGTGCTTGTATGTGCTTATGTGTTTATTTTATGTGATTGGAGTGAGGTTTGGATATCGTTTATGGGTATATGGTACTCATAAGTAAATCGAGGAACGGTTATTTCATGTTCATGATCCCACA
Source organism: Glebionis coronaria (assembly GCA_025667525.1). Classification (NCBI taxonomy): domain Eukaryota; kingdom Viridiplantae; phylum Streptophyta; class Magnoliopsida; order Asterales; family Asteraceae; genus Glebionis; species Glebionis coronaria. Next base: position 75,108,443 of record CM046876.1, read on the forward strand.
TGGTAGTGACTATGAAATGAGATGGTGTTATTTAGTGGTTTTACGTATACGTATATGTATTATAGAAAATCGTATTTTTACGGTTTGGGGTTTTGCATTTAGGGGTCTCGGAAGAGGTATTTAGTCATGGGAGTATTTTTTGGGATGGTTTTAAGTCATTTAGGACTTAGTTAATTAGTTTATTTCATATTTCAAGAGTTTTTATAAAACTGTATATTTTTACGTCTTTTACGGTATACGCGTAATTTTGACTAGTTTTACGGTTTTGAGGTTTTGGAGGCTTTAAGAGCTGAAATAAATTAAGGAAAATTAAGTTAATATTATTAATACAATTATTAATAATAAAAAGAAAAAAAACGAAATTAAAGGGGTATAGTCGGTTTTGGGATGCAAGAAAGAAAAAGAAAAGGGAAAAAGGGGAACCGGGCTTTTGTATTGGGCCAAGGACTTGTTAGGAAAATATACAAAAACTTTTTATTAATAAAAACACATCATAAAATCTCTGGAGATCATGAGTGATTCGAAATCCATGGAAAAAGTTAGGGTTCTTCATCAAAAATCTTGTTTTCCAAAAATCTAAGGTAAACTCTTCAAACCCTTTTAATTAAATTGTTTTTAATTCTTTCTTAATCATTATATGATGAATCTAGGTTAGATTTTATTAGAAAATCTATAATTTAATGTTATCACAATGATATAGACATGATTAAAATAATTAGGGTTAATGATAAAACATGATGAGGGTAATTAATTTTGTTAACTATGTTAAATTCGTTTTTAAAAACTAGGCAGAATTTTTGGGTCATTGTGTTGATCATATCTAGAGTTTTACAAACTTTTAATTTTCGAATCTTATGTCCCTGGAAAGGTAATTGAGTTGGCTTTCAAATGCAAGAAACGATAACTCAATTGGAGGTCTGGAAGTGGGTCAAAAACAGGTTACATCAGTCGGGTGTCAAAATAGTTTTTGGATCAGCCTGTTTTCTTTTTATGTTTTGAATTGTTTGGGGTACTTAGGGTTATATTGGAACTTTCAAACGAACATGAGACTTAGAATATATATTAAATAAAAGATCTGGAGGAGGTCTAAAGAAATGGGTTAGGGTAAGACCCTCTGATCATAACAAACTTTTCATATGTTTAAAATCAGTAAATTATGGATAGGTAAAAGTATATATATATATATATATATATATATATATATATATATATATATATATATATATATATATATATATATATATATATATATATATATATATATATATATATATATATATATATATATATATATATATATATATATATATATATATGGAGGCCTTAACAGTATCTTGAAGGTTGCGGCCAAAGGGGAGAGTTAGCAAAAACATGTAAGGGCATAGGGTTTCTTTTACAGAGGAAGTTGATTTGGTTAAGGGGGTGTTCGACCCATAGTTTAAGGTATGAAAAACGGGACTGTTTTGGGTTAAATGTTAACAGGGCGAGTTATGAACTAAACTAAGTTAAGGGCTTTATAGAGGGCTGTCATGAGATGCATATGGCATATAAATGGGGTTAAGTTGTAGGAAAAGGTTAGATATCCATCATAGATTGATGAGCCATTTTGGTATGTGGTTCATGTCTTAATTGTATACGTTTGTGTGTTTAGATTTTGCTAGAGTGCGGGTACTTGGAGAAGCTTGTTCAGGTGAATTTCATAGTCTCATGTCTTTTTATGATTTGATTTCCAGATGGGATGGAAGAGACACTATATGGTTTTGTAAAGAATGTTGTGAATGTTTTTATGGTTTGTGATGGACTTGTGTGTACACTTATGTGATTAACTGCTATGTGATTTTTGATTGTGTTTATGATTTGGATCGGGGGACACGTACCGTCTCAGTTATTGTGGTTTGACTTGGTACCAAGGGGATGTTGATAAGACGGGGCCTTGGGATTGATTCATAGGTGTATGGGCGCCTATGGGACCATGGTTATTGGTAAGGCTGTGAACCTTGGAAATTGTGGTTATTGGTAAGGCTTGGTTCCTTGGAATTTTGATTGTATGGTTAATCTTGAATGGTAGTTGTTAATGCATAATTGTAACACATTGTCCATATGTTCTTTTATTGATGGTTGTTATTCACAACTTATAACTATTTTGGGGTTGGAGTCTAAACCTATGACTCTCACCAACTTTATGTTGACGTGTTTTAGTGTCTCTTTTAGGTGATAATGTGGTTAAGCGTGAGAATAGGAGTGGCTAGCTGGGAGGCTTAGGATTTCATTGGAGGAACCCCCTTTCCTCTTAGTCTTTACTTATGTTTGAATAAGTGATACTTTGTAGACACCTATATGTTTGTTATTTGTTAATTGTATGTCTTTGGTAAGAGGTAGACCTGTTACCTACTTACCTAGACGCCTACATTGTTTGTGATATCTTCACGACATTGTGTCATAATTTATGATATTTCCAATTCATTTAGTTATCTCTATAGACACACTATTGTTGTGATGATATCCATACGTCGCGCCCCATATTCCGTCATGGTGGGGTGTGACAGTAGACTTGCCCGTATTGGGAAGACTCGCATACAAAAGCTTCAACGTGATGGTCTTTTGGAAAATATCAATGATGAATCATTTGATAAATGTGAGTCTTGTATCTCTGGAATGATGACCAAGAATCCTTCTAATAGCAATATTTAAAGGGCTACTGATCTACTTGGACTTATACATACTGATGTGTGTGGGCCACTTAGACATGTGTCAAGGAAAGGTGCTAGATACTTCTTAACATTTACGGATGATTATAGCCGATATGGTTATGTTTATTTACTTAAGCATAAACATGAGGTATTTGAAACATTCAAAGTGTTTAAAGCGGAAGTAGAACTGCAACTAGGAAAGAAGATTAAAGCTCTTCGTTCCAATCGAGGTGGTGAATATTTAAGTCAAGAGTTTAAAGATTATTTAAGTGAGAATGGAATTGTTCAGAAACTCACTTCTCCATATACTCCACAACAAAATGGTGTATCTGAAAGGAGAAATCGTACATTATTAGATATGGTGCGATCTATGTTTAATCTTACAACTTTACCTTTATCCTTTTGGGATTATGCTTTAGAATCTGTTGTTTGCATTCTGAATATGGTTCCCACAAAGAAGGTTGATAAGACACCATATGAACTATGGCATGGCAAAAATCCATACTTGTCTTATTTAAATATTTGGGGTTGTGAGGCGTATGTGAAACGTGACTCTGGAGATAAACTCCAACAACGCTCTATAAAATGTATCTTTGTAGGTTACCCTAAGGAAACTATGGGTTACTACTTTTATTATCCGGCTGAGAACAAAGTTGTTGTGGCTCAGTATGGAGACTTCCTTGAAAGTGATCTTGTAAATCAAGAATTCAGTGGGAGAGATTATGATCTTGAAGAAATTCAAGAAGATACATTACCTTCTGAAAATACTAGCGAAGAAATTCCAATAGAGCCAGAAAGTCTAGGAGCTCCACCGGAATTCATTCCTCTACGTAGGTCTGCAAGGACTATGCGTGTGCCAAGCAAACTATGTCTTAACATAGAGGATGATGAGGAGGAAGTAGGGGATCTTGTTGAACCTGATAACTATCGATCCACAATGCTTGATCCAGAAAAGTTAAAATAGATAGTTGCGATGAATGAGGAAATGAAATCCATGAAAGTCAACGATGTTTGGATTCTTGTTGATGCACCTAAAAATGCTAAATTAGTGAAAAATAGGTGGATTTTCAAGAAGAAAACTGACATGGATGGTGAAGAACAATCCTACAAAGCACGTTTAGTAGCTAAAGGTTTTACTCAAACTTTTGACGTAGACTACGAGGAGACATTTTCTCCTGTAGCAGACTTACGAGCTATTAGGATTCTCATAGCTATAGCAGCATACTATGACTGTGAGATATGGCAAATGGATGTTAAAACTGCCTTCTTGAACGGTCGCTTAGATGAGGAAATCTATATGCAACAACCGGAAGGGTACGTTGATCCTAAATATCCAAACCGCGTGTGAAAACTTCAAAGATCTATTTATGGTTTGAAGAAAGCATCACGTCAATGGAATAAACGATTTGATGAAGAAATAAAAAAGTTCGGATTTATTCAAAATCGTGATGAGCCATGTGTATATCGCAAAGCTAGTGGGAGTGATGTAGTATTCCTAATTTTATATGTCGATGACATATTAATCATGGGAAGTAACATTCCAAGACTTAAGGAAGTTATGAATTATCTTGGTAAATGTTTTTCTATGAAGGATTTGGGAGATGCTGCATATGATCTGGGAATTAAAATCTATCGAGATAGGAAAAGACGGTTAATTGGTCTAAGTCAAGATGCTTATATTGATAAGATATTGAAGAAGTATAGCATGCATAATTCCAAGAAAGGTTTTCAACCTATGGAAGTTAAGCATGACTTCAGTCATGAATTAGATGCATCAACACCCGAAGAGGTGGCTTACATGCGGAAGGTGCCTTATGCTTCGGCTGTAGGATCTATTATGTATGATGTAAGATGCACAAGGCTTGATGTGGCGTTTGCTCAAAACTTGGCCAGTAGATACCAACAGAATCCAGGGAAGCTCCACTGGACTACTGTTAAACATATTCTAAAGTATATGAGGAATACGAAAGATATGTTTTTGGTATTTGGGGGTAAACCAGACACAGAACTGAAAGTTACAGGTTTCTGTGATGCGTCCTGGCAATGTAATATATACGATACGAAGTCTCAGACGGGTTACGTGTTTGTCATCAATGGAGGAGCAGTTGACTGGAAGAGCAAGAAGCAGACAACCATTGCTATGCATGCGACTCAATCTGAATACATGGCTGCTTCAGAAGCTGCAATGAAAGCTGTTTGGATTAGGAAGTTTATTGAAGATCTTGGAGTGATGCCTTCAATTAAAGAACCTATTGATATATATTGCGACAATTCTGCGGCAATTATATTCGCCAATGATCCTAGAGTCATGAAAGGCGCCAGACACTTTAAACGTAGATATCACTATGTACGAGAACAAGTGGAAGCTCGTGAAATAAAATTAATTAAAGTTCACACATATGATAACGTAGCTGATCCTTTTACTAAGGCTTTGTCTAGTCCAAAGGTAGTTAAGCATGCCAAAGCGATTGGGCTGCAACTAGCTAGCGAATTCATGCAATAAATTTGTTGATTAGTATTTGGATAAAGGATGTTAGACATTATTGAATTGATGAAATAAAGATAAAGTTTCGTTTATTTTCTGTTATTTGAGTTTGTATCCTGTTTTACATGTTTTATATCCATGAATAATTGTTATGTTCTAAACGTCTGTTGTCAATTAATAATATGGGAATATTATTAAACTAAGACAATTCAAAATAGTGGTAGAGTATACTTGAAAGTATATTGGTCAATTTTGGAAGATATTTGATGGATCAAATATTGGACTTATCCCAACTATATGATTTTACTTTATGGATCTTCGTCTTAAGTAAATCATAAATAGTTATCCTTAGACCTGAGATACCAGGAAATTGAATAGAATGTAGTGCATTTCTGTGAGATAACCTAACGCTAAACGTAACTGGTAGCCATAAGGGTTATTTTCAGAAGTGTTGCAAAGTTCATAAGTTTCGCTTGTAGTCAAAATGGAATTTATTTCCTTCAAATTATTTTCAAGTATAAATACAGTTGATACAAGGCTTTTGGCCAGGTAAAAAAAATTAAAGTTAGTTATTGTGGTCTAATCGAATTGATCTGGTTTAACTATGCGACTCGGTCGTTCTTTGGTAAAACAAAAGGTTGTGTCGTTGTAGTATTTAAAAGTGCAAGACGTAAAAGTAAAAAGACGTTAAAGTAAATCTACTCTAATTTAAAGTAAAGTGCAAGTATTTAAAAGCGTGACGAAACTTAAAAGGCACTAAAAGTAAATGACGCAAACTTAAATCTAACTAAGGCAAACTTAAAACGCAACTAAAACTTAAAACTAAGGCAAGGATAAAATAAATCTAAGTCTAGTAATCGTAAAGTGCGACTAAGCAAAAAGGCGGGAAAAATAAAGCTTGAAAATTAAAAACAAAAAATTAAAGACAGAAATTAAAAGAACCTGAAAATTAGCTCATCCGGAATAATACCCTCATTCGGAATAAACACTCATCCGGAATGTCACCTTCGTTCGGAATGTTTTTCTTCACTCGGAATATTCACCAAAATCCTTGATCCGGAATAAATCCTTTATCCGGAATATGTCACTTATCCGGAATAAAGTCTTGATTCGGAATAATGGTCTTGATTCGAAATGTTGCTGTTGATCCGGAATAATCGTTGATCCGGAATAATATTCCGAATAAACCCTTGATCCGGAATGTCTTAATATTCCGAATAAACTCCTTGATCCGGAATAATAATTTATTCCGGATGAACTTGCTTGATCCGGAATATTATTTGATTCGGAATGTTAGGTTGATCCGAAATATTCCCTTGATCCGGAATATTCTGTTGATCCGGAATGTTGGGTTGATCCGGAATAAATGGCTGATCCGGAATAATTAATTATTCCGGATGAAGAACCTTGATGCGGAATAACAATTATTCCGAATGAACTCAATTGATCCGGAATATCCAATATTCCAGATGAACTACCTTTGAAATCCTTCACACGGAATGTTTTGCTGGGCTTTGATCCGGAACTTTTTCCTGGGAACAGATCAGTAAAAGAAACCCACGAAGAACAAGGAGAACAAAGATATACACGGATCTAAAAAAACTTAATCAAAATCAACTACAATATTAAATCAAACTAATCACAAAACATCTACTAATGATAATCAAACAATCCAAATCAACAAAACTAACAAATCTAACCAAAATAATCAAAACCCACTTAAATAAATCAATAAAAATCAAGCACATGAACATAAACCATAAAGCATGAAGATTAAGATCAAATAAAGAAAGGTAGATAGGAGATTAACAAGAAAAAGTAAAGATTGACAAGAATTAAATGAATTTAAGGTGCAAGACAGGGTATTTAAATTTGACAATAAAGTAAATGACAAGGTAATTAAATTGCAAGGTATATATGGGAGGTTAAGGAGTGCTTAGGAAGCTTCCTCCCCTCCTTCATTTTTCCTTAATTGCACTCTTAAGTCCTTAAGCCTTTTAATCTTCTTAATCTTGGACTTTAATGACTTTGTCTCGGGATTTCTTCAAACTCGTCTTGTAATTCTTCAATAAATTAGACTTGAGTTTTTCGGCTTTTGATAAACTTCTGTCTTTTGACTTTTTCTTCGATAAATCTTCAGAATTGGTCTTGGACTTCCGTTCTTTTTGCACTCTTGACTTCTTGACTTCGTCTTTCGTCTTTTTCAAAAGCCCGTGAATGCCCGTGTTTTCTCCACGTTTCACCTTTTCGTCCTAAATCACAACAAAAACACAAACCACGCATAATTCCGACATAAATGACATAAAATACACGTTTTGGCTCGGTTATTATTGTAATTAAGTGGTAAAAAGGATGGGTGTTTACACACATATCAAATCCCCTACACTTGACCATTGCAATGTCCTCATGCAATGCATTAGTTACAAAGTACGTTTACATTTTTCATCAAAATCAATCCATGTTGGCCTTTATTAAAGAGATAGAAAACTATAAACATTCAAAGTAAAGAAAATAAAGAAATCAAAAGCATACCTTGGGTTTTGGAAATGTCATGAATAGTCATCATTCTCAAGTTTTCACTTTCTCCAAACCAAGCTTAAAAACGAGATCATTGTTATTATAAGTTAGCAAACTAACACGAACTCATGTGGGCCAATTATTCACTTAGACTCCCTTATTCCTAGGTGTATCTCTTATATTTTATTGTTGTCTTGAATGATCACGAGGATGTATTGTTGACTTATTTCGATAGTTATTTAGTCCGAAAATAAAATGAACGATTTAATCAATAGTTAGCTAAAGGACAAAATCTTTTAAAACTGCTTCTCGGGACCTCATAAAGTTCATATCTTGGCATAACTCGCTTCGCGATTTGAGACCTCTCTCGGACCGATATTTGGCAGCGACTTCATACTTCAAACCTTGAGAGACGTTCATGAAATAATTGTCTTCTCTTCATAATAGGAATTTCTTCACTTGAAGTTTTGAGAGATTCATACTTGGACCACGACTTCTTCATTTTTCTCCAATCTTTATTTTGGACTTTGATATACAACGATCCGCCTCCTTTTTGGACTTGGCTTCATTATCCTCATACCTTGTTAGGGCCTTTTCGGATAGACTTCTCCATGACTTTTGGGGAGTTTTTGCTTTTCGTCATGTGTCTCGATCCTTCATATTGATTTTTGATAAATGATTCTTCACATCACTTTTGGATCTTTAGCAACAAAATGTAGCCCTCGTGTCTTGTTAGGACCTTTTTGGACTCGCCAATCTTCGCATCCCACTTCAATAAGTTATGCCTTGGCTATGAACTCTAATCCATATCGAGCAACTTTTAAACGATCTTGGGCTAGAAGCTAAGTAACTTTTCAAATCGTACAACCTTATTTATTGCAGATAAATTTATTAGCAAGCGATGGGAGAATAGGCTTATAATTAACTCACATAAATTCACGAAAGAATACCAAACTTATAATTGGCTCTATCATTTCTCGTTCTCCACAGTTTAAAATCTCAAGAAATGAGACTCGTGGATGCTTAGCCTATTAAATCAAAGTTTTGGGTTTTCGAGTCGTCTATAGGATCTTGCAAACTCTTAGACTTTTTCAAGTTTAGAAATCGCATTTTAAAGTTCCCTTGATAAACGACTCTCTAGGATCAATTATAGGAACTTGCGAAAAGTTCTTGTTCTTAACCCGTGAGAGTTAAGACTTTCGCGTTTTATAGCTCCCTATATAAAAGCCTAGCAAAACTTGACTTAAACACGTTAAGGATACTAGCTAGAGTAAACTTAGATAAGTAAACTCGGGTCGAGTCAAAAGATTCACAACGTTTGAAAATTAAAACCACTTTATTAAAATTTATTCTAATAAGGAAAGAAAATAACTATACAAAGGTAAAAACAACTATACAACTAGGCCAAAATAGATCAAATATTTTGAAAAATGTCGAAAAATTGATTTTTCGGTTAAAATGAGGACAAATACAAGGAAAAGAGCCACTTAACTTCGATAGAAGTCCCCCTACACTTAATATAAACATTGTCCTCAATGTTTAAGCATGTGGGAGTAAACTTCCCTACACTTAGGAGATTGTGCACGTTGTTTAAATCTCGCGAAGGGAAAGACGACTAAAGAGATTCCTATTTTAATATTGGAAAATATAAAAGAGTGAATCGAAAAGAGTTTAGGATAGAACCGGGAAAATGGAACACGGAATCACGGGACGTCAAGAATCATCAAGAGTGGATCATTCAGCGCTCGAATCCCTGAATAGAAGAAGAGAGGAGAGAGCAAACACCAACGGGTCTCCCCTACACTTAGGATAAAGAAAGCGAAAAGATAGATACATGGGTTGCCTCCCAAGAAGCGCTTGATTTTTGATTACCGAGTCATGAGCCCGACTCGACCTTGATTAGCAGAGGAAGAAGCATGAAACACATCCACCAGGATCAAAGACATAGTTTTCGTCCATCAAGTAGCACAAGCTTAAGGCGAACAAGGCAAGCCAAAGAAGAATAGGCAAGGTTCCCTTAAGCAGCGATGGAGCACGGTGGAAGCAAGTATGGTGAGGTGCAAGCATGTCTTCAATAGTTCCAAAGATTTTTCCTTTTATTTCATCAGGTAGATACTGAGATGGCTGAAGAATATCAATACCGGGGTCGAACACCTTTTCCTTTAAGGGAAAATAACTCTCAGGCTCAGCAGAATGGGAAGATGATCCGCGAAGAAGATGCACAACCTCGTCCTCCGAAGGTGGACAAAGAGGTGTTAAATCATATGTGCTGCGGATGTCGGTGTCGACCGGTTGCTTCTCCTTTGAAAGAATTTTCTTCAAATCCAAAGTAGGATCAAGACGATAATCTTCAAAGTCTAAAGGAGGAGCATCACTCTCATGAGGGAAGTAAGTATTAAGAAATGTAGAGAAGTCTTCCTCAAAGAGTAATCATCCAAAGTAGGATTAAGCATGGATGACGGAGGATCTTCATCGTGTGAAGAATCACTCGAAAGAGTATCGGCCTCATCAAAATCATCATAAATGGGCAGGTCGGGATACTCGGAAGTAAGGTCATCATAATCATCCGAATCTGAGCTAGAATCATCATCATAAGCATCAAAGACCGGTGGAGAATCATAAATGGGAGAAGGGTCCAAATTGGAGAGAGAATCATCCACATTATTTTCGAAAAGTGGATTATCAATGCAAGACTCGAATAAAGGATTGTTGTAGATGAAAAAATCATCGAGCACATTAATCATATTCGCAGATTCTCGTCCAAAGGATTTGCTTGTAAGCTTCCCCATTTTGAAAACTTGTGCATCATCCCCGACTCTTAAGATGAGCTCACCTTCGGCAACATCAACTAGAGCTCGTCCGGTTCTCAAGAATGGCCGACCAAGTATTAAAGGAATACGAGGGTCCATTTCATAATCAACAACGACAAAGTCGACCGGGAAAGTAAATGTGCCAACTTTAATAAACACATCTTCGGCAATACCCACGGGGTAAGCGAGAGTGCGATTTGCAAGTTCAAGAGTCATCTTTGTTGGAGTAAGGTCGGGTAATGATAGTGTTTTCCAAACACTCAAAGGCATAAGATTAATACTGGCCCCGAGATCAGCTAGGGCAGTAAATTCTTCGGTTTTGTTAAAGATGCAAGGCAACACAAAACGACCGGGATCTCCAAGCTTTTCCGGAAGTTCTTTAAGAATAACTGCAGAGCAGTTTTCATTTAAGCGTGTGTTGGCGAGCTCAATCAGCTTCTCCTTCTTGTTAAGCAATTCCTTGAATGCTTTGACAAATTTCGACATGTGGACAAGTGCTTCAACAAGGCTAATGTTGATGTTCATTTGAGAGAGCATCTTCACATAGCTCGACACTTGAGAGTCATCCTTGGTGAGCATTGTGTTCTTGCCTAGCCGTGAAGGATAAGGGATATTGGGTTTGGGTGGTGAAGGTGTAGGTGTAGGTAAAGGTTGAGATGTTGAAGGGTCCTTTTTGGGAACATCGTCATGACGAGGCGGAGACGGTAATGGTGCACTAATACTAGGTGTAGGAGGAGTAGGGATAAATGGTGGTGGAGGAGGTGTAGATGATGGGGGTGGGATAGGTGGTCCTACGATGGTAACTCCACTACGGGTAGTAATAGCACTCACATTCGCTCGTGGATTGGTGACGGTGTTTGAAGGTAGAGAACTCAAAGTAGAAGGTTGAGTTGTGAGCAAGAAACTAGCCAGCATATTCTTTATAACATTCGTTTGAGTGCTGAAGGAGGATTGGAGATTATCTCGAAGCTCTGATCTAATGTCATTTCCTTGCTTGGTAATATCTCCTTTCAAATTGATAATTTGGCTCTGTAGATTCTTGATTTGCTCACCTTGGGTTCTCATTATGGCTTCAACATCCGGATTGATGGGTGGGGTTTGTTGGGCGGGTGGGTGATAAGAATTAGAAGCTCTTGGTGGGATTTAGTTGCTTCTAGTATAGTTGTTGGCGGGGTTTTGGTTTTGAGGAGAAAAACCGGGTGAAAGGTAGTTGTTTGATCGGTAACTCAGCAAGTTTCTATCCCCTTGAGGTCGAGCTTGGTAACTTTCCGGTGAATAATTACCATAAGCTGCATACACATTTTCTGGATTTCCTTGTGTAGAAGGACAATCAGTGTATGAGTGTGGACCGCCACATGTTTCACAAGAAGGTGCAACCGCTTTAACTTGTTGTTGTTGGTTTGAAGCGAGAAGCAAGATACTTTTGTTCATTTCAGTCATCATGCGGGTGAATTCGGTCATGTCGGGGCTTGCTGAAGTAGAAGAAACATTGACTCTCGGGTTGTTCCTTGAAGAAGCGGAGGAATCCCAGTTTTTGTGGTGAGTAGTCATGTTCTCAATAAGCTCTCTACACTCCTCGGGTCTCCTTTTCATAAATGTGCCACCGGCGGCTGCATTAATCGTATCACGATCACGAAAAGTCAAACCGTTGTAGAAAGTATCAATCAATGTGACAGGGAGCATGTTGTGGTTTCGACAACGATCAATCAAGACATTATATCTTTCCCAAGCATCAAAAAGAGATTCATCGGGATCTTGCATGAAACCGCTGATTTGATTGCGAAGGCTCGTGACCATGGATGGTGGAAAGTAGCGTGACAAAAAGCGTTGAGTCATGTCATCCCAAGTATGAATTGAATTCTTCGGGAGACGATCAAACCATTTCTCTGCATGATGTGATAAAGTATGTGGAAAGAGTTGTAGGCGAAGTTCATCCATTGTGGCACCGGGGCACTTCATGCTTTGAGTGATTGTAATGAACTTGTCGAGGTGTTTGTTGGCATCATCATCAGGCATTCCGGCGAATGGATTAGTTTGCACTTGCTGAATCATGTGGTGCTTCAACGAAAACTCCGGAGCCGTGATTTGCATCGGCGCAATCGGTCCTCCTCGTCCAAACATGGTAGGTTGACAAAGCTCCTCCATTGTCCGAAGATCAGGCTGTGGAAGAACATTGTTGTTATTATTGAGGTGCGGTGGATTATTGTTGTTGTTAACACCTGACATACTTAAATCTTCTCGAGTCTCGGGCTCTTGATAAGTAGAAGATCTAGTACGCATACACCTGCGAAAGTAAAAGAAAAAGAAACCAAACGCAAAGAGAATATATATACACAATAAAAATAAAATCTTTTTGGATTTTTGAAATTTTTAATTTTTATGGATTTTTAACAATTTTTTAATTTTTATGATTTTTTTTTGAAAATTTTTGTGCAAGAAAATAACGCTCACAAGTGAACGGATCCCAAAAAGCAACGCGTCTTTCACAGAAAACCGTTAATCTTTACGAAAAGAGCCGGCAGCGGCGCCATTTTAATGACTGAGATTTTACCCAGTTAAAAATATCGTTGAACCAATCTCTTCGAATTGAAAAAGGAGTTTAGTGTGCGCTCAGTCGTTCTTTGGTGAAACAAAAGGTTGTGTCGTTGTAGTATTTAAAAGTGCAAGACGTAAAAGTAAAAAGACGTTAAAGTAAATCTACTCTAATTTAAAGTAAAGTGCAAGTATTTAAAAGCGTGACGAAACTTAAAAGGCACTAAAAGTAAATGACGAAACTTAAATCTAACTAAGGCAAACTTAAAACGCAACTAAAACTTAAAACTAAGGCAAGGCTAAAATAAATCTAAGTCTATTAATCGTAAAGTGCGACTAAGTAAAAAGGCGGGAAAAATAAAGCTTGAAAATTAAAAACAAGAAATTAAAGACAGAAATTAAAAGAACCTGAAAATTAGCTCATCCGGAATAATACCCTCATTCGGAATAAACACTCATCCGGAATGTCACCTTCATTCGGAATGTGTTTCTTCACTCGGAATATTCACCAAAATCCTTGATCCGGAATAAATCCTTTATCCGGAATATGTCACTTATCCGGAATAAAGTCTTGATTCGGAATAATGGTCTTGATTCGGAATGTTGCTGTTGATCCGGAATAATCCTTGATCCGGAATAATATTCCGAATAAACCCTTGATCCGGAATGTCTTAATATTTCGAATAAACTCCTTGATCCGGAATAATAATTTATTTTGGATGAAGTTGCTTGATCCGGAATATTATTTGATTCGGAATGTTAGGTTGATCCGGAATATTCCCTTGATCCGGAATATTCTGTTGATCCGGAGTGTTGGGTTGATCCGGAATAAATTGTTGATCCGGAATAATTAATTATTCCGGATGAAGAACCTTGATGCGGAATAACAATTATTCCAAATGAACTCAAGTGATCCGGAATATCCAATATTCCGGATGAACTACCTTTGAAATCCTTCACACGGAATGTTTTGCTGGGCTTTGATCCGGAACTTTTTTCTGGGAACAGATCAGTAACAGAAACCCACGAAGAACAAGGAGAACAAAGATATACACGGATCTAAACAAACTTAATCAAAATCAACTAAAAGATTAAATCAAACTAATCACAAAACATCTACTAATGATAATCAAACAATCCAAATCAACAAAACTAACAAATCTAACCAAAATAATCAAAACCCACTTAAATAAATCAATAAAAATCAAGAACATGAACATAAACCATAAAGCATGAAGATTAAGATCAAATAAAGAAAGGTAGATAGGAGATTAACAAGAAAAAGTAAAGATTGACAAGAATTAAAAGAAAAACTTACTTGAAATTAAATAAATTTAAGGTGCAAGACAAGGTATTTAAATTTGACAATAAAGTAAATGACAAGGTAATTAAATTGCAAGGTAATTAAAAGTGGAAGAAATAGTGTGTCAAACTATCCAACAAAATGAAAAGATTAATATCCTAATCTATATATAGGGGAGGTTAAGGAGTGCTTAGGAAGCTTCCTCCCCTCCTTCATTTTTCCTTAATTGCACTCTTAAGTCCTTAAGCTTTTAATCTTCTTAATCTTGGACTTTAATGACTTTGTCTCGGGATTTCTTCAAACTCGTCTTGTAATTCTTTAATAAATTAGACTTGAGTTTTTCGGCTTTTGATAAACTTCCGTCTTTTGACTTTTTCTTCGATAAATCTTCAGAATTGGTCTTGGACTTCCGTTCTTTTTGCACTCTTGACTTCTTGACTTCGTCTTTCGTATTTTTCTTCGATAAAAGCCCGTGAATGCCCGTGTTTTCTCCACTTTTCACCTTTTCGTCCTAAATCACAACAAAAATACAAACCACGCATAATTCCGACATAAATGACATAAAATACACGTTTTGACTCGGTTATTATTGTAATTAAGTGGTAAAAAGGATGGGTGTTTACACACATATCAACAGTTGGCCCCCTCGGGGGAGAAGTAAGATGTTTGTGCGGCCGCACTCAAATGTGTTTTGGTAATCTTGCTATATCCGTAAACGAGAAACAGAATGGTTAATGAAGGAATGACTAAGATCCATATCCTATTAACGTTGTATTTGAAATGAAAGGATAATAATAAATGATGAATCATTTAAAAGGTTTTGCCAGGAGACGTTACTCGAGTTGTACTAGTGACATTGCTAGTGTAACTAGATGCTAGCCAATGTAATCACGATATTCAATTTTGTCCAAGTGGGAGCTGAAAGTTTATGGACATAACATTAATAGTCGTGTGATAGGATCGAACTCGGGATTACGGGATTGCACACAATACGTAAAGGGTTAATTTTATTTATTAAATATATTTTATATATTTATTAAATCAAACCAAACTTAACTAAACAATGGTTAATTAAATTAATAGTTAAGTTAAATAACCATTAAAGAATTATGTGAGAAAAGGAAAGTCGGAAAAGTTCCGGAAACACCCCTTGGGTGTGGTTCGACCGGCGGCCAGGGGGGGGGGAAAGGAAACCTTTTGTTTCCTAATTAGTGTGTTACTTGGAAAACAAGATTTGCTAAGCCCTATATAAACACATTTTTTTGTCCCTTCCTCCCTTCTCTTCCTTGCGATCGCCGAACAAACACACCCTTAGGGTTGTTTGATTTTCGATTTAGCTAAAATTCTACAAGAGTTGAAGTTCCGGTTTGCAAGTGCTAGACTCACGGTTAGCCCGTTGCATTACGTGTCTACAAGAGCGTAATATAGTTTTGCTTAAAACTATCTCTTGGTATAATTCTTCACAAACCCTAATTGGTGATTCGTCGGTGTTCTTGTGGATCTATCAATAAAGGTATGTAACCCTAATCGATTAATTATAATTGTGTTATTAATGATCTTTTTAAATCGCTTCTGTTATAACGTGCTTTGATCTTTATTATGATTATATAATTGTTATGAATGTCATAAACCATCATTTACTATCTTCAGGGCATTTTCACTCGCTGTCGCTAAACACGTTTAGATCATGCCACATTCACTCCAGCAATTGAAGTAGTACTTTGTAACAGATTCACCTCCCATTTAATTTCACTAAGTTACAAGTATAAATTTTGAGATTGATTACATAAATCAGAGTACATCTCATTCACATTCTTCCATAGTTCCGCTTGGGTAACACATGTAGTTGGAACTAATATCTTCCTCTATCAAGATCACAAGCCATGGCATCACCATATTATATTCGGCATCCCAAGCTACATATGAGGGGTCTTTAACAGGTGTGTCCTTTGTTTCACCTGTTAAATAATCCATCTTTCCTCGTCCCTGAAGATACATGTGTATAAATTGGGACCAACATGAGAAGTTATCGCCATTGAGCCTGATTGTGGTAATCTGGACCGAATAATTTCAAAATGGTTAGTTATTGTCGCCATAATGAGGGTTTTATTACCTCAAGAAAGAACCAAGCTGTGCAAAGTAATTGATATTTTTTGATGTGGTTAAATGACTATATAATTACAATGATAATCATAAAAATGATTTGAAGGTTTTATGCATGACTACATTTTTGTGTGACTTTTGACCTCAGCCTGTTTCTAGTTTAACCAGTTTATTTTAACTTGACCCATTTGACTCATTAGAAGCAAATTATTTCCAAAATGGCATGCAATATGCTATCTGGACAACTTGTTATGCCAGCAATACTGTTTTAGTACTTTAAATCTGGCGATGTTGATTGTGTGTTCTTTAGCTTTTTGGTCACTTTGGGTCCTTGTAATGTTTTCCAAGCTGTATATGGCTTGATAGGCACGAGAGGTCGAGAGCTGATTTAACCAATATGGCAATATCTTATTTCATTTTGTGACAGGTCCGATTTCTTACAAAAAATATACCATCCCAACATTGATAAGGTCTGTGACACCTATGACCTACCACTTTGTTTCAGTATTTGACTACCATTTTACTTCGTGTCTTATAGTTTCAGGTTTCTATCGTGCGTTTAGCTTGGCAGAATATGTCTTGATGTCCTAAAGGACAAATGGAGCCTTGCACTTCAGGTTCGCACCGTGCTCCTGAGGTAAAGTCATTTTTTATAATTATGTTACATATCATCGAAAATATTAAATATGTCATGTGTATGTTGACTGCTGAGTTATGGACTTGTAGCATTCAAGCCCTTCTAAGTGCTCCAAACCCTGACGATCCCTTGTCCAGAGAATGTAGCAAAGCACAGGAAATCAAACGAAACAGAAGCTGTGGAAACAGGTAAATATTGTAGTTGTTAAGTCTTTAATTTGTTAATGAAAAACTGAAGTGATAAGGGTCCGGGATTGATACCCTTTTTGTTTCTTTACAGCAAAGGAGTGGACACATTTGTATGCAAGTGGCACCTAACGCCTAACGGACATACAACAAACAAAGATAACAATTGGTACTTGTATTACCAGAAATTCAATGTCGTGATTACTCCATTCACTAACTTTTTGGTCCCAATGTATATGTACATCTTTTATTCTAAGTGTTCAGTAATGGAAGAGCCAACCAAGTGCTTTTCAAGGTCTTTGTCATATTACCTTTTCTTCTTTATTTCTTTTGGCTTCTTCCGGGGACAGATCAATTATTGCATTTATACTGGAAAAGTACGGCACGCTATGTCTCAACAATTCCTTTGACTCTAATACGTGTAGCTTGCGCTGATTGATACACGATTGAATCAAAACCACACCAACCCAATCTACAGCTATAACTATACTTGAAAATGGTGAAACACTTCTGCCCAAAAAAAGTTACTGTGTACAACAGCCACAACTACATTGTGATTGTTTTCATAAGTTTGTAGTCCCAGCATGAGGGTCGCGAACCAGAGCTCACTCGTTTTACTTGTTGTCAGCGAGTGACTTAAGCATAATGGACACGTCGTAGTGATTGGTGAATGGAATGGGGAGACAATAACGTAAAAGATGCTCTAACGACTTAGCTGGTAGGATGTCGGTAAGGGCATGTAATCGTGTTCTTGTTGACAAAAGCTCTAATGTAACATGTAAGCATTAGGACCTTTGAAAACGAATGAACCAACATTACTGATGAAACCGACCACTTATCTAAATTGCTAGCCAAATAAATGAGAATGTATGAAATGACAAATGACGAACCCGTGCAGCAGCAAGTGACAAATTTAGGGTATACTTTGATTTCACAACACAACCATTTAAATACAAAAATTGATTGTTTGACATATTGGAATTGTTGGTGCAATGAGTTTTCCGGATGTGACACAACGTGATATTTGACAATTTGAAATATAATAAACAAACATGTGAGCAAAAATTAAAACAAGAAGAAAAAGAAAATAAAAACATATTTGACGATGTATTATTATGCAACAAAACAATATCCTCGATCTGTAGACCAACCATGTTAGCGTGGTGTCACGGAGTCATCTTTTAGACCTGGCGTCTTTACATCGATAAAAACCAACCATGCATGTCACGAATATTAGAGGTTCTTTGGTTTCGTCCTACCTTTAAATCATCACGGAGCGCCCTAACTCTCCTAACAGTGTATTGTCATATCGAGTCTCTACTCGTGGCACGTACTACACCATTACCGTTAGGGTACTCAATCAAGACAAACAGGAATAAACCAGGAACCCTCGCATTCATGTACGCCTTCCAAAAAGAACTCGACCTTCAAATTGACTCGTGACATTCTCCCACCACCAATTCATGCACGACCTCGTGCATGGTCATTCATATCAACGAACTACTACTCAATGATATTGGCTTTACTCTGGCTTCATGGCTTAAAGGGCCACTCGACATTCAACTCTTTGGGTCCTAGCGTGCAGCGACTACACATTAGTCAATTACTCTTTCTGGCGACATAAGATCCAGCGTGCGGTGACTGTCATCCACCATTTTGATTGGTCGATTCCTCTCTTTGGATTCCATCAATGTGATATTACGAACCCCACACAACATCATATCGACTCTTCACTATCCAGAGAACTCTTTCCGCCTCCTTTGCATAGCCACATACTTTTAAGAACTTTTGGGAGAACAACTTGAACGATTCTGCTTCGGTCTGACTTGGCTTTGATACCACTTGTCATGGAGTCGTCCTTTCGACCCTGCGTGGCGACCTTACACCGATAAGGACCAACCATCCATCTAGCGTATAATAGAGGTTCACTGGTTTCGTCCTGCCTTGGACTCATTAGAGAAGCGGGCCCAACTCTCTACCAGTATAGTGCCATATTGAATCTCTACTCGTGACACGTACTACACCCTTACCGTTGAGGTACTCCAATAATACCAACATGATTAAACTAAGAACCCTCGCGTTCATGTACGCCTTCCAAGCAGAATCAGACCTTTAGAATTTGGCTCGTGGCAAAAGGGTGTCCAAAAAACTAAAAGAACCTAAGAATTCTACTGGTATCCACTAGGAACCGAACTGTATATTAGAGCCATCGTTCGATTCTTAGCTCCTAAAATTCCAACTTTTTGGTTCTCGAAATGATACAGAGCGGAATCGTCTGGCTCACGTACTTCCCCAAAAAAACCAACTATTTAGAGTACATAAAACTTAATAGCGCTTGTTTGGGAGAATGTAACAAGCATCCTTCTAAGGAAAAAAGTACTAAGTACTAAGTTGTAACAAAAAATATAAAACTAAAAACCAATAATAAATTAAAAACTCTAATCTTTTATCAATTCAAAAATGCGTGTTTTTTTATACTTTTGAACAATTATACACTTATATTTTGACCTTCGTGTTTTTGTTTATATTAATTTAAACGACGGTAATTATTGAAACGATTTGCATTGTTAGAAATATTTTATTGTGCGCTTCTATTGTTATAACATGTATTTTACGAGTGATATACAACAAAAAAAAAGTGAAGTTTAAACACTTTGGTACTCTTCGGGCATTACCGAAAATTCTCGTACAGAAACCAAAGCAAAGATCTTGGGACGGTTCTTGTAAAGCAACTTATTGTGCTTTTATTCCAGCCAACAAAGCTCCATCTAATCTGTTGAGACGCTTCTTAGTTCCACATTTTTCTTATTTTTCATTTCTCGATTTTAATTTGATCTGGTTCCATTATCATAACCAGGATAGATGTGGCTCGCTTAATAGATGTGGCTCGTTTAGGTCGGCCCTCTTCAAGAGCCCGAGTCATAACATTACTCACTCGGAACCACCTTGTCATCAAGGTGTTGTCTAAAAATCCTGATTCTAGGATCCCATATTCTTTTTTGAGACCAACTTTGTGACACCAACATATCTATCTTTGGACTCCAAGCAACCTAAGACATCGTATATCATGCATTGCAACAGTTTGCGGTTGATTATCCCCTAGTGGCAACATCTTCAATTTCTTATCACAACCACCATCTTCCTTGCCGAGCTCAAAACCCGTTAATCATGATAAATGAATGCCTTTCCCACAAAAGCATTAACTTTCAGGTTGAAACACTAGTTATCCTAAGAAGTAGTGATTGAAGGATTAACTTTTGGGCTGAAACACAATCTTGATATGTCATCACGTGAGTATGCACAAACTTAGCAGACTCAACATCAAACCTATCTTGACGCCCATGTTTTTTAGATGTAGAAACCCTATGTGACAACCATGGTTTTGGGGTTCGTCACTTAGACTATAGTTTAAGGTGTTTTGTGCAAATATGTGCTTTTATGTGCTTATGTGTTTATGTTGTGTGTTTGGAGTGAGGTTTGGATATCGTTTATGGGTATATGGTACTCATAAGTAAATCGAGGAACGTTTATTTCATGTTCATGAGCTCACAAGTTAGTGAATATGAAATGAGATGGTGTTATTTTGTGGCTTTACGTATACGTATATGCATTATTAGAAAATCGTATTTTTACGATTCAGAGTTTGCATTTAGGTGTCTCGGATGAGGTATTTAGTCACGAGAATAATTTACGGGATGGTTTTAAGTCATTTAGGCCTTAGTTATATAGTTTATTTCATATTCTAAGAGTTTTTATAAAAATGTATATTTTTACGTTTTTTACGGTATACGCGTAAAAACTGACTAGTTTTACGGTTTAGAGGTTTCCGAGGCTTTAGGAGTAAATTAAGGTATTATTAATAATATATTAATAAGTAATAAAAAGAAAAAAATATAAAAATACATATAATAGTCGGTTTTGGGATGCAAGAAAGAAAAAGAAAAGGGAAAAAAAAGAAAATGGGGAACCAGAATTTTGTAATGGGCCAAGGACTTGTTAGGAAATTATATAAAAACTTTTTATTAACCAAAAACATTCATAAAATCCCCGGAGATCAAGCTTAAGTCGAAATCCATGGAGTCTATTTAGGGTTTTCATATTTTTCTTGTCTTCCATTAATTCTAAGGTAAAAATCTTCAATCTCTTTTTAATTAAATTGTTTTTAATTATTTTTAATCATTATATGATGGATCTAGGTTAGTGTTTATTACAAAATCTGTAATTTAATGTTATCACAATGATATAGACATGATTTAGAATAATTAGGGTTAATGATTAAACATGATGAGGGTAATTAATTTGGTTAATTATGTTAAATTCGTTTTTAAAAATTGGGCAGAATTTTTGGGTCATTGTTTTGATCATATCTAAAGTTTTACAAACTTTTAATTTTCTAATCTTATGTCCATGGAAAGGTAATTGAGTTGGCTTTCAAATGCAAGAAACGAGAACTAAATTGAAGGTCTTAAAGTGGGTAAAAAACCGGTTACATTAGTCGGGTGTCAAAACAGTTTTTGGATCAGCCTGTTTTCTTTTTATTTTTTGAATTGTTTGGGATACTTAGGGTTATATTGGAACCTTCAAACGTACATGAGACTTAGATTATATATTAAATAAAATATCTAGAGGAGGTCCAAAGAAATGGGTTAAGGTAAGACCATCTGATCATAACAAACTTTTTATATGTTCAAAATCAGTGAATTCTGGATAGGTAAAAGTATATATATATATATATATATATATATATATATATATATATATATATATATATATATATATATATATATATATATATATATATATATATATATATATATATATATATATATATATATATATATATATATATATATATATATATATATATATATATATATATATATATATATATATATATATGGAGGCCTTAACAGTGTCTTCAAGGTTGCGGCCAAAGGGGAGAGTTAGCTAACACATGTAAGGGCATAGGGTTTCTTTTACAGAGGAAGTTGATTTGGTTAAGGGGGTGTTCGACCCATGGTTTAAGGTATGAAAAACGGGACTGTTTTGGGTTAAATATTAACGAGGCGAGTTATGAACTAAACTAAGTTAAGGGCTTTATCGAGGGGTGTCATGAGATGCATATGGCATATATATGGGGTTAAGTTGTAGGACAAGGTTAGATATCCATCATAGATTGATGAGCCATTTTGGTATGTGGTTCATGTCTTGATTGTATACGTTTGTGTGTTTAGATTTTGCTAGAGTGCGGGTACTTGGATAAGCAGTTCAGGTGAGTTTCATAGTCCCATATCTTTTAATGATTTTGACTTCTAGATGAGATGGAAGAGACACTCGTTATGGTTTTGTAAATTGTTGTTGTGAATGTTTTATGATTGGTGATGGACTTGTGTGTACTTATGTGATTAACTGCTGATTGATTCATGATTGTTTTGTGATTTGACTTCGTACCAAGGAGATGTTGACAAGGCGGGGCCTTGGGATTGGTTCATAGGTGTGTATGTACGCCTATGGAACCATGGTGTTTGGTAAGGCTGGGAGCCTTGGAGTTGGTTTGGTATAATTAATCTTGAATGTTAGTTGCTAATGCACATTTGTAACACATTGTCCATATATTTTTATTGTTGGTGGTTCTTCATAGCTTATATTATAACTGATTTGGCGTTGGAGTCTAAACCTATGACTCTCACCAACTTTATGTTGACGTGTTTTAGTGTCTCTTTCAGGTGATAATGTGATTAAGCGTGAGAATAGGAGTGGCTAGCTAGGATGCTTAGGATTGCATTAGAGGAACCCCCTTTCCTCTTAGTATTTACTTATGTTTGAATAAGTGATACTTTGTAGACACCTATATGTTTGTTATTTGTTAATTGTATGTCTTTGGTAAGAAGTAGACTTGTTACCTACTTACCTAGACGCCTGCATTGTTTGAGATATTTTCATGACATTGTGTCACCATTTATGATATTTCCATTTCATTTAGTTATCTCTATAGAAACGCTATTGTTGTGATGATATCCATACGTCGCGCCCCATATTCCGCCATGGTGGGGTGTGACACCCTACTTGTTTTGACAACTTCCTCCTTGTTCAAATTAGGGATAGTTGTTTTCTCAAGACTTTGAACTTGTAACCTTGTGTTAAGGTCGTTAGGCTTGGTGGTGGCCGTGGTAGCTCTTTCGTTTTCAAAACGAGCCTTAGTGACCTGGGATAAGGTGAAGGCTTCTCCTCAAGTTGCAGGCCTTAACTTCAACAATTCCTAAAGTTGTAGGTCCGTAAAGCATGCATCCGTTGCACGTGCTAATGAAAAAGATGCGCTTAAAATTATGGGTTTGACCTTAACGGTTCACATTGTAGAGCCAGTTTAAGTCCAGAGATAATTAAACAATTTAAGTAGGTTTTTATATTTTCCCGTTACTCGATTTATAAGTATCTCAAATTCACTCTTATATTCGACCACTGTACCCATTTGCAAGAGTTTTGATAGTGCGTCCCGATGCCATGAACAGTAACTCGGAAAAACAGTAATTTTTTTACTAATGAATAATATCGGTAGAGGTAAATAGTGATTGATGAATATTAACTTGTTTTATTTGAACCCTAAATCAACAGCACTCTCAATGAGGACTCTCAAAAAAAGTACCAAATGATACGACATGATTAAGATTGTATCGATAGTAGCACCACTTTATGTGTGTGCTTGCTCTTTAAGAAAAAAGAGAAACTTAGAGATATTTTGATCTTTAACTTGACTGATTTATAATAATAATGACACGGTATTTATATAGAGTGGCATAACCCTTGTAATGGAACCGTAATCCTATGATGACTCGATTTACTAATGGCATGGTTGTCAAGATCCTGATTTTGATATTAGGATCTTATGATTTTACGATTTTGGAAAGCAAAAACGATCTAAATCCTACATATGATTTTTGCATTCTTAGGATCTTTTAGAATCCTGATATACCATGGGATTTAGAATCTACTACCATCCGATCTTACTTTTTTCGAACTACAAATTAAAAAGTTACAAATTTACATGTAATGTTTCCTATAATCTAAAATACAACATGTTAATCTTCTTATACGTTTAATAATAATTATTAACGACACCATTCTTAAAAACATTCATATAATTTTTGTGTTTACGATGTATAATAATTTGTATATTTGTATAATATTACAAATACTATTAAAAAAATGACAATATAGCAGAATTTTATAATTTTCATCTGAATTTACAATTTCGATTTTGCAAAAACGAAACCTACCTTATGTGGGAATCTTGATGTTGAAAATCTTGTCTTATGGACCTAAGTTGAATTGAACAAATAAGATACGTATATGACTAGGTCATAACATATAGTCTTCACTCTTCATGCCAAACTGAAATAATAGTGATCGTTTAGACCGACCTTTTCAAAAGTCCGAGTCGTAACACATAAACACGGTCCCCTCTCTATAATGTATACCACTCTACCTTTGACTTTCTATTGTTAATTGACTTAATTCCATTCAAAGTTTCAAACTCGTTTAAATTCGTAGTTTCGGACTCTTTCTAGTTGAAAAACTTGATATCATTTGGTCCATCCATTACTGATTCATTCATGGATTGTTTGAACCTTTTTAGGTCTTGTGAACAATGCTGATGTTGAAGTAATGAAAGGCCTTGCACTCGATCTACAACACAAATTTCTATAGGTTTTTAATCTAACATATACATGGTATGAAGTGATCATTAAAGATCATTGACATAATAGCAATTTTTGTGTTTTGGTATCGGCGTAAGCCGTAAGGGCATCCACAATGGAGTTATATTATTCGCACAATAGGTGTTGATTCATCATCTAATGGGTTGTGGAAAGCCCATGTCATCAGTTCGTATAATATTCGTATGTCTCTGAAGACACAACTATTATATCCTGACACAAAGTACTTTATATATATTTAATTGATATTGCTTACTATTTTAATGTTAGTCAATTTATTTATAGCTTCTGATTGGTTTTGGTATATGGCTCTCAGAATGTATTACACTTCATGAGATTGAATGCATTGTGTGAGATTTGGGTAATATGATACAATACTAAGTTGGCAATGATGTGGCACTCTATTGAACTAAAACAAATGTAATGCATTGGAGATGCCCTAAGTAAGATGATCTGTGTCAAACATCATCATGTTTCACAGTATATCGCGTTTTATTTCGGCCTAAATTCTGAGTTTTTTTTCTTTTTGCTGCACATAATCATTCCACTTTAACAAAAAATGTACACAAGACATGAAAACAAAGAAGACTTAAACATTATGTGACTAACTTTTTGTTGTTTCATGAATCAATTCAACAACACCGACCATAAAATTACTGGTTTGAAAACTAGATATATTTATAGAAACAATAATTTAATGTATGAGAAACCTAGAAATGTGAAAACCAAAAACATGAAAATGGGGACCAACACCCATAAAGAATCTTTGAAATAAAATGGCAGTATTTAATGGATGGTGTAAAGTGTAGTAAACTGTAAATGGTGGAGGAGGCCATGGTTTTCTTCAAGTGGTTTTGCCCCCATTCATTGCATTCACATGTCTTTGACAACCTTATTCTTTAGTGCCCTTCACATGTTTTACTTTTTTCAAGATGAACATGGTTAACATACCCTTTATTTGACTTTTATCCACACTCTGAAAATTCCTTCAATTTTAACAGATGTTTTTAAAATTTTCACCGGTTGAATCGGTTGAATCAGAAACCAATTCAGAAATAAGGTTTTTTGTTGATAGGTAGGATGTGATCGGATTTTTACTTGTTTGAAAATTGGATTGAACCACCGATTTCTTTTTTAACCATTTTGATATACCCAGTCAAGTTATAACTTTTTCTTTTCACACAAACATCGATTTTACCACAATCCGTACCCTAAAAGGTTAAACTCATTGACCTCTTAATCGTTACACATACACAAGGTTAGATAAAGTCATGGGGCTTCACAATTTTGGGGCTTAAAGCCATAGCTCTACTAGCCTCGTCTTTGAGCCACCATTGTCTAACTTAATACGTAGTATTAGATTAACATTGAAAAGAAACTACTCCGTAATGGCTATGATAAGCAAATCGCCCCCTAACCATCTTACCCTTGTTTGCAAACATAGCATCATATAGACAAAAACCATCACATGACAAAAGATAAGAATTTTATTAATGTAATAGGTTTAGCTAAAAGACCCCATTAAGCATATAACTAATACAAGTACAACAACAAATTTCTTCCTCCAAACTTCTCTTTTTTAACTTCTTGTATACATCTTCACAAATATACACACATATAGGGCAACTCCATATCTTGACCAAGACAATGGGGCCCAATTGTAATTACATTGGTACATGCTTTATCTCAAATGGGAAGAAGACACCAAAGGTAAGGGGAGGATAGGGATATGATCAAAGGGTGAAATGGGGATTCTAATAAAGCTAAAATGTTGATGTGAAAAGAATGAATAGTGGTAAACTGGTAACTGTGGGGTGGGGGTAAATGAATGGAATTTATAAGTTTAACAACTATAAAGATTATGGTAAAATACTAATCTAACCCTCTCTGATTCCCACTAGCAATGGCTTTGAGGTATTGGCTCTTAATGATGATATTATTGTGTTTTTTCTATGTAGTTGTGATACAGCAGCAACTGATAGCGGAAGGCGGGATATATAATATGGGAGTACAAAACTTAGCAGCTGCAACCGATAATTGTTTGTTTCCTTTAGTAAATGTAGTGGCGGACAGCAGACTCCAACACTTCTCGACATGGGCATACCATTTCCTTCATTCGGTTGCCCTTTTTGTAAATTTTGATTGTTGGTACTGTCCTAACATTCTCGACATGTGCAACGGCTGGGCTCTCTTCAGTGTCGACCTTTACATTAAAGAAAATAATCATTGAACAAATGAACACAATCCCTTATTTTTGTTTCCACAAAAAGGTTGCAAGAATCACATTTCTACATGTGCATATAATTCCCTCATGTGTCTGCACTTGTAAATGCTTCCCATTATAAAAATCATAACTTGTTACTGTATCATTTTCTTTGTTCTTTTATATGGCACACTAAGCATAAAAAGACACGGTCTTCGTTCATACCTTTAAAAAGTTTATAGACGGATAGCGGGTGCATAATGTGTCAAGGAATGAAGATATCTGCTTGCATTGAAGATCAGATGTTGTTTTGAACAAAACAACAGAAGCTCCTGCATTCAATACATATATGTAATTACAAATGTTCAAAACCTTTAGCAAGAAAAATTTTAATAGTAAAGAACAAACCAGTCGAAGCAACTGCAGCATTGAACTGCTCAAGACCCGTAATAGTTTCAACTTCACCACCAAATTTCATATTATACACTTCTTCTCCTAGTGATTTCTTCAATGCCACTTGGGCATGGAATAAAGATTCAGTAATATCGTTATTATCTGGAAGCTCTCGTCTCAAAACATCATAATCTTTCACCGATTCGGCCCACCTTTCGAGCTGTAATTCAAAAAAATCCCAATTAAGTTCAAAGGTCTGAACGCAATAAAGATATGATTTTTGGAATATAAAGAATAAAACAGAGTATTGGTGTATACCTTAGTATATGTCGCGGCTCTTCGAAGAAGTGCTTTCGTATAATTTGGATGAAAAAGAAGCGCTTGATTGCAATCATCCAGAGATCTTTCGAACTGCCCGAGCTTAAACCAACAAGCTGCGCGATTACAATATATAATTGGATTCGTGGGATCAAACTTGAGCCCTTCACCATAAGCCAAACAAGCCTCTGTAAATCTTTCTGATTTAAACAAATCATTGCCACGAGCGCGGGCTCTAGTTAACGACCTTATATTCTGAAGCAAAACCGCTACCTCAACGTTTCTTGGATCAATCTGTCCAGATTTCTCAATAGATGCAACAGCGTTCTCAAACCTTAACAAAAATGTAAAACAAAATCTCATTTTTAACTTTTCCCACACGTAAAAACGGTTGAACATTAGAATTTTTAATGTGAACACCCACAAACTCACCTTCCCAGTGTCATGTCTATATGAGCACGAACGAACAAAAGGTATGCCTCAGAAAGCATCCCAAAAAACTTCACTTGGAAGCAGGACGGGCTACTTGATGCCTCGAATTTAGGTAAATTCAAAAGGATCAAATCTGCATCATCTAATTTATGGAGCTTCAATAGTGCTTCAGCTTTGCAGGCAAATAGCTAAAAGTTTGATATTAACACATTCAGTTTTAACAGAATCACGCTAATGATCAAATACTTTATTTCATCTCAAAGTTAATTTAGTTATACCTGTGGACAAGCATCTGATCCAGACGAGATAGCAGCATCACTTTCCCTTATCACACCACTCCAGTCACGGACCCTCCTAGAGTCGGTACACTTACTTAAGTGCTTCTCAACTACTTGCAACTTTTGAACCTCTTTCGGGTCCGGTTGGTACCCTTGAAAATAAAGGTGTTTCCTTGCACTTTCAACCTGTCCTAAACTGTCATTGCTTACATTAATCATACTCACTTAATCTAAAACTCAAGAACTCAAATAATTAAACAAAAACACAATGGGCAACAAAAATAAAAACTTTATGATCATAAACTTAATTACGCACCTAATCAGAAGCGAACCTAATCGATGATGAACTCGGACATAACAAGAATCCAATCTAATAGCTTCTTCACATCCTTTAACTGCTTCACTAAATCTTTTCATACCAATCAACGCAGCTGCACGGTTACAATGATAAGCTGCAGTCACACGCGATATCGCAATAGCTTTATCATAACAGCTTATTGCCTCTAAAAAATGACCTTTTTTATACTCTTCATTTCCCAGCTTATTGAAATCTTGTCCATCTAATAAAGTCAACTTCTTTGACTTTGATTTACTACTCACACTCATTATACTCCCATGCCCATAGTTACCACTTCCTAAACTTAACACATCCGGTTTACTACTCCGGTTCACCATCATCCCGGTTCTCAGAACTCGACCAGACCCACATATGTTTCCTGCCGGAAGCACATTCACAGGTGATGACGTGGCATTACTATCAACCGACATTTCGCCGGAATGTGCATGAGCTTTGTTCCCGGTTCGACCAGAAACCGACCCGGATGAGCTGGACCCGCTGCTGGCAGCTGGTTGAGGTCTTAAAGGGGAAATGGGTGAACCGGAGCCTCGAGAAATGACCTGAACCGGGGTTTTTTTGAAATTTGGAGATTGACCCAGATCAAGTTCTCGGAAATCAGGCTTATTGGTGTCATCGCCGTTGTCTAGAAGTGGGTGACAGAGATGATCGGAAAATGAGGGTTCCGGTGTACCGGAAGGCGACATTTGTGAAAAAAGTTTTTGTTTTTAAATAAAACGTTGTGTTTATTTTTGGGTTTTAACTTTTAAGTAGTAATAGTAATGAGTTTGGTTAAAGTTTATAAAATATACGTAGTACAACTAACTATTTATAAAAGGAAAGAAATAGTATAAAAGACATATTGGGAAATGAAAATTTAATAAAAAGATAAAGAGAGAAAAAGATGAGGATCTCGTGAATTTAAAGGAACAAGCAAAGAATGAAGAATGTGAAATGAGAGAAAGAAGAAAGAAATGATGTACCGTATTATTTTTAAACGTCCTAAACTAATACTTCAGTCTAAAAATAGATAAAAAAAATTAGATTAAGTTTATCATATCACCTCCACTTAAGGGTATTATTATAAACAATAAAAAAGTTGTAAACTAATTTATTAAAGGTAAAATTATCATTATATAAAAAGTAAGAGAGAAAGCTGAAAAAGTGATGTTTTTATTAAACTGCGTGTTTTTTGTCGGTAGATTATTCTTATAGGACGGAGGGAGTACTATACTTCTACAGTTCTTCTTATAATGTGTGCCCAAATTGGTGCCCTGTGTGTTACATGTAAGAACATGTATACGTAAATAAGATATGTTCGAAAATCGTTTCGAGCCTTTGGACACGCACGCGTTACGTAAAATAATTATATGTTAATATATTATGTGTAATATATTAATTAGTGAGAAGCTATTACGCACATTAATTAATTAGTTAGTTAACGGAATTTGACAAGTAAAAATTTAACTATAAAAATTAATATGTAAAACATATAAAAGGTAATTGAATTAATTCATTTTTCTCTTTTGACTTAAGTATTGTTTCCTAATTAATTTAGAAACCGACTTTTGCATGTGTATAAATAATGAGATATTATCATTATATGATCCGTGTGATAGATACCAAAAGCAACTGTTACTATTCTCGTTTGTGGTGCGATCAACTCCAACATTAAATTGTTAGTTTTGTGTTTATTTGTTTTAAACAAATATTAGTTAGCTTTATTTTTATTAGTACTAGTACACTTAATTGTTTGATATTATTTGCTAGAACGTATTGTGTGCGTGTTTTTAGAGAGATCATTTTTTGATCTTTGTTGGGGTTTTCGTTTATATTGGTTGTTCGATAAAGGTAATTTAATCCATTGCTAAAAGGTACGCAACTCTCTATCGCTTATGTTAATTACTTATCTATACGTGATCCTTATATTCCGTTGCGTACTCGTGTATATTAATATGGTTAATATGGTTAAGGGTTTACTTAAATTTCAACAGTGGCATCACGAGCCGTTCGTATAGGTTTTAATTACATTAAAAAACGAAAGATCTAAAATTGTGTAAACTTACTATGATGTTATTTGAATTATCTTATTTGATGATTAGGTTTTCATAACCCTAATTAGGGTTAATAAAATTAATTAGAAAAACTCTAAGTTGTATGCAATTTTTGTTGATAAACATGATGTTAATTGTTAATTAGTCGTTAATTGTTAAATTATGGTTCGATCCATGGGAATCATGCA
Organism: Glebionis coronaria; assembly: GCA_025667525.1. Lineage (NCBI taxonomy): Eukaryota > Viridiplantae > Streptophyta > Magnoliopsida > Asterales > Asteraceae > Glebionis > Glebionis coronaria. The sequence goes on from CM046876.1 coordinate 75,139,617, forward strand.
AGTTTATCATGGATCATATGTTCTTGATTAATTGATTTAACTGAATTCATGATTGATGTGGTATGCATGAAGTATGTGATTAATTGTTAATTGAATATATGTGTTAGATTAATGTTTATTTGTTTTGCTTTTGATTAGAATTGTTGTATATCATGGTTCAAGCAAAGGGTTTTTCAGAAAAAAATAAAATAAATCAGACTAAAACTATATGAAATTTGATTTTTTATAATCTTGTTCTTGCACGATCATATGTGGCAACAAATGCGGTGGTGGTATGTCTTGGTGGATTCTAACTTTTAGAAAACTAATTGTTTATTTATAAACATGGGTTTTCTATAAAGGTAGTATTATCGAAAATATTAATTGTTAAACTTTGTTTATTTGTAGATGGCAACAAACAATGCCCAAACCAAACAAAACAGTTCGGCTTTCAGGTCGTTGCTTGAGAAGCAACAACTTACTGGTCCTAACTTCAACGAGTGGTTACGCGCGCTCAAACTAGTTGTGCGTGTGGAGAAACTACAGGATGTGTATGACAATCCTATGCCTGACCATCTTGGTGCTACTACTACTAATGAACAATTGGTATAATGGAATGCTCTTTATGATCGTCATAATGAAGTTGCTTGTTTAATGCTTGGAACAATGACTCCATCGCTTTATCAGCAATTTGAACATAAAAGTCCTAAGGACATGATAACTGAGCTCCAAAAGATGTATGGAAAGCCTCCTAGTGTCGAACTACAAAAGTTAGTACACACTTTCCATTCATGCAAGCATGAAGAGGGTCAATCGTTAGCGATTATGTTCTATTGATGAAAAGCTATTTGGATCATTTGACAACTCTCAACTATGTTCTTCCATAAGCTGTCTCTGTCAGCTTGATTCTCAATTCACTTTCAAGTGATTTTGAGGGCTTTGCAAAATTGCAATATGCAAAGCATGGGGAAGACGATTATTGAAGTTCATTCTTTGCTTATTGAATTTGAGAAAGGAGTTAAGAAGAACAAGAATTCAAATTTTGCATCTTCTTCTACACCACAAGTGATGACGATCCAAGGTGGTAGGATCCAGAAGTACAAACCGCAAGGAAGTAAAGCTAACGTTAAAGTTAAGGATAAGGGTCCTAAAAATTCTTATCCTCCTAAACCTAAAAAGCCTCAACCTTATAATAAATAGCATTCGACAAAAGATTCCACATGTCACCACTGTAAAGAGGTTGGACATTGGAAGGAGAATTGTCATGTTTATCTAGCTGAGTTCATGAAAAAGAAGAAGAAAGTTGGATCATCCACTTCTTCAGGTATTTATACTATTGAATTATTTGCTTGTTCTAAAAATTAATGGGTGTATGACACTTGTTATGGTACTAACATTTGTAAGACAAAACAGGGATTTAGAGGAGCAAAGAAGTTGAAGCAAGGTGCTGTCTACTTGTATGTTGGTAACGGCGTTCGTGTTGAAGTAGAAGATCTTGTAAGTTCCGACTTAGTTTTACCTAATGGTTTAATTCTTGTTTTGGATGATTTTCATTATGCACCTACTATAACAAGAGGTTTGGTTTCAGTTTCTTGTTTGCATGATAAAGGATTTATTCTTAAATTTACAGATTCTGATTTGACCGTTTCTTTTAATGATATGATTTATTTTAAGTGTATTTGTGTTAATGGTATTTATGAAATTGATATGCATGATCCTACTTTGCAAATTGTGAATTCAATGTATTCTATTATCAATAAGAATTCTAAAGCAAGTTTAGATTCGACTTATCTTTGGCATTGTCGACTTGCTCATATAAGAAAGAAGCGAATTGAAAAGTTGCAACATGATGGACTTTTGAACTCAACGGATAATGAACCGTTTGATCAATGTGTTTCTTGTATATCGGGCAAGATGACAAGAAAATCCTTTCCGCATAAAACAGAAAAGGTGAAAAATATACTTGGATTAATCCATACCGATGTATGTGGTCCACTTAAACATGTGACAAAGAAAGGTGTTACATACTTCATTAACTTTACTAGTGATGATAGTCGTTAAGGTTATGTTTATTTACTTAAGCATAAACATGAATTCTTTGAAATATCCAAGGTATTCAAGAATGAAGTAGAAAGTCAACTCGGGAAGACTATAAAATACATTCGATCGGATTGTGATGGTGAATATTTAGTAAAAAATTTAAAGATTATATAAAGGTTGGTGGAATTGTCCAACAACTGACTCATCCTTACACGCCACAACAAAATGGTGTTTCTAAGAGGAGAAAGCAAACTTTACTAAACATGGTTAGATCAATGATGAGTCTTTCTACTTTGCTACTATCCTTTTGGGATTATGCTCTAGAGACTGATGTGCGCATTATCAATATGGTTCCAACCAAGAAGGTTGACAAGACTCCATATGAACTATGGCATGAAAAAGTTCCTAACTTGTCTTACTTAAAGGTGTGGGGTTGTGAGGCACATGTGAAACGTCACACGCCTGACAAACTTCAATCAAGATCGTTAAGTGTGTCTTCATAGGTTATTCTAAGGAAACTATGGGTTATTATTTCTACTAGCCACCTGAAAACAAAATAGTTGTTGAGAGGTATGCAGATTTATTTGAAAAGAATCTCATTGTTCAAAAAGAGAATGAGAGGATTGTAGAACTAGAGGATGAATATATTTTACCTTTTGAAACTACTAGCAAACATCCAATTGAGGAAAAATGTCTTGCACCAAATGTAACTCAAGAAGAGGATGTTGTCCCCATTCGTAAATAGAAAAGAACAATCAAAGCACCTAAACGACTATGTCTAAATGTAGAAGTCGAGGAACATAGTTTAGGCGATCTTAATGAACCCACTAATTATAGAGATGCAATATTGGATTCTGAATCCGATAAGTGGATTTTCGCTATGAATGCGGAAATGCAATCTATGGAAGATAATCAAGTCTTGAGACTTGTAGATGTACCACCCAATGCGAAGGTCATAAAGGTTAAATGGATTTACAAGAAGAAGACAGACATGGATGGCATTGTACACACCTTTAAAGCTCGTTTTGTAGCAAAAAGGTTTACACAAACTTATGGTGTTGACTATGAGGAAACCTTTTCTCCTGTTGCAGATTTAAGAGCTATTAGGATTGTCATAGCTATAGCGGCGTACTGTGACTATGAGATATGCGAAATAGATGTAAAAACCACGTTCTTGAATGGTTTCTTAGAAGAAGAAATCTATATGGAACAACCGGAAGGTTTTGTTGATCCTAATCATCCCAGAAAAGTATGTAGGCTTCAAAGATCCATTTATGGACTTAAGCAAGCATCAAGAAGCTGGAATAAAAGATTTGATAAAGAAATCAAAAAGTTTGGTTTTGATAAAAATCTAGATGAGCCATGTTTATATCAAAAAGCTAGTGGGAGTAACGTTATTTTTCTAATCTTGTATGTTGATGACATAATCATTATGTGAAATCATGTTCCAAGTTTACAAGAGGTAAAGACCTATCTTTGGAAGTGTTTTTCTATGAAAGATTTAGGGGAAGCGGCATGTATTCTTGGAATCAAAATCTATAAAGATAGATCAAATCGGTTAATTGGATTAAGTCAAAATGCATATCTTGATAAGATCTTGAAGAAGTATAGTATGGATAATTCCAAGCGAGGTGTCATTCCTATGCAAGTGCAAACTGACTTAAATAAAACACAATGTGATATTACATCTAAAGAGATGAAGCATAAGCAAAATGTTTCTTATGCTTCGGCTGTAGGATCTATTATGTATGTTGTGAGGTGCACAAGACCTGATGTTGCGTTTGAGCAAAATATTACAAGCCGAATTAAGAAAAATCCAGGTGAGAGTCACTGGACTGCTGTGAAAAATATTCTTAAGTATTTAAGACATACTAAGGTCACGTTATTGGTTTATGGTGGAAACCTGAAGCTACTGAGCTGCAAGTTAATTATTATCGTGATGCTGGATTTGAAACCAATAGAGATGATACTAAATCTCAAACTGGGTATGTTTTCGTTTTGAATGGAGGTGGGGTAGTATAGAAGAGCTCCAAGCAAAGTACTACTGCACAGTCTGCCACCGAAGCTGAATATATCGTTGTTTCTAAAGCTACAAAGGAAGTTGTTTGGATAAGGAATTTTATTGGTGGACTTGGCGTAGTTCCTACCAGTGAAGAACCTATTAAGATGTATTATGACAATTTAAGTACAATCATCATAGCTAACGAACCGGGAGTTCAGAGGGACGCCAGACACTACCAAAAGAGATATCACGATGTTCGTGAATGTATTGAATTGGGTGAAATTGATCTAGTTAAAGTTCACACATATAATTATCTAGCAGATCCTTTTACGAAGGCTTTATCTGGTAAAAAGCTTACTCAACATGCTAGGAGCATGGGACTTCGTCCTGCTAGTAGTTTCATGTAACATGTTTTAGTATTTGGATAAAGGATATTGTTAAACAATATTTATTTTATGAATTGAAGTATTGGATATGTTCGTTTTCTTTAAAATTTATTGGTCCTATTATTGCATGTTTAAATCCTTGAATAATATGTTATTCTAAATTGTCTATGTCAATTGATTATATGGGAATATAATTGAATTAACACATATATAAGAGATGGTAATATTTTTAGAATATGCAAGAACGGATCACCAATTCATACAATATCCAAAAGTTGTATATTGGACATCTCCTACTAACAAGTCAATCACTTTATGGATAGCGTATTTAAGTGAAACTTGTAAATGATTTACATTACTAAATCCCTTGACTTGAGATGCAAACAGGTCTTATATATGTGGATGATACTTTTTGCTATAGTTTTAACGCTGTCCTGAATAAGGTAGTAATAGATGTTATAATCATTTGTATCTTGAAGCATCTAAGAGGCACGTGTATTCAAGATGGAATTTGTGTATTCAACTAGGTTTGAAGAATAATGCTACTAGGCCCCTCGTTAATTAATTACATGTTTGTATGTCCATACCCAATGGTAATCTAGATTTGTGTCGATTAGATTGGTAATCTATATTAATTAAGTAATACGAGAAACAGAATAGTTAAAATGGAATGACTTTGATCCATATCCATTAGTAACATGACATTTGAGAAACAAAGAGATTGTAAATGTTTAGTCATTTAAATGTAATTTAAGGGAAACTACACTTGGAGTTTCTGGGAGCATTGGCGGGCTCCAAAAGTGACTTTTCTTGCACCACCTTGATCGAATCTGAAATTCAGGTTTTGCACCAAGGGAGACAGAGTTATTGATATGAGATGGAGTAAAATGATGGTTATGAAAAAGTATATGAAAGATGTGACCCCATGGGTCTTATTTATGATGAAATTGAAGGCATAAACTTTAATGCTTGGCTTGGATTTAAAGGCTTTTACTTGGTGCCAAAGGAGTTCTAGAACACTTCATAGAAGTTTCATGTGCATTCATTAGATGGTTCAAGAATGACTAGTAATAATTTCTACTTGTGGCTCCTCAATCCTGCCTGTGGCTACTGATGAGGAAGAAGCCTATGATGTGAGAACTCGTATTTCTCGGTATTATTTTATTCTTTTATTCATGTTTCTTGAATTTTTCAACATGTTATGTTTTCTTGTATTCTTCATACGTAATTCCCGAGTTCCTTGTTCACTTACCTCGTGGCTTAAGGTGAGTTCATAGCCCCTTTTACTACTTGCACATTGTTTCTAAACGTGGGGTGAGATTTTACATGCTGGAACACATTCATTTAAAACTTTATGCTATCTTGAACATGTATGCTATCCAGAACTTGTATGTTATTCAGAGCTTGTATGTTTTCAAGAACTTGATGATTTCCAACAGTTTTTCATTGATATTATTGCTTTTAGTCTATAGCCCCTAAGTTTCCTCTCTTGATCATGAACCGTTAATTTTCTTGTATTACTTTGTGCTAAGCGCGAATGTTGTGGGTGGATCCATCGGGATTGACAATCCCCGTCTCGTATTACTTTGACGTATTGAATTTGTTTATACTTGAGTATGTAGGCTGAATACTAACTAGAGGAACTTACAATGATTGTTAAGCTTCGGTTCATGAACTAAATAGCAATAATAATGGTTTCAGACTATGGTTAATGTACATAACCATTTTCCCTATTTCTTGTTTTACAAATGAATGCTTGTGTTCCACGACTTTACTGCTATACCTATGAATATCACTCAACTTTGTGTTGACCTTTTTCATGTTTAATCTCAGGTAATAATACTTAGTTTTGCTTGGATGGGAGCCCGTAGGATATTTTCGCAGCTTGGAGATTTCTGTGCTATTTTTAAAGTCTGGTTTTGTTAAAAGCTGTCATAAGTTTATTCTGTATTTTGGTAACTATATGTCACAAAACCATGTTTAAATAATAGATTTATCCGCTTATAAAAAACTATGGGACCCTTTGTTTAAAAACTCTCATGTTTATGATGTAATATATATGTCTTTATTACGTCAACTTTGTGTCAACAGTATTTCATTGTTTCTTGTACCATGACATGGCACCCCCATGTTGCCTACGTGTTTCCTTGCCTGATTTTGGGGGTCTCACAGATTGGTATCAGAGCTATGGTTATAGGGAACTGAGTCGTTTTCAAAACTTAGTCTATAACCGAAAGTTAAAATATTTCATGTTTCTAAGTGTCAAACACAGAATCTGCCATTGTTGTTCTATATCTGCGTGGGTAACTCTCTAATCCTTATTATTTACTTTTAATTATCATGGTAGTATTTCATTTCTTGATTTCATTTTGAAATATTAAATTACCGTAATGACGATAATTACTACCTCTTTCCAAATCCTTTGTGCTTTATGAATTAACATTGGACATTACTTGATTACATATGCCCTTACTGCATTTCTAGAATTCTTCTTCTTGTGAATTGATCTTGTTTCAATAATTTTATATTGTTATGAAATTACATACTTGTATTTGGAGCGCGTATTCTGCCGAATTTTCATACTCACTTTTCTGAGTACTACTGCTATCTTGTTTATGCGTGATACGACCGACCTCATATACTCGTTCGTTTTGAACCGCCTGTTTTTCTCGACTCACTGTTACATGTTGTTTGTATTCTCGTAAATACCATTATTTGGGATTAAATAAGTGTTGCTTTAATTAAACTTCTGATTTTCATTTACTACCGTATGTGTTACCTTCATTGTTTAACTCTTTTAAGATATATATTTAAATATCCAAATTGATTTCCGATCATTTGTGATTGGATGTCTTGAAAAATAGTCTATAGACCATTGTGTAGCTCAATGTGCCTCCGAAAAAGACTAAAGGACATCTTGTGAGTCACACATCTCGAAGCATTCCTTGAATCTGTGTTGAATAATATTGGGTTTTCGTAACCTTGATTGACCTTTACGTCACCATTTTACACGACACTCGTATATCGATTAAATATTTTTTCATTGACCATTCTACGTTTCGACTTCGAATTACAACGTTCGTTTGTACCTTGGAGACACCATCGTCATCTTGTAATTCATATCCTCTAATATGTGGCGATTGTTTGGAATACGATTCTACTTCTATAAACTTGTATCCTCCCCTTTTATTAAACCTCCTCGCTCCAGGAGTGTGACTTGTTATGTTCCATTTCTTTCTCGATATGTTTTGTGTTTTTGGAAAATCACGCCGCCAAGAGACCTTCCTACCTTGCATCTTGAAATCTAAGACATGAATATCATGCGTCGTTTTTGATTTTTTAGCTCATCGTTGGTATTTTTGAACCATTTTTGTACTATATTTTTCTTTATATGCTTAATTATACAACCTATTTTTCGTCTGTATGGAATCCACAAGTCATGTATGTACATAAATTCCGGGTTGTTATGAAGTTTGATTAAATTTCAAGGTGTGTCGAAAAATATACTTTGTGTAGAAGATTTACAGGTAATTTAGCAGTGTCGAGAAAATATTTTTATGAGCTTTAGACTTAAAAATATGTTTCTACTTGTTGAGACGTTCATTTAGACATAAAATTTGACCCGTAACTCTTAAAAATGAGCACGTTACGCTTAGTTGAAATTTGTAAAATTTAAGAACTTATTTTCTGTGTATATGGAAATTTACTGCTGATACAGAATCTCGCAGGGATATTTAGGTCATTTTACATTAGGTTTCAGGTCTCGCTAAAACTAGAAAGTTGTTCAAAACATCGTTTTACACCAAATTGATTTAGACTTCGAGTCTTGAAAATGTCATTTAGCGAGTAAACTGGTCTGGTCAGGCCCAAAAGTCAAACTTAAAAGTAAAAGCTGGTAGAATTTAAAAATATGGTTTGAAGCATTTTTAAGTTCGTTTGAGCTCGTAAAACTTTAACGAATGAGATTATACAACTACCAAACATTTATTGCGTTTGAAAACGTTTAAAAATAGTAACTTTGAGTGCGGGTTATATATATATATATATATATATATATATATATATATATATATAGTGACAATCACAAGTCATATCCGTCCATCGGGTGAAAGAATATGATTTCACTATTTTGTAATGCATTTCTATCAGCAGTCTAGACCCAAATCACAAAGGGGTAATAGGACAAGAAGTGTGTCGACTCATTGTTCCACAAGTACTAAAACAATGTGAGAAAGATTTGTGCTAATTTTCAATGTTGGTCAACGACAATACTATAATATTATAAATAAAGGTGAGAAATTTTAACTATTATACTATAATATTCTAATATAATTTATTATAATATTATAAAAATATTATATTATAATTAAAACTTTATAATTTTTATAATATATTATAATATCTTTAAAATACTTTTAAAATTTTAAAATATTATAATATTATAATAATTTTAAAATATAATATTATAAATTTTAAAAATATAAAAATTTATAATATTATAATATTATCATATTTTTAAAATTTTAAAATATTTTTAAAACTTTTATATAATAAAGTTTTAAATATAAAAGTATTATATTCTTATAACATAATTTTTTGGTTAACCAATAATAATAAATTATAATATAATATTTTTGATGTGTTATTTTTAGAATTGATCATATATCCACTTAATAGCTAATAAGTTTAATCGTGACTCGTAAATACAAAAAAATTAATATTAATAAATTTAAAAAATCCTTTTATAAGTTCAAATTGAAAAATCTAATACAATTCATATCAAGTAATAGTGCATTATAGATTGTATTATAAATAAAAATTAATAAATAACGCTATACATAGAAAAACATACCAAAAATTAAAAACAAACATAAAAAATTACTTTAGTAAATGAAAAACTTAAACAACAAATACAAGACATGAATAATACATTAATATAAAACTATACTAAAAGATAAATATAAAACAAATATTTACATAACAAAATTTTTTTAATGATAATCAGAAGTCATACCCGTCCATCGGACGGGTTTTGCAACTAGTATATATATATATATATATATATATATATATATATATATATATATATATATATATATATATATATATATATATATATATATATATATATATATATATATATATATATATATATATATATATATATATATATATATATATATATATATATATATATATATATATATATATATATATATAATATATATATATATATATATATATATATATATATATATATATATATATATATATATTATATATATATATATATATATATATATATATATATATATATATATATATATATATATATATATATATATATATATATATATATATATATATATATATATATATATATATATATATATATATATATATATATATATATATATATATATATATATATATATATATATATATATATAATTATATATATATCGTGAACTTTGATATTTGGATAACACATTTAATGAACTAGTTTTGTCGAAAAAGTTGTGCATTTTTATGCTTCACTTCTAACGTGTTAAATTCCTAAACTTTTGAGATTCGAAAACTTTCCTAATATAGAAACTTTCCAAAAATCGAAATATTTCGGGTTAGTTGTATAATTCGAGAACTGATACTCTACTTTCTTAAAAGAATGTTTATGTCAAATAAATTACGATGTATTTTCACAAATTGTTCGACGTTGGTCTTATAAAGAATTCTTCTAACATTAAAATTGTTGATTTAAATATTTAGCCAGTTACTTACTTGTGAAAAGTTTCATGAATCATTTTAAATACAAATGACATTATACACATATTTTAAACCATATGACATATAATACTAGTTTGACGAAGCTGAGCATCGCATTGCTAGTCTTAAATTATGCATGGCCTGATCACCTATGCATAATTTAGAAGGAGCCATGCGAGGCCGAATAGTAGTCACCTTAAATATTTGGCCAAGAACCAACTTTTTACTTGTGTTTCTAAAAAAAGTTAGATAAATTAAAATTTTGAAAACTTTTACATATTATGCGAGTAGCGCCCGTTCGTAGCATATGCACATGTTTCCTTAACACTTTCTTGAACGAATTACGTGCTTGCAAATACATGTTTCTTTACTAAACGATATTTGTTCTACCTATTACCACTCGTCTAATTACCAACCATTGATACCAGACTTGAAAGTTTCAATGTTGTTATGCTTCTATATCAACCAACCTTATCTATCTATTTTGGTAGACCTTCGAAACGTCTCCGGACGCGGATAATGATTTATGACTGGACGTGAATGATAATTTCGTGTATTTGTCATGATGTGCGTTAGACTCTATCGTCTTGAAATTCATTCGTGTGAACCATGTGACGATTTCTCCCTCTCATTGCTAATGTTGTTCATTTTACTGAAATTACTCTCAAGTGACTTCTTAAGAATTTTCTTTGATTCGAAAATTTATTTTGTGGCTTTTCTATTTCCATCGTGTATTGACCACCGAGAACTTAATAAGCCGTTGTTGGTGACGCCAACTGAACTCAAGAAGTGATGACTTGCTATAATCCTTTGTTTATTATTATTTTTATCATCGACGCCTCTATTCTATCATGCTCGTTAAGAAATTGGTACGAATTTTGTTTTATTCCCTCCTGTCATTGCTTGCATACTAATTGTTGACTACTATTCGTTTCATATTCGTTTCATATTCGTTTGCTATCTTGTCACCTGTTGATGCAAAAGTTGGGGTAGACTAAGCTTAACCCAAATTAGGCTTAACTTGGGGTCTTGTGGACTCCGGCTCTCGCACCAAGTGAAACTTGCTTTAGGACCCTGCGCACTAAACAGACACCGTTAGGCTTACCATGGGTTTGTGACCCACGATTAGACTCCGGCGTGAGAGTAAGTAATCGGTTTGAGTATATTAGTGTTTAGGGTATTGTGTGTATCATACCTTTGTGGAACCGAAGGGGTTCCTTATATACTCGAGAGAGTCCAGTCTGGACTCCCTGTTCTTGCGGCCTAAGGAAGAGATAATGACTCAAAATAGCTTGATCTTCATTATCCAACTAAGGCAAGTGTATATCCCTTTTCCTTAGGCGAATATAACTATAATATAAGTTATATTCAGTCTGATCCTGTCGCACTACGACGAGGACTTGGCTAAGTAATCAACCTCTTGTGCGACAGCGGCTTACCGGGCTTTATGGGCTATGTGCGCACATCGCACAAGTATCCAATCCATTCTTGATGGATGTGGGTAGTACCCGTGAGTCGGACTATCCAACCCGACTAGGGACTATGCGTCATCATGTCCCCCAGTCTAGTGGTCGTAGGTCCAATCCGCGGCTACTAGACTATAATCAAACCCAAACAATCGCATAGTCCAAGCATAAACTTAGAGTTTAAACATTCCCGCCAAGAAGACAAACATCCCCATTTCACCTAACCTCCTTGGTACTCGGGAAAAGTGCTTGCCACGTCATAGTTACCCGTCCATATTCTACCGTTAGATCTAGCAAGTGGGGGACATGTGGCACACATCTGACCATGAACAGTAAAACTTAGGAAGCCTGTATAAACCCATCACACCTCCGTTTGACTGTTTACCATCTACAAACCTTCAAATCACCATTGACGCCTCCATCATTTACCGTCATCACCAGATCTCTTATTAAGGTAACCCGCGCGACTAACATTTTGTATACACGACACCATGGTGAAACATCTAACCGACATCACGTCAATCTTGACCATTGAGCAGCTAGATCAATTTAATTCTGAGTTCTACATACCCGACTACCTGCACCCAGAAGTCCCCAACCCACAACATAATATAAGTCAGTTCCCCGCAGGGAAGATAGGGTTGTACACCCGTTACTTCGATTACGCAAACCAGCGTATACATATGTCGCGCTTTCTTCTGAGCGTATTAATACACTACGAGACCCACGTCTCCCAACTACATTGCATAGGGGCACCGAAAATTTTGAATTTCGAAATAAACTGCCGCACCCTAGACATAGAACCCACAGTAGATCTCTTTCGTGTATTCTACCAACGGAATTTAGCCAATGGTTGGATGTCTTTTTCTAAGCGAAAGGGTGGTATGCAATGTTTTGATGGAAAGATAGATTCCTTAAGGAATTGGACCGACAGATTCTTCTGGGTCGATGATGTTGCCTTTCCCTTCCACTTTACATTCATGACCCCTGACACCGTGAGGAAGGACCCCCCCTCACCTGGCCCCGACTCTTACAACGCCGCAGATGCAGAGACTCTGAAAAACAACCGCATTCCCGTGCAACCCTATCCGGAGAGTGTGTTAGTCACTCTAGGCCTAAGCCGCGCAGTCATCTGTGGCGAGCACATGGTAATAGCCTTCCGCAGAGAAAGTGGCCAGGGTTAGTAGTCCTTCCCGCCTTCATCATAACGTTCTGTAACTACCATCGCATATTAGAAGACTAAAATATGTTCCCCTTTGTTCTGTTTGCTTCCTTTCGCAGTTATGGATGTTCTTGACCTTGTCCGTGGTGCGTTTCCCGAAAATTTAATGGTGTTGACTCGCCCTCAACAAGAAAATGAAGAATCGCTCCGTGATTGGGCGAAGAAGAATACCATAGACCTAGAGATTGAGGAGCCGTCGATCGCCCAAGGGAGCGAAGGCACTGGCGCTGACCAACCACCGTCATCTCCACCAATGTAACAGTTAGAACAGCAGCCACCCATACAACAACAACCACCACCATTTTTCAGCTCCTCACTGTCTTCAGATGAGTATACCAGAGATGCCGAAAAAACCACGGCTGAGTTTGAGGAAGAGGACATTATCTCCTTAGGAAAAAGGCGCAGAAGCCCTCATCATCCCTATACAAATCCGCACGCATCGGGGCTGGTCCCTCCTGGACAGGGGTGCGCACTATAGAGGAAGAGTTTGAGGAGAACCTTTCCAAGACCCCTTCATACACTCCCCCCGCCACTATCAATTTGAGGTAACCATTTTTCTCCTATATGGTAGCGTAAACTATACATTCTTCGCTGCATCTCCATGTGATTATACTTTAAACGTCCGTCTAACCATTACTCTTATACAGCAGCGACGAACAAGAAAAGTTATCTACAAAAGTCAAGACGACACCCTCCCCCCACAAAGAGGATTCATCAGCGGGAGGGGATGCGTTCGCCCAGGATCCTACATTCGCCCCTGACTAGGAGCTCCCTGCATCATCCAACCTCACAAGTGCATTTGACTGCGCAAGCTTTTTAGACAACCTCGTGCCCCCTGGCCGAAAGGTAGTGCTTGAAGGGATGAGTGACTCTGTCCTGGCCGATGAGGCAAGTTATCTGGTAGCGCAGCAGGTGACGCTGACATCGCACCCCAAGAAGAGATACCTGGGGTTGTCTACCAAACTCCATACGACAGAGGAAAAGTTGAGGCAGGTTACTATAGAAAAATCCTCCACTCTCGGCGATATGCAAGAAAAGATAGACCAAGAAGCCGAGAGAGAAAGAAAAGATGTCGCGCTCCTCCATTCCTTAACTCAAGAAAGGAACAGGTTATCTGCCTCCCTGGATGAAGAGCGCGCCCAGCTTCGCCAGATAAAGGCCTCCAACATTGCTGCTATGGGGGCCTTTGAGGAGGGGAAGGATAGGTTTGTTGCTAATGTTGATGCTCTGGGTGCGAGGGTAAAGGAAGATGTAAGCGATCTCAGCTGCCAATTGAAGAGACTGAGTATCGAACCGGATGAGGAGTTGTACCCTCGCTTAATGAAGGAGATAGCCGAGAAGCGGTGGCTAGTGCGCCATGGTCTGCGCCTAGCCGCAATGGTTGCTTTGGAAGACCCCACCTTGCGAGCCTCATTCTCCAAGTCTGTCATAGCCGCCATCAATGAGGGTACTTTAAGACATTCAAGTGTAGAGTTAAACATATTACACCATACGGGCTCTGGCCATTGTTCGATACCCGCCTGGGATTCAAAGACTTTCAAGTGGTCTTCTGGATCCGTCGTGCCATCATAAGTTTTCACGTTTGATGGCATGCGGCGCTTCCTGGTGTCTCCATAATGCTGTATGCGCCTCGTAAAAGAGTTTATCCTGGCTCTCCTCCAAGGTTGTGAGAAGATTTGATCTTCAGAGGAATAACTTGCACGTATACGTTTTTTGGACGGATTATCACTTGATCCTGACAGATTGCCTTCTGAGGATGAAGCATGCTTCGCGCGCTTTGATTCTTCTACCATCTTTTCATGCTTTGCCACCAAAGGGATGAGTGCTTGTAGGTTATGAGCTACATACTCCTCCATCATGCGTGCCTTTGTAGCGTTGACTTCCCATCTCTCCTCTTGGGACGTCTTTCTTTTTTGTTTGTTGGGAGGAGGCTGAGTTGACTCCCATTCGATGCCTTTTTCCCCCACGGTGAGTAGGGGAGTTGAGAACAGTCCTCCCGTTCTTATAGCTGGGGGATTGTTCACGTCCCGAGTGTTTGCCTCGCTGGCAGATCCAGGGGTAACATTTACTGATGTGATACGGCCATCTACCGTCGAGGATCCTTGACAGCCTTCATTCTTACCGCTTTTCGTCATTTGTTAGAGCTTAGTAAGGGTCCCACGGATGGTGCCAACTTGTTGATGCAAAAGTTGGGTAGACCGAGCTTAACCCAAATTAGGCTTAATTTGGGGTCTTGTGGACTCCGGCTCTCGCACCAAGTGAAACTTGCTTTAGGACCCTGCGCACTAAACAGCCACCGTTAGGCTTACCGTGGGTTTGTGACCCACGATTAGACTCCAGCGTGAGAGTAAGTAATCGGTTTGAGTATATTAGTGTTTAGGGTATTGTGTGTATCGTACCTTTGTGGAACCGAAGGGGTTCCTTATATACTCGAGAGAGTCTAGGCTGGGCTTCCTGTTCTTGCGGCCTAAGGAAGAGATAATGACTCAAAATAGCTTGATCTTCATTATCCAACTAAGGCAAGTGTATATCCATTTTCCTTAGGCGAATATAACTATAATATAAGTTATATTCAGTCTGATCCTGTCGCACTGCGACGAGGATTTAGCTAAGTAATCAACCTCTTGTGCGACAGCGGCTTACCAGGCTTTATGGGCTAT
This sequence comes from Glebionis coronaria, assembly GCA_025667525.1. Taxonomy (NCBI): domain Eukaryota; kingdom Viridiplantae; phylum Streptophyta; class Magnoliopsida; order Asterales; family Asteraceae; genus Glebionis; species Glebionis coronaria. The sequence goes on from CM046876.1 coordinate 75,155,135, forward strand.
GTGCGCACATCGCACAAGTATCCAATCCATTCCTGATGGATGCGGGTAGTACCCGTGAGTCAGACTATCCAGCCCGACTAGGGACTATACGTCATCATCACCTTTTGAGAAATTCGAATATGTCCCATGTTTACCATTTCATGTATTAAACATCTTTATGGATTTCTAAAAATTATTATAAATTTTTAATAACGTTTTACACATTTTATCAAGTGTTTAAATTACCAAAATACCTGTTTCAAGTTAAATGTTGGATCTATACATCATCTTTGGTAGATTTATAACTAGTGTTTAAAAGGACGTCACACCTTATCTTTTAAACTATTTAAATTATCAGACTTTACTTTCAAGTTAATGAAATTACTGATGTAATTTATATTTCAATGATTCCAAATAATTTGGAAATTTAATTTTCTCCAATAGTAACAATAACTCCATACAGTCGTCCAAAAGCTCTTAAGCCGATCAAAATAATTATTTTGAACTATTTTACTTTTACTTTAAAATCCTTATCAAGAAAAAGACTTAGTGATTTTTACTCACTAAATCTTCAATATCGCCTTAATCCCGATGAAACATAGTTACAATTTTTCTTTACAACTAGTTTTAATTTTAAATCACCAAACACCCTATAAGCAACTGTAGCTATACTGACATCATTTTGAAAGTGTCATAACATTTAAAGCCACACACAAACAAACCTTGCGTTTTTAAATCAAGCAAGCACCTAAGCTTAATTTTAAAGTAATACTAAATCCGGGACGGATAATTGTGGCAACTCGTATTTTAAATGTTTATATGTAACTCATATTTCCCCTCTATTTCTCTAGTAAGTAGATTGTTACGCTTTAAGATTGTCATGTTTTACAGTTTGCGCGTTTTGTGATTCCTTGTCGATTATCAATCTTAACTCGTTTTAGCGCACCTTGTCCGTTTAAGCAATTCTCGTGTTCATTCTATCTCTTTATATTTCTTCGTACTGAAATGTTATTATTTCAACCCTAGTTTGAAATAAATTCGAAAAGGAGTTAAGAAGCTGAAGCGTAGTTGCATTCTAATTTTCAAGGTTCGCCGTGGCGTAGAAATTACCTGGGAAAGCGAAGAATCAGTTCTGAACTATGTATCTCCATTTGTACACATCTTCTTCCGTCTCCAGTTGAACTCTGGGGGACCAGAGTTCCTTTAGGGGGTCCACTGTGAGAACTCGTATTTTTCCGGTATTATTTTATTCTTTTATTCATGTTTCTTGAATTTTCCAACATGTTACATTTTCTTGTATTCTTCATACGTAAATCTTGAGTTCCTTGTTCACTTACCTCGTGGCTTAAGGTGAGTTCATATCCCCTTTTACTACTTGCACATTGTTTCTAAACGCGGGGTGAGATTTTACATGGTGGAACACATTTATTTAAAACTGTATGTTATCCAGAACTTGTATGTTATCCAGAACTTGCATGCTATCCAGAACTTGCATGCTTCCAAGAACTTGATGATTTACAACAGTTTGTCATTGATATTATTGCTTTTAGTCTATAGCCCCTAAGTTTCCTCTCATGATCATGAACCGTTAATTTTCCCGTATTACTTTGTGCTAAGCGCGAATGTTGTGGGTAGATCCATCGGGATTGACAATCCCTGTCTCGTATTACTTTGACGCAGTGCATTTGTTTATACTTGAGTATTTAGGTTTAATACTAACTAGAGGAACTTACAATGATTGTTAAGCTTCGGTTCATGAACTAAATAGCAATAATAATGGTTTCGGACTATGGTTAATGTCCATAACCATTTTCCTTATTTCTTGTTTTACAAATAAATGCTTGTGTTCCACAACTTTACTGCTAAACCTATCACTCAACTTTGCGTTGACCTTTTTCATGTTTAATCTCAGGTAATAATACTTAGTTTTGCTGGGATGGGAGCTCGCAGGATATTTTCGCAGCTTGGAGATTTCTGTGTTTTTTTAAAGTCTGGTTTAGGTAAAAGCTGTCAGAAGTTTACTCTGTATTTTTGGTAACTATATGTCACAAAACCATGTTTAAATAATAGATTTATCCGCTTATAAAAAAATCTGGGACCCTTTATTTAAAAACTTTGATGTTTATGATGTAATGTATATGTCTTTATTACGTCAACTTTGTGTCAACAGTATTTCTTTGTTTCTTGTGCCATGACGTGGCACCCCCATGTTGACTACGTGTTTCCTTGCCTGATTTTCAGGGTCTCACATACGACTGCTGAAGCATTGATGGTAGTTGCTAACAAATACGTGGCCAAAGGTTGCCATATTCGGATGGTGGCTCCTTACTTTGCCTGTGGATGCTATATGCTGAGTCATATGCACACAATGAAATACAAATAGTTTCTTCATTTCAATTGCATTTTCATGTTCAGGATCATTTGTGAGGCTTGTATCTTCTTGAAAACACTTATACTAGACCCGAAATTGGTTTTCAAAAGCTTTTAACTTGATCGGGTCTTGAACTTGATCGCGATTCTTCGTACTTCTACTAATCTTTGCTTTTTCTTTGCTTTCTTCGTCTTTTTATTCCTTTTACTGCATTTGGCTACACATAGACTTGCAAACTCATTTTGGCACAAATATGCAGCAAAAGTATGGAACTATAACCATAATACATGTACAAAAGTAATACAAGGTTTTTACCCCTAGTATCAAAATTCGTAGTCCCAAGTCTTTTCGAATTGACTATTGGTTAAAAGTGCGACTCAATCGTCTTTTGGTAAACAAGAGAATGGTTTGGTTTGTTTATCTAATTTTAACTAAAAGCAAATAAGTAATTATAGTGTCGTTGAGGAAAGTAGAAGCTTTGACAAACTAAACTAAAAGTTAATTTATGAAAATACTTAAAACTTAAAACTTTGTGAAACTTTAAAACTTAAAAACTTAGTCAATTGGAATAAAGCAATTCATATCCATCAGAATGCATAAAATGATAGCCATCGGAATATGGCAATTGGAAATCCATCGGAATGTCTAATGCAATTCTATCGGAATAAGGTGCTATCGCAAAGTACACCTATCGGAATATCCACTATCGAAATGTCTCAGATCGGAATGACTAAAACACCCCTATCGCAATGTGCATCTATCGCAATGTCGCTGTCGAGAAATGGGCAGCACTTCGTCTTAGCAAAGACCTTGATCCCGTCGGAATGTGCGATCGCATCAGATCGGAATAAGGGGGAAGTGACAACCTGATCGCAAAGTAAAACCCTAATGGGTTATTGCGATCAAAACTTTTACACCCGTCGGAATGTGCAAAAACCCCAAGATTGCGATGGAAGCTAACTTAATCCGAAATTGGTGGCAAATGTAAAACTCAATAAGCACAATCAATAATCTATTGTATCCAAAACTTAAACAACTCGAAAAGCTTAAATTTGACAACTTGTAAAACATAAAATATTATCAACTTAATGAAATGAACTTTAAAATGACTAAAATCTTTATGATATCCGAAAATCAATAAGCTAAAACTCGAATAATCCAATAAGCATTGAAAGCTTACAACTTATACGCGAAGGAGCTTAAGTATAAACAAAGAAGATTACTCCTTCAATCACGAAATCTTTAAATCATACGCATGAAGTATGTAAATCGGATCAAAGGTAAAGTAAATCAAGAAATGTAGAATGAGATTTAGGATTAAAAGCTTAAAGAGAACTTGATTAATGAAAAATAAGCAATACAAATGTTTTGATCTTGAAAGATTAAGAGAAAAGATGAAACTTAGTGAGAGAAATTTTAAGACTTTCTCTCTCTAAAACTAGAAAGAAGAATGCAAAAATGAAAAACTAAATTAAAGACTAACTCCCTCCTAATGTGTATTAGGAGGGTATTTATAGGGAAGGTGGGAGGAGTGCATGTGTTGCATCTTCTTTCTTTCTTTCTTCACGTCTTCTCGACTCGACTTTAATTCTTCGTCTTTTCTCGATGTCATCTCGGGATTTGAACTTGCCTTTTAATTTTCTTCTTCTATTAGACTTAAGTTCTTCGACTTCATTAAACTTCCGTCTTTAGACTTTTTCTTCGATAAAGCCCGTGAAAGCCCGTGTTTTCTTCCTTTTTCACGTCCATAAACACAATAAAAGCACAAACCACGCATAATTCCGACTTTTACGACATAAATCACACGTTTTGGTCTTGTTATTATTGGAAATAAGTGGTAAAAGGATAAGTGTTTTCACACTTATTAAATCCCCTACACTTGACCATTGCAATGCCCTCATGCAATGCATTAATTAAAGCACGGTTTACATTTTCCATCATAAATAACCCACCTTGGCCTTTATTAAGTACTAAACATAAAAAGATAAAAACAAGTAAAGAAATTAAAAACTTACATTGGGTTTTGGCAGTCATGAACGTTTATCATCCTCAAGTTTCACGTTCCCCATACCAAGCTTAAAAACGAGATCATTGTTATTATAAGTTCGCAAACTAACACGAACTCATGTGGGCCAATTATTCACTTAGACTCCCTTATTCCTAGGTGTATCTCTTATATTTTATTTTTGTCTTGAATGATCACGAGGATGCATTGTTTGACTTATTTTGATAGTTATTTAGGCCGAAAATAAAGTGAACGATTTAATCAATAGTTAGCTAAAGGACCAAATCTTTTAAAACTGCTTCTCGGGACCTCATAAAGTTCATATCTTGGCATAACTCGCTTCACGATTTGAGACCTTTCTCGGACCGATATTTGGAAGCGACTTCATACTTTGAATCTTGAGAGACGTTCAGGAAATAATGGCCTTCTCTTCATAATAGGAATTTCTTCACTTGAAATTTTGAGAGATTCTTCATCTTTGGACCACGACTTCTTCATTTTTCTCCAATCTTTATTTTGGACTTCGATATACAATGATCCGCCTCCTTTTTGGGCTTGGATCTATTTATCCTCATACCTTGTTAGGATCTTTTTGGATAGACTTCTCCATAATCTTTTGGGGAGTATTTGCTTTTCGTCGTGTGTCTCGATCCTTCATATTGATTTTCGATAAATGATTCTTCACATCACTTTGGATTTTTTTTAGCAACAAAATGTAGCCCTCATGCCTTGCTAGGGCCTTTTCGGACTTGCCAATCTTCGCATCCCGCTTCAATAAGTTATGCCTTGGCTATTGTAACACCCCCACAATTGCTATGCGCAGCGGAACTACAACAATGGGTGCTACACAGTATTCATTGCACACAAGATATATCAAACGACGCTAAAAAGACGTCAACTTAAAACTTGAATTTAAAATTGTTAGATGATACATGTCCACGGTTTTTCCAACCCCAATTTGGTACAACAGAGTTTAGCGTTTTCGGTCCCCATGAATCTCAACCCAAGAATTTCAGTTTCACAACAACATTACATTAAAACTTAAAATTGTTTAAGTAGAAAAAGGAGGAAAAACAAGCGGACTCCAAGCCATACACACAACATCCATCCCATGCATGCTCCATTCTACACTTCAGCGGTTACCTGAAACACATGCCAAAATTTTGGTCAACGAAAACGTTGAGTGGAATTCATAGGTTTTACAATCAATTTGAACGTATATAAAATAAAAACCATTCGTGATCATTTATAGTCTTGTCGATCAAACAATCTATAATCAGGATACTGACAATTGTGTTTAAGCTCATGACACTAATCCGTTAACTCGATCACCCGCGTAATAAATACCGGCGTGATTCAGATGAAACCAGTGCCCCTTCTAAAGGCATCAGTTGCAATTATACCTTATCTCTCATACAAGATAATCTACCGCAGAACTTACTAAACGTACAGCTTCTCGGCTAGCATTGGGTCGTTAACCCCGTAGTACTACAAATTGTATAAGCGGCTATTTCCCCCTACTCGAGGGCAGGACAATAGTTAATAGTTCATGATTTTAGGGACTTTTGCAACTTTGGTACTCAACACAATTTCTAAGGCAACTTTCGGGTCTAACAATCATTCATGATATACGTTCCTTTTAAAAACTAGCATGCATTTCCCTCGCGGGTAAAACAATTTGAAATAAACATAAGCGAGGCTATAAATTCACACCTTAGATATTAAGTAGTCGGTAGTTCGAGGGATGATCACTGACGATGTTACGGATGCCCGGGTAAATCAACACCTATCACAAATAACGCGTAATGAGTAATCTCATTTTAAATACCTTACGGTACTGTATAAAATACATATATACTAGTCACTTAGGACAATTATAACTCACGCCAAAAACAAAACAACAAGCATCACTCATTTTATACCATTCGTTCTCATTATTTACGCTATCCATTTTTACTCATTCTCGCCGGTACTTGCCGAAAGTACGGGCTGTTTTACCATATTTAACCATACTTATAAAATTTGAAAAAATTCTCAAAAATCCTATAAGACCTGTAGATAACATGTTTTTAAGCCCAATAAAAGTTTTTACTTTTACGACTCGTTACTCGACGCTTTTCCAAGACTACATTTTACGGGCTGAAATTGTACTTCAACCAACTTTGACTTCTTTGACCTATATGAAATGTACCTTTGACTTCTTTGACTCCTAAGTCAACTTATAGACTCATTTATACAGGTTTGTGACCAAATTTTGACCCTTGACCATTTACCAATTCATACTTGTGACCCTCGGGATTTGACTAAAACTTTCCATAAATTCGGATTATGAAAGTCCTCGTCTCCCGGTACTCGATCTTTAAAACCTCATAACTTTTAGCTCGTTTTGAGTCACGGGCTCTACCTTATACCAAATTAAAGACAAAAAGACCCTCTATAACTACATTTAGTTTTCAAGACCTGTAGGAAAATTCATTTTTATGAAATGACCTCAAAGTTTCTGCCTAAATTTGGCTACTCCAAAATCATGCTTAGACTCGATTTCAAACCTTCTAACCACCACTAGGCATCATCCTAAGCCTTCCCAAACATATCCAAACACAAAGTTTCAGTCCTACCCCTATTTATCAACCAATCTCATAATCCTAATCATCTAAAAATGAACATGCAACCACTTAAACCTATCTAATACATCACTAAACACATTGCCAAACACAAGGAAATGTTCAAAATTCATCAACCACCATGGCTCCCCAAACACCCCTTGTGCCGTGGGGTTTGGGTGACCCAATCACCACAACCAAATTGATTTTGGTGGGTTTTTGTTGGTGATTATGCTTCCATTACACATGAATTTAACATGCATTACAACAATTAGCCTCAAAAACGGATTTGGATCATCTTGAAAATTTTTGGAAAATTTTTGTTAGTGCATGTGTAATCAAACCACGGATTAACACTCACCAAGGGATTCTAAGATGTGGTCTTAAGTTAGTTTTTATGAAAACTCAAGAAAAATGGTGGATTTGTGGTGGTGTTTGTGTTTGGCCGTCGGCCTAAGGACAAAGAGAGAGAGAGTTGGATTTTGTTTTTGTGAAATGTGTTTGTGTGTTTGTGTTTGTGCCATTTTGGTGTATTGGGAGGGACCAATTTGGTAATTTTTGATTTCTTTTGGCCTTAAGTTAAAAACGCCATTAAAACTTTGCGGTTTCGACTCACTAGTCAATTTTGAAAATTTTACGGGAGTCGGAAATCATCCCGAACACTCCAAAATATTTTTGGGATACTTTAAATGTACTCGGAAGGCTATAAAACTCACCCGACTCAACTTAACACGAACCGTAAATAAAATTCTCGAAAAATTACATTATCGATAAATCGTCAATCATTATATAAAATTGGGCATCCCTCGGGATCGTAATCGTCATCGTCCTTCTTGAATCGTCAATCGTAAAAATTTTAACCTCGAACATCGGCTTTAACCAAAATACTTATAAATATGGAAATTAAAATTTATTAAAAATTTCAAAAATTAGCGTAATTTAGGGTAACGTTAATGACCTTGGTTCTAGGGTGTCACATCCACCCCTCCTTAAAGAGAGCGACGTCCCGGCGCTCGCCTCTTCTTGTACTCACATTTCGTTCTACTGGAACAGATGAGGATACCTTTCCTTGAAAAAGTCCTCACGTTCCCAAGTGTATTCCGGTCCACGCTTAGAATTCCATCGGACTTTCACAATAGGAATCCTACTACGCTTCAACCGCTTGACCTCTCGGTCCATACTTTCCACAGGTTCTTCCACAAAGTGCATTTTGTCGTCTAGTCGAATCTCGTCCAAAGGAATCACCAATTCCTTGTCCGCCAAACTCTTCTTCAGGTTCGATACGTGAAACGTGTCGTGAATAGCACTAAGCTCGCTCGGCAATTCTAATTTATATGCTACTGGTCCAATTTGCTCGACGATCTTAAATGGTCCAATATACCTCGGACTCAACTTTCCTTTCTTCCCAAAACGAATTACACCCTTCCACGGCGATACCTTGAGCATAACCATATCTCCAACTTCAAACTCCAACGGTTTCCTTTGGTTATCGGCATAACTCTTCTGTCGGCTTCTCGCAGCAAGTAGTCGGTTCTTGATTTGCACAATCTTCTCCGTCGTTTCTAAAACTATTTCGGGTCCAGTCAATTGACTTTCCCCTACTTCACTCCAACACACAGGCGATCTACACCTCCTTCCATACAATGCTTCGAACGGTGCTGCCTTGATACTCGCATGATAACTATTATTATACGAAAATTCCACTAGAGGCAAGTGGCGTTCCCAACTTCCTCCAAAATCAATCACGCACGCTCGGAGCATGTCCTCCATCGTCTGAATAGTTCGTTCACTCTGGCCGTCAGTTTCCGGGTGATAAGCCGTGCTTAAACTCAATTCAGTTCCCATCGCACGTTGAAGCGATTTCCAAAATTCCGACGTAAATCTACTATCGCGATCCGAAATGATCGATAACGGCACTCCATGTCTACAGACGATCTCCTTCACGTACACGCTGGCGAGTTTCTCCATGCTGTCCGTCTTCTTCATAGGTAAGAAATGAGCAGATTTCGTTAACCTATCCACTATCACCCATATCATATCACATCCACTAGGAGTCCTAGGTAAACCCGTCACGAAATCCATAGCGATTTTCTCCCATTTCCATTCTGGGATCTCCGGTTGTACCAAAAATCCAGATGGTTTCTTATGTTCTGCTTGAACCTTTGCGCAAGTCAAACACTTACTAACGTAACGAGCAATATCCGCCTTCATATTCGGCCACCAATAAACTTTCTTCAGGTCGTGGTACATTTTATCCGATCCAGGATGTATCGAATACTTCGACTTATGCGACTCATTCATAACCAATTCTCGAACTCCAAGCTTTCCTTCCTCAGATGAACACAGTGGTAACCAAATCCGATTCTCAAAATATCTCAGTCCGTCTGACCTAATCACGAAAAGAGGTTTCAACATTCGTCCCAAGTTTTCGGCTTCAACATTCCCTTTCATTAGTCCTCTCTCTTGAGCCTTCAGTATAGTTTCGGTTAAGTCAACGCTCCCACTCATCACTAAAGCTCTAACCCTCAAAGGTTTCTCCCGTTCCTTCCTACTCAGTGCATCCGCTACAACATTCGCCTTGCCAGGGTGGTAGCGAATTTCGCAGTCATAATCACTCAGTAGTTCAACCCATCGTCTCTGTCGCATATTCAACTCCTTTTGATCTAAAATGTGCTGCAAACTCTTGTGGTCAGTGAATACAACACACTTCGTCCCATACAGATAGTGTCTCCACAACTTCAACGCAAAAACTACAGCTCCTAATTCCAAATCGTGCGTCGTGTAGTTCTCCTCATTCTTCCTTAGTTGCCTCGACGCGTAAGCTATCACCTTTTCACGTTGCATTAATACCGCTCCATAATCCTTACGAGACGCATCACAATACACTACGAAGTCTTCGGTTCCTTCAGGCAATGACAATATCGGTGCGGAACATAACTTATCCTTGAGCGTTTTGAAAGCAAGTTCTTCCTCAATTCCCCATTCATACACCCTATTCTTTTCGGTAAGCCTTGTCAATGGTTTTGCAATCAACAAAAATCCTTCAATGAACCTTCGATAATACCCCGCTAAACCAAGGAATTGTCGAACTTCAGTCGGCGTTGTCGGTGCCGACCATTCCCTGATCGCTTCGACCTTGGCGGGATCCACACGAACTCCCTTACTATCAATCACGTGACCTAAGAACTGCACTGATTCCAACCAAAATTCACACTTCGAGAATTTTGCATACAGCTTCTCCCTCCTTAACAACTCCAAAATCTTCCTCAGGTGCTTCTCGTGCTCCTCCTTACTCTTAGAGTAAATAAGTATATCGTCGATGAACACAATAACAAACTTATCTAGATACGGCTTGCACACGCGATTCATAAGGTCCATGAATACAGCAGGCGCGTTTGTCAACCCAAACGGCATCACTCGAAATTCAAAGTGTCCATACCGTGTACGAAAGGCAGTTACAGGGATATCCTCCTCTCTTACACGCAGTTGATGATACCCTGATCTTAAATCGATCTTTGAGTATACACTGGAACCTTGCAATTGATCGAACAAATCGTCAATCCTCGGCAATGGGTACCGATTCTTAACCGTCAGCTTATTGAGTTCCCTATAGTCAATACACATCCGAAACGAACCATCTTTCTTCTTTACGAACAACACTGGCGCTCCCCAAGGTGATGAGCTCGGCCTAATAAATCCTTTGTCCATCAATTCCTTCAATTGATCCGCTAACTCCTTTAACTCAGATGGTGCTAAGCGATAAGGTGCACGTGCAACCGGCGCAGCTCCTGGCACTAAATCAATTCGAAACTCGACCTCACGGGCAGGCGGTAAACCCGGCAACTCGTCTGGAAAAACTTCCGGATACTCACAAATAACAGGTACCTCTTCAATCCTCGCCTCTAAATCACCATCACTCGAAACTTGTGCCAAAAACACATCGCATCCGCCCTCTACGTACTTCATCATTTTCAAACAGGAATCACTTTCAAACGAGAAGTGCATTCGTCACCCTTCACCGTCAAAACTTTATTCCTCAACGGAATCTGAACTAATCTCTCGCCACAGACGATCGTAGCACTGTGCGCCATTAGCCAATCCATTCCCACAATCACGTCAAACGATCCTAGCTCTATAGGCATCAAGTCGATTTTAAAAGCGTAATTTCCTAACTTCAAGGTACACCCTTTCAGTATAGAATTCGTACTAACAATTTTTCCATCGGCTAACTCAACGTTATAACTAGTCGCTAACGACACCGGTTCTCTATCAATATGACGACTAAATTTAACATCTACAAAACTCTTGTCGGAGCCAGAATCAAACAAAATACTAGCATAACAAGCGTCTAGCAAAAACGTACCGGTAACCACATTAGGACCCTGTGGTTTATCAGCCGTTCCCACTTGATACACAGCAGCCGCATTATTACCTCCCCGCTTGTTTCCTGCCTTCGGGCAATTCACTTGCACATGACCCCTTTCTCCACAACCATAACATCCCCTCATTCTGATAGCATTCGCCCCTGTGGCTACTCCTCCCGTTCGGCAACCAGATGTCCTATGACCTGCCTTCCCACATTTTCCGCATGCAGGCGGGCAATTTCCAACATGATACAAATTGCACCTACCACAATGGGGATTCACTTTTACACCTCTAGGGTTCGTCACTGCCCTCATCCCTTCGTTCCTTCTCTGGTTAAACTGCTGATTTCGGTTCGGCCCATGGTTGTTTCGATTTCCACCTCGGTTCTGGCCTTGGGATTGGTTGCTTTGTGCCGCTTCCCATTTCCTCTTGTTGCCTTCAGCAATGGAGTTCTGCTTGTCCTGGAGCTTGACGTCTATCAATGCGTGAGCCATCTGGACCGCTTCATCAAACGATCCAGGTTTTGACGAAGTTGTTTCACCTTTGATATTGCTGGATAAACCCTTAATGTACTGTTTCATTTTCTTGGTGTCATTGGCAAATACATCCGGACACAGCAGGCTTAATTCATTAAACCTCCTAGTGTAAGCAGCTATATCGTTGTTCTTCAAGGTCAAGTGTCTCAACTCATCCTCCAATTGCCCCAATTCCTCTTCCGGCCCACATTCCGTTTCCTTTTTCGTCCCTGATGTGGATCCACACTCAATCGCTACCTGACTTCCCACCGTAATACAAGCACCTCTAGTAGGCGGCTGAATCATGAAGTCATTTGCCTCCATCTCCAAATCGTCCACGAATCTCCAATCCGGGGGCAATGATGCTCTCACACGATGCTCCCAACTCTGCATCCTTGACAACCTCACTTGATCCTCCCTAACACGGTCAAGACTAGCGCTTAAATTTGCAACCATCGATCTTAAACTGTTGATGTCACTTTTGTTCACATTCCCATCATACTCAATTCTTGCAGTCCTTTCCAACAGTCTTTGGTGTTCCCTTTCATTCTTATCAAACCTCTTAATTACCCTAGTCTCAACTACAAACCGCTCATACATCAATCTATCCATCCTCCCCAAACGACCTGCGGGATCCCAGTAGTGTCTTGGTCTCGGAAAGTAGACCCTTGCAATATTCTCATGAATCGATGGCGACTTGGATGATTTGCTGGACTCTCCACTGCTCTCGTTACTCACTCGAACAAATCCTGGCACTGTTCTCAAATAGTCCTTACAATTGTCCATCGGGCGATTAAAGGGTTGCTGCTCATATCGACCGGTCGGTGGTACTTCATAACCCTTCGGCGAATTCGGGGATTGAAACAAATCAGGTTCGGTCTGGCCTACAGCATTCTCGGGAATGCCATCATCCATTAGCTCCTCGGGCTCTTCCTCAGAATCCTCACTCTCGTCACTACTAATGCTAAAATTTTCCACCTCACTTTCATCATTGTCGTTTTCCGGCCCTATTTCCTCTTCTGGAGCGATCCATCCATTATCATTGTCCGGCGGGTTCGGAGGAAACGGTCCCCCTTCGTGACCTACGACGTAATCGTTTCCATTATCATTAGGCGGTACCTCGGCCATTCCTGCAATAACAGCGAATTTCGGAGGGTACATAAGTAATTATACAATAGTTATAAATACATGCATGCAAATGCAATGCAAAGGTGGTACATATGCCCGAAATGTAATAATATGATGCTCATGCATGATTAATACAAAAATTACGATGTCGGATATTCCACGTAAAATTCAACGTCTACATATAGTAATTCCATACTTACGTAATAATTACCCACATATATACTTCACTCAAAAGTATACGTCAAGTGCCATAAATACAAAAATAAATCTTACCGGAGCCATGCAGGATAGTTGTGTGTGCTTGGACCATTTCTTACGACACCAAAAGTTATAGTTTAGGATTTTCAAAAACGACCTAGTTCTCTATAACTCGTGGCTCTGATACCAATCTGTAACACCCCCACAATTGCTATGCGCAGCGGAACTACAACAATGGGTGCTACACAGTATTCATTGCACACAAGATATATCAAACGACGCTAAAAAGACGTCAACTTAAAACTTGAATTTAAAATTGTTAGATGATACATGTCCACGGTTTTTCCAACCCCAATTTGGTACAACAGAGTTTAGCGTTTTCGGTCCCCATGAATCTCAACCCAAGAATTTCAGTTTCACAACAACATTACATTAAAACTTAAAATTGTTTAAGTAGAAAAAGGAGGAAAAACAAGCGGACTCCAAGCCATACACACAACATCCATCCCATGCATGCTCCATTCTACACTTCAGCGGTTACCTGAAACACATGCCAAAATTTTGGTCAACGAAAACGTTGAGTGGAATTCATAGGTTTTACAATCAATTTGAACGTATATAAAATAAAAACCATTCGTGATCATTTATAGTCTTGTCGATCAAACAATCTATAATCAGGATACTGACAATTGTGTTTAAGCTCATGACACTAATCCGTTAACTCGATCACCCGCGTAATAAATACCGGCGTGATTCAGATGAAACCAGTGCCCCTTCTAAAGGCATCAGTTGCAATTATACCTTATCTCTCATACAAGATAATCTACCGCAGAACTTACTAAACGTACAGCTTCTCGGCTAGCATTGGGTCGTTAACCCCGTAGTACTACAAATTGTATAAGCGGCTATTTCCCCCTACTCGAGGGCAGGACAATAGTTAATAGTTCATGATTTTAGGGACTTTTGCAACTTTGGTACTCAACACAATTTCTAAGGCAACTTTCGGGTCTAACAATCATTCATGATATACGTTCCTTTTAAAAACTAGCATGCATTTCCCTCGCGGGTAAAACAATTTGAAATAAACATAAGCGAGGCTATAAATTCACACCTTAGATATTAAGTAGTCGGTAGTTCGAGGGATGATCACTGACGATGTTACGGATGCCCGGGTAAATCAACACCTATCACAAATAACGCGTAATGAGTAATCTCATTTTAAATACCTTACGGTACTGTATAAAATACATATATACTAGTCACTTAGGACAATTATAACTCACGCCAAAAACAAAACAACAAGCATCACTCATTTTATACCATTCGTTCTCATTATTTACGCTATCCATTTTTACTCATTCTCGCCGGTACTTGCCGAAAGTACGGGCTGTTTTACCATATTTAACCATACTTATAAAATTTGACAAAATTCTCAAAAATCCTATAAGACCTGTAGATAACATGTTTTTAAGCCCAATAAAAGTTTTTACTTTTACGACTCGTTACTCGACGCTTTTCCAAGACTACATTTTACGGGCTGAAATTGTACTTCGACCAACTTTGACTTCTTTGACCTATATGAAATGTACCTTTGACTTCTTTGACTCCTAAGTCAACTTATAGACTCATTTATACAGGTTTGTGACCAAATTTTGACCCTTGACCATTTACCAATTCATACTTGTGACCCTCGGGATTTGACTAAAACTTTCCATAAATTCGGATTATGAAAGTCCTCGTCTCCCGGTACTCGATCTTTAAAACCTCATAACTTTTAGCTCGTTTTGAGTCACGGGCTCTACCTTATACCAAATTAAAGACAAAAAGACCCTCTATAAATACATTTAGTTTTCAAGACCTGTAGGAAAATTCATTTTTATGAAATGACCTCAAAGTTTCTGCCTAAATTTGGCTACTCCAAAATCATGCTTAGACTCGATTTCAAACTTTCTAACCACCACTAGGCATCATCCTAAGCCTTCCCAAACATATCCAAACACAAAGTTTCAGTCCTACCCCTATTGATCAACCAATCTCATAATCCTAATCATCTAAAAATGAACATGCAACCACTTAAACCTATCTAATACATCACTAAACACATTGCCAAACACAAGGAAATGTTTAAAATTCATCAACCACCATGGCTCCCCAAACACCCCTTGTGCCGTGGGGTTTGGGTGACCCAATCACCACAACCAAATTGATTTTGGTGGGTTTTTGTTGGTGATTATGCTTCCATTACACATGAATTTAACATGCATTACAACAATTAGCCTCAAAAACGGATTTGATCATCTTGAAAATTTTTGGAAAATTTTTGTTAGTGCATGTGTAATCAAACCACGGATTAACACTCACCAAGGGATTCTAAGATGTGGTCTTAAGTTAGTTTTTGTGAAAACTCAAGAAAAATGGTGGATTTGTGGTGGTGTTTGTGTTTGGCCGTCGGCCTAAGGACAAAGAGAGAGAGAGTTGGATTTTGTTTTTGTGAAATGTGTTTGTGTGTTTGTGTTTGTGCCATTTTGGTGTATTGGGAGGGACCAATTTGGTAATTTTTGATTTCTTTTGGCCTTAAGTTAAAAACGCCATTAAAACTTTGCGGTTTCGACTCACTAGTCAATTTTGAAAATTTTACGGGAGTCGGAAATCATCCCGAACACTCCAAAATATTTTTGGGATACTTTAAATGTACTCGGAAGGCTATAAAACTCACCCGATTCAACTTAACACGAACCGTAAATAAAATTCTCGAAAAATTACATTATCGATAAATCGTCAATCATTATATAAAATTGGGCATCCCTCGGGATCGTAATCGTCATCGTCCTTCTTGAATCGTCAATCGTAAAAATTTTAACCTCGAACATCGGCTTTAACCAAAATACTTATAAATATGGAAATTAAAATTTATTAAAAATTTCAAAAATAAGCGTAATTTAGGGTAACGTTAATGACCTTGGTTCTAGGGTGTCACAGCTATGAACTCTAATCCGTACCGAGTAACTTTTAAACGATCTGGGGCTAGAAGCTAAGTAACCTTTTAAATCGTACAACCTTATTTATTGCAGATAAATTTATTAACAAGCGAAGGGAGAATAGGCTTATAATTAACTCACATAAATTAGCGAAAGAATACCAAACTTATATTGACTCTATCATCTCTCGTTCTCCATAGTTTAAAATCTCAAGGAATGAGACTCGTGGATGCTTAGCCTATTAAATCAAAGTTTTGGGTTTTCGAGTCGCCTATAGGATCTTGCAAATTCTTAGACTTTTTCAAGTTTTAGAAATCGCATTTTAAAGTTCCCTTGATAAACGACTCTCTAGGATCAATTATAGGAACTTGCGAAAAGTTCTTGTTCTTAACTCGTGAGAGTTAAGACTTTCGCGTTTTATAGCTCCCTAAATAAAAGCCTAGCAAAACTTGACTTAAACACGTTAAGGATACTAGCTAGAGTAAACTAAGATAAGTAAACTCGGGTTGAGTCAAAATGTTCACGACTAAGAAAAATCTAAAACCACTTTATTGAAGAATTATTCTAGTAAGGCAAGAAAGTAAACATAACAAAGGAAAATGCAACTATACAAATAGGCCAAAATAGATTAAAAATTTTGAAAAATGTCGAAAAATCAAATTTCCCGGTTAAAATGAGGGAAAATTCATGGACAAGACCACTTACTTCAATAGAAGTCCCCCTACACTTGAGATAAACATTGTCCTCAATGTTTAAGCATGTGGGAGTAAACTCCCCTACACTTAGGACATTGTACACTTTGTTTACATCTTGCTAAGGAAAGGACAACTAAAGTGAATTCAATGTGAACATATAAAATATGAAATATCGAATCACAAGAGTTTAGGATAGAACCGGGAAGATGGGAACACGGTATCACGGTTCGTCAAAAGTCATCAAGATGGATCTTTGAAGCTTTAATCCCTGCACAACACAAGAAACAAGACAACAAACACGTACGGGGCTCCCCCTACACTTATTATGAAAGCAGTAAAGGATAGAACACGGGTTGCCTCTCGAGAAGCGCTTGTTTTTGTTCACCGAGTCACGAGCTTGACTCGACCCAATTTAGTTCATGGGGAACGTGGTGAGGGATGGAATCATCTCATGAGAGATGTCCTCACCAAAGTACAGCTTCAAACGCTGGCCATTCACCTTGAAATTGGGCCTATTTGGCTGAGAAAGCTCAATGGTCCCATATGGAAAGACTTTGGCGACGGTGAATGGACCAGACCAGCGGCTCGTCAACTTGCCAGAGAAGATCTTCAACCGAGAGTTAAAAAGTAAGACTTGATCACCAACGTGGAACTCTCGGTTCTTGATTTTTGCGTCATGAATGATCTTCGTCTTCTCCTTGTAGATCAGCGAGTTCTCATAAGCTTCATTCCGCAGTTCGTTGAGCTCGTTGAGTTGAATCTTGCGATGATCACCGGCTTTGTTGATGTCGAAGTTAGCCCACTTCAAGGCCCAGTGCGCCTTATGTTCCAGCTCGATGGGTAGGTGGCAGGCTTTCCCGTACACAAGACGATAAGGCGTACAGCCGATCGGGGTCTTATAAGCAGTACTGAAAGCCCACAGAGCATCATCTAACTTATCGGCCCACGCGGCGCGATGCTCTCCCACAGTACGCTCCAAAATTCGCTTCAATCCACGGTTGGATATCTCGGCTTGCCCATTGGTTTGGGGATGATAGGCGGTGGAAAGACGGTGATTGACACCATACTTAGCCATGACTCTTGCAAATTGATCGTTGCAAAAATGAGTCCCGCGGTCACTGATAATAGCACGAGGAACGCCGAATCGAGCGAAAAGCTGCTTCAAAAAGTTCAGAACCACCCTCGCATCGTTCGTAGGGAGAGCCTTGGCTTCAACCCATTTGGAAACATAGTCAATGGCGACGAGGATGTACTTGTTCCCTTTGGAGGATGGAAATGGCCCTATAAAGTCGATGCCCCATACATCAAAGATTTCACATTCCTGTATGAAATTTTGAGGCATCTCATCCTTATGTGTGATCTTGCCTTGGCGTTGGCAAGCATCACAATGCTTAACCATTTCGTGAGCGTCACGATAAATGGTGGGCCAATAGAATCCAGCGTCAAACACTTTCTTAGCGGTGTAGTTGGGACCAAAGTGACCACCGGTGGGTCCTTTGTGGCAAGCCTGAAGAATGTCAAAAGTTGCCGGTCCGTCAACACATCGAGGAATGATCAGATCAGCACATTGTTTGAATAGAAAAGGGTCATCCCAAAAGTAAGTCTTAACATCATTCAAGAACTTCTTCTTTTGTTAGGATGTTAACCCTTTGATGAGAACACCACCCGCTAAGTAGTTTGCAATATCGGCAAACCACGGGGTGTCATCCAGATTGAGATTTATAGACATTAAGGTCTCAAGGGGGAAAGAGTCATTGATCTCTTTATTCGGATGATCCCCTTGGTATGGATCCTCAAGTCGACTCAGATGATCCGCGGCTAGGTTTTCAGCACCCTTCTTGTCACGAATTTCAATGCTGAATTCTTGAAGGAGTAAAACCCAGTGGAGAAGTCGTGGCTTAAAATCATGCTTAGTCTTCAAGTACTTCAACGCAGAATGGTCCGTGTATACGATGGTGGGGGATAAAACAAGATAGGGGCGAAATTTTTCAAAAGCATAGACAACAGCTAAAAGCTCTTTTTCGGTTGTCGTATAATGCAATTGAGCCCCCGTCATTGTTTTGCTAGCATAGTGGATTGGTTGGAAGTGTTTATTCACTCTTTGGCCCAAAACCGCACCAATAGCAAAGTCGCTAGCATCGCACATCAATTCAAAAGGCAGCTCCCAATTAAGGGTAACCAAGACCGGTGCCTTAGTTAGCTTATCCTTTAGAAGATTGAAGGCTTCGTTACACTCTTTAGAAAAGATAAAAGGAGTATCTTTTTCCAAGAGGTGGGTCATCGGGCGAGCGATTTTAGAGAAATCTTGAATGAATCGACGATAGAAGCCCGCATGACCCAGAAAACTTCTCACACCCTTCACGGTTGAAGGTGGAGGTAATTTGGCTATGACATCAACTTTAGCATGGTCGACTTCAAGACCGGCTTTTGAAATTTTGTGTCCTAGCACAATGCCCTCTTTTACCATAAAATGGCATTTTTCCCAATTCAGAACAAGGCGAGTGTTTTTGCACCGCTTAAGCATACGTTCCGAATTTGCAAGGTAAGAAGAGAAGGAATCCCCAAAGACCGAGAAATCATCCATGCAGACTTCCATGGTTTGCTCAACCATGTCATGGAAGATAGCCAACATGCACCTTTGGAAAGTCCCGGGGGCATTGCATAAGCCAAAAGGCATCCTTTTGTAGGCAAATGTGCCATAGGGACAAGTGAATGTTGTCTTCTCTTGATCTTGGGGATCGATGGGTATTTGGAAATAACCCGAGAAACCATCAAGAAAGCAGTAATATTCATTACCCGCTAAACGTTCAAGCATTTGGTCCATAAAAGGTAGAGGGAAATGATCCTTTCTCGTGGCATCATTGAGTTTGCGGTAGTCTATAAAAACTCTCCACCCAGTAACGAGACGGGTAGGAATCAACTCGTTGTTAGCATTGGGCACAACGGTGATGCCTCCTTTCTTAGGCACACAATGGACTGGACTAACCCATGGTGAATCCGAAATAGGGTAAATCATACCCGCATCAAGAAGTTTGATAACCTCTTTTTTGATGACTTCATGGATTTTAGGATTCACCCTTCGTTGGTTTTGAATTGTGGGCTTAAAGTCGTCCTCCATGAGAATTTTATGTGTGCAGAAGTGAGGATCAATTCCACGGATGTCGGAGATTTTCCAAGCGATAGCTCTTTTATGCTTCTTCAACACAACGATAAGTCAGGTTTTTTCTTCTTCTTTCAGGTCCTTTGCGATGATGACCGATAACTTCTCGTTGTCTTCCAAGAAAACGTACTCAAGATGAGGAGGTAGGTCCTTAAGCTCGAGAGTGGGAGGTTCCTCAATAGATGGTGAAACTAACGATGGATCATCATTAGTCACCTCTTTAGGAGAAGGAGAAGAAAACGGGTCCTCATTGAGAAGTCTCTCAATAGTACGAATGTCTTCATCCCAATTGGTGGATGAATTATCATAGTTAATATCGAGAGGACCCAAGCTAGCTTCGAAATCATCCAAGTCACTTTCTCCAAAAGGAGTCAATGCCAGAGCAATTGAGGCAACGGTCTCAACATTTGGTAGAGAAGAGAGAGTACTTTTGCAAGCATCATGAAAATGTTCTTCACAAGCCTCATCGAGAACATTAATAGCATTAACACTCTCATATGAATAAGGTTGCTTAGAAATCTTACCCATGTTGAAGACAATTTTATCGTCACCAACTCTCATGATTATTTCGCCCGCGGCTACATCAATGAGAGTGCGACCGGTCCTCAGGAATGGACGTCCAACGATTAATGGAACACGAGGATCCATCTCGTAGTCAACGACAACAAAATCCGCCGGGAAGGTGAATTTGTCAACGCCAACAAAGACATCTTCGGCTATCCCCACTGGATAAGCAACCGTACGGTTAGCTAATTCCAAAGTCATTTTGGTGGGGACTAGCTCGGGAAGAGATAATTGCTTCCAAACACTTAAAGGCATTAAGTTTATACTGGCACCTAGATCGGCTAGGGCCATGCAATTCTATACTCCCGGGAAGTTGCAAGGAACCAAGAAGCGACCCAGATCACCAAGTTTGGTGGGCAATTTCCTTAAGAGCACTGCGGAGCAGTTCTCATTAAGTTGGGTCTGAGCAATGTCAAAAAGCTTCTCCTTGTCACTTAGAAGATCTTTAAACATCTTAGCATATTTGGGCATGTGAGTGAGAGCCTCGGCAAAGGAGATGTTAAAATTCAATTGTTTAAAGATTTTAAGAAAGTTTGAAACCTGAATATCATCCTTGCTCTTTTGCTTCTCTTTCCTCAACCTTGAAGATAAGGTATATTGGATGAAGAAGAAGGCTTTAGGGGAGTAGGATCACTCACAACCACGGGTGGTGGGGAAATGGGGATAGAAGGTGAAGGTGGTGAGGAAAGTTGCTCTTTTTCCTTATTCACAATCACGGGTGGAGGTGTAGGAAGCTCGGGTTCCATATAACCTTTTCCACTACGAGTAGTGATTGCTTTCATCTCCCCTCTTGGATTCGCAACGGTGTTACTCGGAAGAGTACCCGAAGAAGAGGGTTGATTACCTTGGATGAGCGAACCAATCATATCACGAATGTTAAGCGCTTGAGTGCTGAAAGAATCTCTGATGTCGACACGGATCTCATTGCTCTGTTTTGCCATGTCATTCCTAAGCTCGGCTCGAATATCGTTCCCTTGTTTCGTCATTTCGCCCTTCAAGTTGATGACTTGACTCTGAAGATTCGTCACCAGCTCCCGATTAGTCTTCATGAACGTCTCGACGTCTTGATTCACTACCATCGGTTGATTGAGAGGTGGAGCTTGGTAAGCTTGAGAATTTCCTTGAGTTGGGTATGGGTTTCTTTGGGATTGATATTGATTGGTAGCACGAGGTTGGGATTGGTTGTTTCAGTTATAGCTTTGTTGTTGGTTTTGGTTCCGATGAGGGAAACCGGGTGGAGCAAGATAATTGTTTGAACGATAACTTAGCAAGCTACGGTCTCCTTGAGGGCGAGCTTGATAGCCTCCCGTGGGATAAGTACCGTATGCTGCGTTAACGTTTTCAGAAAAATTGCCTTGGGTAGAAGGACAATCATTATAAGAATGAGGGCCACCACATGTGTCACAAGAAATAGCAACGGCTTTAGCTTGTTGAAAGTGGTTTGTGGCTATGGCCATGAAATTCTTGTTCATCTCAGCGAGTTGTCGAGAAATTTCAGTCATCTCAGGATTGGAAGTAGTAGAAGAAACATTGACTCTCGAGTTAGATCTTGAGGATGCAGATGAATCCCAATTCTTGTGGTGAGTAGTCATGTTTTCAATCAACTCTCGACACTCCTCCGGTCTCCTTTTCATAAAAGTACCACCGGCGGCGGCATTGATCGTGTCACGATCACGAAAAGTGAGACCATTGTAGAAGGTGTCAATGAGAGTGACGGGGAGCATATTGTGATTAGGACAGCGGTCGATCAAATCATTGTATCGTTCCCAAGCATCGAAAAGCGATTCATCTTTGTCTTGCATGAATCCACTGATTTGGTTACGAAGGCTTGTGACCATGGATGGGGGAAAGTAGCGCGACAAAAAGCGTTGAGTCATGTCATTCCACGTATGAATAGAATTCTTCGGAAGACGGTCAAACCATTTTTCGGCATGGTGAGAAAGCGAGTATGGAAAAAGTTGAAGGCGAAGGTCATCCATAGAAACACAGGGGCACTTCATGCTTTGGGTAATGGTAATGAATTTGTCGAGGTGTTTGTTGGCATCATCATCCAGAATTCCGCGAAACGGGTTAGTTTGCACTTGTTGGATCTTGTGATGCTTCAACGAAAACTCCTGAGCCGTGACGTGCATTGGCGCAATCGGGCCTCCGCGTCCGTTCATGGTGGGTTGACACAATTCCTCCATTGTTCGTAAATCAGGTAGGGGGACATTGTTGTTGTTGTTGTTATTCAAATTGGGTAGATGTGGGTTATTATTGTTGTTATTAACACCAACCATATCTAAATCTTCACGAGTCTCGGGCTCAGAATAGTTCGAAGATCTAGTACGCATACACCTGCAGAAGAAAAATGTACACAGAGAATATCTATATAATCTATATAATCTTTTTGGTGCAAAACCTTTTGAAAAGAATTGCTTTTTATGAATTTATAATGTTTTTGTATTTTTTGAAGAGTTTTATATTTTTTAGGATTTTTTGAAAATTTTTAAAGCAAGGAAAATAACGTTCAAAGAACGGATCCCAAAATTCAATGCGTCTCTCACTAAAAACCTTTAATCGTAACGAAAAGAGCCGGCAGCGGCGCCATTTAATACAAGGTTTTTACCCCTAGTATCAAAATTCGTAGTCCCAAGTCTTTTCAAATTGACTATTGGTTAAAAGTGCGACTCAATCGTCTTTTGGTAAACAAGAGAATGGTTTGGTTTGTTTATCTATATTTAACTAAAAGCAAATAAGTAATTATAGTGTCGTTGAGTAAAGTAGAAGCTTTGACAAACTAAACTAAAAGTTAATTTATGAAAATACTTAAAACTTAAAACTTTGTGAAACTTTAAAACTTAAAAACTTAGTCAATCAGAATAAAGCAATTCATATCCATTGGAATGCACAAAATGATAGCCATCGGAATATGGCAATTGGAAATCCATCGGAATGTCTAATGCAATTCTATCGGAATAAGGTGCTATCGCAAAGTACACCTATCGGAATATCCACTATCGAAATGTCTCAGATCGGAATGACTAAAACACCCCTATCGCAATGTGCATCTATCGCAATGTCGCTGTCGAGAAATGGGCAGCACTTCGTCTTAGCAAAGACCTTGATCCCGTCAGAATGTGCGATCGCAATGAGCGATCGCAATCCAGATCGGAATAAGGGGGAAGTGACAACCTGATCGCAAAGTAAAACCCTAATGGGTTATTGCGATCAAAACTTTTACACTCGTCGGAATGTGCAAAAACCCCAAGATTGCGATGGAAGCTAACTTAATCCGAAATTGGTGGCAAATGTAAAACTCAATAAGCACAATCAATAATCTATTGTATCCAAAACTTAAACAACTCGAAAAGCTTAAATTTGACAACTTGTAAAACATAAAATATTATCAACTTAATGAAATGAACTTTAAAATGACTAAAATCTTTATGATATCCGAAAATCAATAAGCTAAAACTCGAATAAGCCAATAAGCATTAAAAGCTTACAACTTATACGCGAAGGAGCTTAAGTATAAACAAAGAAGACTACTCCTTCAATCACGAAATCTTTAAATCATACGCATGAAGTATGTAAATCGGATCAAAGGTAAAGTAAATCAAGAAATGTAGAATAAGATTTAGGATTAAAAGCTTAAAGAGAACTTGATTAATGAAAAATAAGCAATACAAATGTTTTGATCTTGAAAGATTAAGAGAAAAGATGAAACTTAGTGAGAGAAAGTTTAAGACTTTCTCTCTCTAAAACTAGAAAGAAGAATGCAAAAATGAAAAACTAAATTAAAGACTAACTCCCTCCTAATGTGTATTAGGAGGGTATTTATAGGGAAGGTGGGAGGAGTGCATGTGTTGCATCTTCTTTCTTTCTTTCTTCACGTCTTCTCGACTCGACTTTAATTCTTCGTCTTTTCTCGATGTCGTCTCGGGATTTGAACTTGCCTTTTAATTTTCTTCTTCTATTAGACTTAAGTTCTTCGACTTCGTTAAACTTCCGTCTTTAGACTTTTTCTTCGATAAAAGCCAAAGCCCGTGTTTTCTTCCTTTTTCACATTTTGGTCCTTAAACACAATAAAAACACAAACCACGCATAATTCCGACTTTTACGACATAAATCACACGTTTTGGTCTTGTTATTATTGGAAATAAGTGGTAAAAGGATAAGTGTTTTCACACTTATTAAAAAGCACCGATAACGCGTCCAAAAACATGTTAGATTTGAGCATTATCAATACTTAATTCATAATTAAAACCAAAATATTATTATTATTGAAACTACTCTTCTTCTTCTTCAATAAATACTTCTTCATTTTCAACCAAATATACTTTTTCTTGAACAACTTCCTTCTAGGTCACGACGACTTCATCTTATCTTTAAACATACGCCTACACGTACTCTTGCTTTGTTCCAACTAGGCAATTGCATCAGCCATATCTGCTTGTTGTTGTGTTCGCATAGTTTGCATATATAAAAGAGAAGAAAGAACATATTAGGCACCATTGTCACTTTTGAGTTTTATGGCCAATCTAGTCAAAAATGTAAAAAATTATGTACATTATCATATATGATAGAAGGCGGGTTTAAAGAGGTTGAATAGATTTTGTGTAACTTAGTCATAAAACCTGATTTTTTTGTGGTTTGTTAGATACATCATATATAATAATTATATATGATACCTCATATATCATATATGATATACCTATCATATATCATATAACTATCATGTATGATAAACGAGGTATCATATATGATACATCAAACTTAATTCAGCTTACATTAGCAATATAAAGATGCCTAATAATACAACTTATTCACACAAACATAAGCTTATTCATATCTCTCTTATTCATAAAACCTGATAATTCGTTAAAATAAGCTAATAAGCTAGCTTATAATTCAACATAATAAATTCAAATCATCTAAATCATAAGGTTATCCATAGCTCTCCTCTATTTTACAAGCTTATTCATAACTCTAATCTAATTCATAAGCTTATTTCAATGATCAGCTTATTTACATAAATCACCTAATAGGTTACCTTATAATTAAGAACGATAAATCCAGATAATTCGTTCAAAATCAGCTAACTAAAAGCTTATTATTCGAATGATGATAAATTAATAATCTTATTCAAATCAAATAAGCTAAAATAAGAATAGATCTTAATATTAAATGATGATGGATCGATCGATTCGTGATGATGGATCGATTATATGTGTTCTTGATGTTGCTCGTTGCTAACGCAGATATGATACGTTATTGGTAGAGAGAGAAACACATAGTGTGTGATAAATGAATTATTATTAAAGAACAAAACTTATACAGGGGTGTGTGAAATGACCAAAATACCCCTCAATGTAATTTGGGAATTTGATCTCATTTGATGAGATGAAGATGGAAGGTGGGGATGAGTCTCCGGTATCCAATAAGAGTTTGATACATAAATGAACCTAAATCTTGCTTTATTCTATATTAGACGTGTACCCACGCATAGCGATGGAAATTGTTTAGCGGAAAATAATTAATGATATGCTAATTGACCCGGTGATCGAATCCATGACGTGGTTACTCGATGGGTTCACCTGGTGACATGATTTCTAAAGCCGTAACAGAATCAGTTTAATGAAATATGCTTGTGATGGGTTACCATATTACTAGTAATTATCTATAGTGTAGAGGCATATATGTTTCCCTTGTTAATTTTGAATGCAAACGATGTACAATGGGAATTCCCAACTGCTGCAGAAATTAAGTGGTTTTAAAAAAATTGATGGAGGTAAATATACGAACTCCAGCCCTTGTTAAATCTTAAAACTATTTATCAGTAACTTTCGTCTTCTTAGTTGTAACTGTTGTAATGATTATTGGCACTAGTAGTCATAAATGGAAAGGACCAGGGGATGGGGAACGGAGGAAGTTGATAATGGGTCATCCTCATTCCCATTCGTCGTTGGCGAGGAACAGCAGCAGCAGCAGCCGCAGTCACCTTTCGTCAATTGGCCTTGGGGTGTTTATAAAATACTATGGGTGAAATTGTGAAGAGCTTGTTGAGTTGATTTGAACAGTTAGATCCCAGAGAAGTAGATAACAGAATAGAAGACTGCACTTGAGGTTCATAAGCAACAAGATTTATAGGTAATATTAATATTATAGATTTCTTTGTAAAGTTTAATGTGTGATTATAAACGGAACATGGGTGAAATTATTGGGAGGGCTGAGTGTATATCAGTTAATTTGGGCGAGTTAAAGTTGTATAATTTTGGGAGGGTCGTGGCCCTCCCAGGTCTTCAGTAAGGTCCGTCCTTGTGTGTGATGTATTGAACGGTTAACCGGGTAATTTATTGTGAAAAGAATACACATTTCATTCATTATCCAAGTAAGCATGTCTTTGGCAGCATTAGCAAGCAAACCACCTTCATGCAAAGCTTATATGTGTTCAATTTTTATGTTAAACTTGTTGAGAAGGTTATTTTCATTTTATTCTTTATAATCTTTTCGTGTGCATCTCTCTTTTTATTCATGTTTTGGAAGGTAAAGAAGGCAAAAACATCCTCTCCGCCCTACCAACAAATTTAAAAAAAAAACTGTGAATTGAGGTTGAATTCACAGAACAATCTTTTAGAACAATGCATATCATTATGCTAACTTTATTCCTTACAGATTTGAGAGGGTTTATGCCAACTTTTCTTGCTGAATATCAATCTAGGCTTGTATCTATCCATTCTGTTTTGAAACAATATAATTATGAGTTTGTCGTTTGTTCATCTTTTTATAATTATGTTTCTTGGAGCATTGTCAGTTGCAAATTCAAAAAATGATATCATAAACATTGGTTGCATCGCTGCATTGCAATTTCTCGATGGAAGAGTCCCTTCCGTTGCAATGAAGGCTGCTGTAGATGATGTTAATTCTGATCCCAGTATTCTACCAGGAAGAAGATTGAGTATTTCAATTCATGATGCAACCATGACTGGTTTCTACGGCATGTGTGGCGGTAAAACAACTCTATTTAGCCACGGTGTCGTCTTTTTTTATTTTGATTAATGTAGGAAGAAATTTTATGTGCCTTTAATAATCTGTACTTTTTCAGCATTGAAGTACTTGGAGACACCAACAGTAGCAATAATTGGTCCCCAAAGTTCAGAATTGATTAAGGTGCTTTCACATGTTGCGAATGAACTGCATTTCCCTATCTTATCGTTCACTGGTCTAGACCCCTCGCTTTCACCTTTCCAGTATCCCTACTTTCTCCAAACAGCCCCAAATGATTTTTATCAGATGAAAGCTTTTGCTGCTACAGTAAGCTATTTTCGTTATAGAGAAGTCATCGCAATCTTCACTGATAATGATCAGTTTCGTAATGGTATCAATGTGTTTGGTAACGAACTTACAACGGAGCGTTGCAGGCTATCTGGTAAAGCACCACTTCCTATTGACAGCGAGTTAACTCGAGAGATTATAGAAGATAGATTGAAGAAGGTCATGTCAATGGAATCACGTGTCATTCTTGTACATACATATGTCAATACTGGCCTCATGATCTTTGAGATCGCCAAGAGTCTTGGCATGATGAAAAGAGGATACGTATGGCTTGCAACTGATTGGCTATCAGCTGCTCTTGATTCTACTGGTATTCCTCCGAAGAATGCTGAAACTTTACATGGCGTTTTAACACTTCGCCCACATACACCAGATTCATACAGGAAAAAAACGTTCACAAGACGATGGAAGAATCTGACTAACAAATCTATCGGACTCAATCCATATGGTTTATATGCTTACGATACTGTCTGGATAATTGCTCATGCAATAGACAAGTTTCTAAAAGAAGGTGGTAAGATTTCATTCTCCAATGATTCACGATTAAGTAGTATAAATGGAACACGGGGCCTTTTTTTAAAAACACTTGGCATTTTTGATGGGGGAAAGCAGATGCTAAGCAACATACTACACACAAATATGACTGGTCTGACAGGGCCTCTTTCCTTCAATACAGACAGATCTTTGAAAAACCCTTCCTTTGATGTCATCAACGTCTTACAAGCAAAAGGCCGTTTAGTTGGATATTGGTCTAACTATTCTGGGCTATCGGTTCAAATGCCAAAGAGCTCTTATAACGTAATACCATCCAACATTTCTTCTTCCAACCAGCAACTGGGAAGTGTGGTATGGCCTGGGAACACAAAAGAGAAACCTCGTGGATGGGAATTTTCAAACAATGGGAGACCCTTGAGAATTGGAGTGCCTTTAAGAGTTAGTGATAAAGAATTTATTATGCTAGTTAATGGTACGAAACAAGTTGCTGGTTTTAGCATAGATGTATTCCTTGCTGCCACAAAGTTGCTTCCCTATCCACTTCCGTATGAATTCATTATGTTTGGGAACGGTCACAACAACCCAAGCTATTCTGACCTTGTTAACAAGGTTTCATCTAAAGTACGTGTTTAAAGAAATACAAAAGAAATTGCTATTTGGCTACAAATTGGTTACACGTATATTTTTTGTAGGAATTTGATGCAGGTGTTGGTGATATACTCATTGTAAGTAATCGTACTAAAATTGTGGACTTCACACGACCGTATATCGAGTCTAGCCTGGTAGTAATCGTCAACATACATAAAGCACACCCAACTTCATGGGTTTACCTGCAACCGTTTTGTCCATCATTATGGGGTGTCACCGCTCTCGTCTTCCTCTTTGTTGGAGCTCTTGTGTGGTTATTGGAACACAGGCAAAATGATGTATTTAGGGGCCCACCAAGGAAACAAGTTGTCACTGTATTGTGGTGAGTACCAAAGGAAACTTATTGCTTCCTTAGCAGTTCTTAGTTTGTGTCATTTGAAAAAGATGTTTTTTTGCAGGTTTACCTTCTCAACTATGTTTTTCGCGCACAGTAAGCATTAAATCGTTCAACCTGTTTATTTTACCGGGGCAAGTCCCTTTTACCCAAAAAAAACCGTTCAACCTGTTAATCTTTTATCACCTTTTTGCTACCAAACTACTCATTCATTAATGATTTGGTTGTGTCAGGAGAATTCACTGTGAGTACCCTTGGTCGTATGGTTGTCTTCGTCTGGTTATTTGTAGTTCTAATTGTTAACTCAAGCTACACAGCAAGCCTGACATCAATTCTAACTGTGCAACAACTACAAACTCCAATCACCGGAATCGAATCACTGATCACAGGCAATGAGCTTATTGGATTTCCGGAGGGAACATATGCTGAGACTTATTTGGTGAAAGAACTCAACATCCCAAGATCAAGACTTGTGTCTCTCGTTTCCACTGATGAATATGCTGAGAAACTCTTGTCAAGAACAGTTGCTGCGATTGTTGATTATAGGCCTTATATTGATCTTTTCCTCTCGAAGCACTGCAGCTTCCAGGTTGTTGGCCAAGAGTTCAAACCGAGTGGAATCGGATTTGTAAGTATTTTATCAAATGTTTTACTCTTACAGCCCAGCCGACTAGCTGTCTAGTTAAATTTGTATGTGACCTTTATAAAACTCTGGCCGGCATTATACTTCATAAGCAATAGACAAAAATGAGTTTCATCTATTATATTCCCACAGGCATTTCAGAGGGACTCTCCATTGGCGGTTGACCTGTCGAATGCAATACTAAAACTAACAGAAATTGGAGAGCTTCAGAAGATTCAAGATCGTTGGTTTAATAAAAAAGCTTGTGGCCCACGAAGCTTGTCCTATGTATCTAACCAACTTCATCTAGAAAGCTTTTGGGGTCTGTTCCTAATATTTGGCATAGTTTGTGTTCTTGCGCTGTTTATACACTTGTGTAGGATACTTTACAGATTCAGAAAACGTTATCCCAAACTCATGAAGCCAAGGAATAGAGGGTATCGTTTAGAGCGTACGCAAAGATTTTTGTCATTTGCAGACAAGAAAAAGGAAGTACCAGTGAACAAGTTAAAGAGAAAGACGATGGCGTCTGATATCAGAGAGAACACTACTAACTGAAGACAAGTCCATATACAACATAAACGAGTTGTGTATATATAAACTCACCAATGGTAAGTAAATAATTACAGATGGGCAGCGAGACTCACTAGTTGGGGTACTTCGTATATTGCTTCCTTTCTTGTTCAACTACTCTAAGACTTACAGATGGAAATTGATTAATGTCAGAGTAAATTTTAAAGTTGAGTAATGTATGAAATCCACTGATCATAGAACTGAATAACAGATAAGACAACTTTAGTTGAGATAAAATGCTCTTGATGCTTTTATATATACGTTTATTTGATACACTACAACTCACTTCTGGCTACTTTTTATAAACCATTTAAAGTTCAAGGGCCTAAGTGTAACTTCTGCAAGTTTGTTGAAGTTGGTTACAGAGTTCGCCCGAACTCTGCTACTCTTCTTCCCTATCTCTCATTTCTTTCATTTCTCACGATTGTTGTAACACCCCATTTTGATAAATGGAATATCACGCGTGATTATGGCGTGTCATCAAAGCATACAAGGATAAATGTCTAAACATTACACGACCATAAAGGAAATACCGGAATCAAACATCGGTACTCCAAAAGTAAAAATCATCACACACAAATATAAGTACTGTAAATGAAAGGACGAAACAATGTCCATGGAAATAAGTATCAAAGTATAAATAAATGCATAAAGTAAAGAAGGCTAGAAAGCTTCCAATCCATATGCACATACGCTTAAAGTCTACGAGCGTCCCTGAGTACCTGCTGTTTTGGGAACATGAAAAGGAAAATGGCTGAGCATAACGCTCAGTGCACGGATATACAAGTATAGCATGAATAATATAAACATATAAGCATGAAGCAGCGGAAAAGACTAAGTCCTGGATAACCTGATTATATCTTAGTAAAACTGGTTTTATAGTTTGAAAAGCCTTATGTTTATCTTGTAAAAACTGTTTAACATGTTTACCATTAGCCAATATAGGTCATGAAAATATCAACGTGCATGAATACTTGGAGGGGTGACCTCGTCATGCAAATTAGAGGGGCTGTCTCTAATTTAATATACTGGTTTTGGGTAGGAGGGATCAGCTCCTTGTGAAGGATGCAAGGCACACACCACATTCACACTGAATAATCTGCTAAAAACATGTAACTAGGATGCACCCATACGCCCCACCTGATGATTAAAAAAATGGCCAAAAGCTGAAAGGAATGCCACGAGCTATCACTCCGCCGTGGTGAAGTCATAACAATGGTGCCTCCAGTGTTATTGTTATGGTACCTCTATAACTAGGTGAAACTGGTCATGCATGTATATGGCTTTAGGTATTCTAATTAAACATAAGCAATTCAAAAACATATAAAACATATACTGGGGAAAACAGTTGGCTGCATACGGGGAACCATAATAAGGAAGAATGTCCATACTGAAAGGTCGGAGAATCCGTACCCTGTGTCCAGTGAACGAAGAAGACGAACGGAAGAGAGTCCTACTTCGGTATCACTAATGCTACATAAATACATACGTGTATAAGTATCTGATTACTGAGTACGTACTGGTTTTATATCATGTCTTAGCTTGTTTCATATGTTCATGTCATGTTTTACTGATTTAAGCTTTATACTGTGTTTATCATGTATTCTATCTATTCTGTTTAAGTATTTCTGGTATTTCATGTATTATTATACTTGTTGTGTAATAATAAATAACTTTCTAAAAATAGCAGGTTTCCTAAAATAGAAAGTTTCCAAAAATAGAAAGTTTCCAAAAATAATAAGTTTTCAAAAATAGAAAGTTTCCAAAAATAGAAAGTTTCCAAAAATAGATTTACTGCTTAAAATAGATAAGTTTCTAAAAATAGAAAGTTTCCATAAATAGATTAGCTGCCTTAATAAAATAAGTTTCTAAAAATAGAAAGTTTCCATAAATAGAAATAAGCTGGATTATTAAGCTAATAATATAAGCTTAA
This sequence comes from Glebionis coronaria, assembly GCA_025667525.1. Lineage (NCBI taxonomy): Eukaryota > Viridiplantae > Streptophyta > Magnoliopsida > Asterales > Asteraceae > Glebionis > Glebionis coronaria. Next base: position 75,187,618 of record CM046876.1, read on the forward strand.
GTGTTTACTGATTAATATACTAAGTCAAGTGATTAAATAGCATAGTTTATTATTGAATATAACATGGTTTAATTAAATAGAGGTAAAATACTTAGGTTAAAATATGTATTATTATTTATTAATAATATAAGCTAAGTCATGTGAATTAATTAATTATAAGTCATGATTTTAATAATTAATTAATTATATAGTCTAATTAAATGGAAAATACTTAAGTTAAAATTCATGTACTAATAATAAAATTAATAACCTAAGTCATGTAAATTAAATTAATCATGTTCATGCTTTTAATTAATTTAATTTAATGTCTTGTAAAAAAATATAACTTGTAAAAATATTTAACCTTGTAAAAATAACTCATGAACCGGACCGTGTTTTAATCTAACATGTGTGAACCGGACCCGTGTTTTAACCCGTGAACCGGACCCAAATGCACCCTTAGTTAACCTAGCCGCCGGCTAGCCAAGGGTTTCCACCGGCTAGCCGGTGTTCCCCTTGCTGCCGTGGCCTACCCGAACACCACCATGCCCCGACCGAGGTCGGGGTTCCCTTTCTTGCTGCTGCCGAGACAAACAACCACCAAACCGAGACCATGTGGTCTCGGTGGTGCGAATTAAAGCCAAGCCGAGACCCCCTTGGGGTTCGGTTTAGGCGTCGGCCACAAAACAAGCACCCCTTAACCATTTATAATTTAACCCCATGATTACATAACATGATTATTAGCTTGTTTTTAATTTATTATTAAAAACATTCATGATTTTATGTGATTAGTAAATCAAAACATAAAAGAAAAAGGTTTAGGTTTTATACCAATCACGTGAATCAAAGAATGATGAACACACAACGATCCTTGCAATAAATCGAACACCAAAAATCAATCAAACACCCCCTTTGGTGTGTATAAACCCGGCGGCCAAAGAACAAAGAGAAGGAGAAAAGATTTTTAGGGTTTCTTGCTTTTTCTAAATTTTTGTTATTATGAAAATAACTTTTCCCCTTAACCCTTGTTTAGTAAAAATTAATGGGCTAGGCCATTTTCCCTTGTTGTAGCCGCGGGTAGGGGCCCACATGGGGGTAACCCGAACATTTTCCGTGTCTAAATAATAAGTGTTCTCATGTTCGTGTTATACGTGATTTAATTAGTTATCGTTCGTGACTTAATATATTTGTTTGTGATCGTAATATATATACATACATACGTAATATTTAGCTCGTGATTAGTTTACGTTCATGATTTCATGTTCGTGTGTGATAGTTGTAAAATTACCCCTTTAGGAAAAGGATGGTAAATGTGGCAAGTATTAAGTGTCGGTTTAGGAAAACCAAGCACTAATGACCAATTAAGTTCGTTCTCAAGGAGGCTAGTGTGTTATGTGTGTAATGATATGGATTAAAGCCATAGACGTATCTAAAAACGAACGACCTAAAATGAGAGGAACTTGAGGATCCGTGGGGATATCAACAACGATAAAGTCTACGGGATAGTAGAACTTCCCCACTTTCACAAAAACGTCTTCCGCCAAACCACATGCGGGAATCGTGGAATGGTCGGCCAACTCGATAGACATTAGTGAAGGAGTAAGATTAGGAAGATTGAGCGACTTGAAGATTGCAAGTGGCATCAAGTTAATGCTAGCACCAAGATCGGCCAAGGAGAAGCATTCTTCCATATCTTGGATTGCACAAGGGATAAAAAATTTACCGGGATCACCGACCTTTTGAGGTATGCGATTAAGATAAACCGACGAACAACTAGACAATTGGTGCAATTTCTCCTTGTTGTTCAACATACTCTTAAAGTTAGCGGCAAATCGAGGCATCATGACCAAAGCATCGGCGAAACTCACATTAAGGTGCAAATCGCGAAACATTTTCATAAAAAGCTCAAATTGGTAATTGTCGCGCTCTTGACGTTTCTCCTTCCTAAGTCTCGATGGATAGGGCAAAGGTGGTGTGGGTTGAGGCATAGTAGGCATAGCCTTTGGAATCTCGGGTTCCAATGATGGTAATGGGTCGACCGTAGGTGTGGCATGAGCGGTACTTCGTGGGATTGGGACATGCTCCTTTTGGACCACTACCTCGGGTTATTCCTCAATTGCTTCCTCCGTAGGAGCAATTGGTTGAGGAGTCGGTTCCTTAAGTGTCTTACCACTACGTGTGGTAATCACTTTCATCTCACCCTTAGGGTTGGATATGGTGTTGCTAGGAAGACCACTTGACGACGGTTTACACATTATTGCCTCAAACATAGACGAGATTTTATCTTCAAAATTAGATTGCCTCAATACGGCTTCGGTTTGCCTTTTCTCGGCCTTAATCATCTCTTGTTTAATCTCATGTTGCCCTTGTTCCATCTTTTGTTGGTTTAGTTGCAACCTAGTGACATTTCCTTCCATCTTGTTGGTGTGGATTTTAAGTTCATTAGCTAACTCATTTTTCAACTCTTTCTTCAAGTCGTTCTTAAACTCGGATCTTAGGCTAATGATTTCTCTTTGAATATTGTCAAACCTAGCATCATTCCCACTAGCATATTCAACAAACTCACTTGGAAGATCTTTCAATGTTTGCAAACTTTTGTTGTTATTTTGAAAATCATTTTTGTTTGAAACTTGATTATTAGCCCCTTGATTCCCATAGTTTCCCTTGTTGTAATTGTTTTTGAAACCAACTTGATTGTTGCGATAGTTGTTGTTAGCATTTTGATTTGAACCAAAACCCGGTGGAGTCATTTGATTAGAGCGGGAAACTTGACCGTTTTGGTTGTAATTTCCCGTGGCCGCGAAGGCACTCGAAGTGTTACCACCGTTGGTAATGCACTCGGAGAAATCATGACCTCCACCATAATACATGCAAGAAACCTCAACCGCTTTAGCCGTAGCGGGAGCACTTGGTTCACCAACTTTAAACTCAATCAAAAGTCCTTTCAACTTATCAAAAATCTTGTTTTCCAAGTTTGCCTCAATTTGGCAAGCATCAATGGTAGTAGACAAAGAAGGTGAAGCCGAAGACGAAGCCTTACGAACACTAGACGTGCTACGAGGACTATACACCTTAGATCTATTTTCAATTATCACCAAAGCTTCCTCAACCGTTTTACACAAAAAAATACCACCCGCGGCGGCATTCAAATAATCCCTTTCATGATCATTAAGTCCATTGTAAAACGTGTCAATTTGATGCAAATCGGAAAAACCGTGATGAGGACATTCATATAACATTTCCTTAAACCTATTCCAAGCCGTTGAAAAACTTTCATTAAATTCTTGTGAAAACTTTGAAATCTCGTTTTTCAAGTGCGTAGTCTTAGAGGGCGGAAAAAATTGGTTCACAAATTTCGAAACGAGATCCTTCCACGTCAATATAGAATTGGGTGGCTCTTTCTCTAACCAAATTTTAGCGGGCCCCGCTAAGGAATACGGAAAAAGCATCATCTTAATCGAGTCATTCGAGACATCCTTAAATTTGCACGTGGCGGTAAGACGATTGAATTGGCGGATATGGTTGTGTGGATTGTCCTTCTCATCACCACGGAATTTGTTGTTTTGGATCATCGACAACAAACCCGTTTTCACCTCAAAATTCTCCGCAAGGATAGCGGGAATCACAATAGCTTCTCCATAACCCTCGGTGGGTGCTTGAAGTAACTCCAGCATAGTTCGATTAGCCATGGGTGCTTCTTTCACTACAATGGGTTCGTCAATAGGAGACTCCTCACTAGAATTGTTGGGAGTGGGAGTTTTGTTCTTTCGTTTACGTGCACGTCTTGCTTGATTTCGAGTTAGCATAAACGTCACGTACAACGAAGGGGACGAGCAAAGAAGATTCTTTTTTGGTGTTTTTAATTTTTCAATTTTTTTGTGGTTTTTGATGGTATTAACTTTTTTGGAAATTGGTGAAATGTATTGAGTAGACAAAAATCTACAAATCTCCTCCTTAATCAAATCTCTTGATTAAAAAAGCCTCAAGGAATGAAAACGATCACGTGGAGTGAACGCCTTCGATGACTTTAGAACGATGGTGGAACACCAAAACGTTCAAGAGGGTTTAATCAATAGAAACCAAGAAAATATATATGATACTTAGTAATACTTTGGGCGGCAAAACCCTCGATTAGCTCTCACAATCAAATACTCACAAGCAAGCGGCGAAACGAGGAGGCGCGAAGCACTTAAGAGCCTTTTTCCTTAGGATATATTTTATAATATCCGCCTTATACCCACCTTATAGTTTGTATTATCAAGATTAAGCTTCACGAAAGTATTTATCTATTTTTGCCTTTTTCTTTGGTTTGAGATGTACAATGATTGGGTAATGATCTCCCAAGTCAAGGTTGTGATTTCTCACGTATTTGGAGTACTTGTGAATTTATTGTTCTACGTATACAATATAGTAATAATATTCACACAAAAACCGAAAAACGATAATACGTATTAGTAGAGTGCTACTAATACAAATACTAATTATGGCTAGTATAAAAACAACAATGCCAAATCAAAACACAACACGCCTCCCCGGCAGCGGCGCCAAAATGATAGTTGTAAAATTACCCCTTTAGGAAAAGGATGGTAAATGTGGCAAGTATTAAGTGTCGGTTTAGGAAAACCAAGCACTAATGACCAATTAAGTTCGTTCTCAAGGAGGCTAGTGTGTTATGTGTGTAATGATATGGATTAATTTGTGATTATATTTGAGAAAGAAAAATAGAAAAGGGATTAGAAGAGAATGACGGTTATGAAGACGGATTAAACTAATTCTAAAAAGGCGTACACGTAAAGTCGTAAAAACCACCAAAATTAAAATTTTAACCTAAATTTTTTTTCTAAAAATTACCAAAAATCCCTAATAATATTCTAAGAGTTTACAAAAAGTCAAAACTTGCAAAAACCTTTTAATTAATTAGATAATGACTTTTTAATGCTAGTTAAAGCCCTAAAAATCAAAATTAATTATTAAAAAGCCCTAAACAAGATTTTTAAGTTTGTAAACCTCAAAAATACTCTAATTAAGCTAAAAACTATTTTTTCAAAATTTTAAAACCAATTAAAACTATTTTTAAACAATTAAAAACTCCTAAAATCAATTAAATCTTAAATTAATTAAAGAAAATAATTAAAAGACCTAAAAAATATTTGGAAAGTTGTAAAAATCCTAATTAAGTGTTTAGAACCTAGGAAAAATATAAAAACCTAGAAAATCAGACTTTTAATTTTTAATAATAAAATAATATTAAAATAATATTAAAAATCCAAAAATTATAAAAAATTCTAAAAACTTGCAAACTAGCTTAATTTAACCTAAATAACTCAGAAATGAAAGTGAAATTACCTAAATACCCCTATTGGGCCTAGAAAATGGGCCAAACCCAAAACAGACCCTTATTGGGCTTAATTAAGGCCCAATAAGAAAAAGTGTTCAAAATAAGCCCAAAAAGCACAGGTTGACTCAAAATTTGATTTTAAACAACTTTTTCCAAAGGCCCAAAAGCTGAAAATGTGAAATAAGCTAACTTATGATAAGCAGCTTATTCTTAATGGGCTTTTAAGCCCATTAAGCCATAAGCTGATGCCATAAGCTAAAATTTAACACACAAGCTTCTTTTGACCTAACAAAGACTTCTGCAAAAAGAAATTTCAAATAAGCCCACTTAATAAGCCAGAAACAGTTCACAAACTTATTCACAAAACGACAAAATAGTCGTTTTTATGATCTAGACCACCTCAGAAGCTGATTCAAGTTGCAAAATGTTTCTTATGACAAAACTAAGCTTAATAATCAAAAACCTACTCAATAAGCACACTCAATAAGCTGGAAACTCAAATAAGCACTTATGTTAAAAGTCAAATAAGTTGGTTTTCTAGTAAAAAGTCAAAGTCAAAGTCCAATAAGCTCCAGTCTACTTAAATGGGTCAAATAATGAAGATCTATTACAAAAAATAAGTTGTTGCAAGTCAGAATAAGCTAGAATAGCTTATTGATAAGCTGATGACAAAATTGCACTAGCAGGGGCTAGTTTTGGATGTTGAGCAGTGGAAACTTTTTCCACTGCTTGACTATTTTGACTTTTTGTCTTTAGTGACTTTTTCTTGGATTCAGATTTCACAAAGGCACCCAAATGATCTTTGGATCAAAAGGAGTCAATCACAATCAAAATAACACAATCACTAACACCCAATTGATACAGTTTAATCAATCATTCATCAGACATGATACAGACATGAACAATAAGCAGTTGAGCATAAATAAGCAGTTTTAGCAATAATCAGCCAGCCAAATTCAACCAAATGCACACACAAGCTATTATAAACTCCAATAAGCAAGTCTAAACAGGTTTCATGCACTGGTTCAAAGAATTAAGCAAGATTCAAGCAATGAAAGTTACTGATGAACACTAACACATGCAGTTTTTACTTTTTCTGATGTATTTGACACACAAGCCAATTTCAAGACTTCAAATCTTTCAAATAGGTTATATTGATGATGTTTTACCAGCTTTTATCCCTAAACACGCATAAACTCTAGGTTTTCCCAAAGTTTTAGGTCAAAAAATCAGTCAACTCAACAAGATATAGCAATTTGTTTGATTCAAGGTTTCAAACTCAGAAACTTGCAGCAAAACACTCTCAAACAAAGGTATAGCAGATACAAAGCATAAACAACACAAACTAACAACACAATAACAAGATGCAAGCACAAACCAGTAGACCCAAACACCCCTTTAACTTTTCCAAATCAAAATTTTCAAAAGCAAAGTGAGATTTCAGGCCAACCAAGCATCAATTAACACTAAAACAAGTATAATAAACAGATTCAAGCAAGTACAAGCCACAAAATTCACAAGAACACAAGTTTCATACAAATATCACCAAAAATCACAATTTAAGCAGATTTTGAGATTAAGTATGCAAACCTCATGGATGTACATCCACACCCATGAATTTTGAGCTTATGTGCTAGCAAGAACAAGCACAAGCTTCCACAATAAGCCTGCTAAGATTGAACAAGGGTTAAGCACAATATCACAAAAATCAGAAACTTTGAAAAACTTGATTGATGCAAACTTGTTACCCCACACTTGATTATCCCCAAGTTATAAGCCTCACCACACCTTAACCAACTCAGTTAGGATGCTATGATCAGCCCTATAGCCCAAGAATTCCAAGATTGGAACAAGACTTAGCAAAATATCAAGAAAATGAGAAAATGTGCAAACTTTTGCACACTCCTCTTTGGAAAACAGGTTTTGAACTTCAAGAACTAACAAGCATATAACAATAGAAAGCAGTAAATAAGATTGGCCAATGACTTTTCTTCAAGATTTCAAACTCAATTTCATTAAACTTAGAAATAGGATTTACAGAAACTTGAACAAGGAAAAATCAAAAGCAAACTGAAATGTGAAGGCCTAAATGGCTTTATATAGCCTTACAAGTGACTAAGGAACCGCTAAGAACTAAAAACCCTAATGGTTGAAGTCCCAAAAATGCCCTCTTGAATTTGAACTCATATGCTTCATGTGACTGATTCTTGGACGTTTGTGAAGTAGATAGCTGTTGGAATTTGATCTAAGGGCTCAAACAAAGCTTAAAATGTAAGCTTGTATCTGGATGGTTGATTCTCTGGCTGGTTTTGGCAGTATCCCCCTTTGTGTGTAGCAGGGGAATCATGTGTGGCCCTTGGTGGTGATGTGGCAAGTGATTTAAGAGTTGGGTTATGATTAGAAGACTACTAATCATAATTCTGGAGGTGATGGAAGCTTAATTGTTGCTTAATCAATTTTCCCCAATTTGTGTTCTTGAGTAAATAGTAGCACGTTTGATCTGATTTAGGTTTTAAAAATGGTGTTAAGCGCCAAAGGATTAAACTAATCCAAGATTAGTTATAACAGGTTTTTAGTGGAGGATGACATGGAGAAATGGTGGATCTTCATTGGTGGAGAGAGTGAGTGGGGCACGTGTCACCCCACCACTGGTCTAGGTTACTTCTTTGCCTGCCAGCTTAACACCCCCATCTTTCATGAACTTGTCAAATGTATTCCAAACTTCTATCAACGCCATAATCAGCTTTGTCAACTTTTGCCTTTTTACATTTTTGGCCCAAAAACTTTTACAAAGTGAAATCCGGGGTAATTTGATAGGTGTGTAAACACCCATCTTTTCTACCACTTAATTACAATAAAAACCGAGCAAAAACGTGTATTTTATGTCATTTTTGTCGGAATTACGCGTGGTTTGTGTTTTTGTTGTGATTTAGGACGAAAAGGTAAAAAGTGGAGAAAACATGGCTTTCACGGGCTTTCATCGAGGAAAAAGACGAAAGATGAAGTCAAAAGTGTTAGGACCATTGTAATAGTTATATGTAATAGGTAGACTAGGAGGTATGTAGTTCCTCCTGGTCCTAGTCGTAGTAGGAGCAAGTCCTGCTCCTGGTCCTAGTCAAAGTCAAACATTGTTATTTACTTAATATTCTGTTAGGATATGCATGAGTTATATTAGGAGAAGATATGCATATCAGTTTTACACGTTTTCTTGTAAGCTGTATTAGGGTTTCCTTGTAGTATAAAAGGAACCTGAGGCAGAAGGGTTAGATATTGATTCACAAAACGTAGTTCTAGTCTTTATTAATATTAGAAATCCTTAGAAAGGATCAAGTCTTCATAGTTATTCTGTTTCTCTTGTTTATATTTATATTCTACATTCATATTGTGTATAGAGTCTCTTTGTGATTTGACTTGTGATTACAGAAGTCATTCACCGGTCCTGACAGGCTACAAGATCTATATCTGTTAGACCCAACAAGTGGTATCAGAGCCTGGGAGGGTCTCTATACAACAAGAATCAAGTTCTCTTATTTTTAACAATCTGTTTATCATGTCTGCCTCAACTTCTACTCAAACAGGAGAAGAAGGCACTCCTAAAATTGTGCAACCTCAGCAGATCCTGGCTACGGTTTCCAACACGAATGGAAAATTCCCTCTTCTGAAGAAAGGTGAATATGACAACTGGGCAATGAAGATGGAATGGTGGATCACCAACACTGATCAAGATCTTTGGAAGATCATTCTAAATGGAAACAGCAGAAAGCTTACTGGACGAGACAAGAACGGTAATATTACTCTTCTTGACCCTAAATCTCATGAGGAAATTATCGCTATTCAGAAGGAGGTAAAAGCAAAAACAATTTTGCTTCAATCTCTTCCTGAAGATCACATGGGTGACTTCTACCATTTGGATGATGCCAGAGAAATCTGGAACGGCATAAAAGCAAGGTTTGGCGGAAATGAGGAGTCAAAGAAAATGCGAAGGTCCATGCTGAGAGATGAATTCACAGAGTTCAAAATCTCAGAAACTGAAGGCCTGAATCAAGGGTATGATAGGTTCCAGAAAATATTGAGCCAGTTGAATCAACTTCGGTCCAAGCCTGAGGATGGTGATGTTAATGCAAGGTTTCTTAAAGCCTTACCCTACTCTTGGAACCAGGTGGTAATCTCTCTTAAAGCCAAAGGTGGGCTTGATTATCTCAGTTTTGATGATTTGTTTCATAGGCTCAGAACATTCGAACCTCATGTGAGAGGATATCCGAGTGACTCTTTTCCCACTCCTGCTAATTCAGCCTTTGTGAGCTCTATGGCGTCTAGTCCCATGGCATATGCAAGTAGCCAGAGCAATAATGTGTCTCCCCAGCATACTATTCAGCATACGAGTCCCATGTCATATGCATCTAGTCCCATGTCTTCTGCTTCTGATCCCCCTGCCAAGTCTGGTAGTATGGTAGAAGCTATTCTTCATTCTTTTGTTGCTGATGTTACTGCTGAACAACAACTTGCGTTTGATGACTTCAAACAAATCGATAAGCTGGATCTGGATGAGATAGATCTTAAATGGCAGATGGCCATGCTTACTCTGAGGGTTCACAAGTTTGAGAAGAAAGCAGGAAGGAAGTTTAATTACAACCCTCGGGAGCCAGCGAGATTCGATAGAAGCAAGGTTCGGTGCTATAACTGTCAGCAACAGGGTCACTTTGCTCGAGAGTGCCCTAGCAAGAATGATCAGGAGAAGAGCAGGTACTCCGCTTTCAAAGTTCAGGAGGTTAAAGATGACAAGAGAGCATTGGTATCTGTTGACTCCATGGTCAACTGGAATGATCATCAGGCTTCTACTCTGGAATCAGCGGAATCAACGACTGATGTGTTGGCAATGATTGCTGGGAACCTCTCTGATGCAGAAGAAGCAGAAGAGTTTGCTCTTATGGGCATCTCACCTCAGGTACAACATTGTCCCCTTGGTTGTCATGATAAATACACAGAACTGTTGTCCCAATTTAATGAAGTAAATGAACAAAATGATAAGTATTACTTAGAGGTACAAGCCTATAAAGCTTCATTAAACACATTGGAACAACAAAAGAAGTGGTTACAAGATACACAACGTGCATATGAGGATAAAATCAGGATACTAAGCATTGATTTAGAAAACACTACAAATATGCTTAAATATACAGAAACTGAAAGAGATGCTAGTATCAAAGAAAAAGAGGAGATGCAAGCTAAATTAGATGCTACAATGTTAAGATTTGACAAATGGCAAAAGGCACCTAAAAATCTTTCAAAATTAATTGATAGTAGCATGTCTGGCAGAACTAAAAGAGGCTTAGGATTTGAAAAATATATTGATTCTGAAGATGTATTTGATTTATCTTTCTCAAGCGTCTTTGATGCCGACAAAGAGGATGAGGGAAAACCTAGCTACAATAGGTTTAAACCAGCAGCAGAAATGCATGCTGTTCCTCCTCCTCTTACTGGAACTTTCATGCCTACCTCATGGAATAATGACTCGGATGGATCACAGATGCTTGAGTCCCCAACAAGTTCTACTAATTCTAACGACTTTGTCTCATGTACTTTCAGTGACAAAGCCGGCGACTCTGCATCTAATGGTTCAAGTGAAGAGTCAAGACCTACGAGTTCCAAGTCGGATGAACATGCTGCTACTAGTGCTAGGAAATGTGAAGAAAAAGTCGCTGTCAAGTCAAGTGTGTCTGGTCCGTGTTTATTGAGTCCTAGGAAGAATGTTTTTTCTAGAACTGTGTGTAATAAAGTAGGCAGTATGAAACAGTCTCATTCTAATAAAAGGTCTTTCAAAACATGTTTTGTTTGTGGCAGTCCCTTTCATTTAATTAAAGATTGTGATTATTATGACACACATGCATCTGTTGATTATGCTTTTCTTGCTCCTGGATCACCAGGAGCTGCTCCATATACTACTAGAAGACTTAATCCTTGTGCTCCAATGTTTCATACTTCTAGAGTATCCTCTCCTTACATGTCTGATTATTGGAGAGAAAATGGATACCAGACAACTAGTAATTATTTTCCAAATTATAATCCAAACTATGCGCATCATTTTGACCACACGTATTTTGGTTTGGGAGATTTGGGAACTGCTGTTAAGCCCTCAGCAGGTTGTTCCTGGTCAAATACTAATACCCTTATGATGAATAGGCAACCAAGGAACAATAGTGGATCTCATCAATCTTCTTGGCATTCTACTAATGATCCACAAGGCAGGCTCAAACCTGAAAAGGTTTGGGTCCCCTTAAGACACTAACTTGTGCATTGTGATTATATTGTTGTTGTAGGTTACTCCATACCAGGATCCTAGTCTAGGCATTGTTGATAGTGGCTGCTCCAGGAGCATGACTGGCAATAAAGGCCTTCTCTCTAACTTTGTACCATTTTATGGGGGCAAGGTCTACTTTGGTGGAGGTGAAGGCAGAATCACTGGCAAGGGAACGATAAAGACTCCAAATCTCAATTTTGAGCAGGTCTACTATGTGGAAGCACTTCAGCACTTCAACTTGATATCGGTCTCTCAGATCTGTGATAAGAAGCAGTTTGTTCTCTTCACCGATACTGATGCACTTGTACTCTCCAAAGATTTTAAGCTTCCGGAAGACTCACAAGTTTTACTCAGAATCCCTAGAAGACACAATCTCTATAGCATCAAGTTGAATGAAGTCAACCCTACTGGTCAACTAGCATGTCTGGTTGCAAAAGCCTCGGAAGATGAAGCCACAAAATGGCACCGAAGGATGGGACATGTGAACTTCAAGACCATTCACAAGCTTGCCAATTTGAATCTGGTCTCTGGTTTACCTCCCAAGACGTTTAGAAATGACATAAATTGTGTTGCCTGCAGCAAAGGCAAACAACATAAAGCATCCTTCAAGGCCATTACTGCTTTAAGTCTCATTACTGAACCATTGCAGCTTCTACATATGGACTTATTTGGTCCTACTTCCATCAGAAGCATAGACCACAAGCAATTCTGTTTGGTGGTGACTGATGGTTATAGCAGGTTTGCGTGGGTGTTCTTCATGGCTACCAAAAGTGAGACCTACTCAATTCTTCGAGATTTTCTTACATTAATAGAGAATCAGTTGTCCAAGAAAGTTAAAGGTATTCGATGCGACAATGGAACCGAGTTTAAAAATAGAGACCTCATCACACTTTGCAATACTAAGGGCATCAAAAGAGATTACAGTGCTGCTCGGACTCCTCAACAGAATGGTGTGGCAGAAAGAAAGAACCGGACACTAATAGAAGCAGCAAGGACTATGCTTGCCGATTCCAAGCTTCCGACCATGTTCTGGACAGAAGCTGTTAATACGGCCAGTTATGTTTTGAATAGGGTGTCTATTACCAATCCACACAAGAAAACACCTTATGAGCTGCTCACGGGCAAAGTTCCCAATATTGCTCATTTGACTGATCCTCCATCTCCAACCCTTCTACTTAAATGCAGAGTCTCTTCACAGCAATGGTGATGTTAATGCAAGGTTTCTTAAAGCCAGGCTACAGAAGCTTCACTTCACATTGGTATCTTAAAGCCTCTGTCCAGAACATGGTCGGAAGCTTGGAATCGGCAAGCATAGTCCTTGCTGCTTCTATTAGTGTCCGGTTCTTTCTTTCTGCCACACCATTCTGTTGAATGAAGAATAGCTTCTACCATACTACCAGACTTGGCAGGGGGATCAGAAGCAGAAGACATGGGACTAGATGCATATGACATGGGACTCGTATGCTGAATAGTATGCTGGGGAGACACATTATTGCTCTGGCTACTTGCATATGCCATGGGACTAGACGCCATAGAGCTCACAAAGGCTGAATTAGCAGGAGTGGGAAAAGAGTCACTCGGATATCCTCTCACATGAGGTTCGAATGTTCTGAGCCTATGAAACAAATCATCAAAACTGAGATAATCAAGCCCACCTTTGGCTTTAAGAGAGATTACCACCTGGTTCCAAGAGTAGGGTAAGGCTTTAAGAAACCTTGCATTAACATCACCATTGCTGTGAAGTGAAGCTTCTGTAGCCTGGCTAGCCTAATATGAGCTGCTCACGGGCAAAGTTCCCAATATGAGCTGCCCTCTGATACCACCAAACAGAATTGCTTGTGGTCTATGCTTCTGATGGAAGTAGGACCAAATAAGTCCATATGTAGAAGCTGCAATGGTTCAGTAATGAGACTTAAAGCAGTAATGGCCTTGAAGGATGCTTTATGTTGTTTGCCTTTGCTGCAGGCAACACAATTTATGTCATTTCTAAACGTCTTGGGAGGTAAACCAGAGACCAGATTCAAATTGGCAAGCTTGTGAATGGTCTTGAAGTTCACATGTCCCATCCTTCGGTGCCATTTTGTGGCTTCATCTTCCGAGGCTTTTGCAACCAGACATGCTAGTTGACCAGTAGGGTTGACTTCATTCAACTTGATGCTATAGAGATTGTGTCTTCTAGGGATTCTGAGTAAAACTTGTGAGTCTTCCGGAAGCTTAAAATCTTTGGAGAGTACAAGTGCATCAGTATCGGTGAAGAGAACAAACTGCTTCTTGTCACAGATCTGAGAGACCGATATCAAGTTGAAGTGCTGAAGTGCTTCCACATAGTAGACCTGCTCAAAATTGAGATTTGGAGTCTTTATCGTTCCCTTGCCAGTGATTCTGCCTTCACCTCCACCAAAGTAGACCTTGCCCCCATAAAATGGTACAAAGTTAGAGAGAAGGCCTTTATTGCCAGTCATGCTCCTGGAGCAGCCACTATCAACAATGCCTAGACTAGGATCCTGGTATGGAGTAACCTACAACAACAATATAATCACAATGCACAAGTTAGTGTCTTAAGGGGACCCAAACCTTTTCAGGTTTGAGCCTGCCTTGTGGATCATTAGTAGAATGCCAAGAAGATTGATGAGATCCACTATTGTTCCTTGGTTGCCTATTCATCATAAGGGTATTAGTATTTGACCAGGAACATCCTGCTGAGGGCTTAACAGCAGTTCCCAAATCTCCCAAACCAAAATACGTGTGGTCAAAATGATGCGCATAGTTTGGATTATAATTTGGAAAATAATTACTAGTTGTCTGGTATCCATTTTCTCTCCAATAATCAGACATGTAAGGAGAGGATACTCTAGAAGTATGAAACATTGGAGCACAAGGATTAAGTCTTCTAGTAGTATATGGAGCAGCTCCTGGTGATCCAGGAGCAAGAAAAGCATAATTAACAGATGCATGTGTGTCATAATAATCACAATCTTTAATTAAATGAAAGTGACTGCCACAAACAAAACATGTTTTGAAAGACCTTTTATTAGAATGAGACTGTTTCATACTGCCTACTTTATTACACACAGTTCTAAAAAAAACATTCTTCCTAGGACTCAATAAACACGGACCAGACACACTTGACTTGACAGCGACTTTTTCTTCACACTTCCTAGCACTAGTAGCAGCATGTTCATCCGACTTGGAACTCGTAGGTCTTGACTCTTCACTTGAACCATTAGATGCAGAGTCGCCGGCTTTGTCACTGAAAGTACATGAGACAAAGTCGTTAGAATTAGTAGAACTTGTTGGGGACTCAAGCATCTGTGATCCATCCGAGTCATCATTCCATGAGGTAGGCATGAAAGTTCCAGTAAGAGGAGGAGGAACAGCATGCATTTCTGCTGCTGGTTTAAACCTATTGTAGCTAGGTTTTCCCTCATCCTCTTTGTCGGCATCAAAGACGCTTGAGAAAGATAAATCAAATACATCTTCAGAATCAATATATTTTTCAAATCCTAAGCCTCTTTTAGTTCTGCCAGACATGCTACTATCAATTAATTTTGAAAGATTTTTAGGTGCCTTTTGCCATTTGTCAAATCTTAACATTGTAGCATCTAATTTAGCTTGCATCTCCTCTTTTTCTTTGATACTAGCATCTCTTTCAGTTTCTGTATATTTAAGCATATTTGTAGTGTTTTCTAAATCAATGCTTAGTATCCTGATTTTATCCTCATATGCACGTTGTGTATCTTGTAACCACTTCTTTTGTTGTTCCAATGTGTTTAATGAAGCTTTATAGGCTTGTACCTCTAAGTAATACTTATCATTTTGTTCATTTACTTCATTAAATTGGGACAACAGTTCTGTGTATTTATCATGACAACCAAGGGGACAATGTTGTACCTGAGGTGAGATGCCCATAAGAGCAAACTCTTCTGCTTCTTCTGCAGCAGAGAGGTTCCCAGCAATCATTGCCAACACATCAGTCGTTGATTCCGCTGATTCCAGAGTAGAAGCCTGATGATCATTCCAGTTGACCATGGAGTCAACAGATACCAATGCTCTCTTGTCATCTTTAACCTCCTGAACTTTGAAAGCGGAGTACCTGCTCTTCTCCTGATCATTCTTGCTAGGGCACTCTCGAGCAAAGTGACCCTGTTGCTGACAGTTATAGCACCGAACCTTGCTTCTATCGAATCTCGCTGGCTCCCGAGGGTTGTAATTAAACTTCCTTCCTGCTTTCTTCTCAAACTTGTGAACCCTCAGAGTAAGCATGGCCATCTGCCATTTAAGATCTATCTCATCCAGATCCAGCTTATCGATTTGTTTGAAGTCATCAAACGCAAGTTGTTGTTCAGCAGTAACATCAGCAACAAAAGAATGAAGAATAGCTTCTACCATACTACCAGACTTGGCAGGGGGATCAGAAGCAGAAGACATGGGACTAGATGCATATGACATGGGACTCGTATGCTGAATAGTATGCTGGGGAGACACATTATTGCTCTGGCTACTTGCATATGCCATGGGACTAGACGCCATAGAGCTCACAAAGGCTGAATTAGCAGGAGTGGGAAAAGAGTCACTCGGATATCCTCTCACACGAGGTTCGAATGTTCTGAGCCTATGAAACAAATCATCAAAACTGAGATAATCAAGCCCACCTTTGGCTTTAAGAGAGATTACCACCTGGTTCCAAGAGTAGGGTAAGGCTTTAAGAAACCTTGCATTAACATCACCATCCTCAGGCTTGGACCGAAGTTGATTCAACTGGCTCAATATTTTCTGGAACCTATCATACCCTTGATTCAGGCCTTCAGTTTATGAGATTTTGAACTCTGTGAATTCATCTCTCAGCATGGACCTTCGCATTTTCTTTGACTCCTCATTTCCGCCAAACCTTGCTTTTATGCCGTTCCAGATTTCTCTGGCATCATCCAAATGGTAGAAGTCACCCATGTGATCTTCAGGAAGAGATTGAAGCAAAATTGTTTTTGCTTTTACCTCCTTCTGAATAGCGATAATTTCCTCATGAGATTTAGGGTCAAGAAGAGTAATATTACCGTTCTTGTCTCGTCCAGTAAGCTTTCTGCTGTTTCCATTTAGAATGATCTTCCAAAGATCTTGATCAGTGTTGGTGATCCACCATTCCATCTTCATTGCCCAGTTGTCATATTCACCTTTCTTCAGAAGAGGGAATTTTCCATTCGTGTTGGAAACCGTAGTCAGGATCTGCTGAGGTTGCACAATTTTAGGAGTGCCTTCTTCTCCTGTTTGAGTAGAAGTTGAGGCAGACATGATAAACAGATTGTTAAAAAATAAGAGAACTTGATTCTTGTTGTATAGAGACCCTCCCAGGCTCTGATACCACTTGTTGGGTCTAACAGATATAGATCTTGTAGCCTGTCAGGACCGGTGAATGACTTCTGTAATCACAAGTCAAATCACAAAGAGACTCTATACACAATATGAATGTAGAATATAAACAGGAGGTATGTAGTTCCTCCTGGTCCTAGTCGTAGTAGGAGCAAGTCCTGCTCCTGGTCCTAGTCAAAGTCAAACATTGTTATTTACTTAATATTCTGTTAGGATATGCATGAGTTATATTAGGAGAAGATATGCATATCAGTTTTACACGTTTTCTTGTAAGCTGTATTAGGGTTTCCTTGTAGTATAAAAGGAACCTGAGGCAGAAGGGTTAGATATTGATTCACAAAACGTAGTTCTAGTCTTTATTAATATTAGAAATCCTTAGAAAGGATCAAGTCTTCATAGTTATTCTGTTTCTCTTGTTTATATTTATATTCTACATTCATATTGTGTATAGAGTCTCTTTGTGATTTGACTTGTGATTACAGAAGTCATTCACCGGTCCTGACAGGCTACAAGATCTATATCTGTTAGACCCAACAAAAAGATCAAGAGTGGAAAAGAACGGAAGTCCAAGACCAATTCTGAAGATTTATCGAAGAAAAAAAGTCAAAAGACGGAAGTTTACTTAAAAGCCGAAGAACTCAAGTCTAATTTATTGAAGATTACAAGACGAGTTTGAAGAAATCCCAAGACAAAGTCCAAGTATTAAGAGATTAACAAAAGATTAAGAAGATCAAGGACTTAAGTGTGCAATTAAGAGAAAGAAGAAAGAGGGAGGAAGCTGCCTAAGCTCCTCCCTAATTCCCCTATATATAGTGTTCACCTTCATTTTTGTTGAGTTGTTGGAGGCCTGACAAGCCTCTCTTCCCCATTTTCATTTTCTTGTTCCTTAATTTTATGCACTTTAATTCTCATGTAACGCACCTTTAATTTTCTTTTAATTCCAAGTAAGTTTACCTTTAATTGTTGTTAATCTTTATCTTATTGCCAATCTCCTTCTACCTTTCTTGTTTGGTTTGTTCTTTATCTTCATTGTTCATGTTCTTGAGTTTTTTATGATTTTGATCAAGTGGGTTTTGATTGATCTGGTTATGTTTGTTAGTTTTGATGATTTGTTTTGATTGATTATTGTTAGTTGATGCTTATTGGTTGTTTTGGTTAAATCTTTTGTTTGATTTTGATTAATTTGTGGTAGATTCTTTGTTACTGTATCTCCTTGTTCTTCGGGGGAGTTGTTTGATTTTGTTAATTTGTGGTAGAACATGAACAATGAAGATAAAGAACAAACCAAACAAGAAAGGTAGAAGGAGATTGGCAATAAGATAAAGATTAACAACAATTAAAGGTAAACTTACTTGGAATTAAAATAAAATTAAAGGTGCGTTACATGAGAATTAAAGTGCATAAAATTAAGGAACAAGAAAATGAAAATGGGGAAGAGAGGCTTGTCAGGCCTCCAACAACTCAACAAAAATGAAGGTGAACACTATATATAGGGGAATTAGGGAGGAGCTTAGGAAGCTTCCTCCCTCTTTCTTCTTTCTCTTAATTGCACACTTAAGTCCTTGATCTTCTTAATCTTTTGTTAATCTCTTAATACTTGGACTTTGTCTTGGGATTTCTTCATTGTTAATTTGGTTAAACTTTGAAAGTTCCGGATCAAGCCAGTTCATTCGGAAGTTTTAAACTTCCGAATCAAGTTTTCTGTCAGGTTCTTTTTGGTTTTTCTTTTAAGTTCTGTCTTTTATTTTCAAGATTTATTTTTCCCGCCTTTTATTTAGTTGCACTTTAAATTTGCCTTAGCTTTATTTTAGCCTTGCCTTAGTTTAAGTTTTAGTCGCGTTTTAAGATTGCC
The DNA here is from genome assembly GCA_025667525.1 of Glebionis coronaria. Taxonomy (NCBI): domain Eukaryota; kingdom Viridiplantae; phylum Streptophyta; class Magnoliopsida; order Asterales; family Asteraceae; genus Glebionis; species Glebionis coronaria. Next base: position 75,206,449 of record CM046876.1, read on the forward strand.
TTAGTTAGATTTAAGTTTGTGTCATTTACATTTAGTGCCCTTTAATTTCAGTCACGTTTCAAATACTTGCACCATTATTTTAATTAGTCTTAGATTTATTTTCAAGTCATTTATTTTAAAGTTTCGCACTTTTATTTTAAAACAACCAAAATATTCTTTTTCACCAAAAACAACAGAGTCATACTTGAAGCCGGAAATCAATTCGAAGAGATACCGAGAACAATAATTGAACCTAGTAAAAATCTTTACATTAAAATGGCGCCGCTGCCGGCTCTTTTCGTGAAGATTAACGGTTTTTTGTGAGAGACGCGTTGGCTTTTGGGATCCGTTCACTCGTGAACGTTATTTTTCGTGTCCAAAAATTTTCAAAAATCCCAAAAACATTTGAAAAATCATAAAAAGCATTTCTTTTTCAAAGTTTTGCACCAAAAATATTCTTCTTGCTTATCTATCTTTCTTTATGGATTTTTATGTCCATTACGTTCGGTGTGGGAAACAATTATCTGGGAACAACTCTTGTCAATGGTGTACATGTGAGCGGTGTGGAAACGATCTCGACAATACACAATTCCTATTCGGATTTTGTCCTTTGTTCAACTCGACTAATTCGTCATTTTTGAACCCACCTCCTCCTGTTCCCCCGTGCATCTATTGTGGAAGCGATTCTCATTGGCATGTTTCGTGCCCGGTTCAATACCCGTATAGACACGGGCAAGAACCAGGGTACAATTATGAAAATGATAATAGCTATCCACAAGAGGTACCCAGTTTCTCTCCATACCCATGGTGCTATATTTGTGGGGGCCCTCACGATGCTTCTTTTTGTGATCCGTCGCAAATCTTTGAGAAAGTACCGTGCTATCATCCTAGTGTCTATAACCGTGAGCCCCCACATCACACCCTCAATCATCAATCCTCTCAGCAAACTAGTCTTGTTCAACAACTCACTTCTTTGAATGACATTCTAGAAAGTATAGCTCAACTTCGAGCTGACTTACATCAGGAAAGGCAACCGTTGCTTGATGTGGACGAAACCTTGAAAACCACCGACACCTTTTTGAGCCAATTTAGTCGTTTTCCCTTCTTTTCTACACCAAAATGTTTAATTACAGCGTGGGATAGAATTGGTGAAATTGAACATACTCAGGGCGATGAACAACAAAAGTTGCTGCATGAGCTTCTTAAAGATGTGGAGGTTATCAAGGAAGAGTTAGCCGACTACGTCACTCCTAACTGGACTTGTCCCATCTATTATGATGATGACGACGACGATGATGTCTACACTTTAAACCAATCTTCTGAAGTTGCTGCTTCTACTCTCGATGTTCCTATTGCGTCTAAGGATCTAGATTCGTTGAATGAGCTTAGTGCTGTTGGTCTCGACAAATTATTGGATGATGAGGTTTGTGACTTACCTGCTATGGAGCCTGAGGACGACGCTACTCTTATGGAAGAGGTCGATCCTAGTGATGACGATTCTTCTCTTTGCTATGAGAATTTCACTTTTGAAGTTCCCCAATCTCCACCGGGAGATGCGGGTGATGACGATTTATTCTCTCCGGCTTACGAGAAGTTCACCGATGAACTTGATCTTGTGGATGAGGTGGAAGACGTGCTTCTTCGCGATAGATTACGGAAAGTTCATCTTCTTATTGCTATCGAAGAGTTGACTTCTCCTTCTCTTTCTAAGTCTTTACCTCCATCTATTCCTCCCGTTGAAGATAATGACCTATTGCTGGAAGAAATCGATATTCACTCCATGCCTCCAGGTATTGATGATGATGACATGGAGGGGGACATTATTTTTGATAATTTTCTGCAGGAAGATATTGTCCCAAGTCCCCCTCCCGAGCACCTTTCATCCTCCTCTTTAGCCACTATCACGGAGGATGAGTGCTTTGACCCGGGAGGTGACATTGATTATGCTATGATTGATAACAATACGGCTTTGCCGCTTGCTCAGCATCTATTGTCTTTGGGGGAGGATAATGTGCTTACTTTACCCACCCCACCTCCCGTGGACCTCGATTTCACATACTTCTCGTATGTTGAAAGGACCTTTCTCCCATTCAAGACTTATCCCCCCGCCTCTCCTTTATTGATGTCAACCAGGAACGAGGACAAGGTCTTTGATCCCGGTATCACATTCGAGGCTTCCCCATGGACTATTTAATTCGGGGACGAGTCAGGCTCGTGACTCGGTTAATAAAAACAAGCGCTTTTTGGGAGGCAATCCAATTATCTATCTATTTTTACCATAAGTGTAGGAGGAGCCCCGTGGTGTTTCTTGCCTTCTTTCTTATCATGTGCAGGGATTAGAGCTTCAAAGACACACTCTTGCTGACTTTTGACGAACCGTGACTCCGTGTTCCATTTTCCCGGTTCTATCCTAAACTCTTTTCGATTGACTATTTTATATTTCTTAATATTAAAATAGGAATCTCTTTAGTTGTCTCTTCCTTAGCAAGATTTAAACAAAGTGCACAATGTCCTAAGTGTAGGGGAGTTTACTCCCACATGCTTAAACATTGAGGATAATGTTTATATTAAGTGTAGGGGGGACTTCTATCGAAGTTAAGTGGCCTTTTCCTTGTATTTGTCCTCATTTTAACCGAAAAATCAATTTTTCGACATTTTTCAAATTTTTTGATCTATTTTGGCCTATTAGTTTTCCTTTTATATAGTTATTTTCTTTCCTTATCTAGAATAAATTTTAATAAAGTGGTTTTAATTTTCAAACGTTGTGAATCTTTTGACTCAACCCGAGTTTACTTATCTAAGTTACTCTAGCTAGTATCCTTAACGTGTTTAAGTCAAGTTTTGCTAGGCTTTTATATAGGGAGCTATAAAACGCGAAGGTCTCAACTCTCACGCGTTAAGAACAAGAACTTTTCGCAAGTTCCTATAATTGATCCTAGAGAGTCGTTTATCAAGGGAACTTTAAAATGCGATTTCTAAACTCGAAAGAGTATAAGAATATGCAAGATCCTATAGGCGACTCGAAAACCCAAAACTTTGATTTAATAGGCTAAGTATCCACGAGTCTCATTATTTGAGATTTTAAACTGTGGAGAACGAGAGATGATAGAGCCAATTATAAGTTCGGTATTCTTTCGTGAATTTATGTGAGTTAATTATGAGCCTATTCTCCCATCGCTTGCTAATAATTTATCTGCTAATAAATAAGGTTGTACGATTTGAAAAGTTACTTAGCTTCTAGCCCAAGATCGTTTAAAAGTTGCTCGGTATGGATTAGAGTTCATAGCCAAGGCATAACTTATTGAAGCGGGATGCGAAGATTGGCGAGTCCAAAAAGGCCCTAACAAGGCATGAGGGCTATATTTTGATGCTAAAGATCCAAAGTGATGTGAAGAATCATTTATCGAAAATCAATATGAAGGATCGAGACACACGACGAAAAGCAAAAACTCCCCAAAAGTCATGGAGAAGTGTATCCGAAAAGACCCTAACAAGGTATGAGGATAAATAGATCCAAGTCATAAAAGGAGGCGGATCGTTGTATATCAAAGTCCAAAATAAAGATTGGAGAAAAATGAAGAAGTCGTGGTCCAAGTATGAATCTCTCAAAACTTCAAGTGAAGAAATTCCATTATGAAGAGAAGACCATAATTTCATGAACGTCTCTCAAGGTTTGAAGTATGAAGTCGCTGCCAAATATCGGTCCGAGAAAGGTCTCAAATCGTGAAGCGAGTTATGCCAAGATATGAACTTTATGAGGGCCCGAGAAGCAGTTTTAAAAGATTTTGTCCTTTAGCTAACTATTGATTAAATCGTTCACTTTATTTCCAGACTAAATAACTATCGAAATAAGTCAAACAATACATCCTCGTGATCATTCAAGACAAATAATAAAATATAAGAGATACCCCTAGGAATAAGGGAGTCTAAGTGAATAATTGGCCCACATGAGTTCGTGTTAGTCTACTAACTTATAATAACAATGATCTCGTTTTTAAGCTTGGTTTGGAGAAAGTGAAAACTTGAGGATGATGATTATTCATAACATTTCCAAAACCCAAGGTATGCTTTTGATTTCTTTACTTTGAATGTTCATAGTTTTTATTTCTTTAATAAAGGCCATTATGGATTGATTATGATGAAAAGCGTAAACGTGCTTTGTAACTAATGCATTACATGAGGACATTGCAATGGTCAAGTGTAGGGGATTTGATAGGTGTGTAAACACCCATCTTTTCTACCACTTAATTACAATAAAAACCGAGCAAAAACGTGTATTTTATGTCATTTATGTCGGAATTATGCGTGGTTTGTGTTTTTGTTGTGATTTAGGACGAAAAGGTAAAAAATGGAGAAAACACGGCTTTCACGGGCTTTCATCGAGGAAAAAGACGAAAGATGAAGTCGAAAGATCAAGAGTGGAAAAAGAACGGAAGTCCAAGACCAATTCTGAAGATTTATCGAAGAAAAAAAGTCAAAAGACGGAAGTTTACATAAAAGCCGAAGAACTCAAGTCTAATTTATTGAAGATTACAAGACGAGTTTGAAGAAATCCCAAGACAAATTCCAAGTATTAAGCGATTAACAAAAGATTAAGAAGATCAAGGACTTAAGTGTGCAATTAAGAGAAAGAAGAAAGAGGGAGGAAGCTTCCTAAGCTCCTCCCTAATTCCCCTATATATAGTGTTCACCTTCATTTTTGTTGAGTTGTTGGAGGCCTGACAAGCCTCTCTTCCCCATTTTCATTTTCTTGTTCCTTAATTTTACGCACTTTAATTCTCATGTAACGCACCTTTAATTTTCTTTTAATTCCAAGTAAGTTTACCTTTAATTGTTGTTAATCTTTATCTTATTGCCAATCTCCTTCTACCTTTCTTGTTTGGTTTGTTATTTATCTTCATTGTTCGTGTTCTTGAGTTTTTTTATGATTTTGATCAAGTGGGTTTTGATTGATTTGGTTATGTTTGTTAGTTTTGATGATTTGTTTTGATTGATTATTGTTAGTTGATGCTTATTGGTTGTTTTGGTTAAATCTTTTGTTTGATTTTGATTAATTTGTGGTAGATTCTTTGTTACAGTATCTCCTTGTTCTTCGTGAGTGTTTTGTTTCTGTTTCTGTGTTCCAGATAAGTTCCGAACCAAAGAGGAGAAAGTGCTCATTCGGAAGTCTGAAAGTTCCGGATCAAGGGTGTTTCATTCGGAACATTAAAAGTTCCGGATAAAGGGTGTTTCATTCGGAACATTAAAAGTTCCGGATCAACATTGCTTCATTCGGAAGTCTTAAAGTTCCGGGTCAACATTGCTTCATTCGGAAGTCTTAAAGTTCCGGATCAACATTGCTTCATTCGGAAGTCTTAAAGTTCCGGATCAACATCTTTTGTTCACTCGGAACTCCAAAAGTTCCGGATCAACATCTTTTATTCACTCGGAACTCCAGAAGTTCCGGATCAAGGGCAACTTCCGGATCAAGATTATTTCATTCGGAACTTTGAAAGTTCCGGATCAAGCCAGTTCATTCAGAAGTTTTAAACTTCCGAATCAAGTTTTCTGTCAGGTTCTTTTTGGTTTTTCTTTTTAAGTTCTGTCTTTTATTTTCAAGATTTATTTTTCCCGCCTTTTATTTAGTTGCACTTTAAATTTGCCTTAGCTTTATTTTAGCCTTGCCTTAGTTTAAGTTTTAGTCGCGTTTTAAGATTGCCTTAGTTAGATTTAAGTTTGTGTCATTTACATTTAGTGTCCTTTAATTTCAGTCACGTTTCAAATACTTGCACCATTATTTTAATTAGTCTTAGATTTATTTTCAAGTCATTTACTTTAAAGTTTCGCACTTTTATTTTAAAACAACCAAAATATTCTTTTTCACCAAAAACAACAGAGTCATACTTTAAGCCGGAAATCAATTCGAAGAGATACCGAGAACAATAATTGAACCTAGTAAAAATCTTTACATTATAATTCTTGCCATTTTTGAATTCTTCAAGGGCTGGTTTGGTATTTTCTTCAATGATAATGGTCTAGACTTGCATAATTGATATTTTGTAGGACTGAAATTGCCAAGTCTTGATGATTGAGGGACCATTTTTGCCAAATGTTGAAAGTTGAGGGTCCTTTGTGTAATTTTTGAATTTTCAAAGGACCAAACTTGTCATTTCTTGTACTTTGAAGGACTTCATGATGTATTTGACTTTGTGGATGATATTGGTTGACAATTTAGCTTTGTTGAGGGGCTAAACTTGCTAATTCTTCAAAGTTGAGGGTCCTTTTTGTAATTTTGACAAACTTTAGGGACCAAACTTGTAATTATGAGGATACAAGGGTATAAAGTGTCATTTCTTCTATATTGGAGGACCCTTCTTCATAATTCTTCGAATCTTCAAGGGTTGATCTTGGGAAAGTCTTCATTAGGGCTTGGTTCATTGTGCAGCTTCGTTTCCCGTGTTCGTTTTTGATTGATTCTTGTGATCTTTTGTCATTTTCTCAATATCCGTACCTAAAATACACAAGTAGCAAACACAAGCATATATATGGGTATTTTGATGATATTTAATGCATTTTAAGCCCTATTTGGAAGATGAGACTATGTATAAAAGCAGTCTCATCAGTGTGTTCGTGATTATAATTATTATTGAAATAATTATCGTGTGTTAATACGTAATAATTACTTATCGTGTTATAACACGTACGTAATACTTGTAATTCTTGTTCGTGAAACGTAAACGTGCTAAAAAAGGAAAGTTCTAATCATGTACGTACGATCATAAGGGTACTATTCATGGTAAAAGCATGCGGGTTTTACAACTCTTCCCCCCTAAAAAGAATAATTCGTCCCCGAATTATAGATAAAGTAAACTGGAAAAGAAGAACATACCCGGATTCAAAATATGAAATAAGGGTAAGAAGCCCGGATAGACTCCTCTGTTTCCCAAGTGGCTTCCAGCTCGTTATGATCCCTCCAAAGGATTTTGACGAATGGAATCGTCTTCCTTCTCATGACTCATCTTGTCTGTCAAGAACTCGTTCGGGTTCTTCTATGAAAGTGAGATCTTCACGAATCTGTTCCAGTAGATACTGAACCATGTGAAGGGGATGATACTGGTACCCTCTGAGTAAGGACACATGGAAAACATCGTGAACATGAGCAAGATGCGGAGGTAACGCTAAACGGTAAGATACTTCACCGACTCGTTCAATGACATCAAACGGTCCGATAAATCAAGGACGGAGCTTCCCTTTTATTTCAAAACGTCTAACACCACGTGCCGGCGAAACCTTAAGGAAAACGTGATCTCCTACGTTAAAATGTAAGTCCCTACGATGCTTGTCTGCATAACTCTTCTGACGTGACCGTGCTTCTTGCAGTTTCTACTTAGCTACTGCGACCTTCTCATTAGTCAACTCTATTATTTCTGGTCCTTCAAGTGTTCGCTCACCAACCTGATCCCAGCAGATTGGGGCGCGACACTTTCTGCCATACAACATCTCGAAAGGAGCACACTTGATACTTGCGTGCCAACTGTTGTTGTATGTAAACTCCACCAAACAGATATAATCGTCCCAATCACCCGTCTATTCCAACGCACATGACCTCAACATGTCTTTCAATGTCTGAATCGTTCGCTCTGACTACCCGTCTGTTTGAGGATGAAAAGCCGTGCTAAGCTTAAGTTTTGTACCCTAAGCTTTATGCAGACTTTGCCAAAATCGCGAAGTGAAACGAGGATCTCTGTCTGAGATGATGCTGGATGGAGCACCGTGAAGTCTCATGATCCCCCTTCTATAAGTATCGGCGATTTTACTGACCGAATCTTCCTTGCAGATCGGTAAGAAATGAGCTAATTTGGTAAGTCGATCAAAGATAACCCAAATTGCATCGTGCTTCTTCTTTGTTGGCGGAAGACCAGTAACAAAATCCATGGTGATTTTTTCCCACTTCCACTCTGGAATATCTAACGGTTGAAGAAGACCACCAGATCGCTGATGCTCGATCTTAACCTGCTGGCAGGTAAGACATTTGGAGACGTAAGTAGCAATATCCTGTTTCATACCACTCCACCAAAAGTACTGCTTGATGTCATGGTACATCTTGGTCGAACCAGGATGGATAGAGAATGGGGAGCTATGAGCCTCAGCTAACAATGCTTCCTGGAGTTCTTGGTCATCAGGAACACAAAGTCTCGTGCCCTGCCATAAGATACCATCTGCATCTAATCGAAATTCTGTCTGGTTCTCCAGTTTCTGAATTATAGCACAGATTTCTCCATCATCTTTCTGAGCTTCCTTGATCTTAGATAGTAACTCGGGTTCTACTCTAATACTAGCCCAGTAACCATGTTGTCAACGTACCATGATTTCTATGTCTAGTCGCTCCAAGTCTCATATGATTTCCTCCTCAATTTTAATGCCGTTTATCATTCTGGACTTTCTGCTAAGTGCATCTGCCACTACATTCGCCTTGCCGGGATGATACTACAGATTAATGTCATAATCCTTCAACAGCTCTAACCATCTCCTCTGTCTCATGTTCAATTCACGCTAAGTGAAGATGTACTTCAAGCTCTTGTGGTCCGTGAAAATGTCACATGATTCTCCATACAAGTAGTGCCTCCATATCTTCAATGCAAACACGACTGCTGCAAGTTCCAAGTCATGCGTAGGGTAATTTTCCTCATAAGACTTAAGCTGTCGTGAAGTGTACGCGATCACTTTCCCATGTTGCATGAGAACACAGCCAAGTCCCTTCCTCGATGCATCACTGTAGATTTGAAATCCACCCGTACCAGATGGGAGAGTAAGAATAGGTGCAGATACTAACTTCTGCTTCAGGTCTTCAAAGCTCTTCTCTCGTTCTTCAGTCCAGACGAATTTCTCCCCTTTCCGCATCAGTTTGGTCAAAGGTAGTGCTAAACGGGAAAAGTTCTCCACGAACCTACGGTAATAACCAGCTAAGCCTAGGAAGCTGCGGACTTCAGTCGCTGATGTCGGCCTTGGCCACTTGGTAATAGCCTCAACCTTTGCTGGATCCATCGTGATTCCTTCTACTGATACAATGTGACCTAAGAACGCCGCCTTGTCTAACCAGAACTCACACTTGGAGAATTTAGCATACAGTTGCTTCTGGCGAAGAATCTGTAGTACTGTACGAAGATGGTCTTCGTGTTCCTCCTTGGACTTAGAGAAAATCAGGATGTCATCGATGAAGACAATGACGAACTTGTCCAGAAATTCATGGAAGATTATGTTCATCAAATCCATGAACACTACTGGAGCATTGGTAAGGCCAAATGGCATGACTACAAATTCGTAGTGGCCATAGCGTGTACGGAAAGCAGTCTTGGCGATGTCCTGCTCCTTAACCCGTAGCTGATGATAGCCCGAACTTAGATCAATCTTGGAGAAGTGTTTGGCCCCTTGGAGTTGGTTAAATAGATCGTCTATTCGTGGTAATGGATATCTATTTCTGATGGTAATCTTGTTGAGCTCGCGATAGTCTATGCAAAGACGCATATTGCCGTCCTTCTTCTTAACGAATAAGACCGGTGCGCCCCATGTAGATGCGCTCGGTCGAATAAAACCTCGTTCCAGAAGTTCTTGCAATTGATCCTTCAGCTCCTTTAACTCTATGGGAGCCATGCGATAAGGAGCCTTGGAAATCGGCTCAGCTCTTGGGATGAGCTCGATATTAAATTCTACTTCACGTGCAGGTGGTATGCCCGGAAGCTCTTCTGGAAATACATCTGGAAATTCTGACACTATCGGCTGACCCTGAATTGATGGGGATTTAGCATCCATGTCATGAACAGTAGCTAGATAACCCTCACAACCATGTGAAAGTAATGCACGTGCTTGCAGGGTTGATATGATTTGTACAGACCTGCCGGGTACGAACCCGTTGTGAATGTAATCTGGTGCATTAACATCACCGAAGATGACTCGATCTGAATGGCAGTTTATGGTAGCATGATGCTTGGATAGCCAATCCATGCCCAAAATCATGTCAAAATCATTCATGTCCAGCGGAAGTGCGTCAACTGGACGAACCTTGTCGTCAAACTCTAGGGGAAGGCTCTTGTACACATGGGTTATGCGTACAGAGTCTCTCAAAGGCGTGGAAGTACTCAGTATGTTCTCTAGTGACATGTGGAGTATCCTAACATTCTTGGCATAAGCAGTAGAAATGACAGAGTGAGTAGCACCCATATCAAACAGAACACATGCAGCTTGACCATACATATACAAGATTCTAGTGATGGTACCTGTAGACTTGTTGGCCTGATCGCGAGACGTCGTGTAAACGCGTCCACTAGTAGGAGGCGGCTTGGTATCAGCATGTCCCGATGTACCCTCCATCTCGCCCTTGCGGCAATCCTTCACGCGATGACCAGGAAGGCCACACTTGTAGCATGCGTCGCTGTCGCGGCGACATGGCCCTGGGTGCCTACGGTGGCAAGTAGAGCAAAGAGGATGAGTATATCCTCCATCAAGCGTCCTGACTGGCTGAGAGCCTGATAAAACAATATACATGAGACATGGTAAAAAGTACAAGGACAATGCGGATAATCGTAAGATTGAATACCAGTGATAGCTGGACGGTTAGGTTGTGAACCTCTCTGGTTCTGGTCCTTACCGTTACCATGATTCCTGGTAGAAGATTTGCTAATGTGTCAGAATTAAGAACCATAACATGTAATCATAAGAACATGAGTAAGTATAAGGACTCGCTGTTGTTGGAGTGTCCAACGTTGTTACGGTAATTATCATTACCGCCACGCCTGTCCGTAGCAGAACGGTCGTTAGTCTGACCGTTTCCCTTGGGCTGGTTAGGCTGCTGCTGAGTAGCCGGCTGAGACCGGTCCCCAGTCTTCTGCCTGGAAGATACAATTTAAAGAGATGAAATATTGACATATACTGAAAGTATACGGATTGGTCACCGTTTGAATACGAATGTTTACCTCTTATCGGGTCTCTCTGCTTCCCCGAACTCATCTCTTTCTTGCAGCATCTCCAGCTTACGTGCTGCATCGGCCACTTGTGCTACCGTGTTTAACGGAGCACCTTCTAAGTTATTGGCAATCGTTGGAGAAAGGGCCCAACGAAAATGTTGTGCCTGCTCTTTAGTGGTGCCCGCGGATGCTCTCAGGACACCAGCGAACCGAAGGAAATGCTGCATGAAATCATTACTGTTTTCCTCAGGTCGCTGTCTAATAGTGTAGTATTCTATCATGAGCCTATTCCTTCCTTCCGTGGGAAAGATGTGAGGTGGGGGAGGATAGTTGTCATTCTGATGAAGGATGTCTTGCAAGTCTGCATTGGCAGCTGCAACCATTTCCCGGATATTGTGTGTGTTTGCCATCTGACAGTATGACATAAAATACATGATTAAACTGATCAAAACATAAACTATATACATGAAAAAAATTTATACCAATAAATCATGCGAAAAATTTTATGCAGGAAAAACTAGTACATGAATGCATGATGTAGTTTTATGAAAACTTTTTTATGCGCGAGAGTGAACGCCTATGGTCAGTTCACTCAAAACAAAAGACATGGCGAGGGGACGCCAATGGGTCGGTCCCAAATTTAAAAGTTTCGATAAAACACATGCGACTAAATAGGGCCAGTCATGTACCAACCATTACTTAGTCATAAACCTGCGACGATGACATATATATGTATGCATGAAAATGATGAGTGCATGAAAACCGACTGTCAGTTCTAGGAAGACCATAGTGACTACCCACTAATCACAGGTCGTGTTTTGAGAGCCTACAGGTCGCAGCCTTGGCTCTGATACCATAATTGTAACACCCCATTTTGATAAATGGAATGTCACACGTGATTATGACGTGTCATCAAAGCATACAAGGATAAATGTCTAAACATTACATGACCATAAAGGAAATATCGGAATCAAACATCGGTAATCCGAAAGTAGAACTCATCACACAGAAACATAAGTACTGTAAATGAAACGAATAAACAATGTCCATGGAAATGAGTATCAAAGTATAAAGAAATGCATAAAGTAAAGAAGGCTAGAAAGCTTCCAATCCATATGCACATACGCTTAAAGTCTACGAGCGTCCCTGAGTACCTGCCGTTTTGGGAACATGAAAAGGAAAACGGCTGAGCATAACAGTCAGTGCACGGATATACAAGTATAGAATGAATAATATAAACATATAAGCATGAAGCAGCGGAAAAGACTAAGTCCTGGATAACCTGATTATATCTTAGTAAAACTGGTTTTATAGTTTGAAAAGCCATATGTTTATCTTTTAAAAACTGTTTAACATGTTTACCATTAGCCAATATAGGTCATGAAAATATCAACGTGCATGAATACTTGGAGGGGTGACCTCGTCATGCAAATTAGATGGGCTGCCTCTAATTTAATATACTGGTTTTGGGTAGGAGGGATCAACTCCTTGTGAAGGATGCAAGGCACACACCACATTCACACTAAATAATCTGCTGAAAACATGTAACTAGGATGCACCCACACGTCCCACTTAATAATAAAAAAATGGCCAAAAGCTGAAAGAGACGCCACGAGCTATCACTCCGCCGTGGTGAAGTCATAACACTGGTGCCTCCAGTGTTATGGTTATGGTACCTCCATAACTAGGTGAAACTGGTCATGCATGTATATGGCTTTAGGTATTCTAATTAAACATACGCAATTCAAAAACATATAAAACATATACTAGGGAAAACAGTTGGCTGCATACGGGGAATCCTAATAAGGAAGAATGTCCATACTGAAAGGACGGAGAATCCGTATCTGTGTCCAGTGAACGAAGAAGACGAACGGAAGAGAGTCCTACTTCGGTATCACTAATGCTACATAAATACATACGTGTATAAGTATCTGATTACTGAGTACGTACTGGTTTTATATCATGTCTTAGCTTGTTTCATATGTTCATGTAATGTTTTACTGATTTAAGCTTTATACTGTGTTTATCATGTATTCTATCTATTCTGTTTAAGTATTTATGGTATTTCATGTATTATTATACTTGTTGTGTAATAATAAATAACTTTCTAAAAATAGCAGGTTTCCTAAAATAGAAAGTTTCCAAAAATAGAAAGTTTCCAAAAATAGTAAGTTTCCAAAAATAGAAAGTTTCCAAAAATAGATTTAATGCTTAAAATAGATAAGTTTCTAAAAATAGAAAGTTTCCATAAATAGATTAGCTGCCTTAATTAAATAATTTTCTAAAAATAGAAAGTTTCCATAAATAGAAATAAGCTAGATTATTAAGCTAATAATATAAGCTTAAGTGTTTACTGATTAATATACTAAGTCAAGTGATTAAATAGCATAGTTTATTAATTATTTCATGTGAATTAAATAAACTATAGGTTAAAGTATTTAATTGAATATAACATGGTTTAATTAAATAGAGGTAAAATACTTAGGTTAAAACATGTATTATTATTTATTAATAATATAACCTAAGTCATGTGAATTAATTAATTATAAGTCATGATTTTAATAATTAACTAATTATATAGTCTAATTAAATGGAAAATACTTAGGTTAAAATTCATGTACTAATAATAAAATTAATAACCAAAGTCATGTAAATTAAATTAATCATGTTCATGCTTTTAATTAATTTAATTTAATGTCTTGTAAAAAAATATAACTTGTAAAAATATTTAACCTTGTAAAGATAACTCATGAACCGGACCGTGTTTTAATCTAACATGTGTGAACCGGACCCGTGTTTTAACCCGTGAACCGGACCCAAATGCACCCTTGGTTAACCTAGCCGCCGGCTAGCCAAGGGTTTAGCCAAGGGTTTCCACCGGCTAGCCGGTGTTCCCCTTGCTGTCGTGGCCTACCCGAACACCACCATGCCCCGACCGAGGTCGGGGTTCCCTTTCTTGCTGCTGCCGAGACAAACAACCACCAAACCGAGACCATGTGGTCTCGGTGGTGCGAATTAAAGACAAGCCGAGACCCCCTTGGGGTTCGGTTTAGGCGTCGGCCACAAAACAAACACCCCTTAACCATTTATAATTTAACCCCATGATTACATAACATGATTAATAGCTTGTTTTTAATTTATTATTAAAAACATTCATGATTTTATGTGATTAGTAAATCAAAACATAAAAGAAAAAGGTTTAGGGTTTATACCAATCACGTGAATCAAAGAATGATGAACACACAACGATCCTTGCAATAAATCGAACACCAAAAATAAATCAAACACCCCCTTTGGTGTGTGTAAACCCGGCGGCCAAAGAACAAAGAGAAGGAGAAAAGATTTTTAGGGTTTCTTGCTTTTTCTAAATTTTTGTTATTATGAAAATAACTTTTCCCCTTAACCCTTGTTTAGTAAAAATTAATGGGCTAGGCCCTTTTCCCTTGTTGTAGCCGCGGGTAGGGACCCACATGGGGGTAACCCGAACATTTTCCGTGTCTAAATAATAAGTGTTCTCGTGTTCGTGTTATACGTGATTTAATTAATTATCGTTCGTGACTTAATATATTTGTTCGTGATCGTAATAAATATACATACATACGTAATATTTAGCTCGTGACTAGTTTACGTTCATGATTTCATGTTCGTGTGTTCGTGATTATAATTATTATTGAAATAGTTATCGTGTGTTAATCTGTAATAATTACTTATCGTGTTATAACACGTACACAATACTTGTAATTCTTGTTCGTGAAACGTAAACGTGCTAAAAAAGGAAAGTTTTAATCATTTACGTACGATCATAAGGGTACTATTCATGGTAAAAGCATGCGGGTTTTACAATTGTAATTTCTCACTTTTCTCTCTAAACTCATTTGTAATCCCACGTAACATTTCCATTCAATAAACCCATAACAATCCTTTAACAAACTATGTTTCCTCTTATGAGTTTCTAACTGATTGTTGCCATTGTTGGTGTGTTTTACCATTTCTTAACTGATTTCTAGAACACATTGCATCAATTGGTATCACAGAGCATTCTATTGACCAAAGTTGTTACAATTTTGTTATTATGTTACAACTGATTAGATCAACAATGGTGAACACTCGTTCAAACCAAATCGAAACCACAACACCAAACACAAATGCATCCACAATAGAATCTGGATTAGCGACTATACAGGCATCACTTGATCAAATGGCTGAGAACATTATAGGATTGTTTTTGTTTCAACAATTCGCGACTAAGGAGATTGATAACTTGAAGAGTGGAGAAGGAAATAGCAATAGAGGAAATTTTGGTGGCAATCACAATGTTGGAGGTCAATATGGTCGGTTGACGAAGCTCGACTTCCCAAAATTCTATGGAGATGATGTACAAGGTTGGTTGTACAAAATCTACCAATTTTCACTATTGATCATATTGAGGATGACACCCACAAGATCAGGCTTGTTTCCATGCATATGTTTGATAAAGCTCTTAATTGGCATAAGCAGTTTGTTAGGAGGTTTGGAGATCAGGTTACTTGGGAAGAATATGAGAGGGAGGTTAGGATGTGAGATTTAATTCAGTGTATTGAGGACCCTATGGTGGAACTCAAGAATCTCAGGCATACCTCTACTGTTCAGATATATCATGATCTCTTTGAAGCTTTAATGAACAAAGTTGAATTGTCAGAGGCTTATGATATTAGTTTGTTCATAGGAGGGTTAAGAGATGATATAGGAATGTCAGTTAGAATGTTTAAGCCTACTAAATTGTCTGATGTGTATTGTTTGGCTAAAATGCAAGAACACGCCATAGTGGTATCAAAAAGTAGGTTTGCACCCATACTTTCCACTCCAAGGACAAGTACACCTAGTGTAAATGTTAATAGGAGTGGAGGTAATGGGAGCAAGGATATAGTGAGTGAACCTAGTGCAAACACTACTCCTACTATCCCAAACAGGCCATTTAAAAGGCTAACTCAACAGGAGTTAGAGGAAAAGAGGGAAAAAAACTTGTGTTTCTACTCCAAAAATATATGTCTGGACACAAGTGTAGTGCTCAAACGTTTTGTCTGGAAGTGCTGGGAGTAGACCTAGAGGAAGATTGTGATTTGTTGTTAGTTGAAGTCAACACTTGCCCAAATTCAGTAGATGATGAGGCTCCATTGATTTCCTTGAATGCTTTATCTAGTGTGAATACTTATAAAACTATGAGGATCAAGGGAGTTAAGGGCAAAAATGCCTTACATGTGCTAGTTGATTCAGGGAGTACACATAATTTTTTAGATTTGTTGACTGCTAAGAGACTAGGTTGCAGACTTAGAAAGATTTGTCCATTTGATGTATTTGTGGCCAACGACAATGTGATGACTAGTACTTATGAATGTAAGGATTTTACGTGGGTATTCCAAGGGGTCACCTACACCACTGATGTGATGATATTACCTCTGGGAGGCTGTGATATGGTACTGGGGGGTCATGTGGTTATCTACCTTGTGATGTATCAAATGGAAATTAAGACACTGGTTATGGAATTTATTCACATGGGAAAGAAGGTGGTGTTGAGAGGCACACAACAGGCTACTCTACAGTGGTTGCAAGGTAAGCACAATGATGGCAACAACAAGCTTAAGCATTATAATGTTGAGTTGTTTGCTATGGCTTTGTGTGTATAACCTGTTTCCATTTTGAATATGGATATTAAAGGTTTTGTGCCTGAGCCAATGAAAGAGTTGTTAGTGGAATTTGAGGAAGTGTTTGAAGTAACTAAAGAGTTGCATCCCAAAAGGTCCCATGATCATACCATTCCTCTTATGCCAAACATCCCTCCAATTAATGCCAGGTCTTATAGACATCCTCTGAATCAAAAGGATGTTGTAGAGCTAATGGTGAAACAATTGTTAGATTCAGGAGTGATCAGGAATAGCCAAAGTTCATTCTCTTCTCATGTGGTTATGGTAAAAAGGAAGGATGGGCCATGAAGGATGTGTGTGGATTATAGAAAGTTAAACAAGTACACAATTAAAGATAAGTTTCCCATTCCTGTGATTGAGGAACTTATAGATGAGTTGAATGGGGCTAATGTGTTCACCAAACTTGACTTATGGCAGGGTATCACCAAATTAGGATGCATGATAATGATGTGTGCAAAACTGCTTTCAGAACCCATAAAGGCCACTATGAATTTATGGTGATGCCTATTGGCCTTACTAATGCGTCCGTCTTTGTTGTACTGAAACAAGTTTTAAATTTATAAACACGAATTACCGGATTGACTAAAAATGTACGGGCAAGTATGAACCTTTCGTTTGTGTGTAGATTTTATGTGGTAATACCGAGATCGTTCACGGGGATCTGGAAAACCTATGATCATTCAAAAATCTACTATAATATTTTGATTGTAGCAATTGTAGACAAATAAATAACAAGTAATATGATGAGATTAATAATAAGATTAAAAGCAACACTTGGTAAAGACTAGTTTGAGCATCTGTTGTGGTATGATTGTGCAGACATGACAACATATACATGACAACAAATGTCACATGAAAATAAGTACCAATGGTTCAAAGGAAAGCTTGCAATTGAAATAAACATAAATCACAATCACAACCACTACTTCATACCACAAACATCATCATACCAAGTGTAGAATGAGATTTAGCTACTCATAATGAACAATGAAATAAACTCAGAAATAATAGTCTTACAAGTCATAATCAAGAGTCTTACAAAGTGAAAATATAGTGCTAATGATTAGGGTAATGATCCCTAAGAGTTTTGTGATGTTAACTTTGCTTTTCGGACTCCAAAAGTGACTTTTCTTGCACCACCTTGATCAAATCCAGGAATGGTGTTTTGGACAAGGTTGAGAGAGTTTATTAACTAGAAATAACACATACAAGTATGTTATGAAAGTAGGATATGATGGGATATGAAAGTTGTGACCCCATGGGTCTTATTTATTGGCAAAATTGAAGGCTAGGAGTGGATGCATGGCTTGATGGCAAAGGCTTATGCTTGGAGCCAAAAGAAGTATAGAATCTTCTTGTGTATTCTTATATGATCATTAGAAGCCTCAATATTACATGTATGTAGTCAAAAATCTGCCAACATGAAAGTAGGTGGCAACTTTGGATTCTGCTAGTGGCAACTTTCAGAAATGTTGGTGGCAACTTCCATGATAAGTGACTTGTACACTTCTTGAAAACACTTGTTCTTGCACCCGAAAATATATCTTCAAAGGCTTGTAACTCGTACACGGGTCTTGAATTTGACTAGGATTCTTCGTACTCGTACTAATCTTCACATTTGCATTGCTTTATACTTTATTCCTGCAATTGGCTACACAAAGACTTTCAAACATATTTTGGCACAAATACGCACAAAAGCATTATAGAAATAACCAATATACATGTACAATAGTTCGGATAACGCTCCCAAAAACATGTTGGATTTGGGCGTTATCAAATCCCCTCACACTTAATTTTTGCTTGCCCTCAAGTAAGAAGAAAAGAAAATTAAATCCAAAGGTACATGTATCTTATAAAAATTCGATGCAAGTCTACCAAGTACAAGTACAAGATAAAACTCATCGGCTTAAGTTATTAAGGTTGAAAAATCGAGATATAAATTCAATACCCATAAAAGTCTAAAAAGTCTTTTATTTCTAACTATACTACACTAGCAACATATGAATTGAAGCAACATATACCACGACTTAGCACATTGGCTAATCGATACCTTTTATTCCTTCGTCTTACTTCAACTTCATAATATTATAGCTCATTGGATATTTATTTGTCTTTTTGTCTTTTTCTTTCTTTTTCTCTTTTTTTTCTTGGCTAAAACTCCTAGCCATGGATCACTATACTTGCAAAGTTCATGCTGTATTGACAAACATGGAGCTTGCAACTTTATCCTATTTTTGGATATTTCTTCTACTATTATATGAGACTTTGACTTGGGTAAGTTTGACACAAAAATATATCTCAAATCTTCAAAAATTACCGGTTGGATAATTTGTTAATTACTTATATACATTTTGCTTGAAACTTTTTATTTACGAGGGCAAACAGAACAAAAATTTTAAAATAGCCCAAAAATATGACAATTAAGCATCCTTTTTCTCGATTTCCCTACAACCTCCTCACACTTATGTTTAGCATTGTCCTCAATGTAATAAAACTGAACAAAACTTAGGGAATAAGAGAAAAACCAGAATCACGGGCATATCATGTTGTATAAATAATACACATGAGTCTTGTCTTCGCCTTCAACTTGCGGTACCTACAAAAAAGATAAAACACACAAAAATACAAAAACACTTTATTTTTCGTTTTTATAGGTTTTTATAAAAGCGACACATGCTACACCCCCTCGCACTTAAGGAAAACATTGGTTAAAAATTGTGGGGTGTAAGCATGAATTTATTTTTTTAAGAAAAAAGGAAAATCACACTTAAAAACGAAAATTTAAAACACACGGGTTGCCTCCCGAGAAGCGCTTATTTTATTATTGAGTCATCAGGCTGACTCATAATTCTTTTTAGTTTTCGTTATTTTTATCGAGTGGAAAATGTTCACTTCACTCATCATGATATAGTTTAACACGGTGTCCATTAACAATGAAGCTTACTCCATTCTTGTCATATAATTCAAATCGGACGGATATCCATGTTTAACTATAAAAGGACCGTACCACTTTTGTTTATCGCATGTTAAACAAGAGAACTTTATCACCTTTCTTGAATTCTTTTCGGATTCTAAGTTTCTTGTCATGATAAGCTTTGGTACGTGCTTTTTACAATTTGGAATTCTCATAGGCTTGGAGTCTTAATTCATCGAGTCGTACAATTGCAAGAATCGGTTTTCTCCAGCTACTTTGAGATCGGGATTACAGCTTCTCAATGCCCAATAAGCACGGTGCTCAATTTGAAGGGAAAATGGCACGTTTACCGTACAACAAACAATAAGGTGTTGTGCCAATTGGTGTTTTATAAGCTGTTCAGAATGCTCACAGAGCGTCGTCAAGTTTCCTTGACCAAACGGAAGGATTTTCCCTAACCGTTTTTCGAGTATTCGTTTTAAGGCTCTGTTGGTATTTTCAACTTGTCCACTCGTTTGTGGATGGTATGCAGTGGCAAAGCGATGGGTGACTCCATAACGCTTCAAGATTTTCTCCATTTGTTTATTACAAAAATAGGAACCTCGATCACTAATTAAAGCTTTCAGCATTCCATAACGAGAGAAAAGCTTTTCTAGAAAATTGATTACGGCTCGTACATCATTCGTGGGTAAAGCCTCGGCTTCTGCCAACTTGGACACGTAATCAATAGCGACTAAGATATATTCGAACTTATGGGATTTGGGAAAGGGTCCCATAAAATCAATTCCCCATACATCAAATATTTTGCTAACTTGGATGCGGTTTTGAGGCATCTCATCTCTTTGTGAGAGGCTACCAGTATGTTGGCAAGCATCACAATTTTCGACTAGAGTATGAGCCTCCTTAAAAATTGTTGGCCAATAGAAACCAACATCAAAGACTTTTTTCGCGGTGGTGGAAGGACCATAATGTCCCACAGTAGGCCATGATGACATTCATCAAGGATCTTTCTTGTTTCCGCTCCATAAACATATCTCCTAATCTGCCAACGGGGCATACCTTGAAAAGATAGGGATCTTCCCAGAAATAGTGTTTAAGATCGGAAAAGAATTTACATCGTTGGTGATAGGTTAAACCTTTTCTTAGAATTCTTCCAACGAGGTAATTTGCAAAATCTGCAAACCACGGAGATTCATCCGTTGAGATTTTCATAAGAGTTTCATCGTGAAAATAATCATCGATATCTTCATCCCTTAACTCTTCCATGTTTGGATTTTCAAGTCGTGACAAATGATCGGCTGCAACATTTTCTGCTCCTTTTTTATTTTGAATTTCGATGTCAAATTCTTGGAGTAGTAAAATCCATCTAATAAGACGCGGCTTAGCATCTTGTTTAGAAAATAAGTATTTCAACGCGGAATGATCGGTGAATACAATCGTTTTTGACAACACGAGATAGGACCGAAATTTGTCGAAAGCAAAAACTACAGCAAGTAGTTCTTTCTCGTTGATTGTGTAGTTGAGTTGTGCGCTATTTAGAGTTTTGCTCGCAAAGTGTATAGGACGGAAATGTTTTCCTTCGCGTTGTCCTAATACGGCTCCTACAGCAAAATTGCTTGCATCACACATAAGTTCAAACGGCCGTGACCAATCCGGTGGAACCATGATCGGTGCGTTCGTTAACTTGTCTTTAAGCTTGTCGAATGCCTTTATGCATTCTTCGTCAAAATCAAAGACTATGTCTTTTTCAAGGAGTTTGGTCATCGGTCTAGCGATTTTGGAAAAGTCCTTTATAAATCGGCGGTAGAATCCCGCATGACCTAGAAAACTTCTAACTGCTTTAACGTTAGTGGGCGGTGGTAATTTGGATATCACTTCGATCTTGGCCTTTTCTCTTCCAATCTGGCTCCGGAGACTTTGTGTCCAAGCACAATTCCTTCAGCCACCATGAAGTGACATTTCTCCTAATTGAGAAGGAGATGAGCTTGTTTGCATCGGAGTGAGCATGTGCTCTAGATTAAAAAGGCAAGACTTGAATGAGTTTCTGAAGACTGAGAAATCATCCATGAAAACTTCCATGGATACTTTAAGCATGTCTTGAAAGATCGCGATCATACACCTTTGAAAAGTCGCAGGTTCATTGCAATGACCAAATGGCATACGCCTATAAGCAAACGTTCCAAAAGGACACGTAAAGGTGGTCTTGTCTTGATCGGATGGTTCGGTAGGTATTTGGAAATATCTGGAAAAGCCATCGAGAAAACAAAATAATTTGTTCCTCGTAAGTCTTTCCAACATTTGGTCCATGAAGGGTAAAGGAAAATGATCTTTTCGTGTGGCATCATTCAATTTGCGGCAATCAATACACACACGCCAACCTGCCTCAAGAAGTTTGATTATTTCAGTTTTTACAACCTCCTTCATGTTCGGGTTAAGTCGACGTTGCCTCTCAATAACGGGCTTGGCATCGTCTTCAAGATTGATTTTGTGTTTGCAAAAATTTGGGCTAATGCCCAGTATATCGGATGTTTTCCAACAAATGCTTCTTTGTGGTTTTTGATCATAGAAACGAGGCGTTTCTTCTCATCTTCCTCGAGTGAGGTTGAGATAATCACTGGAAGGAGTGAATCCTTCTCTAGATAAGCATACTCAAGATGTTCGGGAAGAGGTTTCAATTCAAGATCGGTCGGTGGGTCTTGAATAGATTTAGGAACTACAAAGTTCGATTTCGAAGGCAATACTTCGAAGGTTTTGTTCGTATCTTCCTCTTCTTCGAGAGTTACTTCAGAATCAAGGGCCATGACTTCTTCGAATTCACGATCACGATCGGTATCGCTAATCATTTTTGAAGTTGTTTGGAATGGTGCGTCATCATCAAGCAATGCATCCAATTGTTCTTCCGTTACTCCATCGATAACATCCACGCGGAAGCATATGTCATCATTAGAATAGGAATGTTGCATAGCTTTGTCGACTAAGAATGTGACTCGATCGTCACCAACTCCAAGGTTAAGTTCTTTATTCTTCACACGAATGATAGCATCGGCGGTATGCAAGAATGGTCGTCCTAAAATGAGAGGGACTTGACAGTCTTCCTCCATTTCAAGGATTACAAAGTTGGCAGGTGATAACTGATTTTTACTAGTAAGAAAATTATCGTTCTAGTGGTCTAATCGAATTGATCTAGGTTCTATGTGTGACTCTATTGATTTTGGTGAACAAAAGTGTGTCGTTGTAGTATATTAATCTGAAAGTGCAAAACAATAAAAGTAAAAGTGCAATTAAAGTAAATCTAAAACTAATTTAAAGTAAATGGTGCAAGTATTTAAAAGCGAGACTAAAATTAAAAGGCACTAAAAGTAAATGACGCAAACTTAAATCTAACTAAGGCAAACTTAAAACGCAACTAAAATTAAAACTTAAACTAAAGCAAGGCTAAAATAAATCTAAGGCAAATAAACTTAAAGTGCGTCTAAGGAAAAAGGCGGGAAAAATAAAGCTTGAAATCGAAAACTGAAAATAAAGAAACTGAAAATAGCCTATCCGGAATATTACCCTCATTCGGAATATATGGCCTACTCGGAATATGTCACCTATCCGGAATATACCTCTATTTGGAATATTGGTCTACTCGGAATATCCACCCTATCCGGAATATTTAGCCTACTCGGAATGTGCCCCTATCCGGAATATTGTCACCCTATTCGGAATAAGAACTCTATCCGGAATAAACTACTACGCGGAATATAGGCCTATTCGGAATACCTGGTCTATGCGGAATAAACCACTATGCGGAATAATACCCTTACTCGGAATACTTCCTATATACGGAATCCCTGGCTTACTTGGAATAACTGAATGTTCCGAATAACCCACTAGGCTAGATCCTTGATCCGGAATAAAGATTATTCCGAATGGGGTACTCTGAAAATCCTTTACTCGGAATAGTGAAGATCAGAACCTGGGAAGTTACAGAAACAAATTCCCGAAGAACAAGGAGCAAGAAATATGCACGAATTTAACAGAAACTTAACCAAATCAACAAAAATATTAAACCAAACTAATAACAAAACATCTATTAAGCATAAACAATCAATCCAAAACAACAAAACTAACAATGAAGATCAAGATAATCAAAACCCACTTAAATAAATAAACAAAAATTAAGAACATGAACATAAACAAATCAACACAAAGATTAAAGAAAGGTAGAATGAGATTAACAAGATAAAGACAAAGATTAACAAGAATTAAAAGAAAAACTTACTTGAAATTAAATGGTAATTAAGGTGCAAGACAAGGTATTTAAATTTGACAATAAAGTAAATGACAAGGTAATTAAATTGCAAGGTAATTAAAAGTGGAAGAAATAGTGTGTCAAACTATCCAACAAAGAAAAATGATTAATGATCTAATCTATATATAGGGGAGGATTAGGAAGCTTCCTCCCCTCCTTCATTTCTTCTTAATTGCGCCATTAGGTCCTTAAGCCTTTAATCTTCATTAATTGCACCATTAGTCCTTTTTCCTTCTAATCTTCTTTAAACTTGGACTCTAATGACTTGTGGCTCGGGATTTCTTTTGAACTCGTCTTTTAATTCTTCAATAAAGTAGACTTGAGTTCTTCGGCTTTAAGTAAACTTCCGTCTTTCGACTTTTTCTTCGATAAATCTTCAGAACTGGTCTTGGACTTCCGTTCTTTTTGCACTCTTTACTTCTCGACTTCATTTTTCATCTTTTTCTTCATTAAAAGCCCCTGAATGCCGTGTTTTCCCCACTTTTCACAATTTCGTCCTAAATCACAACAAAAACACAAACCACGCATAATTCCGACATAAAAGACATAAAATACACGTTTTGGCTCGGTTATTATTGTAATTTAGTGGTAAAAAGGATGGGTGTTTACACACCTATCAAATCCCCTACACTTGAACATTGTAATGTCCTATGCAATGCATTAGTTACAAAGCACGTTTACATTTTTCATCATAATCAATCCACGTTGGCCTTTATTAAAGAGATAGAAAATTAAAAACATACAAAGTAAAGAAATCAAAAACATACCTTGGGGTTTGGAAATGTCATGAATAATCATCATTCTCAAGTTTTCACTTTCTCCAAACCAAGCTTAAAAACGAGATCATTGTTATTATAAGTTAGCAGACTAACATGAACTCATGTGGGCCAATTATTCACTTAGACTCCCTTATTCCTAGGTGTATCTCTTATATTTTATTGTTGTCTTGAATGATCACGAGGATACATTGTTTGACTTATTTCGATAGTTTATTAGGCTGAAAATAAAGTGAACGATTTAATCAATAGTTAGCTAAAGGACAAAATCTTTTAAAACTGCTTCTCGGGACCTCATAAAGTTCATATCTTGGCATAACTCGCTTCGCGATTTGAGACCTTTCTCGGACCGATATTTGGCAGCGACTTCATACTTCAAACCTTGAGAGACGTTCATGAAATAATGGCCTTCTCTTCATAATGGAATTTCTTCACTTGAAGTTTTGAGAGATTCATACTTGGACCACGACTTCTTCATTTTTCTCCAATCTTTATTTTGGACTTTGATATACAACGATCCGCCTCCTTTTATGACTTGGATCTATTTATCCTCATACCTTGCTAGGGTCTTTTCGGATACACTTCTCCATGACTTTTGGGGAGTTTTTGCTTTTCGTCGTGTGTCTCGATCCTTCATATTGATTTTCGATAAATGATTCTTAACATCCCTTTGGATCTTTAGCAACAAAATATAGCCCTCATGCCTTGTTAGGGCCTTTTCGGACTCGCCAATCTTCGCATCCCGCTTCAATAAGTTATGCCTTGGCTATGAACTCTAATCCATACCGAGCAACTTTTAAACGATCTTGGGCTAGAAGCTAAGTAACTTTTCAAATCGTACAACCTTATTTATTGCAGATAAATTTATTAGCAAGCGATGGGAGAATAGGCTCATAATTAACTCACACAAATTCCCGAAAGAATACCGAACTTATAATTGGCTCTATCATCTCTCGTTCTCCACAGTTTAAAATCTCAAGGAATGAGACTCGTGGATGCTTAGCCTATTAAATCAAAGTTTTGGGTTTTCGAGTCGCTTATAGGATCTTGCAAATTCTTAGACTTTTTCAAGTTTAGAAATCGCATTTTAAAGTTCCCTTGATAAACGACTCTCTAGGATTAATTATAGGAACTTGCGAAAAGTTCTTGTTCTTAACCCGTGAGAGTTAAGACTTTCACGTTTTATAGCTCCCTATATAAAAGCCTAGCAAAACTTGACTTAAACACGTTAAGGATACTAGCTAGAGTAACTTAAGATAAGTAAACTCGGGTTGAGTCAAAAGATTCACAACGTTTGAAAATTAAAACCACTTTATTCAAAGAGTTATTATAGCAAAGGAAGAAAATAACTATACAAAGATAAAAACTAATAGGCCAAAATAGATCAAAAATTTTGAAAAATGTCGAAAAATTGATTTTCCCGTTAAAATGAGGACAAATACAAGGAAAAGAGCCACTTAACTTCGATAGAAGTCCCCCCTACACTTAACATAAACATTGTCCTCAATGTTTAAGCATGTGGGAGTAAACTCCCCTACACTTAGGACATTGTGCACGTTGTTTAAATCTTGCTAAGGAAAGGACAACTAAAGAGATTCCTATTTTAATATTGAGAAAATATAAAATAGTGAATCGAAAAGAGTTTAGGATAGAACCGGGAAGAAGTGAACACGGAATCACGGGTCGTCAAGAATCATCAAGAGTGGATCATTAAAGCTCGAATCCCTGATTAGTAGAAGAGAGGAGAGAGAAAACACCAACGGGTCTCCCCCTACACTTATGGTAAAAACAAAGAAAAAAGATAGATAGATAATTGGGTTGCCTCCCAAAAAGCGCTTGTTTTTGTTATCCGAGTCACGAGCCTGACTCGTCCCCGAATTAAATGGTCCATGGGGAAGCCTCTAATGTTATACCGGGATCAAAGACCTTGTCCTCGTTCCCGGAAGAATATAACAAAGGGGAGGCAGGAGGATAAGTCTTAAACGGTAGAAATGTCCTTTCAACATACGAGAAGTATGTGAAATCTTGATCCTCGGGAGGTGGGGTGGGTATAGGAATCACATTGTCATCCTCCAAAGACAATGGATGTGGACCAATTGGCAAAGCCGTAAGGTTATTAATCATAAAATGGTCATTGTCACCTCCCGGGTCAAAACACTCATCCTCATTGCCCGGAGAGGGAAATTGATACATCACCCGCTTGGGTGTGCATTCAGTAGGATGAGGGGGCAATATAGTAGGAGAAGTAAGAGAAGAATTACCTTCCACTTGCGATACCTTTCTAGTGGAGTCAGAACTCTCTACCTCTGCGACAGAAGGGGTCATGGCTATCAAAGTATGCTCATCAGTAACAAGATAGTCATAGCTATCAATGTCTTCAATCCTTTCGTCAAAGAGTGGATTCACCTCACTAGATATGTAATCGTCATCAAAATCAAATAAAGGGTTCGAATGAATCTTGAAAATTTCCTTCGGAACGTCTTCATCGGATAGTGACTCATCATCACTAGAAGTAGAATCATCATCTTGATAGAAAAGAGGATTTGAAAAAACCATAGAATCCTCTTCCAAAGTGTTGGTAGAAGGAACATCATCAGAAGACAGTGCATCATACTCAGCGTCACTGTTGGATGTCAACTCAGATTCACTCGGAATTGAGACCAGGTTATCAGCGCTAGACGTATTGAATTCGTCGGATTCCTTTGCAGGAATTGTGCTAATATCCTCATCCCTTAAGATGGTTGAATCCTTAGGCTCTGGCAGGTCAGGAGAAGGAATAGCATTCTCATTGGTCCAAGAAATAGGACTCTCATCGTCATCACTGTCATAATAATATGGAGGCACAAGAGGAGGAGTATAAGCATTAAGGTTAGATACCTGCTCTTGGTGCTGATCCGCTTGCCATTGCTCCATCATCCTGTGGACGGCTTCTTGAACTTTTTGAAAGTTGTCAAACAGTGTGGCCAGTAGATTAGGAGGAAATGCACGACAGGGTTGAGGATTGACGGTGTGACGTGGGGGCTCACGGTTATAAACACTGGGATGATAGCACGGAACTTTCTCAAAGATCTTCGACGGATCACAAGAAGAAGCATCGTGAGGGCCCCCACAAATATAGCACCACGGGTATGGAGAAAAACCCGGTGCGGCTTGAGGATAGGGATTGTCATAGGGAGAGGGTGGGGAAGTATTGTAAGAGTTGAAGTATGAATTTGTTGAATTGCAAAATGGACAAAATCCAAATTGTGTATCGTCGATATCAAAACCACACCGCTCACAAGTACACCATTGACATGTTTGAAAACCATGCCAAGGTTGCCCACACCGTCCGCAAGACGGATCCATGAAGAATTATGAATAAGAGGGGTAAAGAAAAGAATGAAACATAATAGAGGATAAAGAGGAATATTTTTGGTGCAAAACTTTGAAAAAGAAATGCTTTTTATGAATTTTCAAATGTTTTTGGGATTTTTTTTTTGAAAATTTTTGACACGAAAAATAACGTTCACAAGTGAACGGATCCCAAAAAGCAACGCGTCTCTCACAGAAAACCGTTAATCTTTACGAAAAGAGCCGGCAGCGGCGCCATTTGATAACTGATTTTTACTAGTAAGAAAATTATCGTTCTAGTGGTCTAATCGAATTGATCTAGGTTCTATGTGTGACTCTATTGATTTTGGTGAACAAAAGTGTGTCGTTGTAGTATATTAATCTGAAAGTGCAAAACAATAAAAGTAAAAGTGCAATTAAAGTAAATCTAAAACTAATTTAAAGTAAATGGTGCAAGTATTTAAAAGCGAGACTAAAATTAAAAGGCACTAAAAGTAAATGACGCAAACTTAAATCTAACTAAGGCAAACTTAAAACGCAACTAAAATTAAAACTTAAACTAAAGCAAGGCTAAAATAAATCTAAGGCAAATAAACTTAAAGTGCGTCTAAGGAAAAAGTCGGGAAAAATAAAGCTTGAAATCGAAAACTGAAAATAAAGAAACTGAAAATAGCCTATCCGGAATATTACCCTTATTCGGAATATATGGCCTACTCGGAATATGTCACCTATCCGAAATATACCTCTATTCGGAATATTGGTCTACTCGGAATATCCACCCTATCCGGAATATTTAGCCTACTCGGAATGTGCCCCTATCCGGAATATTGTCACCCTATTCGGAATAAGAACTCTATCCGGAATAAACTACTACGCGGAATATAGGCCTATTCGGAATACCTGGTCTATGCGGAATAAACCACTATGCGGAATAATACCCTTACTCGGAATACTTCCTATATGCGGAATCCCTGGCTTACTCGGAATAACTGAATGTTCCGAATAACCCACTAGGCTAGATCCTTGATCCGGAATAAAGATTATTCCGAATAGGGTACTCTGAAAATCCTTTACTCGGAATAGTGAAGATCAGAACCTGGGAAGTTACAGAAACAAATTCCCGAAGAACAAGGAGCAAGAAATATGCACGAATTTAACAGAAACTTAACCAAATCAACAAAAAGATTAAACCAAACTAATAACAAAACATCTATTAAGCATAAACAATCAATCCAAAACAACAAAACTAACAATAAAGATCAAGATAATCAAAACCCACTTAAATAAATCAACAAAAATTAAGAACATGAACATAAACAAATCAACACAAAGATTAAAGAAAGGTAGAATGAGATTAACAAGATAAAAATAAAGATTAACAAGAATTAAAAGAAAAACTTACTTGAAATTAAATGGTAATTAAGGTGCAAGACAAGGTATTTAAATTTGACAATAAAGTAAATGACAAGGTAATTAAATTGCAAGGTAATTAAAAGTGGAAGAAATAGTGTGTCAAACTATCCAACAAAGAAAAATGATTAATGATCTAATCTATATATAGGGGAGGATTAGGAAGCTTCCTCCCCTCCTTCATTTCTTCTTAATTGCGTCATTAGGTCCTTAAGCCTTTAATCTTCATTAATTGTACCATTAGTCCTTTTTCCTTCTAATCTTCTTTAAACTTGGACTCTAATGACTTGTGGCTCGGGATTTCTTTTGAACTCGTCTTTTAATTCTTCAATAAAGTAGACTTGAGTTCTTTGGCTTTAAGTAAACTTCCGTCTTTCGACTTTTGCTTCGATAAATCTTCATAATTGGTCTTGGACTTCCGTTCTTTTTGCACTCTTGACTTCTCGACTTCATTTTTCATATTTTTCTTCATTAAAAGCCCGTGAATGCCTTGTTTTCCCCACTTTTCACAATGTCGTCCTAAATCACAACAAAAACACAAACCACGCATAATTCCGACATAAAAGACATAAAATACACGTTTTGGCTCGGTTATTATTGTAATTAAGTGGTAAAAAGGATGGGTGTTTACACACCTATCAGCAGGAAATATGAATTTGCCAACTTGAACAAGCATGTTCTCGGATATCCCAATAGGATATTGATATGTATGGTTAGCCAAACGTATACTCATACTTGTAGGTTTAAAAGTATTATTTGAAAGATTATTGTATAATAAGTATGGCATAAGATTGATACTCGCACCTAGATCGGCCAAGGCGTGACATTCAACATTGTTGGCTAGCGTGCATGGTATGAGAAAGCTTCCCGGATCTCTGAGATTTGGTAGAAGAATTCTTTGCAAGGCTGTAGAACATTCTTCATTTAGAAATGCAGCATAGATTTGCTCCATTTTGTTATGGTTGCTCACAAGATCTTTGAGGAATTTCCCATAGTTGGGCATGCCGGTTAAGATATCAGCAAGGGGAACGTTGATCTTAACTTCTTTGATCATCTTTAAGAATTTGGCATTACGAGCCTCCATATTTTCTTTTCTTTGGCGTTAAGGATATTGAATTTTGGGTGTATACGCCTTTGGTGTTGGTGTTGGTATGGGTGTGGTTTGTTTTGGTTTGGTTTAGAAGGAGAAACGGCTTCTTCCTTCTCGATCTCATCAGCTTCATCTTCACTTTCATCGACGAAAGTAGAAGTATTGGCGTTTGGGTTTGGTGGTGGATCATAACTTAACCTACTCCTTGTGAATACGGCATTCACATGTTCATTACGGTAGGAGGGTGGGCAATATGGTTTATCCATGGATGGTTTTGGGTTTGTTTGAGTGTTTCTTGGTTGCGAACCACTTGTTCGATTGGCTAGTTGATCGGAGATTCGACCAAAATTGGTTTCGAGATCATTGATAGAGGCGGTATGGCGTCTTTTTCCTCTTTCAACATTGGTTTTAAGATCGAAGAATTGGTTCTTTATGAATGTGTTTGTTGCTTTTTGAGATTCTATGAAAGCTAGCAACGTTTTCTCTAAGCTTGATTCTTCGGGTTCTTTTTGTCTGATGGAACACATTTATCGCTCTCACGAGGTTGTGAGTTACGATTTTCGTTTTTGGGGTGCTCACGCCAAATGCCGGAGTTTCTACCATAGTAGTTACCTCGATAACCACCTCCTTAGTATCCTCCTTGGGCGTATTTTGCTTCTTGTGGTGGTTCCCTTATCAGTGTGTCATCACACTCCGTAGATGGGTGTGGTTCTCCACAAAGAGTACATTCGTCTCGCATTTCTTTCATTTCATCTTTGATAGTTTTGAATTGCGAGTCTAATTTAGATGTGAGAGCGTCCATCTTTTCCATGAGTATGGAATTTCCGCTACATTCAACGAAAGCAATGGTTTTCTTGAAGGGTTTGGAACGGTTATCTTTGGACCAATCGAGTTTCAAAAGAACTCGGTCCTCAAGCAATTGATATGCTTCCTTGGGAGTCTTATAAAGAAAGAGTCCATCGGCGTCAAGGATTGCTTGCGTCGGTTCATTGAGACCATGATAAAAGATTTGGATGATGGTTACTTTTAATAAACCATGTCCATGACAACTACGAAGTAGGTCTTTCATTCGGTTCAATGCATCAATGAGTGTCTCATTTGGAATTTGAGTGAAACCTCGGATTTCTCCCATGAGTCTTTCGTACATGGCGGGTGGAAAGAAACGGCTAACAAAAATGGTTCTCATTTGTTCCCATGTTTCAATGGTGTCGGGTGTCAACTCATTATACCAAACTCTCGCATCTCCGGTTAGAGATGATGGGAAGAGTTTGAGTTTAATAGCGTCTACATTGGCATCGGCTCCATATTGAAACATGCCACATATTTCTACAAATTCGGCTATGTGCTTATGCGGATCGGCCCGCGTACGGCCATCAAATTGGCGGTCTTTGATCATTGAAAGGTGATGACCTTTCACATTGATGTTGTCTCCAAGCTCAACTTGAACAATAGCAGCCTCAGGGGTATGTGCTACTACTCGGTTGGCGGTCCACATGGATTGATCGTCGGCCATTGGAAATGGTAGATCGTTAAACGGGTTATAGACAACAAATGCGTCTAAGAGATTATCAAATGGTGGGTTTTTGGTTCTAGGAATTCGGTTTTCGAAAGAAACAAAGGATTGCTTCTTGCGGTTTTATTTCGAGATTGATGAATAAAACGTTCGAGATGGGTGTATGGACTAAGTGGTTCTTGACCGGAAGAACGTGTGTTTATTCATGTTTAAAAACACTTTCGAAAAAGATCACAAGTAACAAAAATAAAAACAAACAAAATATTACTAACAGGAAAATAAGTAGATAAGAAATTAAATAAACTAATCAAAATAAAAACATTAAAAAAACAAAATTTAACAGATTATGTTTTGCCAGTCGGCAAAATGACTTGTCAGGCGGCAAAATAGATTCTGTGAAAAAGATTGAAAAGTCGCACGCGGCAAGGTTGGTTATGCCGGTGACAAATGGGGGTTCGGGGGACTGATGTGTGTTCGCAAGTCTTAAATTTATATTACTAGATGATTACCAAACAAGGGAATAAAAACACAACACGGGCAAGTATACTCTTTCGTGTATAGCATAGCCTAAGGTAAAGTCCAGGTCGATCCATGGGATTGTTGTTAACAAGTAAAAACAATGATCTCTAGACTGTCACAAGTTCTAAAGATTTAAGCTTCTAACAATGATTTAAATGTGCATTTGGTTAAGGATAGAACATAGAAATGATATATAGCTAAGATGGTTATAAGCACATAAACAAGGTAAGACATATGTGGATGACTAGTCGCACATGAAACATCTATTCAATATAACAAAAATCCGACTAAAGATCATGTCATACCAAAAGCATTAAGAATGGTTTATGCTTGATTTCGATAACTAAGGTAGTAGATGAAATTATGCAAGAGTTGGTATATGTTTTAATCCACTAATCGTTACAAAAGTGATTAACAAGATTCATTTACTAGATGACATGAAACTCATCCATTCACATGAGTACTTGATATGAGCATAAACTCATATCCTTTTATCAACAAATAACCCTAAAACATGAAGCAAAATACCAATTTATCTTGAAAAAACAGTATTATGTGGTATGTTTGTGTTTGTGTTCACTTGTGTAGGTAAAAGGATACATTTTCAAGCAAACAAGGAATTATCAAGCTTAAATTTATGAAAAAGACAAAGAAGGATCAAAAGTGACAAGACTTTGAAGTACAAGGACCTATCTTGACAAATTGCCAAAGTTGAAGGACTAAAGTGTAAATATTGAACAAAGTCAAGATCAAAGTCAAAATTGGTCAACTATCAAGTAAACAAAGTCAAAGGATCAATTCTGCTCAAAGATGAAGTTTGGAGGACTAAAAGTGTCAAAGAAATGAAGTTACAAGCCATAAAGTGCAAACTGCCAAAGTCTAGGGTTAAAACTGCCAAAGTTGGAAAGTTTCACAAGTTCAATCCATGTGATAAAGTTTGGGCCAATGAGAAGCAAGAGAAAAGGACACACGAATTGCCAACTCACAGGCATTTATTATCCACTCAGCCGTCACAATTAATGACAATATCTCAACAGTTCAATCCGTGTGACTTCATTTCAACCAATTAGAACGTGCCACGTGTCATCTTCAAGCAACTTAATTTTCCCAGGATCGTTTTTGAGCTAGATTGAATATCATGAAAAGCTGTAAACATCAAAAGTGCCTATTTTGGAGAGACGAACACAATGGTAACAATCAAGTAACAAGAAATCAACTCTAGAAGAAATCCCCAATTCATGTTCATACTTTGAAGATCAGTTTTGCAGAATCATGCCACGTGGAGACCTGGGATTCGTCTCAACACGTCATCATCCCCAACAAACTCCTTCTTCTTGCCTATAAATAGCTGTTAGGTCCTCATTTGTAAAGTAGTTAAATTTTGTAAAAACACACACTTTTCAATCAATCAGTACTAGTCATGATCATGGATGAATACAAAATATAATAATGGTCTTACACAATAGCATCTAATACAAAAGCATCTAGATCATACTTATAATCACGAACCAGGGAAAAAGTACGCCGCACAAACCTAATTGTGCGCCGCACTTCGCCCCTGCGAAGCTAATATAATCAAATCAATAATCACAATCACAAGCATCAATAAACATAGAAACATATCAATTTGATCAGTAAAGAAATGTACCCAATCCATTTATGCGAGTGGTTTGATTACAAAGTACCCTAACAATATTCATACCAAAACAATCACTAATCCAACAACCCAATATTCCAATGATGATGTAGGTTCTGGAATTCATGGTGGTCCAATATTAGTTCGTGGTGGTGAGTGGTGATATGGTGGAACACCATAGATTAGAGGAGTGTTTGGATCATTGGATCCAAAGATCCTCACCTTAGTTCTCCCTCTCTAATGGAGTTATAAGATAGGATGAAAGAGATGGTTATTTCTCTGTGTTTTTGGGGTGTTTATAAAGTTATTCTAACACTTGGGGACCAAGGTGAAGGTTAATGATCGGACTCTAAGTAAACGGGAGTCATAAATATGACTTTTGAGCTGTGCAGAAGGAAAGTGCGCCACACATTTTCATTTGTGCGCCGCACATTTGCCTGCAGAAAAGTGCGCCGCACATTTTGGATTGTGCGTCGCACATTTGGTCATTCCAGCTTTGGACCAAATGGCAAAGTTTTAGATCTTTCCTTCCTATTTCCGTGGCTGCTTGAATCAACTAAACCGGAGTTCGTATGCTCAAGATATGGCTAAAACAGTGACATGTGTCGGGAGATCAGAAGCTTGACTTTATTTCTTTATTTAAGCTTCACGCATTCGTGTTTTCTTCCATTTTCTTCCACGATACATCCTTGGAACCTATACATCAAATATAGTCTATTAAGTATCGATAGTTCACATAATTAACCTAAATATATACAGATAACGCACACGCAAACATGTATAATTAGAGCGTTATCAAATTCCCCCGCACTTAAACTATTGCTTAGCCTCAAGCAATGATAAGAAACTATTGCTTGCCCTCAAGCAATGCTAAGAAAAATAAAGTTAAAAATAAATTTACCTAATTTCCAAAATAAAATAAATTTTTAAATTTTTTTTTGAAATCGAACATATTTTTAGGTTTTTGTAAGAAATTTTGCTCAAAGTGCAAACACTCGCCCACACTTAAGGGTTTGCTTGTCCTCAAGCAAGAAAAGGAAAAATAATTATATTTACATTTCTAAAATTACCCATGTTGCTAGTCATCAAACGTACCACAAACCATGAAATATTACAATTTCTTCAATCACGTATCTTACAACATAACTATATCATGTCTTAGCACATTGGCTAATCGATATCTCAAATGAACTTCGTCTTCCTTCATCTTCATAAATGTACATAGCTCATTGGCTTCTTTTTTTTAATCACTATTTTTTTCACTTTTTTCTCGATTTTGACTTTTTCCATTTTTTTATTCGTCTTTTTCTCTTTTTATCATTCTTTTTTTTTTCATCACGCCCTTCACAACTAACAATTCTCTCACACTTGATAAAAGCGTGCACCAAAAAAATACGAAACATAAAGCATGCATTCTTCATTTTCGTTGGAATGGCACAATACTCATAACCAACCACGAACCAACTATTAGCAAAAATCAACCAATCATTCCGGATAACTAGCAACCAACCATTTTTTCTAAGTTTTATTCTAATATATTAACCTAAGTGGCAAAGAAAAAGAAAAATAATTTTTATTTTTAGATTACCGAGGGCGAACAAAAGTTTTTGTTAAATATGAGTCACATTTTTCAATACATTCCCCCCCCCCCCCCACCACACTTAAGTTTAGCAATATGCGTAATTTAGAAAATAACTTAAAAGTAGGACAAACGGGAAAAATAAATATAAGTGAAACGAGACTTCCCGGGGCAAATAAATTCTTCGATTGAATTCGGAAAATTTAGCGCAAAGAGGAGCGCCATCACAAGCATGTGAATTCAAAAATAGTATTTTTCTACAGCGATCCAAATATATATCTCACGTCCGACGTAATAAACTAGCAACACCAATCCACTCCATGCTCCACCTATTTATTAAATCTACAAAATAGACAAAACTACACAAAAACGTAAAATTCTAAAGCACACTTTCGTAGGTACCACGATTGCATTTAGCGCATGCAACAAGCCTTTAAACCCTCGGTGTACTGAGTGGACGAGTTATAGTCTCGTGAGGGTTTCCAGTGAACACACCCACAAAGTTCATAATATATATATATATATATATATATATATATATATATATATATATATATATATATATATATATATATATATATATATATATATATATATATATATATATATATATATACTAGTTGCTTAACCCGCCCAACGGGCGGGTTTGTTTCATAATTTTTGTTTGAAAGAATGTTGGTCGATTTGTTTTATTGGTCGGCAGTCGGAGGATTAACTGTTTTTTGTTAAAAAGAAATTAACTTTTGATTATGTTTAGGTGTGGTCCACCTAGTGGACGGATTATATCTCATGTTAATATTTTTACGTACACAATAAACTGTTGTCTGTTTGTTAGTATATATATATATATATATATATATATATATGAAAACGTTTGGGAATTTGTTATATTTTATATAATGATTCATGTGGTTTGATTTTAAAGTTTTTGGCTTTTTATTGGTCACACCAATTCCATGTTTTTTTGTAATATAAGATGTTTTTGCGTATTTGTTAAAGTTAGGCTATACTTCTTCCGTCTCATAACTATAGTTTATCTACAAAAAAACACACGTTGTTTAATAAAAATATTATTTTCTTAGTTTTTACAATGATAATTACCCTTAATCAATTAATTTACAATTATTCTATTGCTTGTAATAATACTTTCAAGTGAAAGTGCTATGATAAAATTAAACTACATTCCTTATCTATTTTAAGAAGTGAACTGTTAATTTTAGACGTCCGAAAATAATTATATAGGCTATAATTTTGGGACGGATGGAGTAATTATACTACATGTATTAGTTCAAATAAAACACAATGAATAATACTGAAATCAATAAATTTGACTCAAAAGTCAATAATATCTTTATTTAAAGTATAGCCAATGGACTAACGAAGGAAGAGCTTAATTTGGCATCTACACATTCTGCTTAGATGTCGTATGAAATATGAATGAACCAACATTAAAAATTAAAACAACGATCAAAATGTACTTTTTGTCAACATATAAATGTAGCAAATTTATCATTCTAATGCAAAGCTTTCTTCATACTTGACAATCACGTGACCTTCAAACTGTCTTATCAGGAGGTATATATACTTATTCTCTAACGATGTAGTATAATCCAGCCCAAGCATCTTTATTGCTTTCTAGATAAATAACATCTGCTGTAATATCTTGATAATATAAATGGCTTATTTTCCCCATAAGAGAAGTATTATCCAACCCAAATAACTTAGAAATCCTAAGACACCAGCCAAGTAAATCCACTTTTTCATTACTAAGTTAAAAAATCGACCCCTGTTTTTTATAACTTGTGGGGACCACTTTTCAGCAAACCAAAAAATATGTCATATATTAGGATATCTTGAGTGTCAAATTCATTATAGCGTCATGAATTCCAGCCCTCTTCCATCCAGGACTATGTGCAACTTACATGGTCTTAACTCAATTATCAATCTCATGTTCCTAATACAGTACAATATAATATATTAATAAAGGATGACACCTTTTATGCAGAAACTTGCTGATTATGTGGGAGTGCCTTGTCGTGTAGCAAGAGGCTGCAGATATTGTGTTGAATACCATAGGTCCTCGTGTCTTATCTGAGTTGAAGATGATAAGTCGCAAAGGTCTACACTAAACTTGTACTCATGATGATTCGATATTTATGTACTGCCCGAAATAATAATTAATATATTTTACATAAGAATGTTATCACTGTAAAGTCATAGTTAGATTCAACAACAATGTACAATTACGGGCTAATCACTTATAAATGTATCTTACTCAGTGTTAATAAACTATACACAGAATAAGCAAAATCAATCGAACAACAAATAACTTTTTACAATACTTAGATCAAGGAATTTCGCTTTTGCATCTGTATAAGTGCTGATTTGCAGTTGAAGATGTATATGTGATAACACATACCATTCCAGCTTGTGTTGCCAATTTCAAATACTCCAAAACATCATGTGACCCATCCAAGAATTATAGGTTCTAAGGACTTACAAAAAGTTATTAAAAGAAGAGCTCTCCCGTCGTCGTACAAGTGAAGCCGACTCTGAATTGATCGAAGGCAATCGCAAAGAAGGAATATTAGCAAGAGGTTCGCCACCAGTTAAGTGTTTCATTTCTTTGTCTTGATCCTAGGAGAAAACATCAGAAAGATTTTCAGTTTGTTTGGGCTTCCTTTTTTGTCTATTGCACTCAAGAATGGTAATCATCAACTACATTCCATTGTATCTACAGGCTGTAAAGCTCTAGTTTTTATAACAATATGGTTGTAATATGATTCTGAAGTAATTACGATCAGAACACATGTATAACAATCTGATGGCATATGCGAACTCCGTATTTCTTTATTACTCACGTTTGTGTTAAGATTTTACTTAAAAAATTTGCATTAGCAATGTATTTAGACCCCAAAAGAATTACAAACCATAGCATTAGAGGTGGTACTATGGTAGAATAAGGTAATAGCTTAATATCTTATGTACCTTATCATAGCCATTGGTTCATTCAACAAAAAGCCCATAACAATCACTTCATATAAGGCACATTCCGGTGCAAGTTTCTGCTCCCATGCTTCCATCAAATATATATGGTATTTTGAAATAGTCTCCTGAGGATGCTTTTGGCATTCTTTATTTCATATTAAAATAGAAACGATGTGGCAAAATAATGGGGATATATATTACCTGCATTCAAGGTGGGATGTTCCACATGGCTGAACATTTTGAAATAGTCTCTTGATGATGCTTTTTTATCTCTATATATATGTAAAGTCGGTGAGTGTAAGCAAATTGAAATAAATATGATCAGGGGAGCTGAAATTAAGCAGTACGTGCATACACAAACCTCAAACATGTAATCTATTATGGTACCATGTGCTAGATATCTGTTTTAGTTACCAGCCAATAAATTAGCAGAAACAACAATATACTCTGTAAGAACGAAATAGAAATATATTGAAAAAAGGGAAGTTAATAATTATAATGCAATTAGATTTATCAGAATGCTTCAGCTGATTATTGCAACTTAGTTATAAAGCTGATTATTTAAACTAAGGATGAGTCCATATTAATTCGAGAACAACTATGTCAAATACCCTACTGCATGGAGTCTTGGCCGTATTTTTTAGTTACTTCATAGCCCAGCTACTGGATTTTCAGTTGTTTCACAACATTGGGTCGAGAAATTATCAAGAACCCTGCTATTTTATTGTTGGATGAAGAAACCAGTGCTCATGATAGCGTATCAGAAAGCTTTGTTCTTAGAAAAGATGATAAACGGACGCACATGTATTGTTGTTTCTCACCGTCTCTCCACGATACAAACTTCAGAATCTATTGCTGTGATTAAAGATGGGAAGGTAGCAGAGCAAGGGTCTCATTCTGGTCTTATGCCGCCTCTACATTGGAGCATACTATCACATCAGTGTTTCGGCTACTATCGCGAATAAACTATCGAACTATTTAAAATTATATATATGATTCGAATATATAACAACCTGCTAACATCATTGTTTCGGCTACTATAGCAGATAAAGTACCAAACATTTAAATATAACACCAAAAATACAATCAGTCTTGAGCGAGGATCATATAGCTTTTTGCGGCTGCAAACTGTTCTTATTATAGGTTATATATATAAGCGTTTCCTATATGTGTACATGAATTTCAAACTGAATATTAGCAAAATTACCTGTGAGTATGTCATATTTATCTCATCACTCAATGTTTCGGGCTTTTAATGACATCAGCATAACAGGTACCTGCAAATGCAAGTCTAATTTAATTTACATATTACTTACTTTTTTCAAAGAAACTGACCCATTAGCAAAATGTGCAGGTCATGTGAGTTGGGTAACATGAAACTATTTGTTTATGCACCTTCATAACTTGTTTAAAATGAATTAGAGATATGATTATAAATACCGAGTTATTTCTGTATTGATAAAGCAATCAGAACTGATCAAGAAAAGAATTTTGTTTGAATAATCGAATACCTGGTAAATCCATGGAGTTATATTCTGATGTACTTCCTCGTAAATTCACCCATGGCGAACAGTTATATTTTGTAATTACATTGAACATTAATAAAGACTGTAAAGTTGAGACTATTCAATGATTTCTGATAAGAAGTTATTTTAAAAAACATTACTGGGTATGCACCATTGCTATTTTTCAAAAATGGATGAAAAGTAGAGAAGGTCCACTTCTTGTTCTGTTATTGATTAATGACGGTGTCAATATCTTCAATAAGCTCATTGACAATCTTAATGACATTATGCTTTAGCTTTCGACTCCTTGAATTTTTATCAGTAGCTAGAGAATAATCAGGCATTGAGTAACAAACCATAAATAGCACAACCGAAAAGTTCATAAAAAAGATTTACCTAAACATATTACTAACAAATTAGTTGTTCACTATCTACAACTGTTTGGGTGACGGGTCAAAATGGGTCATTCCTACTGCCTAGCGGTTCCAGCCGATTGACAAAAAGTAAGTATGTAGTCGCATTTACTTTTCAGCTAATATATAAGATATTTTTAAAAAATTCACCTAGGTAAATAATTCATGCATTATATCGGCACACTAATAAGTCATAAAAAATTATATGCTCGTTGATGTGCAGATGTCATACAAACCTGAAGAAGTGCCAAAGCCGCTTCCGGCGGATAAAAGAAACGTGAGCCCTTGTGCACCCTTGAGAACGGTTTCCCAAGTCCACAATGCGTACATCAGAAGTGAAAATCATCTTACGCAAGTATTAATAATACAAAACTGATTGTTGTTATGTCATTCATCATTTTATGCCAAGTCCAACTATTCTTGCAACAACTGCTCATGTCGCTCATGTCCTGTTAATTATATGTCACACTGTTGAAACAAATTACTGACATATTACTGAAAGGATGATTTGTTATATGTTACAGATAGTCATAGTGCTCTTTCACGCTGCATATGAGAGGAAAATTCAGAACGTAATTTATACCGACAGCTCAGATGAAGGCCCAAGTTTTAAACATACAAAGTACAGACGAATTCCATTTAAATCATATGAACTTGTGGGATCACTCAACTTTTGTTATTATCAAAAATATCATTAACTAATGCTTAAGTTTTTAAAATTAAACTGGAAAGTATTATATCCCATTTACCTCTCATGGGAATCAATTTAGTAAAAACGTTGATTATTTAGGTAAACTTATCAACACATCAGCAGAATAAAAAGGCCCCATTTTTATGGAATCAAATGTGCAAGCTAGCTGAGAGAGGCCTTGAAAAGTCTGTTTGACACTTCATTAATGATCGATGCCCTGATCTCTGCCACCTCAGCATTAAATTCTGCCCCTTTCACAGAACCGCAAAAATATAGGAGATATAAAGCTACAATAAGAAAAACTCCTACCTCTGGTGTGTACCCATGTGGTGCCTAATTAACATCATGAAAAAACTTGATTCAAGGGGTTGAGCTGCTAAACTAAATAATTACGCCAATATACAAATCAAAAAATCAAATGATCATAAAGGCTTTTGTACCTTCGGTGCGCACATTTATCTTCTGAGTCTTAGTAAAGACAGACTTCTCAAATGCTTCCTTGGCACTATTAGTTGGCCAGTCATATGAGTAGCATTTGGCAGCTATACGACATTCTTCTGAGTCTATATGCCCCTACTGAAGAGTGGCTTTATTTTCTGGTTAATTGCAGCAGTTCTAGCTATTTGACTTAATCCTGCAAATAAATTGGACAAGATTCTCAGTTTACTCGAGGATAAATAGAAGAAAAACTAAATGGGGGCATCATTCGGACAGCCTTTCTAAAAACCTATACAAACAATAATTTAAAAGAATTTCTTTAATCATGCATATGCAGAATATAACCTCATCTTCGCTCTCTTCGTCTGTTGACTTGGACGACTCCATGATTTTTCCATCCATCGGCTCTCCTAATTTTCTCTTTAAGCCAATTTGGGATTGATGCCTGAAAACTCTTCTAGTCTATACC
This sequence comes from Glebionis coronaria, assembly GCA_025667525.1. Lineage (NCBI taxonomy): Eukaryota > Viridiplantae > Streptophyta > Magnoliopsida > Asterales > Asteraceae > Glebionis > Glebionis coronaria. The sequence continues at coordinate 75,248,617 of CM046876.1, forward strand.
ATTGATATATTAACTCAATGTAAGCTTTAAGCGCCTACCCTTCATGTATATCCTTGATATCAATTGACTGAATATGAGTTGAAAATCCATTGAACTTAAAATAAATTAATTATTAAGCTGAAAATCAGAATTAATTAAATCAAAAAATCAAACCTGGTTCATTACTTACAGTAGCAACAATTTCATTGTCTGTCAATCGTTTGAAGAGGGTTTTCTTGAAGTTTGTTAACGGTTTCATCCAGGGCCACATGTAAGACTGTTTTCTTCATTAAATTTGATTATGTCATCTTCATCATTCAAGATTCCTGATATCTGTGAAGCCGCTAAACAGAGTATGCGTGTTGTGATTATAAACACATGCATTACTCTATAAATTATTTTAAAACAATAGTTGAATTAGGGAATAAAATAAAAAAAAATCCTTGCAATAAATCATCACCCAAGAATTATGGTGTATATAATCAGAAGCCCTTCAATGAATAATGATTGATAAGTACAAATCAGTTTACATATTAAAAAGTAAAAAAGATAATGTAATGAAAAGAATACATGCCAAAAAAACTATGATGGAACTTGTAGATACATACATACCCGTGGCTTTAGGATATAGAATACGACCAAACTCATCATACGTTTTCTGAAGATTTTTAAGTCGGACAGTTGTCTGTAGGATATGACTTTCTCCAAAAACACATTAGACCTTCAAAACCCTAAAACACGAGTTTTATATTTTTGAATCTGATGATTTAATAAAGATAATGAATGTGGTTTATACGACATGAATGTTGTTTTTCTAGTCGTAAATTTACTTGCCATAGGATGAATATATTTTATGGTTTGAGGTGAATGATATCAAATATACGGATTTAGAGTATATGATATGCAATAAATATTATTTTCATAATTAGGTTAACAAACTTAAGCCAATGACATAATGCCACGTAGGATATGACATGGCGCAATCTTATTTTCCTATGTCAAACTTAGCCCCATATATATTATATATATATATATATATATATATATATATATATATATATATATATATATATATATATATATATATATATATATATATATATATATATATATATATATAGGGGAGTGTAATTGTGGTATACACCCTTAAAGTAGGTTATCATAGGCACGGTTGTACACCATTGGATCTATATTTGATGATCTCACTCATATTAATGAGGATAGTTTTAGATTAAATTAAATGAAATGGAAATTTTGTAAATACATATAAATCAGTGACCATTTATGAAGCTTTTTTTTAATTATTTACGTTCTTGTTCCACTTTGTAGCGTTTTCCTTTTTCTAATACTACGTAAATTTTTTACCACCATTATATTATTCTGGACTTTTTAATATTTAAAAACAACATGATCCACGTTTAAAAGAACATGTAATAATATAAAAAGCTAATGGCATTATGTACCAGATTAGCAAAACTAATCTATATTCCAATTTAAAGAAATCTGAGATGCAACTCTCGGTCTACTTTTAAGCAATTAATGTTTAATTTTGTAAACATGAAACACGACACATGGGTTAATTTTTCTTCCATTATTTTATGCGGATAATGTATATTTTTTTACTAACCCGTATGAGAGAGTATTTTTATTACTTTTATTTTTGTATTGTGTAGTAAATATACAACTTTCTCATACACATACACATGAACCGTGAACTGGTAGATAGTAACACATTTTATTTTACTATATACACATTTCTTCGATTAAACTAGCGTATCAATATCATTCAAAAAAATCAAGACAAATATCTATCTTGTTTATGATATATTAATTTCTTAATATCGCATGTCTTATAAAGTAACATACTTTTTTTACATTTGCACATAACCTAGTGCTTCAAGAAATTTAGTACGTAGTATATAAAAAACAGTGTTTCACTTGAATTTGTAAACGAAATCTAGTGTGTCAAAAAATAGAGTGTCGCAAAACAAAATGCGTCACTTGAAAAACATCACATATATGTGTTACAATGTAATGTATCAAAAAATAATATGTCGCGAAACATAATGTGTCACTTGAAAAACGTCATACACATGTGACATGTGTCACAAATGTAATGTGTCACTTGAAAAACTGCCATACATAGCGAATCTTCATGTACAACTGTACGGATGTTTGATACACTATCAATTAAACAATCGATAATTTCGACATATAGAGCTCTACTTTATCCTTCTATTGAAAAACCGACTTCGAGGAAAACATGAACCAAAACTAACCTGTCCAATTCGCCTTTGATTAGAACTTTAGAGGAATTCTAGTGTGAAACATAGTAACATCAGTGAAACATACCTTGTCAACGAGTTTGTTGCCAACCTTAATCATAATGTCTTGGTCTTTCTGAAAATAAAAAAATGTCTAAACCAACTCCACTTGGTGTTGGCTGTTACAATTACAATCAGACATAAAAAAACCACAAGTCGACGTTCATTACCAACATTCCACAGTAAGCCAAACACTTCATATATCACCATGATACTTCGTTTAACATGTGAATAAACTAATCTCAATTAAGATGACCATAATGTTTTTGATTTTTCTAAGCCTAAAAAAGAATATTTAAGGATCACGTAGTAGTTTGGTTTCGCTTAGAAGAACATAATCAAAACCCAGTCTAGTTCTTTGACTCGGTTTCTAATAAAGCTAACTTTCTTAATCCCTTGACACCGATGACATGTTCATGTTGTTGCATCTACTCAAGGATGAGACCCGAACTAACGTTTAATGTATGATGTATCACGTTCATGAGACACAAAATTTTACAACAATGAAAAAAGCTTCACTGTTACCTTGAACACAAAATACAAAATCAATATTCATTAATAGTGATTCAAACTTTACAAATAATATAAACATGTGTCATCAACCTACTATACACATGAAGTACATTTTTATAACTTTCACAATGTGCGACCAACGTAACCTACCATAAATCGAGAATAGGGGTTTTAAAGAGGCGACAGTTAAGATAGTAAAAACGGTGGTGTGTGCATTAATGGCGTCTTCATGGTTATATTATAGCTTCGGCGACCGCGACACCACATCTGTGTGGTTAGATGTTGAAAAACCGCCGGAGAAGATACTCGTCAAAATGGTGGACTGTGGACGCGACGAAAACTCATCACAGAGGTAGAGGCGGGGGTTTTTTGTTCAATTATGAGTGTTTGATATTATTACACTCAATTTATATTTGTATTTATGTTTTGTTTTGTATTTAATTATTGGAATGAGAAAAGAAACATGGAAGGTAGAAATATGGGTGAAAAAGAAGAGATGAAGAAGTGTCAATTATTTACATATAGGAAAATATGTAAGTTATTTAGCGGAGGATATGAATAAATTACTTCATTGTCCTTTTAGTGTTTTTAACAATTTAATTTTATTTATAAATGAAAAGGACACTTGTCACTTTGCTACTGGTGTCTATTATAACTCATTTTAAGGTGTAACGCACTTGAACGTAAATATATATATATATATATATATATATATATATATATATATATATATATATATATATATATATATATATATATATATATATATATATATATATATATATATATATATATATATATATATATATGGTGGAATAACAAAGCACGGCCAGCAACGCACTAAAAAAGTTGCATTTTTTGTTTTATCCTTTTTTATATATTTTACTTAAAAATTTATTTATTCATATTTTACTAATAATAACACACAAAACATTACGAAATAAAAAATAAAAGCGAATATAAAATCTTTTTGGATTTTTTAGTTTATTAAAAAAAATGTTTTTGTAGACCCGAAAGTGCGTCGCACTTCTACAAAGTTTGGCGTACTTCGAGCCTAATTTTCAAAAATGCGCCGCACATCTCACATGTGCGGCGGTTTTATTATGACAGAAACAAACTTTACAATTTTTATTTATTACACTTTAATTATTAAGAAAACATATATAAACATACAATAGATAAAACAAACACAAACAAACATGTGGACACGGAGACACTTAGATTACATATATAACACAAATTACAAAAAGAAATAAGAAAATCTTTTTTTGTGTTTTATAATATTTGTAAGAAATTTTTATTTTATTTTATTTTTATTTTTTATTTTTTGTTACAATTCAAAAGAAGATATGCAATGCTTTCACACAAACAAAATTCAAACACTCATGCACGACAAGATGAAGTAACAGAATAAATAAACAAACTCTTTTAAGATTATATAGTTTTTTAAATATTTTTTTTAACTTTTAAGATAATTATGCAAACAAGCATACATAGAGAAACTATCACATAAATGTAAACAAACAAAAGTGATATTAAAATGATAATTAAACAATCTATATGATAATGATACGAAAAGTAAAATATTTTTTGCTTCAGCCCAGAAGTGCGGCGCACAAATCAAATGTGCGGCATACTTTCTATACGATTTTTTTTAGAAACTTTCTTATAACATAAAAGCTAAAAACTGTTATAAAAATACTTTTATCAAAATCATTTGGATATATATAAACTATCTTAATCCAAACATACCCTTAAGAAACATGAAAACACATAATGTATGAAAAAGGAAAATGAGCACAAAATTAAAAGGAAAGACTAATAAGCTAGAAAGACAAGTAAAACCACTTATCACACAACATTCTAATAACAAAATAAGACATAACATAATTCACATCTAACATATAACATGAAACAAATGGCAAAAACTAGATTCCTAACTTTTTTTTTCATGTATTTTCCATTTATTTTCAAAACAATTTTTTTTATTTTTTATTTTAACAAATATGACTTAAGGCATAAAATACCACTTATTATGATGAAACAAGAATTTTTGTTATGATCAAAACCGTTAGAAAATGACTAATCCAAACGCCCCCTTAAACTAGGAAAAAGAACAAAAATACATACAATGGATGAAATGCAAACAAGCACACATAACACATGCGAACTAAAATGCAAGAAACACATTACAAGTATTCATAACACACAAATAAACTAATCATGTTTTTATTAATACACAAAATTATTTTTTATTTTGTAGGACCAAAGTGCGGCTCACAATAACAAAAGTGCGGTGCACAAACTGCGACAATTTTCGAACTTTCTTTATATTCTATTTTTATAGATTTTATAAAAGATGTAAAAAACTAGACACAATACATAGAAAACACATTCTTTATTATATTAGCACAAACATGACTAAATTAAAGTAACAAAATAAGCGAAACATAACTAAGCAAAATATACTAACACGTGACTTATTTTATTATGACAACTACAAGAAGAAAGGAAAACTAACTTATAAGCAAAATCTTTATTATTATTTTTTATTTTATAATATATTTATTTATTTACCAAACAACTCAAATGATTCATATAGCAAGAAAAATCAAATAAACAAACTACCAAAGTCTTTAAACAGCAAAAATCAACAAGAGATAAAATAAAAGAAAATACTTTTGTCTTTAAATTTTTTTATATGTTTTTTTTTATTTTTTCATTTTAATGTACATTATACACAAATGCAAAAATTCAACAAGTAAAGGCACAAAGAAACTAATCCTCATGTTCTAAACAGTGAACTTAGGCATTAAAAAGGTTGGGTGGGTTTATTGAAATTCATTCAGCAGATGGTTTGAAACTTTTTTTCTAGAAAAGTGCGGCGCACAAAACTAATTGTGCGGCGTACATTCTGCAATTATTTAGACAGAAATATTTCAGATTGCCAGAAATATCTACGGCGATGTTTTTTTTAACAAGTATCTTAGAAAGTTTTAACAATTAACGAAAACATTCCCCGGCAGCGGCGCCAATAACTTGATGTGTGTTCGCAAGTCTTAAATTTATATTACTAGATGATTACCAAACAAGGGACTAAAAACACAACACGGGCTAGTATACCCTTTCGCGTATAGCATAGTCTAAGGTAAATTCCAGGTCGATCCACGGGATTGTTGTTAACAAGTAAAAACAATGATCTCTAGAGTGTCACAAGTTCTAAATATTTAAGCTTCTAACAATGATTTAAAGGTGCGTTTGGTTAAGGCTAGAACATAGAAATGATATATAGCTAAGATGGTTATAAGCACATAAACAAGGTAAGACAACATGTGGATGACTAGTCGCACATGAAACATCTATTCAATATAACAAAAATCTGACTAAAGATCATGTCATACCAAAAGCATTAAGAATGGTTTATGCTTGATTTCGATAACTAAGGTAGTAGATGAAATTATGCAAGAGTTGGTATATGTTTTAATCCACTAATCGTTATAAAAGTGATTAACAAGATTCATTTACTAGATGATATGAAACTCATCCATTCACATGAGTACTAGTCATGATCATGGATGAATCTAACATATAATAATGGTCTTACACAATAGCATCTAATACAAAAGCTTCTAGATCATACTTATAATCACGAACCAGGGAAAAAGTATGCCGCACAAACCTAGTTGTGCGCCGCACTTCGCCCCTGTGAAGCTAATATAATCAAATCAATAATCACAATCACAAGCATCAATAAACATTGAAACATATCAATTTGACCAGTAAAGAAATGTACCCAATCCATTTATGCGAGTGGTTTGATTACAAAGTACCATAACAATATTCATACCAAAACAATCACTAATCCAACAACCCAATATTTCAATGATGATGTAGGTTCTGGAATTCATGGTGGTCCAATAGTAATTTGTAGTGGTGAGTGGTGATATGGTGGAACACCATAGATTAGAGGAGTGTTTGGATCATTGGATCCAAAGATCCTCACCTTAGTTCTTCCTCTCCAATGGAGTTATAAGATAGGATGAAAGAGATGGTTATTTCTCTGTATTTTTGGGGTGTTTATAAAGTTATTCTAACACTTGGGGACCAAGGTGAAGGTTAATGATCGGACTATGAGTAAATGGGAGTCATAAATATGACTTTTGAGTTGTGCATAAGGAAAGTGCGCAGCACATTTTTATTTGTGCGCCGCACATTTGCCTACAGAAAAGTGCGCCGCACTTTTTGGATTGTGCGCTGCACATTTGGTCATTCCAGCTTTAGACCAAATGGCAAAGTTGTAGTTCTTTCCTTCCTCTTTCCGTGGCCGCTTGAATCAACTAAAACGGAGTTCGTATGCTCAAGATATGGCTAAAACAGTGACAGGTGTCGGGAGATCAGAAGCTTCACTTTATTTCTTCATTTAAGCTTCACGCCTTCGTGTTTTCTTCCATTTCCTTCCACGACACATCCTTGGAACCTATACATCAAATATAGTCTATTAAGTATCGATAGTCCACATAATTAACCAAAATATATATACAGATAACGCACACGCAAACATGTATAATTAGAGCGTTATCAGGGACTCTGCCGGTCGGCAAACGGACTTGTCCGGCGGCAGAAATGGTTTTGTGATGACTTCATCGGTGGCAACTTTTGGTTTTGCCGACGGCAAAATCAATTTTTGCTAAGATTTTTTTTCTACTTTTGGATTTTGGCTACAAGAAATTCTATAATGTGTTTGATTATAGGATTATTTTGGAACTAAGAACACAATTAAAGTCCCCGGCAGCGGCGCCAAAAATTTGATGCGTCCGTCGTAGTTGGATTGAAACAAGTTTTAAGTTTATAAACACGAATTACCGGATTGACTAAAAACGCGGGCAAGTATGACCCTTTCGTTTGTGTATAGCTTTTATGTGGTAATACCGAGATCGTTCACGGAGGTTTGGAAAACCTATGATGATTCTAAAATCTACTATAATATTTTGATTGTAGCAATTGTAGACAAATAAATAACAAGTAATATGATGAGATTAATAATAAGATTAAAAGCAACACTTGGTAAAGACTAGTTCGGGCATCCGTTGTGGTATGATTGTGAAGACATGACAACATATATATGATTATGATAATTAGATGGTTAATCCAATCTATTGTTTTCAAAAGATTCAATCTTCGTCAAGACTTTGGTTAAAGAAAACAAGCATTAGACTCAGTCACTCAATTTAAGACTTAATCGAATTTCAACTCATTCGATTTACGGTCGTTTCACAAATTTGCTAACACTTATAATTATGTTTCTTGATAATCAAAACTTCTTAAGAAATGATCAATACAAAAGATAGCCAATCATAGACAAACCAACTATGACTTGTTGACAGAAAACAACCCATTCGACCTATGAAATCTTTATCAACAAATTAAGTTTTGACAACAAATGTCACATGAAACATAAGTGTTGGGTCAAAAAGTTGATGTGGCAAAAACTCACAAATGAAGAAAATATGAAGGCATTTGTCTAAGCGTTGTCAAGAGAAAATCGAGCGTTGACAGAAGTCAACATTGACAAGCATTGTCATGTGCAATCCAAGCATTGTCACATGCAATCCAAGCATTGACAGAAACATTGACAAGTGTTTTTGGAAGCTTCTATTTAGATAAGTATGCAGAATATATTCTGTATTAGTTTATTTGAATAGAAGATTTACATGTTTATTCATTCTTATCTCTTGTAAATCCTATTCCTTACACTATAAAAGGAACCAAGGATATTAGGTTTATATATCATTCATTCACAATGTATACCTAAAAGCGTGTGTCGACTAGACGTGGGATTCAATGTATACACGTCTAGTGATTGTTGATTATTAATATAATTAGCAATCCGTTTGTTTTAATTCATGTTCTTTGTGCCCAAACACCTTGTTACATAGTTATTGTTCTTTTTCGCTTTGATTATATAATCATATGAACAATGGATATGCCTAGTAGCTAAAAGATTCGAGGAAACCAAGGTTTCCACAGTTGGTATCAGAGCTTGTTGAGAAACTTTGATCTAAAGAACACAAGAACCCTAAATCGCCAAAAACCCTAATTTTCACAAAACCCTAGAAACAATAATGGATGGCAGTAACAAGAACAGAAGGATGGTTGATCATGGTTATGCTTGAATCTGTATTCACGATTGATCATATACAATATCTATTGCGTGAATATATCTGCTTTGACTCTTTGGGCGATAGATTGATAAATAACGTGAGCATGGGACAACTAGAACCAAAGGTGTGTGTTCACACGATACAACCAATCAGGAAAAGAATGTGATTGTATTCACACGTTGATGGGTCCCAGGTCAGGTCTGGGCTTTCGATTGATAGTTATTGATCAATATAGGCCAGAAACGTTATTTGAAAAGTATACGATTGAGAAAGCATTAATGGAGAAAAAGTCACTGTCAACTAAGAGAAGATCATGGCTTATATTTTAAAAACGTGTGATGTCTAAATGTTTATTTAAGACAAGTTTAATTCCTATTTTTGTGGTTAAGTCATACGCAAAGATTATGGGATATAAATTTGGAAGACACGTTTTGATGGTTGATTTTTAGGGATTATGATTATCCTAAAATATGGTTTGACAGCTGGAAGTATGGTACAAAGAGTGAAAGTTGTTATGTTACTTTTAGTCGCTGTCAAAAAGGTTGTAGCCACTAGATGACGTCAGAAGAAGGAGACGCTGACAGGTTTTTGTTTAGACGCTGACATGAATAAAGTTAATGTTGACAGGCAGCGTTGACATGTGTTGTCCGAGAAAGGCTTGTTCAAACGTTGTTAGGCTTTGTCCAATATTGGACAATGCATTTGGTTAGGATATTGGACAGTGAGGGTTCTCGGATAACAAAGGAATAGCTGCTGTTTGAGAAAATTGGTACGTTTTTAGCACACAAAAAGGAAGTATTTACACGCAAAGGTACATGGAATCTCCGTTTTTATACAGAATATCAAGTTGATATTTATAGCTCGGATATTTTTAAAAGGGATTAATGATTTTAATGCGAGTTGGCAACAATTTGTGAAGTAATTTATTGGATTTGATTATGTAATCGGGGTAACCTTGCAAAAGAGTTATCCATCTAAGTGCTTTTACATATGATATGAAGATTAAGACTCGTCATAAAGCGGTGTTAGCTTAAGGGGAAGAATTCTTATTGTAAGTTTGATGTTCGAAGTAGATTTTCGCGAGTTTGTGTTTTATCATATCTTTAAATCATGGATTGATCCCATTGGTTTGAAGATAACTTGTCTGTGCTTTAAATGTCTGGTGACGAAGACTTGTCATAACACTTGAAGGAGTTACATTATCGTGCTCAGTGTCTCACAAAGGATGAGAATATTGACAAGGGATCGATGTCTACTTATATTTAATCATCAGTATAAGTTCTTCATCACATGGATAGTACAAGACATGGAACATAAGGTTGGGTTATTCTACTTCTACATCAAGATTACTTTATTTATTTTTCTTCAAAATCATTACATAGAGCCTACATTTGGAGAATCTTCAAGATTGCATACATTGTTTACTTCCCTGTTGATGTGACAAAAAGGGGAAGACATACATGCTACAATTGACGGGAAGCAATTTGAAGATGATGTACAACTTACAAGAGATACATATAGAGTTTTGTCGACATCAACTAGGGGAAGATTATTGGGTCAAAAAGTTGATGTGGCAGAAACTCAAAAACGAAGAAAATATGAAGGCATTTGTCTAAGCGTTGTCAAGAGCAAATCAGGCATTGTCAAGAACAAATCGGGCATTGATAGAAGTCAACATTGACAAGCATTGTCATGTGCAATCCAAGCATTGTCACATGCAATCCAAGCATTGACAGAAACATTGACAAGTGTTGTTGGAAGCTTCTATTTAGATAAGTATGCAGAATATATTTTGTATTAGTTTATTTGAATAGAAGATTTACATGTTTATTCATTCTTATCTCTTGTAAACCCTATTCCTTACACTATAAAAGGAACCAAGGGTATTAGGTTTATATATCATTCATTCACAATGTAAACCTAAAAGCGTGTGTCGACTCTACGTGGGATTCAATGTATACACGTCTAGTGATTGTTGATTATTAATATAATTAGCAATTCGTTTGTTTTAATTCATGTTCTTTGTGCCCAAACACCTTGTTATATAGTTATTGTTCTTTTCCGCTTTGATTGTATAATCATATGAACAATGGCTATGCCTAGTAGCTAAAAGATTCAAGGAAACCAAGATTTCCACAATAAGTACCAATGGTTCAAAGGAAAGCTTGAAATTGAAATAAACATAAATCACAATCACAACCACTACTTGATGCCACAAACATCATCCTACCAAGTGTAGAATGAGATTTAGCTACTCATAATGAACAATGAAATAAACTCAGAAATAATAGTCTTACAAGTCATAATCAAGAGTCTTACAAAGTGAAAATATAGTGTTAATGATTAGGGTAATGATCCCTAAGAGTTTCGTGATGTTAACTTTGCTTTTCAGACTCCAAAAGTGACTTTTCTTGCACCACCTTGCTCAAATCAGGGAATGGTATTTTGTACAAGGTTGAGAGAGTTTATTAACTAGCAATAACACATACAAGTATGTTATGAAAGTGGAATATGATAGGATATGAAAGTTGTGACCCCATGGGTCTTATTTATTGACAAAATTGAAGGTTAGGAGTGAATGCATGGCTTGATGGCAAAGGCTTATGCTTGGAGCCAAAGGAAGTATAGAATCTTCTTATGTATTCTTGTATGATCATTAGAAGCCTCAATATTGCATGTATGTAGTCAAAACTCTGTCAACATTAAAGTAGGTGGCAACTTTGGATTCTGCCAGTGGCAACTTTCAAAAATGTTGGTGGCAACTTCCATGATAAGTGACCTGTACACTTCTTGAAAACACTTGTTCTTGCACCCGAAAATAGATCTTCAAAGTCTTGTAACTCGTACACGGGTCTTGAACTTGACTAGGATTCTCTCGTACTAATCTTCACATTTGCATTGTTTTATACTTTATTCCTGCAATTGGCTACACAAAGACTTGCAAACACATTTTGGCACAGATATGCACAAAAGCATTATAGAAATAACTAATATACATGTACAATAGTACGGATAACACTCCCAGAAATATGTTGGATTTGGGCGTTATCACTTACAAATGCTCCTCTACCTTTCAATCACTCATGAGTTCTGTGTTTAAGACCTTCCTTAGAAAGTTTGTTTGGTATTTTTTGATGACTTTCTAATATATAGTCAAAGTGTTGCTGCACATGTGAACCATGTGAAACAAGTGTTGGAAGTAATGAGAGCCAGTCAACTGTTTGTGTGGCAACCGCGGTTTTGAGGTTCGTCACTTAGTTTTATTTTGTGCAAGTTACGTGTCTTTACGTGTTTATGTGCTAATTGGTGTGTATAGATTGTGGTTTGGATATCGTTTCCGGTACGGGGTACCTTGTGAATGAAACGATGTGTGTTGATTTCATGTTCATGAGCTCACATGATAGTGACTATGAAATGAGATGGTGTTATTTAGTGGTTTTACGTATACGTATATGTGTTATAGAAAATCGTATTTTTACGATTTAGGGTTTTGCATTTAGGGGTCTCGGAAGAGGTATTTAGTCACGGGAATAATTTACGGGATGGTTTTAAGTCATTTAGGACTTAGTTAAATAGTTTAATTTATATTTCATGAGTTTTTATAAAACTGTATATTTTACGTCTTTTACGGTATACGCGTAAAAACTGACTAGTTTTACGGTTTTGAGATTTTGGAGGCTTAATGAGCTGAAATAAATTAAGGTAATTTAAGGTAATATTAATAATACATTAATAAAGAAAAGGAAAAAAACGAAAATTAGGGGTGTTGGGTCGGTTATGTGACGCAAGAAAAGGAAAAGAAAAAGGAAAAAAAATAAAAAAGGAAACTAAGGCTTTTATAATTGGGTTAGGATTCTTTTGTTTAACCATATAATGTTTTAATTAAACCAAAGCACTTCATAATCCCTAGGAAAAAAAACACACGATGGTTATCAATGGAGTTTAGGGTTGTCATAAAATTTTTGTCTTCAATTAATTCTAAGGTAAAAACCTTCAATCTCTTTTTAATTAAATTGTTTTTAATTTATTCTTAATCAATATATGATGGATTTAGGGTTAGGTTAATTATGAAATCTGTATATTTAATGATATAATCATGTTTAGATTAGTTAGGGTTCATAAATAAACATGGTGATGGTAATTAATTAGGTTAATCATGTTAAACTCGTCATTAAAAACAGGGCAGAATTTTTATGTCATTGTTTTGATCATATCTAGAGTTCTACAAACTTTTGTTTTTCGAATCTTATGTCTCCGGAAAGGTAATTGAGTTGGCTTTAAAACACAAGAAACGATAACTAAATTAGAGGTAGGTAAGTAGGTTATAAACAGGTTATATCAGTCGGGTGTCAAAACAGTTTTTGGATCAGCCTGTTTTCTTTTTATGTTTTGAATTATTTGGGGTACTTAGGGTTATATTAGAACCTTCAAACGAACATGAGACTTAGATTATATATTAAATAAAAGATTTGGAGGAGTGCTAAACATATGGGTTAGGGTAAGACCCTCTGATCATAACAAACTTTTCATATGTTCAAAATTAGTAAATTCTGGATAGGTAAAAGTATATATATATATATATATATATATATATATATATATATATATATATATATATATATATATATATACATATATATATATATATATATATATATATATATATATATATATATAATATATATATATATATATATATATATATATATATATATATATATATATATATATATATATATATATATATATATATATATATATATATATATATATATATATATATATATATATATATATATATATATATATATATATATATATATATATATATATATATATATATATATATATATATATATATATATATATATATATATATATATATATATATATATATATATATATATATATATATATATATATATATATATATATATATATATATATATATATATATATATATATATATATATATATATATATATATATATATATATATATATATATATATATATATATATATGGAGGCCTTAACAGTATCTTCCAGGTTGCGGCCAACGAGGAGAGTTAGGTAACACATTTAAGGGCATTGGGTTTCTTTTACAGAAGATGTTAGTTTGGCTAAGGGTGTGTTCGACCCATAGTTTAAGGTATGAAAAAGGGGACTGTTTTGGGTTAAATGTTAAAGGGACGAGTTATGAACTAAACTAAGTTAAGGGATTTATAGAGGGATGTAATGAGATTTTTATGGCATATAAATGGGGTTAAGTTGTAGGAGAAGTTTAGATATCCATCATAGATTGATGAGCCATTTTGGTATGTGGTTCATGTCTTGATTGTAAATGTTTGTGTGTTTAGATATTTGCTAGAGCGCGGGTACTTGGAGAAGCTTGTTCAGGTGAGTTTCATAGTCCCATGTCTTTATAAGTATAATTGTTTTGACTTCCAGATGGGATGGAAGAGACATTGTGTGGTTTTGTAAATAATGTTGTGAATGTTTTTATGGTTTGTTATAGACTTGTGTGTACACTTATGTGATTAACTGCTATGTGATTCTTGATTGTGTTTATGATTTGGATTGGGGGACACGTACCGTCTCAGTTATTGTGGTTTGACTTGGTACCAAGGGGATTTTGACAAGGCGGGGCCTTGGGATCGGTTCATAGGTGTATGGGCGCCTATGGGACCATGGTTATTGGTAAGGCTGGGAGCCTTGGAAATTGTGGTTATTGGTAAGGCTTGAAGCCTTGGAATTGTGATTGTATGGTTAATCTTGAACGGTAGTTGTTAATGCATAATTGTAACACATTGTACATATGTTCTTTTGTTGATGGTTGTTATTCACAGCTTATAACTGATTTGGCGTTAGAGTCTAAACCTATGACTCTCACCAAGTTTATATTGACGTGTTTTAGTGTCTCTTTCAGGTGAGAATGTGGTTAAGCGTGAGAATAGGAGTGGCTAGCTTTGGAGGCTTAGGATTGCATTTGGAGGAACCCCTTTTCCTTTTAGTCTTTATTTATGTTTGAATAAGTGATACTTTGTAGACACCTATATGTTTGTTATTCATTAATTGTATGTCTTTGGTAAGAGGTAGACATGTTACCTACTTACCTAGACGCCTGCATTGTATGAGATATCTTCATGACATTATGTCACCATTTATAATATTTCCATTTCATTTAGTTATCTCTATAGACACGCTATTGTTGTGTTGATATCCATACGCCGTGCCTCACATTCCGCCATGGTGGGGTGTGACATAATGGTATAAGAGACAATGGTTATAGAGAATTAGGTTGCCTAACCTAGTCTATAGCTTAAGGATCCCTGCATATAGGCGTCATAGGATTATTTGTATGGTCTTGAGTGCATTTCCTGAGTATTGTTGATTTGTTTTTCTGCGAGTTTTGACTAGTATGAGTTGTATTGTAGTGCCCATACTTAGTCACTTGTTAAATTCTGTGTTACTTTTGATATATGAATTACTTTCACTATAATTGTTAAGTTATTTTGGAATATCTAATGTATGATGTTTTATTTTGATGTTTAAGTCATGTTCTATAAGAATCATGTGGTAATTCGAGTTACTAGGAGTATGTGGATAAGGAGGATTTTAAGTTGTTTCCATTCTTATGGGCGACATGACCTATAACTGATTATGATGTTGTGTTGGAGTTTGTCTATGTTATTTTAGCTAGACTATGGATTTATGTATTCCAAGACTTTGACTATGTTATTTTAATAGATGGCGTTTTGGACCTTATTGGATGTGGTTATGAACTTATGTGAGTAGATGAATTTATGTGTTATATGTTGTATTGATTCTTATAAGTGTCATCATAGGAGGGAGTGCATTGGGGAAAGGGTAATTGTATAAGTATGGTGGCCAACATAGTTATACAAGTACCACAACTTCAATGGGCTCTCAAGTATGATTGCATGAAAGAGGGTTAGTACATGCTTGTATATGATGAGATGTGGATTTTGAGTATATGTATAATATATGGATTTATGTAACGGTTGCCTACGATATAGCTATTTTTTTAATGTGTTATATGTTTTGAGTTATAGTCATGTTGTGTGATTATGGGGTCACACGATATGGACCTGTTTTAGTGATGGGTTTTGTGCCTTGTTGTAAGATGGTGGTTACTCGTATGAAAAAAAAAACAAAATGAGTGTATGACGCGATTGGTTGATCTAACATGCGGATGTATATATGCTAGTATGTGTTAAGTTATAATATATGGTCGTTCAGTAGTTATTATAACTTGAACGTACCTTATGTTTGCTCGTGTTTTACGGTGCTGGAGTTTGATGGAGTTCCGATGACGTTTTGAGTCTTTTGATGTGTGTCTACATTCGGGTATGTATTTTGATTAATGAGAACTACTAAATTTTCTTGCAAATAAGTCTGGCTAATTATAGGAAAACGGTTTTGAAAATAATTTGTAAGTGTATGGTATGATATCGTGACTTACAATTTTTTTAGTTGTAGTAGTAAGTTATAAAAAAATTTGTCTTGAAAATAATTGGATTAGTTTTCTATGTAACATGTGATAATACATTTTAAAGGGGTAAAGAAATTTTACAATGATTTTCTTAAGTGGAGTTAAAATTTTAGAAGAATTTAACTAAGACGGAAAGAGTAAAAAAAGGAGATTTTATTATAGTAATGATAATAATAACACCACACCTTGTAAACGTGTAGTAGTTTAGTTATAACCAACCTAAATGGATTATATAAAATAATAATAATAATAATGATAATAATAATAATAATAATATAGAAGAAAATGAAGAAAAAAACAATGTATTTTATAAACATGTATTAGTTTCATAATAACAAGTGAAATAAGTTTAATATGGGTAAACAAGATAATAGTTAGAATAAGATTGTAGTATACTAACTAGTTGATATCTTGATAAAATGATGAAGATAAAGGATGAGTTTATGGTTAAAAATGAGTATGATTGATTTTAGTAGTATTGGAGTTTGGTTCTTATGAGAAGTAACTAATTGGGACGAAAGTTTAAAATTTTCTAAGGTATCGAAATTTGGTAATACTAATCGTGAAGAGTCTAAATTTTTCGTTGTTGGCACACTCCATTGATCTTTCGGATTACACTATTTTGTTTTCAGTTGTTTTGGCTAGGGTTCGTTTTACCCTATATTTTATTGGGACACGATTGTTTGGAATTCTTTTGTTACACGTCATGGTTGATTTAGTTATGCGGTTGTGGGAACGTTAGGATGAGAGGATAGAGTTGGGTAGTATTACTTATGGTTAGATATTAGAATGGAGAGATGTGTTTTGGTTTAAAGGTTGTGTTGAAGGAATGATTAAGTTTTGTGGAGTTTGGAAACTTAGATTGGTTACGGGAATAAAGGAGTAAGTAAAGTTAGTTGACTGGTCGTGGGAACGAGATGTCATGCTATGAGAAGTTGGTTGAGGTACCATTAGGAGATTGATGAAAGTACTAGCGGATGTGAGGGTAGAGTAGAAAGTTTCTACTATTGGAAAGATTGGGCAAATAACACGCAAGGGAATTGGTATAGTTATGGAGGCAAGGTAGTAGTAGACACGTGAAGGAAAACATGGATGTGAAAGAATAATTAGTAGGAGGCTGATTAACGGTGAGTACAACAAGTAAGGAAGAGTGAGCCATTGAGGGGTTGAAGTACTTTTAGAAATATTGTGGTAGATGAGTTGAAGTTAGAAGCTACTGGTAGTGTGAAGTTCCTAGGTAACATCATGGAGACGAGAAGGAGTGCGTAAGGAGCTACATCGCGAAGCAAGGAACTGAAAGGACTACGTGTTGGCTGCAAGAAGGATGCAAGAGATTTCAAAAGAGTCACAAAAGTTGCAAGGACTGGAAAGGTGACAAGCACTATGATGAGAAATTTACGTATGGTTCGTGACAAAGAAGGACAGATCGAGTATCGGAGTGGAGCTACAAAGAGCTGAACCAGTGGATCGTGATGAAGTGAATACATGACATGGGAGATTAAGAACTCGTGGAAGTAACAAGGGGAGTCGAGTGACTACGCGGATAGAATTTTTCTGGCAATCAATATCGAGGGATGAGAAGTGAAGCTGAGCTGAATAAGTTCGTGGAGAAGTGATTAGAGAGTCGGTTTTGTGAAGGTGTTATGAAAGATCTTTAGAAGAGACAGCTATGCATTATCCAATGCACTAGTGATTTCCATAGATTTGATGAATGAAGTATGGAATTTTTGTTGGACGGGATAGTGTAGGAATAAGGGAGAACCATAGAAGGAGAAGACCAAGTATTCCTAGAAGATGATGACTGAAAGTACCTCATGTTAGGTGCAAGATCATAATAGAAGTATGATACTTGAGTAATAATTTAGAATATGGCTTAGTTTCGACAAATGGAAACTAATGTGGGTATAAGATGAGAGTGTGATCCGCATGGAATCACATGAAACTCTAGTCTGTCCCTATTAGGATGGAGTAGGAGAACTGGTTGTGAGAAAAACAAGTGAAGCTACTTGGAAAATTTTGGCGTATAGACGACTTGATAGAAGGGAAGCATCACATCGTGATGTATGGTATGAGTTGAGGAAGAAGAAGGAAGTGTGTATAGAAGCGAAGCATGAATGAAATAGGTCGAGATAGGAACCGAAGGTAAAACTTTGGTAGAGCCTAATGAGTAGAATAAAGCACAAAGCAGGCTAATATTATCATAGTGTGGAAAAGGAAATGGCACTGACCTATACTGGTTGATTGGGAGGCTTAGTATCGATAATCGAATGGATGAGGAGTTATAGGTGTGATGTGTCATAGGGACGAAGGGCTTGGTCTAACTGAGACAAGATGAGGAGCAGTATGACCTTGAAGGTAAGACATTGTGTAGGTATAAAGGAACTGTTGAGTGTAAAAAAAAATCATGAAGAAAAGTGAGAAAGAAGTGTATAGGTGCTACTAATGAGCTATCCAAATTTAATGGAAGTAGTTGTAGCATGGTTTTGGATGGCAGTTGATAGACTAACTGAGATAACCGTCCTTTTGGTGATGTGTATAGATCATAAATTGATTTGGATTGGAAGAGCCTTGTTGTGATGAACTAATGGATATGTGAAAGACCGTCATAGGTCACTTTGTAAGGAAATTGGAATTTTTAAGGAGTTTAGGGTACGGACTAAAGGGAGTTGATGAACATGATTGGATATGAGTATATCCAGCTAATTGGAAAAGGATAGGCAAGTGAGATATTTATACAACCTTAGGAGTTACACTGAGGGCATGATTGATTGATTTAGAGGGAGTTAGGAAACTCGTTAGCGATGGCTGAGTTTTCATATAATGATAGTTATAATACTAGAAGTCAATAAAAGCCATTTGAGGCATTATATGAAAGGATAGGGTGAGTTGTCCCCATTGTGGACTAGAATTGGTAAAGGAGGCTACTAATGTGGTAATGGTGTTTGTGGAAAGGATGAGAGCAACAAGGGATGCTATGTAGAAAAGGAGGAAACCACTAGAGTTAGTGACAAAGTTATGTAGGAAGTTTCACCCATAGTAACGGGTGGTATGTTTTGGTAAAATGGAAGAGTTGATGTAGAGTTTTGTAGGTCCATTTATGATCTTTGGAAAGATCGGACCAGTAGCTTATGAGTATTGAATTACCTGGGGGAAATGAGTGGTAAACATGTTATATTTCATGTATTAAGATCGGTAAATGTTGTTTGAGAACGCATATTTGCATGTACGGTTATTCGGCATTTGTGTTAATAAGAGTTTGTTTTATCAAAGAGTCATTTGTGAGATTTATTGACTGCGAGGTCAAGATTTTGGCAATGAATTTAAATATTGTTGGTTAGTATATGTGGTAATTTGAGACTTGAACTAAAGTTCACGTGGAAATGAGAGGAGTTCATTTAGAACAAATATCCTCAGTTGTTTGCTAATGATGTGTTTGATCCTAAGGAGTAAATCTCGGGACGAGATTTCTATTAGGAGGGAGTGATGTGACAACCGTGGTTTTGAGGTTCGTCACTTAGTTTTATTTTGTGCTAGTTACGTGTCTTTACGTGTTTATGTGTTAATTAGTGTGTATAGATTGTGGTTTGGATATCGTTTTCGGTACGAGGTACCTTGTGAGTGAAACAATGTGTGTTGATTTCATGTTCATGAGCTCACATGGTAGTGACTATGAAATAAGATGGTGTTATTTAGTGGTTTTACGTATACGTATATGTGTTATAGAAAATCGCATTTTTACGATTTAGGGTTTTGCATTTAGGGGTCTCGGAAGAGGTATTTAGTCACGGGAATAATTTACGGGATGGTTTTAAGTCATTTAGGACTTAGTTAAATAGTTTAATTTATATTTCATGAGTTTTTATAAAACTGTATATTTTACGTCTTTTACGGTATACGCGTAAAAACTGACTAGTTTTATGGTTTTTAGATTTTGGAGGCTTTAGGAGCTGAAATAAATTAAGGTAATTTAAGGTAATATTAATAATAAATTAATAAAGAAAAGGAAAGAAAAAAAACGAAAATTAGGGGTGTTGGGTCGGTTATGTGACGCAAGAAAAGGAAAAGAAAAAGGAACAACAATAAAAAAAGGAAACTAAGGCTTTTATAATTGGGTTAGGATTCTTTTGTTTAACCATATAATGTTTTAATTAAACCAAAACACTTCATAATCCCTGGAGGAAAAAAAAACACAATGGTTATCAATGGAGTTTAGGGTTGTCATAAAATTTTTGTCTTCAATTAATTCTAAGGTAAAAACCATCAATCTCTTTTTAATTAAATTGTTTTTAATTTATTCTTAATCAATATATGATGGATTTAGGGTTAGGTTAATTATGAAATCTTTATATTTAATGATATAATCATGTTTAGATTAGTTAGGGTTCATAAATAAACATGGTGATGGTAATTAATTAGGTTAATCATGTTAAACTCGTCATTAAAAACTGGGCAGAATTTTTGTGTTATTGTTTTGATCATATCTAGAGTTCTACAAACTTTTAATTTTCGAATCTTATGTCTCTAGAAAGGTAATTGAGTTCGCTTTCAAATGCAAGAAACGAGAACTAAATTGAAGGTAGGGAAGTAGGTCATAAATAGGTTATATCAGTCGGGTGTCAAAACAGTTTTTGGATCAGACTGTTTTCTTTTTATGTTTTGAATTATTTGGGGTACTTAGGGTTATATTGGAACCTTCAAACGAACATGAGACTTAGATTATATATTAAATAAAAGATCTGGAGGAGGGCTAAACATATGGGTTAGGGTAAGACCCTCTGATCATAACAAACTTTTCATATGTTCAAAATCAGTAAATTCTGGATAGGTAGAAGTATATATATATGTATATATGGAGGCCTTAACAGTATCTTCCAGGTTGCGGACAACGAGGAGAGTTAGGTAACACATGTAAGGGAATAGGGTTTCTTTTACAGAAGATGTTAGTTTGGCTAAGGGTGTGTTCGACCCATAGTTTAAGGTATGAAAAACGGGACTGTTATGGGTTAAATGTTAAAGGGACGAGTTATGAACTAAACTAAGTTAAGGGCTTTATAGAGGGATGTAATGAGATTTTTATGGCATATAAATGGGGTTAAGTTGTAGGAGAAGTTTAGATATCCATCATAGATTGATGATCCATTTTGGTATGTGGTTCATGTCTTGATTGTATATGTTTGTGTGTTTAGATATTTGCTAGAGCGGGGGTACTTGGAGAAGCTTGTTCAGGTGAGTTTCATAGTCCCGTGTCTTTATAAGTATAATTGTTTTGACTTCCAGATGGGATGGAAGATACACTGTGTGGTTTTGTAAATAATGTTGTGAATGTTTTTATGGTTTATGATGGACTTGTGTGTACACTTATGTGATTAACTGCTATGTGATTCTTGATTGTGTTTATGATTTGGATCGGGGGACACGTACCGTCTCAGTTATTGTGGTTTGACTTGGTACCAAGGGGATGTTGACAAGGCGGGGCCTTGGGATTGGTTCATAGGTGTATGGGCGCCTATGGGACCATGGTTATTGGTAAGGCTGGGAGCCTTGGAAATTGTGGTTATTGGTAAGGCTTGAAGCCTTGG
Organism: Glebionis coronaria; assembly: GCA_025667525.1. Lineage (NCBI taxonomy): Eukaryota > Viridiplantae > Streptophyta > Magnoliopsida > Asterales > Asteraceae > Glebionis > Glebionis coronaria. The sequence continues at coordinate 75,270,687 of CM046876.1, forward strand.
AATTGTGATTGCATGGTTAATCTTGAACGATAGTTGTTAATGCATAATTGTAACACATTGTACATATGTTCTTTTGTTGATGGTTGTTATTCACAGCTTATATCTGATTTGGCGTTGGAGTCTAAACCTATGACTCTCACCAAGTTTATGTTGACGTGTTTTAGTGTCTCTTTCAGGTGAGAATGTGGTTAAGCGTGAGAATAGGAGTGGCTAGCTTTGGAGGCTTAGGATTGCATTTAGAGGAACCCCTTTTCCTCTCAATCTTTATTTATGTTTGAATAAGTGATACTTTGTAGACACCTATATGTTTGTTATTCGTTAATTGTATGTCTTTGGTAAGAGGTAGACCTGTTACCTACTTACCTAGACGCCTGCATTGTATGAGATATCTTCATGACATTATGTCACCATTTATGATATTTCCATTTCATTTAGTTATCTCTATAGACACGCTATTGTTGTGATGATATCCATACGTCGCACCCCACATTCCGCCATGGTGGGGTGTGACAGTTTGCTAAGCTCATCAAATGTACTTTTTTTAACACAAGTGTGGAGTATTTGGGGCATATCATTTATGATAAAGGAGTTGCTACTGATGAGATCAAGATCAAGGCTATGTAGGATTGGCCAATGCCCCAAATAATTAAGCAACTCAGAGGTTTCTTGGGTCTTACAGGCTATTACAGAAAATTTATTAAAAATTATGCAGTCATCAACCAACCTTTGACGTCTCTTCTCAAGAAGAATGCCTTCCTATGGAATGAAGAAGCACAAAAATCTTTTTGTGACCTCAAACAAGCTATGTTGCAAGCTCCAGTTCTAGCTATGCCAGATTTTCAAAATACTTTTGTGGTGGAAACTGATGCTTCAGGGAAAGGCATTAGGGCTATATTACAACAGGATGGTCACCCCATAGCCTTCTTAAGCAAAACCTTATCTCCCAAACACCAGCCTTATCCACATATGAAAAGAATTTTTGGTTGTTCTCATGGCTTTGGAAGGATGGAGAGGATACTTATTAGATAGACATTTCAAGATCAAAACAGATCATTTTAGCTTAAAATATTTTTTGGGACAAAGGTTGACTACTCCTTTCCAAACTAAGTGGTTGCCAAAATTGTTGGGGTATGATTATGAAATAAGCAACATGAAGGGCAGTGAGAATATAGTAGTTGATGCTTTGTCAAGGGTGTCTGGGGGAACTGAATTGAATTCCTCGGTTCTCATTTCTATTTCTAGTAACCTTTTATAGCAAGTGAAGGACAGTTGCCTTGAGGACCCACCCTTGCAAGAGGTTTTGCAGCAGTTGTTGGATAAAAGTTATGTGGGAGACAAATATACTTTGGTGGATGGAATTTTGAGAAGGAAAGATAAAATAGCGGTGGGTAATGTGTTACAACTAAGACCAAAATTATGCATCACTACCATGGTGATGCTACTGGTGGCCATTCAGGTACTGATGTTACTATCCATAGGCTCAAGAGTTTGTTTTATTATAAGGGAATGCACAAAATAGTCACGCAGTTTATCAGGGAGTGTGATGTTTGCCAAAGACAAAAATCTGATTTTTCTGCTTACCCTAGGCTCCTTCAACCATTGCCAATTCCAAAAAAAATTGGAGCTTAATTTGTATGGATTTTATTGAGGGTGTACCTTCTTCTCAGGGCAAGACAGTTATTATGGTCATTGTGGACAGGTTAAGAAAATATGCACACTTTGTGGCTCTGCAACATCCTTTTACAGCTGGTACAATTGCTCAAGTCTTTCTTGACAATCTGTACAAGCTACATGGCTTACCTGATTCTATCATTAGTGACAGAGATAAGGTGTTCTTAAGTCATTTTGGCAGTCTTTATTCAAGGTGTTGAAGGGTAGAAGTTATCTACTGCATACCACTCCAAACAGAGGTGGTTAATAGATACTTGGAGTGTTTTTTGAGATGTATGACTGGTGAAAGACCAAAGGAGTGGACAATGTGGCTTTCTTTGGCTGACTTTTGGTACAATACTAACTTCCACACTGCTATACAGACTACTCCTTTTGAAGTTGTGTATGGCCAAACACCTCTAGCTGGTGAAAGTATGGTAGAATCAATTGATAGGACTTTGCAGGAAAGAGAAAGGGCACTAGAAATGCTTAAGTTTCATTTGATAAGGGCTCAAGACAAGATGAGGAAGTTGGCCAACAAACACAGGACTGATAGGTCTTTTGAGGTGGGAATGTAGGTGTATCTCAAATTGAAACCACACAGGCATGTTACTATAAGACAAGGTCAACATCATAAGTTGTCTTCCAATTTCTATGGTCCTTTTATGATTGTGGAAAAGATAGGGGCAGTTGCTTATAAGCTTGAGTTACCAGCTGCTAGTCAAGTTCATCCAGTGTTTCACATCTCTCAACTCAAGTTATGCAAAGGGAATTCTCACAAAATAGGCATATTACCTCATTGTTGACCTAATGGCTTGCTTAATGTTGTGTCGATCGCTATATTGGATAGAAAATGAAGAAGGTCAACAACAAAGTGGCAGTGTATGTGTTGGTTAAGTGGTCAAACCATACAGATGAAGATGCTACGTGGGAGCTATACAGTGATATTGCTGCAAAGATTTCTAGATTTTAAAGAAGATTCTTGAGGACAATAATTCTTTTAAGGGAGATGGATTGATACACTACAACTCACTTCTGGCTACTTTTTATAAACCATTTAAAGTTCAAGGGCCTAAGTGTAACTTGTGCTAGTTTGTTGAAGTTGGTTACAGAGTTTGGCGCCCAAATTCTGCTACTCTTCTTCCCAATCCTATAAATAGTTCTATCTCTCATTTCTTTCATTTCTCACGATTTTAATTTCTCACTTTTCTATCTAAACTCATTTGTAATCACTTGTAACATTTCCATTCAATAAGCCCATAACAATCCTTTAACAAACTCAGTTTTTTCCTATGAGTTTCTAACTTATTGTTCCCATTGTTGCTGTGTTTTACCATTTCTTAACTGATTTCTAGAACACATTGCATCATTATTATTTGTTTTAATATTATGTTCTATCATAAGGGTCATAGTTGTTATAACGGAAGTCTTGTGAAGCTTGATGCACTCCTAAGAGAGCTAGGTGTCCCAACGAACACCCTTCTCCATTCCAACGTGGCCTTCGCTATTGTCTCGTCACCACACCACGCATCCTCGACATTGGTTCGCTAGGTAGATTTTCGCCACTTCTCCTACGTTAATAAAAAGAAATAACGAGGCCCACTAGTTTCTATCCATTTCTTCTCTCTTTGATTTCTCTTTTCTCTTTTCTTTTTTTTTCTTTGATTTTCTTTTTTTTCAATCAAATCTGGTGGTTTGGTTTTAGTAAAAAAAAGTACAATGAGAATATGAGATAAAAAAAGATGAGTTAGGTAGAAAAAGATAAAATGAGATAGAACAATAGGGTTGGTTGTGCTTTAAGTAAAGAAAATTTGGTGACTGTGATTTTTTTTCTTTTATAATTTTGTGTTTTGATAATTTAGGGAGTGTTAAGGGTTGCTTATTAAAAATAAATTATGCGTTTTTAAAATGAATAACCAGTTAATCAGTTTTTATAAACGTGATTTTAAGATATAATGTTTGGATTTGATTATGTTATTTGATATTATAATAATCAATTTTTAATGTTTAACAAAACTAATTTTAATACAACTTAACTCATAAAAGAAAAAAATAGACATAGATATATTAACATAAAAAAAAAACAAGATCACATGAGAAAGGGTTGTATGGTAATTAATACTAATTGACAAATAAATGTGAAATCACGTTTTGGAAAAAGTGTCACTCTACTAGTGGCAGCAAAACTGCGTTTTCATGAGCCCAAAACGTGAAGAGAGGATGTTTGTTGTGATAAGGTGAGTTTTTAGAAAATGAGTGTGTTAAATGATGTGACACCTTATGGGACCAAAATGAAGAGAGTATTTTGTACCATGGTACCTAGCTCTCTAAGAATTAAAGATTCTATGGATGAGATCGAAGTTCTTTCAAAATGACAATGTAAATAGCGACACTTACTTAAGAGAGAAAAGGTATAATGACTAAAAGCCTTCGTCGTGGCTGAGGTGGCACCTCGCCGCCTCTCGCCACTACACCTACCCTATTCGCTGGTTCTCGTTAGGTGTTTCGTCGGTTCTCGTTGGATGTTTCCTCGGTTTTCCGACGTGAATTAAAAAAATACAGGCCCCACTTTTTTTCTACTTTAATCTGGTTATTTGTGTACTATGTGTGACCGAGGGTCATAGGTCGAAGATATTCATCTTTTTTCCTTTTTTTAAACCTCTGGGCTTTAACTTTGAATTGGCCTAAAAAGAATATAACGTTCATAAACATGTATTTTTACTTTATTTTTTTTAATTCATTTATTTCATTTCTATAACTTACATAAATATACATATATTTAGTTCGCTAAAAAGCCTAAAATGAATTCGTTTTGTGCTAAACTGAATTTATTTGTATTGAAAAAATAAAAATAAATAAAAATAAAATTGTAGGTGAGGCTCAAATAAAGAGGAGAAAGAAATGTCATGAGTGAAATAGTATTTTTTGTGTTGTGTTAAAATAAGATGACGCTGAAATAGCAGCAATGAACTTAAACGAAGAGCTTTGTGCTCTTCATCATATCTCTCCCTCTCTTAGGCTACCCACAACAGTGACCACCAGCGACCTATATTTTTCCAGTCACATCACATTTCTCTCTCTGACGACCTACAGGCGACTGGTTTCCACAACAAGGCGACCAAGTTCAAATTTTAAAAATAAATTTAATAACTAAAAACATTACATTAAATAAAAAACATTACATAATAATTCAAATAAAATAAAAACATTACAATAATAATTAAAAACTAATACTAGTAATTTAAATTCTAGGCTGCATCGATTCCGTTTTTCATCTCCTGCAAGGCATGTTGTTGTGTCGGGGGAAATTGGGGTTGATTTCAGTGTTGTAGAACATTATGTCTTTGTCTCGTTTCTTTTTTTAGCAAGTTCAATTGCTCGACGTTGTAACTAGAGCTTTTCTATTTTCTAGTTCGCTGCTTTCCATTGAGTTGTCTCCTATAAATCCAACTCCTGTTGCTTCAAGGTAAAGTAGGAGTTTTGTTGCTCCTTCTTTTTTTCCTCAGTTGAAGTCTTTCATTTTTTTCCTATTTGTTGGATATAACATCAACAAATGAGGACTTCCTTGTTGATGATGTAGATGACTTCTTTTTAGCTCGATCACGACTAATTGGATGGTATTCTTGAGTCTCTTCCTCGTTCTCTTATGGTTCATCGTTCAAATTCATGTAACCACCTTGCCCAAAACCGGAGATGGTTTCGAAAGTCCTGGATTTTTTGCTATCTCTTTTTTTAAACCTTGGTATCTCAACCTAGGGTATGCGGTGATCTTTCAACATGTTCCGCGTTGTCTCTAACGTAAAAGGATGTTTGTAAGTCAGTTTGTATTCCGCACAACCTTTTTCGTATGCGGTGATATCATTGGCATCACTTTCGTAATTAAGCTCAATTTATTCATGATAGCACAAAAAGCACCAATTCTATGACGTACCCTATTTTCCATTTGCTCAAAATCGTGTCGTACCCTCTAGTTGACCCGTATCGTCTTCAAAGCACTTAAGGATTTCTCCCCAAAAACCCCTTGTTTTTGGTTGTTTCTTTGCTTGTTATTCTTGGAGACATGACACCAACCTTTGCACAATGCGACCTCTTCCGCTATTGTCCATTCTTTTTGTGGCTCCTTGGGATCAACCTGCTTGGCTTTTGAAGCACGTTTAGAGGACTTCTTAGGTTTGACGGGTGACATCTCTTCGGCCAGAGATGCGTCATCGTCAAGGTTAACCACACGGTGATAGGACCCGTGACCAGAACCTTAACCCATAAATTGATCTTGACTCGGACCGTGAGCCAAACCTTTACCCACAAAATACTCTTGATTATACATCATTTGATCAAAATCAACATTAATTAAAATGATAAACCGGAGAATACGACGGATTAGCATGCGAAGAAGTGGACGAATCCATAGTAGGGCGATATAAACCCGTTGGTGATTCAAATAAAGCTTGTTGGTTGTTATTATATGGAGGAGAGAACGAACGGTTTTGATAGTACACGTTTAGGTTTAGTGGTTGTGGTGAATGATATTTAAATTCGGTCGGACTAAACTGCATGTTTGGTGGTAGATCGGAAAGTCGAATCGGCATCACATGGGGAACACTTTCTTAAGGAACTCAGAATCTCAGGTTTTAGTTTTGGGGGTTCTCTTGCTAGACATGTTGGGACTGTTAATTTTTTTGTTTAGAAATTTGAATGGGTGAGCAAAAATTGGTAAAATTGGTTGAGTATTTATAAGGGTATAGGGTTTAAATTTTTAATTTTTTTAAAAAAAAATGTTTTTTTAAGTATCTAACAGTCGAAAAATTCAATAGATAAAATTTTTTGTTTTTTTTGAACGGGTGGAGTGTGGGATCGAGTGTCCTCGGTCAACCGAGTTGAGTCGATCGTCGCAATGGTCACGATAGACTAAGACGTTGATCGAGTCACGATCGATCGAGAGAGTTGCACCATGCCTTAAGTGTCTCTCAATAAGTTTCAAAATTTGGACCTCTTTCGAATTCGATTGGTACCCTAGAAAAGAAAGGTGTTATTTTGCACTATCAACTTGTCCTAAATTGGCATTGCTTGCATCAATTAGATTCGATCACTCAATATAAAACTTAATAGTTAACATTACACCACAAAATAAAGGATATTTACTTATTAAAAAGTTTTACTTACTAATAAGATATATAATTATTTAAATCATTATAAATTTTCCTTGCTAAAACACTTTGAATATAACAATAGCTAAAAAAAATTCACATCTTTTGCCTACTAAAGAAAAGAGTCATTAAATTTTAACTTTTTACTTTTTTGAACAGGAACTTTATTAAAACAACTAGCAAAGAGTTAGAACAAAATTACAAAGAGATCAAATAAGGATGCTGAAGCCAGCTATCCCAACTAAACAAGGGTTTACTTCTAGCTAAACTCCAATCAAATGACCTAGTAACAATATCATCAAATAGAACATCACGCCGAGGAATCTTGTCCAAAAAACGATGAGGTTGAGAAAAGCCCATAAACTCCACCACGAAGTATAAAATACACCTTCCAAAAGCCCCTTAATTTTTGAACCCATCCTTGAACTACGTTAGCTAATCAAAATACAAACCTATAGGAGAACAAGATAAGTTCCACCATCGACAAATAAGATGGGCTATATCTCTGGCCACATCACTGTTGATCCCAAACTTAGATCGATTAGCTTTGTGTATACGAGATTAGATCAAGTAATACACGTAGAGAAACCTTTGTATATGCTTTGTAAATCTAAGTGTTATGCGGAATCTAACACTTAAACAAGAACACACAAGATGTAAACAAACTTTCACTTTGATTATTAATATCGAACTTGCTTACAATGAAAGATGTTTACGAATGAAAACTTATATGAAACTTATATTAAACATTAACCTAAAGGTCTTCTTTTATAGACATAAGAAGCCTTGTACAATAATCTACGTATCAGCTATTCTAGGTAAAGATAAATATAGAAAATACATTATCGTTTCTATCCTTACTATAAGTATTCTAGAATATAATAAATGTGTAGAATATATCTTCCATCAGTGCTTGTCTTCAATGTGTCAACGCTTGACTTTAACTTGTCAACGCTTGAGCTGTCAACGCTTGTATTGTTCTTGTCAACGCTTGTTTTGTTCTTGTCAGCGCTCAAGTGATCTGGCCTTAATTTATTCCCAACAATCCTCCCCTAAACTTGATATCCACTCTTATGATCAAGTTTCTGAATAAGCATTAAGGACTAGGAGGAATCTTACAAACCTTCTCATATTGGTAATGAATAAATCTGATCAAATCTTTTGCCACGTCACTTGAATAATCTATTTCCAGCTAAGTGTCCTTCATCTTTTCCAAAATAGCCTTGGATATGAAATACTGAGCATCCCCAAGTAAATACTCAGCAAACTTTGTAGAACTCAAATGGTATACACCAGCAGCTGAATATAACCTCTATTGAAGACCACTGAGGTCATCTTCAAGATCCTTCCAAATTGTAGGATCCTCATCTTTTGGTCCACACATTCTTTTGAATGTGGTCCAAAGTTTTATTCCATTAGCTGAAGTTGGTGCTTCAGCCTCATACTTGGTCTCCAGCAACCTCCAAAGGTCCACCAAGTCTTCTCTATCACAACTTGCAAATAAAGATATGAGAGTGGTAAAAGTGTGTACCTCCTTGCCAAATCTGCCAATCTTCCAGAACCCACATTCATCTTCTTCATAGCTCACAATTGGGTTCCTGGAATCTAATGGTAACACTTGCACCATATCTGAAGCTTCTAATGGGGAGAGCTTGAGGCTCTTTCTTATAACTGCTTCACTTGGATATAGTGGATCCATATCTTTTGGAAACTCAAATGAAATTCCCTTCTTCACTGGCCTGGGAACCATCATAGCTTTCTTGATTTCCATTTCTTCTGCAAGTTCCTCCTTTCTTTCATCTGAAAGAAGTCTGAGAGTGTTTGCTTCCTGCACTCTCACCCAAATAGAATAAGCCCTGTTTTCCAACTCATCAAATGTCAAAGCCTTCAACTTCTGATATGTCCATCCAACTCCATGACATCTGAGCAACATAAAGTAGAGCTCCCTTCTATCCCTTTTCAACTCTGAGAGAATATTGCTTGCCTTGTGTTTCAAAATTACCTGGCAATCCTTCTGAACTCTAAGAAGAAGCTCCAAACCTCATATTTAATCTGAAATGGTCAAGTTTGGATTATCCATGCATCTGTCTTCCCAAGCATGATACATTTGAACCACCTCTGGCATGTCAAAGTCAACCTGCAATTTCAATTCTCTCAACTTTTCCCTAGCAAACTCATCACCATACTCAAGCCTTTCTGGTTCTATAATCATCACACTTGAGTCTGAGCTAGCTCCATCACTTCCTTCTTCTGAAGTCACAACAAATGGTGACTTTTCCTTTTCATCTTGTTCCATGATTTGTGTAGCTAATCTTCTATCAAACTCAACTTGAGTTGTATCCTTTGGAACACTCTCTTCTACCATTTTACCCTTATCCTTATCTGATGGTGCAATGGTTGGTAAGGTAGATGGTAATACCTGAGTAGAAACCTCCTTGATGATAGATGATGATTGGGATACATCACCTTCATGTGCAGGTCTGTCAACGCCCAAATTTGTCCTAACAGCGCCCAAAATACTTCTATCAGCTTCCAAACTTTCCTTGTCAACGCTCAAATATCTTTCCTCAGCGCCTTGTGTAACCTCTCTCAACATAGCTGTAAATGATAAATTTAAGTTGGTGGGAGAGACTAAGGACGTATCAAAACCTGTTTGTTTCTTCAAAGTTGTAAGGGCCTCAGCAACATCCATTGATTGACCATCCTGGCTGCCCTTATCACTCAGATTTATTTGATCTTCCTCCCCTTTGGAAGATTCCTCCATACCCCTCCTAGCACGATCACTTTCCAAAACAACAATCCTCTCCCTCAATTGCTTGAGTTCAAGGCCTTGTGAGCTGACTACTTGTACTAAGTCTGCATTTTGCTTTTGCAAGCTTATGCAGACTGCCGTCAATTCCAAAAGAGTCATTGGTTCCAGTCTGCCCTCTTCTAAAATGGGGATTTGACCTCCCAAGTCAGATTCATTGGGCATGGATGAGGACTTAATTATGGTGGGACTGCCTTGGCCAGCATCTAAGCCAGAACCAATAGTCCCAGCCTCATCCAGGTCACCCGCCACACTTGTGGTGGTGGTTCTCTCTGCTTCATGGCTAGGACCACCAGAGGAGAACACTCCAGTAGTCTTTTGGCGTTTCATCAACCTATATTCAGGGGGTGTGGAAGATGGTGTGGAAGAATGGGTGGATGTGGGTTGATGAAGGGGTGTTTGGGATTGGGAAGGTTATGTGTCAGCGTTAGAAATAGGCACATCAACGCCAACATTGAGTGTGTCAGCGTTGAAGGATTCTGAGTTAATTTGCATTTGTTCAGGTGAAGGTAAAGGTTCAGGAATTGGTTCAAGTTGTGGTTGAGGGTCAATTTGAGGTTGGGGGTCTGGTTGGGGTTGTGCTGCTGCAATAACAGCAAGCATGGCTTGGGTTAAAGGTAGGTCTCTATGGGGTGGTGAGTCCATCTTCATAAAAATAGCTTTCTTTTGCTCAGGGATCTTATAAAAATCATTGTGATCCCTTGAGCAGTAACCTTGATCATCAAAAACCATTTGCAGAAAACGGGGATAAGCTAAAGTCATTTTTGTCCCCTTGTTTTTACACATCCCCTCAAAAATCATTTTAGAATAGTTATATTTTTGCCCTGTTGCAATGCACACAATAGCACTGGCAATGGATCTACTGATCTCATTGTGTGCAGTACATTTGGGACTCAAACATTGAAGGAGGACATGTATGAGGTACTTCCAGGCTGGGGGAAATTCATGCTTATGATACTTATTTAGAGTACCTTCATAAGGAAAAGGATATCCCAAAGCCCTAAGCCCTTGTTCTATTTCATTTATGGGAAGGGTGGCTATACCATCAGCATCATCAAGATGCAAGGCTTGGCGTACCAAGGCCTCAGTAACCACCCAAGATCTCCCATGAACAATAGAAGTCAATGTGGTCACTCCATTAATTGTTGAGGAACTGACAGTGTTCCAAAACTGCTTAATGTGTGTGACTGGAATGAGTGGTGCATGAGAAATAGCATACCTTAATGGGGATGCGTTCAAATATGCCACCATTTGTGTGTATTGGGGAAACAGAGCATCATCAGCTTCAAGATAAGCAATCATGTTGTGTTGTGATCTGAACCCCAATTCCAATTCTGTTGGTTTAAACTTTGGTGCCATTGATGAAAGCTGTTAATTTTAAGTGAAGAAGATGAAGTTGATAAGAGAAAATTGTTAGACAAGAATTATAGATACCCTGTTTAAAATAGGAGCCAAATTTATAGGAGAAAAAGAATGCATGTGATTGGCCCAAAAATAGGCAAAGATTTTCAAAAATCAATCATGAAAATATTGAAAAAGTTATAAGTTATCTCATGCATTAAATGAAAGTAACAACTCCTAAAATTACGGCTTGAAAATATGTCAAAAAGTAACAACTGGGTAGGTCCCATTGAGTGTCAACGGTCAAAAATAACCTATCAACGCCCAACGGCTATAATCCTGTCAACGTTTGCCTATAGCCATGACAGTGTCCAATTTGGTCACAACAACGCTTGGAAAATTCTTGTCAGCGTCCAAAAATAAAAATATTTTAAAAAGTGAAAAATGTCCTTAACAAGTAATTTATCCTAGAGAAGATAACCAAAAGCTGATAATTATTATAAGGCGGCAAGCACTGTCCAGTTATGCACACTTGCATAAGCAAGATAGACATAACAGTCCTCTAGTGTCCCTTGCTAACCAAAACTCTTAACAACCAAGTTACCTTATAAAATCCTTGTTACTCCCAGGTAAATCCCATATCAAAATCATTCCCAAGTCTCCCAACAGACCACAACCAATTCTAGGCCAAAAATGTCTTGGCAGCATGCACAGTATATCAACTTTGCATGCTACAGTGCCTCATGATTTAGTAAAACTAACTCATACTCACCTGTGGACACAATCTAGAATTGTGATAAGAGTATCATATGGATACCCAAACATCCTAAAGGTTCCTAAAACCTCCCCTTAAACTATGATACAAAAAGTTTGCTAAAATCATGCATGAACATAAAAAAATTTATGTCAAGATAGGAATGAAACATTCCAACCATCATCCATAAATAAAAACTTGTCCAAATGCTTTTCCATTGATCCATAAGCAACTCTGTATCCAATGGTATACTGCTAACACCATCTGCACATTTAGATTGAAAACCACAAAACTAACATTGTTGCTGACAACGCCCGATAACACATGACAGCGTTGAGGAAAGCTTTGTCAGCGTTAGACAATTATATTGCTGACAACGTTGCAAAAACACTTATCAGCATTCAAGCAACCTTTGTCAGTGTTAGAAAAATATAGTGGAAAATCTAAATCATCAATAAGACCAATAATAATGCATCATCCTGTACATACTTTTACAAAAAGACTCCAAAACACAAATTATGTGAGATTGACCATTCCAATACTTGTTACCAAGTATTGAAATCTCCCAGCATCAAAAGGTTTAGTTAATAAATCTGACACATTTTCCTCAGTGTCAACCCTATCTGGTTGTATTAAACCTTTCTCAAAGCAATCTCTTATAAAATGGTGTCTAATTTCTATGTGTTTAGTTTTAGAATGATGTACAGGATTCTTAATGATGCATAAAGTACTATTATTGTCAACAAATATCTTAGTATGCATGAAATTGTACCCATAGTCCAACAACTGGTTCTGAATCCACAACACTTGGCCACAACATGCAGCTGCAGCCACATACTCTGCTTCAGTTGTAGAATTAGCCACCACTGTTTGTTTCTTGCATTGCCAAGATATCAATCTGCTCCCAAGAAACTGACATCCACCAGTTGTGGATTTCCTATCAAATTTATCACCTCCATAATCACTGTCTGAATATGCAATCAGCTCCAATGGTGAATCCTTTGGGTACCACAAACCAAGACTAGGATAGCATCTTAGGTACCTAAAGATCCTCTTCACAGCATAAAGGTGACATTCTTTGGGAGTCACTTGATGGCGTGCACAAGCACACACAGCAAACATGATGTCAGGTCTGGAGGCAGTAACATACATCAAGGATCCAATCATGGATCTATAGTGCCTGACATCAACATCTTTCCCATCTCCAATCTTTCCCCAAGGGTGTTCTCTATCCATAGGAGTAGTAGCCCTCTTTTCATATGGAGAAAAGCCAAACTTCTTCAAGATTTCAGTCACATATTTGTCCTGGGAGATGAAGATACCATCCTCTTTCTGCTGAACTTGTAAACCAAGAAAGAAGTTCATCTCCCCCATAGCACTCATCTTGAATTTGTTTGTCATATGCTTGGAGAAATCCTCACTCATCTTTGGATCAGTAGACCCAAAAATTATATCATCAACAAAGACCTGCACAAGCAACACATCCTTGCCTTTCTTCTTTGTAAATAGTGTCTGATCTATGGTGCCCCTCTTGAATCCATTATCCACCAAATAGGTAGACAAAGTACCATACCATGTTCTAGGGGCCTGATGAAGGCCATACATAGCCTTTTTGACTCAATACACTTTATCTGGATGCTCTGGATCCTCAAAACCAGGAGGTTGCATTACATATACTTCCTCAACAATGGTGCCATAGAGAAAGGCACTCTTGACATCCATTTGATAGACTGTGAAGCCCATGCAGGAGGCATAGGCTAGAAAAATCCTAATAGCTTCAATCCTTGAAACTGGTGCAAAGACCTCCTCATAGTCTATCCCCTCCTCTTGTGTATAACCTTGAGCCACTAACCTTGCCTTGTTTCTGACCACAATGCCTCTTTCATCTCTTTTGTTCCTGAGAACCCATCTTGTCCCTATAGGTCTGACATATCTAGGACAATCAACCAGCTCCCAAACATCCTAAATTGCAAATTGGTGAAGCTCATCCTGCATTGCTTCCACCCAACTTGGTTCTTTGAGAGCATCAAATATTTTCTTGGGTTCTTCTTGTGACAGAAAACATGCAAACAAAAATGCTTGTACAAGAGGGGTATCAACCTTCTTGTGTATATTGGCAATAAACCCACCAAGACCTTGATGAGATCTTCTAGTCTGAACTGGATTCATAATATCACCAATGATCTGGGATGGGGGGTGATTCTTCATTGTGGAAGTGAGAACTCCTCCTTCAAAAAGTCTGGTGTCCTCAACTTCATGCTCCATGTTGCCAATATCTTCTTCATCAGACTCTCTTTGATCAATGTGAACCTCTTCATGTGTATTGGAAGGTCCACCTTGTTCAAAACTGGAAGAGAAAAGATGCCCATAAGTGTTGTCAACGTCTGAATCTTGGTTCTCAGCGTCTGGGCTAACAACGCTTGAAATGTTGTTGTCAACGTCTGAGCCATCAACGTCTGAATTGGTCTTGTCAGCGCTAGATTTGTCTTTGTCAGCGCCTGAAGAACCATGCATGTTTGTATCTGGTGGTATTTGGAAACCACCATTATCTTGTCCAGCAGCAGCAGCAGCAGCAAAAGCATCTGTCCAAATGGGAATTGTGACATATTCTAATATAGGGGATGCCTTTTCTGCTTGTGATCCAACCCTCTCATTAACCTGTGTACCTGAAACATCAACAACTTGTTCCTCCACAACATTTGAAGTTACCTTCACAATGTATGGATTAGTGACAGGCATATAATTTAAAGTTCTAGATAAGGGTTCCAAATCAAACAACCAATTAGGACCACTTTCAGGATCACTAGGTTTATTCTCTAAAAACCTAACATGTACTCTTTCAATTATACGTTTGTCCTCTTTAAGATAAACCCTATAACCCTTGCTCTGGACTGAATACCCCATGAAGTAACCCTCATCACCTTTTGCACTAAATTTCCCTAAGGCATCACTAGTATCCAAGACTACTACATGACAACCAAAAGGTCTGAGAAAACCAATATTAGGTTTTCTTCCCCAAAGTAATTCATAAGGTGTTTTGTTCTGAATTTTGTTAACCAATGCTCTATTTTGCACATAGCAAGCTGTATTAACAGCCTCAGCCCAAAAGGCTATAGGAAAGTGAGCATCAGCCAACATTGTTCTGGCTGCTTCAATTAGGGTTCTATTTTTCCTCTCAGCAACCCCATTTTGTTGTGGGGTTCTAGCAATGCTAAATTGCCTAATAATTCCTTTCCTGGCACAGAAATCATCTAGCTTCTTGTTCCTAAATTCTCCACCATTATCATTCCTAAGCATTTTAACCTCATTGCCAGACCTTTTCTCAATCTGAGTGATAAAATCAATAAGAACATCAGCTGTGTCACTCTTCATAGCTAGAAAGAATGTCCAAGTAAACCTAGAAAAGTCATATGTGATAACAAAGCAATATGACTTACCATTCAAACTTTCTATATTTGTTGGACCAAAGAGGTCCATGTGAAGCATATGAAGAGGTCTAGAACTAGTATGCACCTGTTTGGACTTGAATGAGACCTTGTGCTGCTTGCCTTTAAGACATGCAACACAAGAGTGGTCATTGTGGAAGGCCTTCTCAGGCAAACCATCAACTAAACCAAGCCTCACAAGTCTATTTATATTTTTAAAGTTTATGTGCCCTAGTCTCCTGTGCCACAAATTACTCTCATCTACTGAGGCCTAAGCATAAAAACAAGACATATTGGTATTCATTTTAATCCCATTAGATTCACATTATATATGTCCTTATGCCTAGGTGTTCTATACTCAATATATTTCTCATCAGGGATCTTAAAATCCTTACTTAACACCAAACACTCAGTATCAGTAAAAAGAACTTTATTTTTGTGATCACAAACATGTGATACACTAAACAAGTTGTAATCAAGTTCTTTTACCAGGAAGACGTTCTCAAAACGTAGATTATTGGTGAGAAGGGTTCCTTTGCCTGTGATAGTTCCATATCCACCTCCAAAGTATACCTTATCACCATCTTTAATAGGAGTGAAATTCGTCAGATAGTCTTCCTTCCCTGTCATGTGCCTTGAGCATCCACTATCCCAATATCCATAATCATTGATCTGTCTTTGAATGCCCTGCACATAAAGAAAACAAATTAGTTTTCTTTGGGAACCCAAGTCTCAAAAGACTTGGATTCATCTGGTTGTTCAATAAGAACAGACTTAGTTCTCACAACAACCCCATTCTCATCCTTTTTAGGATGAAATACCCAGTTAACCCCAATAGGTTTTGTAATGACCTTTGATATGTAATTAAATCTATTGCAAGTCATTGAAATCCCATTATCATTAGGGTTTTGATCTTTCTTGGGTCTCCATGTTAAGCTTGAAGAAGCTTTAGACCCCTTACCTTGTGGCTGCAAATATTTAGGTATGGTCACGTTTCTGTCAGCGTTAGAATTTGTCCTGTCAATGCTGAAATTACCCTTGTCAGCATTTAACCTAGGGTTTGCTACAGAAACCCATTGCCTATTTGACCAGGTGTTTGTCTTTTGAAATGGTCTTTGTCCATGAGTGTTAGACCTTCTAGAAAAGAATGGGGCAGGTCTAATCACTTGTGGACTTTGCTGCACACAAGGTTTGGGTCTGACAACGTTTGACTTTCTAACAACGTTGACTTTGTTCCTGTCAGCGCTGAAATTGTTTTTGTCAGCGCTGGCTTTGTGAGCGTTGACACACTTGTATGCCAAGTGTGAGAAACTACCACACGTGTAACAAGCTTTTCTAGACATAACCTTAGGTCTAGAGGAGAAGAAGCCTGTTCCATGATTGCTAACTTGACTCTTGGGTGACCTAGTGTTCCTATACATCTCTACATATTTAATGCTAGGTCTTCTAACAGTGTTTGAGCCTAGGTCAACAACTTTACCAGTGATTGGGTTAGTAACCTTAATGGGTGTAGATTCATTTGGACTTTCACATAACAAACCTCCCTTAACAAATAAAGTAGGGTTAGCTTTCTTCCACTCATTTAGGTCAGTCAATTTTTGTTGATACTCTTCCACTGGAGTGACAACTCTTGGTGGAGGAATGAATTCCTCCTCTTGGAGCTCTGGTAAACCAGTCCAAGATAAGTCCCTTTGTTGGACACCATAGAAGTCACCAGCTGGTGGTGGAACCAAAGAGTAATCATTCATCCCAATCTATGTCATGTCCTTAGGATCCCTTTGTTTAGCTACACAGTCTCCTAGGGTTTGGGTGGCTCTATCAAATCTTTGAATTTTGAGGCCAACATTATCTTTATTCTTAATGGCCTCATCTAACTTAGCCTGTAATTCACCATTAACCCTTTCCATGATTTTTCTAATATCCATACTATCCTCTAACTCATGTTTTAAGATATTGATCTTATCTTTTAAGTCAAATTCTATTTTCTTGTATTCAGAAACGGTTTTCTCAGTTTCAGTAAGAGCTAGTTGGTAATTAGACAATTTACATCTTTTAGTACTCATATCATCTTTTAGTTTTAACACCTCTTTGTTAAGTCTTTCAGTATTTAACCTACAACCTTTGCTACAAAAAGCATCATCATATACCTCATTATCAGATGAAGAGGAGGAGTGTGCCATGAGAGCATATTCAACATGCTCTTCTTCTTCAATATCAGCAACCAAAGCTTTATCCTCTTCAACATTCTTAGCCAGATAGCTCCAATCCCATCCTGTACCATCAATTCCTTGAACTGCAACCATAGCTTTGGAATCCTGAGCTTTAACAACCTGACTTGAGGGTTTACCAGCATCAGATCTTCTACGAGATCTGCATTCCCTCATGAAGTGCCCCATACGATGACAGTTGTAGCATTCAACTTTGGATTTATCAAACCCAGCTGTGTCTTTAGCATTAAAGGTCATCTTCTTTTTAAACCTTCTGTTCCACCTATTTGCTCTTATACTAGCAAGAGCCATGTTCCACTTGATGTCCATCTCTTCCAAGTGCTCATCACTTATCTGCTCAAGGTCCTCATATGTAATCACTGAACCATTGGGCAAAGAAGCAATGTAAGCACAAACAGTATACAAATCCAAACCAGCAGGTTTAACTCTTGGGGAGTCATTCTTGAATGTGTCAGCGTCTGAAAAGGAGACGTTGACAGGACTTGTTCCAGCGCTGACATATGATGATCCAGTAACTGGATGCATATAAGAGTCCTTCTGATTGAATTGACCTTCACTATGAGAGAAGAAGGCCATATTGCTGGTGGTAGATTTGCTTCCATGCTCTAAAAGAGTTTCATCTTCCAACAGTCTTAGTTTGTTGTAGATGTCATCAAACGAGGAGATCTTGTAAGTATTGTTGGCAAGAATAGATCTTGCCTCAATCTTCCATGCCTCACCAAGACTTTTAAGAAAAGTAGCATTGATGTCAACATCACCAACTTGTGTCCCCATGAAGGACAACTTGCTTGTAATGTCAAGCAATCTGCTTCTCACACTACTTAGTTTCTCATTGGGTTGAGCTTTGAAGACAGCATAGTCATGCAGAAGTTGCTTTTACTTTTCCTCCTTAGTGTCTGCATTGCCACCATATGCAACTTCAAGAGCTTCCCAAAGATCCTTAGCAGATTCATAGCCTCTATATTTATGCTGGTTTTCTTGTCCCAAAGAGACTTTCAGAATATTTAGGGCTTTCATGTCAACCCTTTTCTTTGCAATGTCATCAGCAGCCACAGCTCTACCATCTCCAGGTTTTTCTTTCTTATCCTCTTCAGAACATCCAGCAACAGCTGATCTTTGAGTAATGGCATCAAGAATCTTTTGAGCTTTATTGAATGTGTTTCCATATTCAATAATCTCCCAGAGTGTATAGTCATAGATCCCCAGATATTGTTCAAAGTTGAACTTCCATAAGTCAAAGTTAGTTGCATCAAGCATGGGAATCTTGATGTTTGGTAAGGCTGAGGAGGAGGAGGTTATTGCTTCAGACATAATGTTATTAGGGTTTCTGAGAAAATTAGGGTTTTGGTGATTTTAGGGTTCTGATGTTCTTTAAGATCAAAAGTTCCTCAACAAGCTCTTATACCACTTGTTGATCCCAAACTTAGATCGATTAGCTTTGTGTATACGAGATTAGATCAAGTAATACACGTAGAGAAACCTTTGTATATGCTTTGTAAATCTAAGTGTTATGCGGAATCTAACACTTAAACAAGAACACACAAGATGTAAACAAACTTTCACTTTGATTATTAATATCGAACTTGCTTACAGTGAAAGATGTTTACGAATGAAAACTTATATGAAACTTATATTAAACATTAACCTAAAGGTCTTCTTTTATAGACATAAGAAGCCTTGTACAATAATCTACGTATCAGCTATTCTAGGTAAAGATAAATATAGAAAATACATTGTCGTTTCTATCCTTACTAGAAGTATTCTAGAATATAATAAACGTGTAGAATATATCTTCCATCAGTACTTGTCTTCAATGTGTCAACGCTTGACTTTAACTTGTCAACGCTTGAGCTGTCAGCGCTTGTATTGTTCTTGTCAACGCTTGTTTTGTTCTTGTCAGCGCTCAAGTGATCTGGCCTTAATTTATTCCCAACAATCACAGTTGAAGAACAAATTAGAATAATCCTCATTCGCAGCTCCACATATCGGGCACAACAAGGTTGTAACTAGGACACCACGCCTACCCAAGTTAACACGAGTAGGAATACGATCAAGGTAAATCTTCCAAACAAACACATTAATCTCGATAGCAATGGACTTAATCCATTGTGTAGCTACTTAAGTAAATATAAACTTTTATTGATCTCTCTATTATTTATTTATGTATTTAATTTAGTAGGAGTTGATAAAAAGAAAATATTTTTAATGACCTTTTATTATATATTTATAATCATATTTAATTTAGTTAGCAAATTTTATAATGTTAACAGTATAAGTTACAGATCATAAGTCAGAATCAATATATATACATAATTACCTAACACGATTTACTATATAAAACCATGTTTGAATATTATAATGGGCTATTTGTCTGATATTATAATATGTAGGTACATTGTATTAGGAACCTCTAGATAAACTGATGTGTAGTCAAGTTTGTTCATGTGGAAACCTTGGTTTCCGGATCTTTGAAGCTACTAGGAATGATCATTGTTCATATGATTAAACAATCAAAGCGGAATTAGAACAACAACCATTAACAAGGTGTTTAGGGCACAAGAACATGAATTAAAACAAACGGGTTGCTCATTATATTAATAATAAACAACCACTAGACGTGTATACATTGAATCCCACGTCTAGTGCATACACGCTTTTAGGTTTACATTGTGAATGAATTGATGAATAAAACCTAAGACCCTTGGTTCCTTTTATAGTGTAAGGATTAGGGTTTACAAGAGATAATAACAAATAAACAAGTAAATCTTCTATTTAAATAAACTTATGCAGAATATATCTTGCATGTTTATCTAAATAGAAGCTTCCATAAGCTTCTTGTCTACGTTTCTATCAACTCTTGAATTGCATGTAACAATGCTTAGATTGCACACGACAACTCTTAAGCCAACAACGCTTAGTTTGTTCTTGTCAACGCCTAAATTGCTCTTGACAACGCTTAGACAATATCTTCATGTTTTCTTCGTTTTTGAGTTTCTGCCACATCAACTTTTTGACCCAACAATCTTCCCCTAGTTGATGTCGGCAAAACTCTATGTGTATCTCTTGTAAGTTGTACATGATCTTCAAGTTGCTTCCCCTCAAGTGTAGCATGTATGTCTTCCCCTTTTTGTCACATCAACAGGGAAGTAAACAATGTATGCAACCTTTGAAGATTCTCCAAATGTAGCTCTATGTAATGATCTTGAAGAAAAATAACTATAATATTTTTGATGTAGAAGTAGAATAACCCAACCTTGTGTTCCAAGTCTTGTACTATCCACATGATGAAGAACTTATACCTATAGCAAATTATAAGTAGACCTCGATCCCTTGTCAATATTCTCATCCTTTGTGAGACACTGAGCACGATAATGTAACTCCTTCAAGTGTTATGACAAGCCTTCATCACCAACCATGTAAAGCACGAACAAGTTATTTTTAAAGTCTATGACTGGGAATGCACGACTTTAAGATATGATAGAACACAAACTCGCGAAAATCTTCTTCAATCATCAAACTTACCATAAGAATTCTTCCCCTTAAGCTAACACCTCTTTATGACGAATTTAACGGAATAACATCTTCATACCATATGTAAAAGTTTCGCAACGGATAACTCTTTTACAAGGCTATCCCGATTACATAGTTTAAAATATCCATCAAATTCCCATAAAAAGTTGCTAACTCGCTTTAAGGTCATTAATCCCTTTCAAAAATATCCGAGCCATAAATATCAACACGATATTCTATATTAAAACGGAGATTCCATGTACCTTCGTGTGTATATTCCTCCTTTTTGTGTGCTCAAAACGTACTAATTTTCTCAAACAGCAGCCTTCCTTGTGTTGTCCAATATCCTCTTTATCCAATATCTAGGTCAGATGTATTGTCCGATATCGGACAATACCTATCAGCGCTTGGATTACCATATATCGGACGACACTGTCAATGCTATCAGCGTTGACTTATTCTGTCAGCGTCAAAACACTTCCTGTCAGCGTCAATTCAAACCTTGTCAGTGTCAATATTCTCTGTCAGCTGACACCATCTGTGATCAACCTTAAATTTCCATCTATGTCGTATGAAATCCCAAACGTGTATACTTTATCTTTATCTATTTCCCTACATAGTAGGATCACAACTATCCCCAAAAATCATGCAGGTAATTAGAATAAATATTTAAGGAGATATACTCCTCACACGTTTTTCATCCCTGAAAAATAGGAACTCTTCTTGAATTTTGCTTATATGACCGTTCACCAAAAGAACTTGTTGTATCAATCCCATAATTATCTCCATATATTACGCATGTAAAAATCTTTCCCACGTAATCACAGAAACTAATCCAACGTTACTTTAGCAAACATGACATAATTAGATAACCACAAACGTTACCTTCACAGCTCCAGCCATCCAAAATCAGTCTCTTCATACGACATGAACATCACAGACTGAAACATACATGCGGTTATTATCTCACGTGAGTAGATCTAGGGTTTATACTGAAAACCTTTGTTATCTTAATAATAACCTACGTATGTTGGGAATAAATTAAGGCCAGATCACTTGAGCGCTGACAAGAGTAAAACAAGCGTTGACAAGAGCAAAACAAGCGCTGACAGCTCAAGCGTTGACAAGACAAAGTCAAGCGTTGACACATTGAAGATAAGCACTGATGGGAAGATATACTCTACACGTTTATTGTATTCTAGATTACTTCTAGTAAAGATAGGAACAACAATGTATTTTCTATATTTATCTTTACCTAGAATAGCTGATACATAGATTATTGTACAAAGCTTCTTATGTCTATAAAAGAAGACCTTTAGGTTAATGTTTGATATAAGTTTTCATTTGTAAACTACTTTCATTGTAAGCAAGTTTGATATTATTAATCAAAGTGAAAGTTTGTTTATATCATTGTGTGTTCTTATTTAAGTGTTAATTTCGCATAACACTTAGATTATCATAAGCATATACAAAGGTTTCTCAAAGTGTATTACTTGATCTAATCTCGTATACATAAAGCTAAATCGATCTAAGTTTGGGATCAACAAGTGGTATCAGAGCTTGTTGAGGAACTTTTGATCTTAAAGAACACAAGAACCCTAAAAAGTCACCAAAACCCTAATTTTCTCAAAAACCCTTACAACATCATGTCTGAAGCAATAACCTCCTCTGTTAGCCTCAAAATATTGAGTCAAACAAGAATGTTCGGTCATAGGTTTCTATTGTAATATTTATTAGAACGTTGTAATAAGTAGGTATTTAGTCGTGATTCACGGGCTTGGATTTAAACTAATTAAAGTCCATAAAGACAAGCCCGGCCCAATATATAGTCCATTAAAGCCCGCATGTGGGTGGACTATATATACTACCCTCCTAGCATGTTAGGAGGGTGGATGGTCATTTGTAACAAATTCTTTTCTTAATCTAATCTCACCAAGTTAATCATCTCCTCTCTACTTTCTCTCACTACTTTCTCTCTCTAGGAATTCATCTCTTCTTCATCTATTTTCTTTCTCTCTTCATTGCTTAATCATCACAAATACATGGGACAACATTTGGTATCAATCGCCACGGGGTAGATTTGTGATTGATTGGTGTTATTATATTTGATTCGAATGATTTAATCCATAAATCATCTTGGATTCAAATTTTTTTTTGTGTTTCCGTGCTTTACTTCTTCAGCTACATCTTATACATAGTTGTAGTAGTGATTTGGTATATTTACTTTGGCTAAAAACACAAAATTTTTGGGTTTTTTGATCATTTTTTGGCTTAAAATCACGTATTGGTTGAGTTTTGTCCGAGAAAAGGGGGATACATTCCGATTGGTGTAATCTGAAAAGGGTTTAGTGATTCAGATTGGGATTCCGATTGGTGATTCAGATTGACATTCCGATTGGTGATTCAGATTGGCATTCCGATTAGTGATTCAGATTGGGATTCCGATTGGTGATTCAGATTGACATTCCGATTGGTGATTCAGATTGTCATTCCGATTGGTGATTCAGATTGACATTCCGATTGGTGATTCAGATTGACATTCCGATTGGTTATTCCGATGACATTCCGATTGGTTATTCCGATAAGATTCCGATTGGTTATTCCGATGATGTGTTTTGCTAAATTTTGTTTGAGTATTTTTTAGACTTAGCCACCATCTAGACTAGTTTCAGAATATCGTTTCCACGAAGATCAACAAAAAAAAAAAAAAAAAAAAAAAAAAAAAAAAGAGTTAAAATTTTTTCGTCAAGTAAATTCAAATTTTTTTCCATACTAGTTTTAGGACATTTCTAGCTCGATTTCAAATTTTGGCGATTACAAAATTTTTGGACTACCGTTTTTGTCGGACTGGAGAATTTATTGTCGGCCTGGAGAAAAATTGCAATTTTCGGAATTTAAACCACAACAACAATCACAACAAATCTACTTAAGATCCATACTCACTTCATCATTACAGAGAATTTTGGGATGGATTCTACTGCAGAATATCGTGTGACGAACAACAACATCATGGTCGCGGGTAATAAAGAGAGACCACCAATGCTTGTGGCTGGTCGATATGCTCAATGGCAATCACGCTTTCTTCGCTATCTTGATACAAGACCTAATGGTGATGCCTTGAGACAATGTATTAACAATGGCCCATATGTTTTTTCTGAAATTGATGTTCCTTATACACCAGCCACAGACACATGTCCAGAAGTACCTGCAACAAAGAAAAAGGAAACTTTATCTGACCTTACACCCGAGAAACGTGCTTGGCATGATGCAGAAAAAGAAGCGATCTATATGATCCTAAGTGGAATTGGAGATGATATTTATTCCACAGTCGATGCATGTCCTACAGCACAAGAAATGTGGACGGCCATTGAACGCTTGCAACAAGGAGAGTCTCTCAACAAGCAAGATGTCAAAACAAACTTGTTTTGGAACTTTGGTAAGTTTACTGCATTGGATGGAGAATCAATTGAGTCCTATTATTCAAGATTTTACAAGATGATGAATGATATGACAAGAAACAACTTGGAAGTATCCACCATGCAAGTCAATGTGCAATTTCTACAACAACTCCAACCAGAGTGGACACGTTTTGTCACTTTGGTGAAACAACAGAAGCAGTTAGACAAGGTAAACTATCACACTCTCTTTGATATCTTGAAACAATTTCAGCATGAAGCAAATGAGATTCGAGCTGAACGAGTTGCAAAGACGGCTAATCCACTTGCTTTATTAACTACCACTCAAAATGTTCAAGATCATCGATCTCGTGCTCCTAAGCCATACTCTAGCCCATCATCCTCACCACGATATTCCACATCATCCAAGTCTTCATCATCCACAAGATCACGCGGCAAAGCACCAAGAGCACCTTCACCACCATCTGAGTCATCTTCAGAAGAAGATAGTGATGAAGATCAAGCTCAGAAGAATCGTGAGATGAAAAAACAAATTGCTTTCATTATGAAGACTTACCAGAAGATCTACAAACCCACCAACAACAATCTTCGAACATCATCTAACACAAAGCACCGATATGTTGCGAGTCCTCCAAGGTATGACACACGTCGACGTGGTGAAAGTCCTTCTAGGTATGATCGACATAATCCAACGCATGTTGAGGGTTCTGCAAGATATGATCGACAAACTGCAAAGTATGATACTCAGAGGATTGCTGCTGCTACTGGGAATAGGGAAACGGTTGGAAGTCAAGTGGTTCAGCAAAGCGGGATTCAATGTTTTAATTGCCAAGGTTTTGGGCATATGGCAAAGGAATGCAGGAAGCCGAAAAGGGTTAGAGACTCCAGCTATCACAAGGAAAAGATGTTGCTATGCAAAAAGATGGAAGCAGGGGTCAAACTGTCAGCTGAGGAAGGAGCTATGCTTGATGACACTGATGATGAAGCCTCCGACCAGGAATTAGAAGCACATTACTCGTACATGGCACATGTTGAAGAAGTTCTCAAAGTCACTGAAGATGACAATGGTCCTATCTTTGACACTGAGCCAATCGATAAGGTACACACTACTGATGAATATAATGTGTTTGGTGATATTCCTGAGCATAGTGATCTACCCAATGCCATTAATGACACGTGTATGATGGAAACGGTTGATAGTAATACCACACCCGATTCATCAGACATGTGCAATAATGAGTCTGAGGATGATCAACATGCAACTGAATATGATGAAGAGGAACGTATTGCGCTTGCTAATTTAATTGCTACTTTACAAAAAGATGTCACTGAAAATAAAAAGAGTCAAAAGCAATTAAAGAAGGCAAACGCTACGCTCACTCAAAGTTTTGAAGAATGCAAAGCTGCTCTTATCAAATCTACTGAGATGACTGAAAGCTATAGAGATGAGCTCCTTCAGAAAACCAAAGAGCTTGAGGGGTACAAGGGAAGTGCGTTAAAAAGTCAAAAGGATGATTTTGAAAACAAATATAATACCACTCTTGAGTTATTAGCTAAAGAGAAGCGTCAATATAATGTTTTCTTAATGGATGAACGTCAAGAAACGTACCTTGCCAATACCAAAGTTAATGAACTTGAACAAAAGCTCTCTATGACCACTACTGATTCTGCTAAAATTCTAGAGGATAAGAAACAAGAGGTAGATGCGTTAAAACAAGACTTCAAAAGTAGATATGATAAAGAAACCGAAAGAGTTACGAAACTAGAAGCACAAGTCGACTTTTTGAAGAACGTTGTTTATAAAACGCATGATTCTATTCAATCCGTAAGAATGCTAGCACCTCCATCGATGTTTAAGGGTCAAGCTAGCTTTGCAAGTCCTGAGTACCTTGCCAAAGCTCAAGCTGCGAACCCGCATCTTTATCTTGATGAGACTGAAAGGACAGATCTTGATTGCATGCCTCTAAGTGCCAATAGTGAAGAGACTGCCCTTTGGGATGCTGATAGTCAACCATCAGTTAATAAGGAGTTTGTGAAACCATATAATTATGCTTATGAGAATAGTCTTTATGGTCTGTTCCACAAACAAACTCAGAAATCTCGTGAGGAAGTATTTTTAGAATGTAGGGAAAAGAGAATTCAATGGAAGAAAGCGTTTGCCACTAAGAAAACAAACGTTTCTAAGTTCATCAACTACTTGCCCCTAGATGCTTCTAAAAGCAAGAGTAGGCAGATATTTGGGTTTCTTACTCATTACATAGATAATATTAAGTCCATTATTGATAATGATTGGAAACAACGACAAAATGACGAGTGGAAGAAACCAATTCCTCAAGACATAACTGTGCTTGTCAAACAAATCTTAATACCGAACGCGGCAACACTAAAAGAAAATGTTCTTAAATTCGAAAGCTTAATTCGGTCTGAAATGTTTGATGATTTACAATATGTTGAGTCTCTTGAGAAAGCAATTGATGATCTTCAAATGGACAAGTCCGTTTTCTCTGATGAATATGATTTACTCTTGCAAGAATGCGTTTCTAAAGATATTATGTGTGCTTATTTTACATCTTGTGCTGATATTGATGAATATTCTGAAGTTGCATGCCAATATCTTGATAAGCTCAAAGAATGTGAACGTCTTGAAATTGAGCTTTCTAAACGTAAAGAAAATGTTGACAAAAAGGCTTTTGAGTTACTTCAACACAAAACTGATTTCCTTCAAAAACATTGTCATTCACTTGAACTTGCTTTGCAAAAAGATGTTGGTCGTTTTCCACATGATAATAAATTGCAAGAAAAACTTTCCCAAACATTTCGAGAAATGAATGAACAGAATTTGGAAATTAAAGGGTTGAAAGCTCAATTACAAGACAAGGACAGAGCGATAGCAGAGTTGCAGAAACTCATTGCTAAAATGGGTGGGAAAATTGTGGAACCTAGCATTAAGAAAAATGTTGTTAGACAACCCAATGCCTCTAAAGAGAATAGATCCTCTATCTTGGGAAAACCATCTGCTTTATCTAATTCCTCGTTTGCAAAACCTGTGTTTGCCCCCAAGATGGATGGAAAGGAAAGGTTACCACAAGCTCAACCCATAAGGAATCCTGTAGCACCAAGCGTTAAGCACAATAATGTCATTAAACCAGGGATGTATAGAATGTCCACTAAGCCCACAAACAAAGATACTCACTCGCCTCAGACTTCTAGAAACACTAATATTCATGTGTCTTCTACTACAGGAATAGTCTCCACTACTAGTGTTAGCCGGCCTCAGCTTAAGAGCACTCAAGTGAATGATAAGGTCTGGAAACACAAGAATCAAGGGAAGATGAAGCAAGTAGAAGAACACCCTAGGATTTTCAATGTTTCTAAGAATAAAACGTCTGTAATCGCGTGTCATGACGATTTGAATGATTCGACTTTGAATGCTATGAATGTGAAATTTGTTTGTGTCAAATGTGGCAAGTGTGCTAATGCTAATCATTCTATGTGTGCTATGAATAATGTTAAAGGCGTAGAAACTAGAACTAAGAAGCAAACTGTGATGCCTATTAGTGCTAGTAAACCCAAACGCAAAGTGAACCATTCTGGTGCTACCCCCACTAAGCAAAGTAATGCATCAGACTCCACCACTAAGAATCCTAGAAGCAAAATTAAGGAATTATATGAGTCTGCCAGTAAGTCTTGGAAATGGTGGTTTGCTAATCAATGTCCTCCCGGATATAAATGGATGCCTAAAGTTAGGACAGAAAATGTGAAAATGAGTGTTAGCTTGCCTTTAAATGTTGATAAGGACACTAATGATTCTACTATCACAACTACTGTGGTATCTAATTTAGCAAATGCTCCATCGTGTTCTAACTCTTCTGCAGGTGATACAAATAATTCTCTTCATAATGGACTCCGGATGCACGAAGCACATGACGGGGACTCTCAAGCTTCTAATTAACTTTGTGGAGAAGTTCCTAGGTACGGTCCGATTCGGAAATGATCAATTTGCACCGATCCTATGATATGGAGATTTGGTTCAGGGGAATATCACGATTAAAAGGGTATACTACGTCGAAGGGCTCAATCACAATCTTTTCTCGGTTGGTCAATTCTGTGATGCGGATTTGGAAGTTGCTTTCAGAAAGAAGACATGTTTTGTTCGTGATTATGATGGGAATGACTTACTTACCGGTACACGGGGTACTGATCTTTACACAATTTCACTTCAAGACACAACTTCATCAACTCCAATTTGCTTCATGGCTAAAGCTTCAACGACTCAGGCATGGTTATGGCATCAACGTCTTTCTCATCTCAACTTTGATACCATTAACTTGCTTTTCAAGAAAGATATTGTGAGAGGCCTTCCAAGCTTGAAATTCATCAAAGATCATCTTTGTTCTTCTTGTGAACTTTGTAAAGCTAAACGAAGTAGCTTCAAAACAAAGACCACACCAAGCTCTAAAGGACGGTTAGATCTTCTTCACATGGATCTGTGTGGTCCAATGCGTGTTCAGAGTATCAATGGAAAGAAACATATTCTGGTAATTGTCGATGATTACTCAAGGTACACATGCACTCACTTCTTGAGGTCCAAGGATGAAACACCTGAAGTTCTCATCAGCTTCCTTAAATTGATACAACGTGGTCTTCAAGCTCAAGTTAAAGTGGTTCGTACTGACAGAGGTACAGAATTTTTGAATTCTAATCTGAGAAAGTATTTTGAAGCCGAAGGGATTGAACATGAAACATCTATTGCTCGAACACCCGAACAAAACGGCGTTGTTGAAAGACGAAACCGTACTTTGGTTGAAGCTGCTCGAACATTATTATCCGCTTCAAAACTTCCACTATACTTTTGGGCCGAAGCCGTGTCAACCGCATGCTACACACAAAACCGCTCCTTAATTATCCCAAGACACGAAAAGACTCCATATCACATAATTCATGATCGAAAACCTTCACTCAAACACCTTCATGTTTTTGGATGTACTTGTTACATTATACGAGATGGTGAAAATTTGGATAAGATGAAAGAAAAAGGTGATGCATGTATTCTTGTGGGATATGCTACTCAGTCTAAGGGATATAGAGTGTTCAACAAAAGAACAAAATTGATTGTCGAGACAATTCACATCCGATTTGATGAATCTCAAGAAATGGCACTTGAACAAAACAGTTTAAGTCCCGACCCACAACGACAAACGACTTCCGTTCACAACCGCACGGAACTCGAAACTCAAGACCACAGCAATGAACCGTCAAGTTCAACGCTGGTTCCAGAAAATGTTCCTAGAGCTGATATGACAGTCGACACGACAATTGAAGAGTTGGAAATGTTATATGGACCAATGTATGATGAATATTTCACGGGGGAGAAACAAGTTGTATCGAAGTCTTCCGCTGTCACTCATGATAAGAATGATGATACCGATCATCGTCAACAAATGGATACAACTTCATCTACTTCAACACGGGTTGTTGCAGATTTACCTCCTCAAAATATCACTTCAACAATCGATCCTACAACATCCACAACTACTGTCATTGCTCCAGAGAACACAAATCAAGCAGACAATGCATTATCTGACGAAGACGAATTCATCAACCCATTCGGTACACCGGTACACGAAACTGGAGAGTCTTCTACTCGCCATGTTGATCCGTCAAATATGCATACTTTCTATCAACGACATCCTTCAACACATCATTGGACCCGAGATCATCCTTTGGTTCATGTCATTGGAAACCCTTCACAGCCTGTTCGTACAAGACGACAGCTTGAAACCGATGGCGATGTTTGTATGTTCGCACTCGCCGTGAGTTCAGCTGAACCGAAAAACATCAAAGAAGCATTAGCCGATCATGCTTGGATTGAATCGATGACGGGTGAACTTCAACAATTTGAAAGACTTAAAGTCTGGGAACTTGTTGACAGACCATACGATGTAACACCATTAAATCTTCGATGGATCTGGAAAAACAAGATGGATGAAGAGAACACGATCATCAAGAATAAATCTAGGCTAGTGGCTAAAGGGTATGGACAGAAAGAGGGTATTGATTTCGAAGAATCATTTGCACCAGTAGCTCGAATGGAAGCGGTCAGGATTTTCCTTGCTTATGCTGCACATAAGGGATTCATCGTTTATCAAATGGACGTAAAGACGGCGTTTCTTAACGGTCCTTTGAAGGAAGAAGTTTATGTCACGCAGCCGGAAGGATTCGTCAATCCTCATTATCCTGACAAGGTGTATCGTCTCCACAAAGCACTATATGGACTCAAGCAAGCTCCACGGGCGTGGTACGACGAGCTCTCGAAATTTCTGGTCTCCAAAGGTTTCTCAAAAGGTTCCATTGATCTAACTTTGTTCACTTATAAATATGGGGATGACATTCTGCTTGTGCAAATTTATGTTGATGACATTATTTTCGGGTCTACAAACCCAAAACTTTCAAAATGGTTTGAAAAAGTAATGCACAGCAGATTTGAAATGTCTATGATGGGCGAACTAAAATTCTTTCAAGGAATTCAAGTTCACCAATCCCCAAGTGGTATCTTTATAAACCAAGCTAAGTATTGTCAAGAGATAATCACAAAGCATGGTATGACATCATGTGACCCCGTTGGGACACCATTATCAACCACATCCCTAGATGCTGATTTGGAGGGATTACCCATAGATCAAACGAGATATCGTTCCATGATCGGGTCCCTTATGTACTTGACAGCGAGCAGACCTGATATACATCATGCTACATGTTATTGTGCACGATATCAAGCACGACCCACTGAAAAACACCTCAAGGAGGTTAAACGGATCTTTCGGTACCTTAAGAATACCATTCACATGGGACTCTGGTATCCGAGGGAAACCGGTTTCTTTCTAACGGCCTATTCAGATTCTGATCATGCAGGGTGTCTTGATACACGTAAAAGTACTTCTGGTGGTGCACAATTTCTAGGTCAAGACAAGCTTGTGGGATGGTCTTCCAAGAAGCAGGATTGCACGTCACTTTCATCAGCCGAAGCGGAGTATGTGTCTCTATCTGCGTGTTGTGCTCAAGTTCTTTGGATGAGAACACAACTCACGGATTATGGCTTCCATTTTGATAAAGTACCTATGTACTGTGACTCAAAGTCGGCCATAGCCATCTCCTGCAACCCGGTACAGCATTCCCGCACGAAGCACATCGATGTCCGATATCACTTCATTAAGGAACAAGTTGAAAGAGGTATTGTTGAATTATACTTTGTTGGAACTGATTACCAATTAGCTGACTTGTTTACAAAAGCTCTTTCGAAAGAGAGGTTTGCGTATCTAGTTAGGCAAATTGGTATGAGATGTTTGACTCCAGCAGAACTGGAGGTTCTGGCAAAGAAGCCTGCTTGATTCATCTATCAAACATCTACCTGTAAATATTAATCAAAAAAGCAAAATACAAAAGTAAAAAATCTTTGATAATCCAAAAATATTCTTCTCGACATGTCTTTCAGTATCGATAATATGGACGTACCTAGAAATGTCGCTCAATAACGACACGGGTGTGTACATAAAGCTCGAATGAAAGTTGTAAATATTTTTCAAAACATGTCATTTCTTCTTTTAAAAAAGGAAATTGTCTATTTTGGACAATATTTCCAAACAACGGGTAGAGCAATCTATCACGGGTTGAGCTTGTCACAAAACATTCAACGTTTTGAGCTCAACACAATGGCTTGTAATCACTTTCAGATTGCAACCCGGATCTAAATTCACGGGGGAGTGTACGCTTTTGTACTCTTACCCTTCGCAAAAGAAGTTAAATCTTCTTACACTTGAGTGGATTCGTCAAGACATTCAAAGTCTATGAACTCAAGTTTATGCTTTAGAAAAACCTTTTCGTAAAAAAGAATTGATTTTTCAAAAAGCGCTGAACACAATTTTTTCAAGAATTTCTCAATGATATTCAAAATCTTTCAAAAATTGTGTGTTCAACAACTCCTATCCTCAAAAGTTTAATGTGGATCACATCCTCGTAATGACAATTCCATTGGATCAATTTTTGAGGGGGAGCATTTCAACTTCATGCATAGATTGACACATCTTTCTCCCGAAGATTTTCAAGACTATTTTTCAAAATATATTTTAATCAAATTTGGTATCTCTAATATCAAAAGATTTTATATATTAGAGATAGGGGGAGAAAATGTGATTAAAATGTGATCATATATAAGACTCAAGCACTTTAACTCTTACCCACATGTGCGAAACACTTTCGATTATCGATGCACATGTGAAGGGGGAGCATTTCTGAAACGACAAAACGAGCAAGGTGTTAAATGCTTTTCAAACACTTTGTTAGAATTTAAAGTGGTTTTCATGGTTACGATCAAATACCCATAACATCTTTAATTCACGACGTTATTGGTGTCAAAAGGGTGGTTAGGTTTAAGTCCTATGATCCAACCAGAACCGGAGGGATCTTCCCAGGGACAATCCAATAGATTATTAGAAGTCCTTAGGAAAGATGGAGTAGAATGTGAACGTAGCTGAATGCCGACTAAGTACTGATGATAGCACTGGAACAATCACAACAAGGTGCTATTAATGATGTCTTGGTAAGCATTGAAGGGGTTGAAGAATGAAAAAGAAATGTAAGGATAAAGGGTGTAAAGAAAGAAGCCCTCCATACAACTTAGGCAGAAACCGGGTCAACCCATCATGAAGACAAACTCATCATGGACCCAGTGATGTGAAGCACAACCCTTTCCTAGCTACTCAGGCTTCTCTCAAAAGAAGTTTGTTTTATTGTCACGGAGATCAACACGACTTCTATTGACTTTCTCACTCCGAGATAGTTGATATTGAATAGGTGGCATCTGCTCCAGCCTCCGACCACTAAAAGTGCACAAATCGAGTCTAGAGCCAAGAGATCAATCAAATCTCGTTAGGACACACGGATGAAGATCAAGAGAGTCCTACGCTATATCCTTGCGATATTGCTAGAACACTCAGAGTGATACTATTTAGTATTCACAATGATGAGTGGAAATCCTTCCAGTGTTAACATCAAACAGCACTGCGGTAGGTCATATGTAAGACTCTTTATGAATTGAACATATGTACAACTGAAAAGCAACAGTGGTTTGATTCTGAATTGATTCAAACTCGTTTCAGGTTTCTACGCAATATCTTTATGGTCTTGCCAGAACATTCAGAGTGATATTTATTAATATTCACAGTGACGAATGGAAACCCTTCTAGCGTCAACATCAAACAGCGCTACGGTAGGTAACTTGTGAGATTCTTATGAATCAAACTTGTGTCAACTGGAAAGCAACAATGGTAAGATTCTTAATGAATCAAACTTGTTCCAGGAATTTGAATTGACGACTTTAATCAAGCGGATATTTATCCAATTGATTCACACTTTATGTTCGCAGTCTTGCTTTGAGACGGTCGAGTAAAGAGAACGGCTAGTACAGCCGCGAAACCCTATCAAGGAGATTCTTAATTGAATCTACCTGATCACAGGTACGATATTTAATATCGTATAACGGTCTTCACCGACCGGAGGTAAAACGCTACCGATTTAGGACGAATGTCAAAGCCATTCAGTCCGTGTCTATGTTTTGTCTCGAGAAGGTGGCGTCACGGTGTACTCAGCAAAGTCAAAGATTCACAACCACATATTCATGCCCAAAGACTTATCCAACAATTGATAGTGTGAGCATGTGGATAAAGACAAAAGATCACAAGATGGCAAAGACAAGTCAAGAATGATTTAAAGATCTCAAGACTTAAAGACAAAGTCGAAAGACAACGACAAAGGCTCAAAGATCACAGCATGAAGGAACAAAACTACTGTTACACGTTCAAGACTCATTTATGACGAAATTCATAAATCTCCATTGGAATCCAAATATCAAAGAGGAATGACCTCACATTGGGGGAGATTGTTAGCCTCAAAATATTGAGTCAAACAAGAATGTTCGGTCATAGGTTTCTATTGTAATATTTATTAGAACGTTGTAATAAGTAGGTATTTAGTCGTGATTCACGGGCTTGGATTTAAACTAATTAAAGTCCATAAAGACAAGCCCGGCCCAATATATAGTCCATTAAAGCCCGCATGTGGGTGGACTATATACTACCCTCCTAGCATGTTAGGAGGGTGGATGGTCATTTGTAACAAATTCTTTTCTTAATCTAATCTCACCAAGTTAATCATCTCCTCTCTACTTTCTCTCACTACTTTCTCTCTCTAGGAATTCATCTCTTCTTCATCTATTTTCTTTCTCTCTTCATTGCTTAATCATCACAAATACATGGGACAACATCCTCCTCCTCACATTTACCAAACATCAAGATTCCCATGCTTGATGCAACCAACTTTGATTTGTGGAAATTCAACTTTGAGCAATATCTGGGGATCTATGACTACACACTCTGGGAGATCATTGAATATGGAAACACATTCGATAAAGCCCAAAAGATTGCTGATGTTATCACTCAAAGATCAGCTGTTGCTGGATGTTCTGAAGAAGATAAGAAAGAAAAACCTGGAGATGGTAGAGCTGTGTCTGCTGATGACATAGCAAAGAAAAGGGTCGACATGAAAGCCCTAAATATTTTGAAAGTCTCTTTGGGACAAGAGAACCAGCATAAATATAGAGGCTATGAATCTGCTAAAAATCTTTGGGAAGCTCTTGAAGTTGCATATGGTGGCAATGCAGATACAAAGGAAGAGAAGAAAAAGCAACTCATGCATGATTATGCTGTTTTCAAGGCTCAACCCAATGAGAAACTAAGTAGTGTGAGAAGCAGATTGCTTGACATTACAAGCAAGTTGTCCTTAATGGGGACACAACTTGGTGATGTTTACATTAATGCTACCTTTCTTAAAAGTCTTGGTGAGGTATGGAAGATTGAGGCAAGATCTATTCTTGCCAATAATACTTACAAGAGTTCCACGTTTGATGACATCTACAACAAACTGAGGTTGTTGGAAGATTAAACTCTTTTAGAGCATGGAAGCAAGTCTACCACCAGTAACATGGCCTTCTTCTCTCATAGTGAAGGTCAATTCAATCAGAATGACTCTTACATGCATCCAGTTACTGGATCATCATATGTCAGCGCTGGAACAAGTCCTGTCAACGTCTCCTATTCAGGCGCTGACACATTCAAGAGTGACTCCCTAAGAGTTAATCCTGCTGGTTTAGATATGGATACTGTATGTGCTTATATTGCTTCTTTTCCCAATGGTTCAGTGATTACATATGAGGACCTTGAGTAGATAAGTGATGAGCACTTGGAAGAGATGGACATTAAGTGGAACATGGCTCTTGCTAGTATAAGAGAAAATAGGTGGAACAGAAGGTTTAAGAAGAAGATGACCTTCAATGCAAAAGACACAACTGGATTTGATAAATCTAAAGTTGAATGCTACAACTGTCATCGTATGGGGCACTTCATGAGGGAATGCAGATCTCCTAGAAGATCTGATGCTGGTAAACCCTCAAGTCAAGTTGTTAAAGCTCAGGATTCCAAAGCCATGGTTGTAGTTCAAGGAATTGATGGTATGGGATGGGATTGGAGCTTTCTGACTAAGAATGTTGAAGAGGATAAAGCTTTGGTTGCTGAGGTTGAAGAAGAAGAGCATGTTGAATATGCTCTCATGGCACACTCCTCCTCTTCATCTGATAATGAGGTATACAATGATGCTTTTTGTAGTAAAGGTTGTAGGTTAAACACTGAGAAACTTAACAAAGAGGTGTTAAGATTATTAAGTGATGTGAGTACTGAAAAGTGCAAACTGTCTAATTACCAAGTAGCTCTCACTCAAACTGAGAAAATCGTTTCTAAATACAAGAAAATGGAATTTGACTTAAAAGATAAAATAAATATCTTAAAACATGAGTTAAATGCTAGTATGGATATTAGAAACATCATGGAAAGGGTTAATGGTGAGTTACAGGCTAAGTTAGATGAGGCCATTAAGAATAAAGATAATGTTGGCCTTAAAATTCAAAGATTTGATAGAGCCACTCAAACCCTAGGAGACTGTGTGGGTAAACAAAGGGATCCTAAGGACATGACTGGGATTGGGATGAATGATTACTCTTTGGTTCCACCACCAGCTGGTGACTTCTATGATGTCCAGCAAAAGGACTTATCTTGGACTGGTTTGCCAGAATTCCAAGAGAAGGAATTCATTCCTCCGCCAAGAGTTGTCACTCCAGTTGAAGAGTATCAACAAAAGTTGACTGACCTGAATGAATGGAAGAAAGCTAACCTTACCTTATTTGTTAAGGGTGGCTTGCTATGTGAAAGTCCCAATGAGTCAACACCCATTAAGGTTACTAACCCACTCATTGGAAAAGCTGTTGATCTTGGCTCCAACACTGATAGACAACCTAGCATTAAATATGCAGAGATGTATAGGAATACTAGGTCACCCAAGAGCCAAGTTAGCAATAATGGAACAGGCTTCTTCTCTTCTAGACCTAAGGCTGTGTCTAGAAAAGCTTGTTACACTTGTGGTAGATTTTCACACTTGGCATACAAGTGTGTCAACGCTCCCAAAGCCAGCGCTGACAGGAACAAATTCAGCGCTGACAGGAACAAAGTCAACGTTGTTAGGAATCAAACGTTGTCAGACCCAAACCTTGTGTGGAGCAAAGTCCACAAGTTGTTAGACCTGCCCCATTCTTCACTAGAGGGTCTAACACTCATGGACAAAGACCATTTCAGAAGACAAACACTTGGTCTAATAGGCAATAGGTTTCTATAGCAAACCCTAGGTTCAACGCTGACAAGGGTAATTTCAGCGTTGACAAGACCAATTCCAACGCTGACAGAAACGTGACCAGACCTAAATATTTGCAACCACAGGGTAAGAGGTCTAAAGCTTCTTCAAGCTTAACATGGAGACCCAAGAAAGCTCAAAATCCTAATGATAATGGGATTTCAATGACTTGAAACAGATTTAATTACATTTCAAAGGTCATTACAAAACCTATTGGGGTTAACTGGGTATTTCATCCTAAGAAGGATGAGAATGGGGTTGTTGTGAGAACTAAGTCTGTTCTTATTGAACAACCAGATGAATCCAAGTCTTTTAAGACTTGGGTTCCCAAAGAAAACTAATTTGTTTTCTTTATGTGCAGGGCATTCAAAGACAGGTCAATGATTATGGATATTGGGATAGTGGATGCTCAAGGCACATGACAGGGAAGGAAGACTATTTGACCAACTTCACTCCCATTAAGGATGGTGATAAGGTTTACTTTGGAGGCGGATATGGTACTATCACAGGCAAAGGAACCCTTCTCACCAAGAATTTGCGTTTTGAGAATGTATTTCTGGTAAAAGAACTTGACTACAACCTTTTTAGTGTATCACAAGTTTGTGATAACAAAAATAAAGTTCTGTTTACTGATACTGAGTGTTTGGTGTTAAGCAAGGATTATAAGATCCCTGATGAGAGATATATTAAGTATAGAACACCTAGGCATAAAGACATATACAATGTGAATCTAAATGGGATTAAAATGAACAATAATATGTCCTGTTTTTATGCTAAAGCCTTAGTAGATGAAAGTAATTTGTGGCACAGGAGACTAGGGCACATAAATTTTAAGAATATAAATAGGCTTGTGAGACTTGGCTTGGTTGATGGTTTGCCTGAGAAGTCCTTCCACAATGACCACTCTTGTGTTGCATGTCTTAAAGGCAAGCAGCACAAGGTCTCATTCAAGTCCAAACAGGTGCATACTAGTTCTAGACCTCTTCATATGCTACACATGGATGTCTTTGGTCCAACCAATATAGAAAGTTTGAATGGTAAGTCATATTGCTTTGTCATCACAGATGACTTTTCTAGGTTTACTTGGACATGATATTCTAATTGATTTTATCACTCAGATAGAGAAGAGGTCTGGCAATGAAGTTAAAATGCTTAGGAGTGATAATGGTGGTGAATTTAGGAATAAGAAGCTAGATGATTTCTGTGCCAGGAAAGGAATTACTAGGCAATTTAGTATTGCTAGAACCCCATAGCAAAATGGGGTTGTTGAGAGGAAAAATAGGACCCTAATTGAAGCAGCCAGAACAATGTTGGCTGATGCTCATTTTCCTATAGCCTTTTGGGCTGAGGCTGTCAATATAGCTTGTTATGTTCAAAATAGAGCATTGGTTAACAAAATTCAGAACAAAACACCTTATGAGTTGCTTTGGGGAAGAAAACCTAATATTGGTTTTCTCAGACCTTTTGGTTGTCATGTAGTAGTTTTAGATACTAGTGATGCCTTAGGGAAATTTAGTGCAAAAGGTGATGAGGGCTACTTCATGGGGTATTCAGTGCAGAGCAAGGGATATAGGGTTTATCTTAAAGAGGAAAAACGTATACTTGAAAGAGTACATGTTAGGTTTTTAGAGAATAAACCTAGTGATCCTGAAAGTGGTCCTAATTGGTTGTTTGACTTGGAACCCTTATCTAGAACTTTAAATTATATGCCTGTCACTAATCCAGACATTGTGAAGGTAACTTCAAATGTTGTGGAGGAACAAGTTGTTGATGTTTCAGGTACACAGGTTCATGAAAAGATTGGATCACAAGCAGAAAAGACATCTCCTATACAAGAATATGTTACAATTCCCATTTGGACAGATGCTTTTGCTGCTGCTGGTAAAGATAATGGTGGTTTCCAAGTACCACCAGATACAAACATGCATGGTCCTTCAGGCGCTGACAAAGGCAAATCAAGCGCTGACAAGACCAATTCAGACGTTGATGGTTCAGACGTTGACAACAACAGTTCAAGCGTTGTTAGCCCAAGCGCTGACAAACAAGATTCGGGCGTTGACAACACTTCTGCACATCTTTTCTCTTCCATTTTTTAACAAGGTGAACCTTCCAATATCTATGAAGAGGTTCATCCTCATGTTGATGAAAGAGAGTCTGATGAAGAAGACATTGGCAACATGGAGAATGAAGTTGAAGATACCAGACTTCTTGAAGGAGGAGTACTTACTTCAGTCATGAAGAATCATCCTCCTTCTCAAATCATTGGTGATATTCTGACTCCACTTCAGACTAGAAGATCTCATCAAGGTCTTGGTGGGTTTATTGCCAATATACACAAGAAGGTTGATACCCCTCTTGTGAAAGCATGTTTGTTTGCCTGTTTTCTGTCACAACAGGAACCCAAGAAAATATTTGATGCTCTCAAAGAACCAAGTTGGGTGGAAGCAATGTAGGATGAGCTTCACCAATTTGCAATTCAGGATGTTTGGGAGCTGGTTGATTGTCCCAGATATGTCAGACCTATAGGGACAAGATGGGTTCTAAGGAACAAGAGAGATGAAAGAGGCATTGTGGTCAGAAACAAGGCAAGGTTAGTGGCTCAGGGATATACACAAGAGGAGGGGATAGACTATGAGGAGGTCTTTGCACCAGTTGCAAGGATTGAAGCTATTAGGATTTTTCTAGCCTATGCATCCTGCATGGGCTTCACTGTCTATCAAATGGATGTCAAGAGTGCCTTCCTCTATGGAACTATTGTTGAGGAGGTTTATGTGATGCAGCCTCCTGGTTTTGAGGATCCAGAGAATCCAGATAAAGTATATAGAGTCAAAAAGGCTATGTATGGTCTTCATCAAGCCCCTAGAGCATGGTATGGTACTTTGTCTACCTATTTGGTAGACAATGGATTCAAGAGGGGCACCATAGATCAGACACTGTTTACAAAGAAGAAAGGCAAGGATGTGTTGCTTGTCCAGGTCTATGTTGATGATATTATTTTTGGGTCTACTGATCCAAAGATGAGTGAGGATTTCTCCAAGCTTATGACAGACAAATTCAAGATGAGTGCTATGGGGGAGATGAACTTCTTTCTTGGTTTACAAGTTCAGCAGAAAGAAGATGGTATCTTCATCTCCCAGGATAAATATGTGGCTGAGATCTTGAAGAAGTTTGGCTTTTCTCCACATGAAAAGAGGGCTACTACTCCTATGGATAGAGAACACCCTTGGGGAAAGATTGGAGATGGGAAAGATGTTGATGTCAGGCACTATAGATCCATGATTGGATCATTGATGTATCTTACTGCCTCCAGACCTGACATCATGTTTGCTGTGTGTGCTTGTGCACGCCATCAAGTGACTCCCAAAGAATGTCACCTTTATGCTGTGAAGAGGATCTTTAGGTACCTAAGATGCTATCCTAGTCTTGGTTTGTGGTACCCAAAGGATTCACCATTGGAGCTGATTGCATATTCAGATAGTAATTATGGAGGTGATAAATTTGATAGGAAATCCACAACTGGTGGATGTCAGTTTCTTGGGAGCAGGTTGATATCTTGGCAATGCAAGAAACAAACATTGGTGGCTAATTCTACAACTAAAGCTGAGTAAGTGGCTGCAGCTGCTTGTTGTGGACAAGTTTTGTGGATTCAGAACCAGCTGTTGGACTATGGGTATAATTTCATGCATACCAAGATATTTGTTGACAATAACAGCACTTTATGCATCATTAAGAATCCTGTACATCATTCTAAAACTAAACACATAGAAATTAGACACCATTTTATAAGAGATTGCTTTGAAAAAGGTTTAATACAACCAGATAGGGTTGACACTGAGGAAAATGTGTCAGATTTACTAACTAAACCTTTTGATGCTGGGAGGTTTCAATACTTGGTAACAAGTATTGGAATGGTCAATCTCACATAATATGTGTTTTGGAGTCTTTTTGTAAAAGTATGTACAGGATGATGCATTGTTATTGGTCTTATTGATGATTTAGATTTTCCACTATGTTTTTCTAACACTGACAAAAGTTGCTTGAACGCTGATAAGTGTTTTTGTAACGTTGTCAGCAATATAATTGTCTAACGCTGACAAAGCTTCCCTCAACGCTGTCATGTGTTATCGGGGCGTTGTCAGCAACAATGTTAGTTTTGTGGTTTTCAATCTAAATGTGCAGATGGTGTTAGCAGTATACCATTGGATACAGAGTTGCTTATGGATCAATGGAGAAGCATTTGGACAAGTATTTATTTATGGATGATGGTTGGAATTTTTAATTCCTATCTTGACATAAATTT
Source organism: Glebionis coronaria (assembly GCA_025667525.1). NCBI lineage: Eukaryota > Viridiplantae > Streptophyta > Magnoliopsida > Asterales > Asteraceae > Glebionis > Glebionis coronaria. The sequence continues at coordinate 75,312,053 of CM046876.1, forward strand.
TTATGTTCATTTTTGGCAACTTATGTATCATAGTTTAAGGGGAGGTTTTAGGAACCTTTAGGATGTTTGCGTATCCATATGATACTCTTATCACAATTCTAGATTGTGTCCACAGGTGAGTATGAGTTAGTTTTACTAAATCATGAGGCACTGTAGCATGCAAAGTTGATATACTATGCATGTTGCCAAGACATTTTTGGCCTAGAATTGGTTGTGGTCTGTTGGGAGACTTAGGAATAATTTTGTTATGGGATTTACCTGCGAGTAACAAGGAATTTTATAAGGTAACTTGGTTGTTAAGAGTTTTGGTTAGCAAGCGACACTAGAGGACTGTTATGTCTATCTTGCTTATGCAAGTGTGCATAACTGGACAGTGCTTGCCGCCCTATAATAATTCTCAGCTTTTTGGTTATCTTCTCTAGGATAAATTACTTTGTTAAGGTCATTTTTCATTTTTAAACATTTTTATTTTTGGACGCTGACAAGTATTTTTCCAAGCGTTGTTGTGACCAATTTAGACGCTGACATGGCTATAGGCAAACGTTGACAAGATTATAGCCGTTGGGCGTTGATAGGTTATTTTTTACCGTTGACACTCAATGGTACCTACCCAGTTGTTACTTTTTCACATATTTTTAGGCCGTAATTTTGGGAGTTGTTACTTTTCATTTAATGCATGAGATAAACTTATAATTTTTCAATATTTTCATGATTACTTTTTGAAAATACTTGCCTATTTTTGGGCCAATCACATGCATTTTCTTCTCCTATAAATTTGGCTCCTATTTTTAAACAGGGTATCTATGATTCTTGTCTAACACAATTTTCTCTTATCAACTTCATCTTCATCCATCAAATTTAACAGCTTTCAACAATGGCACCAAAGTTTAAACCATCAGAATTGGAATTGGGGTTCAGAACTCAACACAACATGATCACGTATCTTGAAGCTGATGATACTCTGTTTCCCCAATACACACAAATGGTGGCGTATTTGAACGCATCCCCCTTAAGGTATGCTCTTTCTCATGCACCACTCATTCCAGTCACACATATTAAACAGTTTTGGAACACTGTTAGTTCCTCAACAATTAATAGAGTGACTACATTGACTTCTATTGTTCATGGGAGATCTTGGGTGGTTACTGAGGCTTTGGTACGCCAAGCCTTGCATCTTGATGATGCTGATGGTATAGCCACCCTTCCCATTAATGAAATAGAACAAGGACTGAGGGCTTTGGGATATCCTTTTCCTGATGAAGGTACTCTAAACAAGTATCATAAACAGGAATTTCCCCCAGCCTGGAAGTACCTCATACATGTCCTCCTTCAATGTTTGAGTCCCAAATGCACTACACACAATGAGATCAATAGATCTATTGCTAGTGCTATTGTGTGTATTGCAACAGGGCAAAAATTTAATTATTCTAAAATGATTTTTGAGGGCATGTGTAAAATAAGGGGAACAAAATGACTTTAGCTTATCCCCGATTTTTGCAAATGGTTTTTGATGTTCAAGGATACTGCACAAGGGATCATAATGATTTTTATGAGATCCCTGTGCAAAAGAAGGCTATTTTTATGAAGATGAACTCACCACCCCATCGTGACCTACCCTTAACCCAAGCTATGCTTGCTGTTATTGCAGCAGCTCAACCCCAACCAGACCCCCAACCCCAAATTGACCCAATACCTAAACCATTACCTTCACCTGAACATATGCAAATTGACCAAGATCCCTTCAACGCTAACACATTAAATGTTGGCGTTGATGTGCCTATTTCCAACGTTGACACCTAACCTTCACAAACCCAAACACCCCTTAACCAACCCACATCCACCCATTCTTCCACACCATCTTCTACACCCCCTGAATATAGGTTGATGAAACACCAAAGGACTACTGGAGTGTTCTCCTCTGGTGGTCCTAGCCATGTAGCAGAGAGAACCACCACCACAAGTGTGGCTGGTGCTATGGATGAGGCTGGGACTATTGGTTCTGGCTTAGAAGCTGGCCAAGGCAGTCCCACCATCATTAAGTCCTCATGCATGCCCAATGAATCTGACTTGGGAGGTCAAATCCCCATTTTAGAAGAGGGCAGACTGGAACCAATGACTTTTATGGAATTGACGGCAGTCTGCATGAGCTTGCAAAAGCAAAATGCAGACTTAGTACAAGTTGTCAGCTCACAAGGCCTTGAACTCAAGCAATTGAGGGAGAGGATTGTTGTTTTGGAGACTGCAAGTGCAAGGAGAGGTTTGGAGGAATCTTCCAAATGGGAGGAAGATCCAATAAATCTGAGTGATAAGGGCAGCCATGATGGTCAATCTTTGGATGTTGCTGAGGCCCTTACAAGTTTGAAGAAACAAACAGGTTTTGATACGTCCTTAGTCTCTCCTACCAACTTGAATTTATCATTTACAGCTATGTTGGAGGAGATTACAAAAGGCGCTGAGGCAGGAAATTTGGGCGTTGACAAGGAGAATTTGGACGCTGACAGAAATATTTTGGGCGCTGATAGAACAAAATTGGGCGTTGACAGACCTGCACATGAAGGTGGTGTATCCCAGTCATCATCCATCATCAAGGAGGTTTCTTCACAGGTATCACCATCTACCTTACCAACAATTGCACCATTAGATAAGGGTAAGGGTATTATGGTAGAAGAGAGTGTTCCAAAGGATGCAGCTCAAGTTGAGTTTGATAGAAGATTGGTTGCACAAATCATGGAACAAGACAGAAAGGAGGTGAAAGAGTCACCATTTGTTGTTACTTCAGAGGAAGGAAGTGATGGAGCTAGCTCAGACTCAAGTGTTATGATTATAGAACCAGAAAGGCTTGAGTATGGAGATGAGTTGGCTGAGGAGAAATTGAGAGAATTGAAATTGCAGGTTGACTTTGACATGCCAGAGGTGGTTCAAATGTATCATGCTTGGGAAGAAAGATGTATGGAGAATCCACACTTGACTGTTTCTGATCAAATATGGGGATTGGAGATTCTCCTTAGAGTTCAAAAGGATTGCCAAGTAATTTTGAAACACAAGGCAAGCAATATTCTCTCAGAGTTAAAAAGGGATAGAAGGGAGCTATACTGCATGTTGCTCAGATGTCATGGAGTAGGATGGACTTATCAGAAGTTGAAGGCATTGACGTTTGATGAGTTAGAATGCAAGGCTTATCCCATTTGGGTGAGAGTGCAGGAAGCAAACACTCTCAGACTTCTTTCTGATGAAAGAAAGGAAGAACTTGCAGAAGAAATGGAGCTCAAGAAAGCTATGTTTGTTCCCAGACCAGTGAAAAAGAGAATTTCTCTTGAGTTTCCCAAAGATATGGATCCATGATGAGACTGCTTTTATACATAGTCTCATCGTCCAAATAGGGCTTAAAATGCATTAAATATCATCAAAACACCCAAATATATGCTTGTGTTTGTTGCTTGTGTATTTTAGGTACGGATATTGAGAAAATGACAAAAGATCACAAGAATCAGTCAAAAACGAATACGGGAAACGAAGTCGCACGATGAACCAAGCCTTAATGAAGAATTTTCCAAAGAAAACCCTTGAAGATTTGAAGAATTATAAAGATTGGTCCTCTAAGTTTGAAGAATTGACACTTTATACCCTTGTATCTTCATAATTACAAGTTTGATCCCTAAAGTTTGTCAAAATTACAAAAAGGACCCTTAACTTTGAAGAATTGGCAAATTTAGTCCCTCAACAAAACTAAATTGTCAATATTGGTCCTCCAAGAAGTCAACAATCAGGTTAAACCTTGAAGAATGAATAACATGCCAAAATCAGTTCTTCAAATATGAAGAAATTGCATGTTTAGCCCTTGTTTCAAGTTTAGAAAACATTTTGTGCCAAAATTGCCAAATTACCAAAGATGTTTACAAAGGAATTGGAGTTTATTGTTCTTTTATACAAGATGAAAGAAAGAAGAACCTTGAGGGGGCCAAACTGCCAAGACAACCAAACTTCATCCTCCAACCAGAATCTTACACGTCACATAACCCACCCATTTACCCACTTACCCTACCCAAACCCGCAACCATAACCCACCCACCAGGTTTATTAAATAAACCTGGTCAAATCCAGTCAACACTCTTAACTTTCCCACTAAACACAAAATTTAAATATAATTTCCCCCAAAACGAATCAAATCCTCCCCATTATCCAGATAAACCCTAATACACACCCAGTTTTAATCACCTTAATTTTTAACCCAAACCCCAAATTAGCTTGGGGGTTTTACTCACAACCCCACTCCCAACACACCCACACACCCAGAAAACGACCCTTGTACTGTTTGTCCCCTCCCCTGCTACACTCATCACATGGGACTTGACCCAATGAACGTCCCACAAGAATTTCGTGCTTCCAAAGGGATTTTTGAATGCTCAAGATCACAAGAAGACAACTATCCATCCAGCTAGCATCACATGGCATGGTTTTTGACCAAGAATCAAGACAACCAAGGGGCATTCTCGGATTTTTACTAGATAGGGTTTTAGGCATTGATTTTCTTGTAATATTTTATTCCAAGCATTCTAGTTTGTTCTATAGCCTAGTATAAATACACCCGTATGTGGGTTGTATTTCTTGTTCTTTTTTCTCCTTTTTCACAACTTTGTAAGTCTTGTTTTTTTTATGAATGAAAAAAAGGTTGAAGTTTGTTGATGAGAAGAAAGAGCCAGCTTTAGTTACATTGTTGATTGTGTTCAAGTTCTAAGTTTGTTTATTTTTAAGTTTTTAAAATTTGGTTTTGTTTTCAAAAAGTTTCTGAAACTTTGATTTCACTTGGTGAAATCTTGTTTCAAGGTTGAATTTGCAGGATTGAAAGTTGTTTGGTGTAAGTGATTTGAAAGAACAACATTGGGAAGATTTTGAAAAGGGTTTAAAAAGGTTTCAAGATAAATCAGAAAGTGGTATATTGTGTTCTTGTTTTTCTTAGCAGGTTTTTTTTTAGTTTGATTTGTTCAAGGATCTGCATAGGCCCCAGCCTATTGGAGGTGGTTAAGCAACCACTAAGGGACCTGGATGTAGGTCCCTTAAGGTAGCTCCTTGTTTCTCATTTCATTTTTTAGTTTTCTGAAAAAATTATGTGCTTTATGTGATTCTGCATGTTAAGTTGTTAAGTGATAGTTTAAGTGTTTGAATTTGTTCACTAGTTGATTATATGCATGCTAGGATCATTTATAATCAGTTTGATTGAGTGTTGTATAGATTTGCTTTGAAAATTGGATTTTCAGAAACATTAAGGGGTGTTTGGATTAAGGCTTAAAAAGGTTTAATGGTTTAAACTTTGCTTGTAAATCTGTTAAAAACACTTCTTGGATGGGTATTATATGATTTATGCATCAAGTTTTCAGTTTGGTAGGATTTAAGTCACAAATGCATGATAAAAAAATGGAAATATAGCAAAAATCAGAAAACTGCCTATACTGCTTGATTTTTGAGTGATTTGTGCCTTCAAGTTGATAAACTGCTAGTTAGTAGGTCTGTCTAGGTTTGTGGGTAGTTTATTTGTCATTTGGTTGGCTTATATGCAAAATTTGCTTTGTTGAAATCCACATTTGTGCAAGTATTGTGTCTATTGTTCATCAGTCAACATTGCCTTATTCAGAAACCTTCTTGCTCATATTGTGCTTGATTTTGTGCTGTCCTTGTTTGATTTGTGCTTGTTTGACTCCCTACACTCCAACTGAGTGTAGGGGTGCCCCATTGTCCATCAAACACCATAAAAATCCAAGTTCAAGTCCTCTTGAACCTTAACTGCACATGTGAAGATAATCACTTGTGTTCATCAGAAACAAAGTCTTATCTGAGCACGTTTTGGTTTCCAGTTTGTTTAATCTTGGATAATTTGGGTTGAATTTTTGTTTTAGAGTAAGTTTTAGTTACTGGATTAAGTGTTTAAGTTTAAAAAAAAAAGTTTTTCAAAAAGGACTGGCCAGGACTCGAACCTGCGCCATCCTCCTCACAACACACACGTCTTACCATTGCGCCCTAGGGACTTTGAATGATAGAGTTCATTTCATATAATACTTAAGGTGTGTTTGTTTCATAGCTTATTTAACCATCAGCTTATTAAAAAGCTATTTCTAGCTTATTTCTTTGAGGATTTGACTGTTTAGCATTTTTCTTAGGTTTGTATTAGGTTTTAGGACTTTTCTATTTAAAAAGTTTATTTTTCCCTTTATTAATTAATTTTCTAGGATTATTTTAAGTTTTAATTTCAAAAAGTCATTTAAAAATAGAAAAAGCTAATTTAAAAATCTGAAAAAATAGTTTTTAGGTTTTGAATTATATTTTTGAGGTTTACAGATAATTAAGTTTTCAAAAAGTCTTATTTTTGATTTTATTAGATTTTAGGGTTTTTAGCTAACTTTAAAATTTAATATAAAATTATTAAATAGGTTTCAGAAAAATTTTATTGCATTTTTATCTTAGTTACATTATTCTAGATTTTTGGTATTTTTTAGAATTTTTTTATGAACTTTGAATTTTTTTTGAATATTTTAATATTATTTTATTATTAAAAATTGAATTTTGATTTTTTTTTAGTTTTTTCATTTTTCCTAGGTTAAGGACACTAAATTAGGAGTTTTGTCACTTTCAAAATATTTTTAGGACTTTTCAATTATTTTCTAGACTTAATTTAAGTTTTAAGTGATTTTTATAGTTTTTAAGTGTTTAAAAATAGTTTAATTTGGTTTTAAAATTTTAAAAAATATTTTTTAGCTTAATTAGGATATTTTTGAGGTTTACAAACTATAAGATCTTGTTGAGGGCTTTTTAATAATTAATAGTGATTTTTAGGGCTTTAATTAGCATTAAAAAGTCATTATCTAATTAATTAAAAGGTTTTAACAAGTTTGGATTTTTTGTAAACTCTTAGAATATTATTGGGGATTTTTAGTAATTTTTAAGAATTTTTAGGTTAAAATTTTAATTTTGGCACTATTTACGGTTTTGCGTGATCGCCTTTTTCGTCTTAGTTTAATCCGTCTTTGTAACCGTCTTTCTCTTCTAATCCCATTTCTTTCTCAATCATATAATCACAAATCAATATCAATTCAATACACAACGCACTAGCCTCCTCGAGAACGAACTCACTTTTAGGGTCATTCATACACGGTTTTCCTAAATCGTCGTGCACACTTGCCCTATTTATTGCTCTTTTCCTAAAGAGTGGTAAAAACCTCAACATCATTTTGGCGCCGCTGCTGGGGAGGCGTGTTGTGTTTTGGTTGAAAAATTGTTGTTTTTTATATAGCCATAATTAGTATTTGTATTAGTAGCACTCTACTAATACGTATTATCGTTTTTCGATTTTTGTGTGAATATTATTAATATATTGTATACGTAGAACAATAAATTTACAAGTACTCCAAATACGTGAGAAATCACAACCTTGACTTGGGAGGTCATTACCCAATCATTGTATTCGAATCTCAAACCAAAGAAAAAGGCAAAAATAGATAAATACTTTCGTGAAGCTCGATTTTGAAAAATACAAACTATAAGGTGGGTATAAGGCGGTTGTATTTCACGACCTAAAGGAAAAAGGCTCTTAAGTGCTTCGCGCCGCCTCGTTTCCTCCGCTTGCTTGTGCGTATTTTGATTTTGAAAGCTAATCGAGGGTTTTGCCGCCCAAAGTATTACTAAGTATCATATATATTTTCTTGGTTTCTATTGAATAAACCCTCTTGAACGATTTGGTGTTCCACCATCGTTCTAAAGTCATCGAAGGCGTTCACTTCACGTGATCGTTTTCATTCCTTGAGGCTTCTTTAATCGAGAGATTTGATTAAGGAGGAGATTTGTAGATTTGTGTCTACCTAATACATTCCAAAAATCCAAAAAAAGTAAAAAACAATCAAAAACCACAAAAAAATTGAAAAAGTAAAAACACCAAAAAGAATCTTCTTTACTCGCCTTCTCGTTGTACGTGACGTTTATGCAAACTCGCTCTAAAGCAAGACGTGCTCGTAAACGAAGAAACAAATCCATCACTCCTACTAGTGAGGAGTCTCCTATTGACGAACCCATTGTAGTGAAAGAAGCACCCATGGCTAATCGAACTATGATGGAGTTGCTTCAAGCACCCACCGAGGGTTATGGAGAAGCGATTGTGATTCCCGCTATCCTTGCGGAGAATTTTGAGGTTAAGACGGGTTTGTTGTCCATGATTCAAAACAACAAGTTTCGAGGTGACGAAAAGGACAACCCTCATAACCACATTCGCCAATTTAATCGTCTCACCGCCACTTGCAAGTTTAAGTGTAACACCCCATTTTGGAAATGGAATCTTACGCATAATCATGGCGTGTCATCAAAGCATACAAGGATAAATGTCTAAGCATTATTTGACCATAAAAGGGAAATACCGGAATCAAACATCGGTAACCCCAAAGTAGAGCTCATCACACACAAACATAAATACTGTAAAAAGAAAGGACGAAACAATGTCCATTGCAAGCTGTATTAAAGTAAAGGAAATGCATAAAGTAAAGAAAGACAGTAAAGCTTCCAGTCCATATGCACGTACGTTTGAGATCTACGAGCGTCCCTGAGTACCTGCCGTTTTGGGAACATGAAAAGGAAATGGCTGAGCAAGACGCTCAGTGCACGGATGTATGATATAGCATGAAATAGGATAAGCATGTAACATAAAACAGCGGAAGACTAAGTTCTGAGTAAACTGGTTGAGTATTAAGAAAACTGGTTTTATAGTTTGAAAAGCCTTATGTTTATCTTATGAAACTGTTTTAACATAAATATACCATAGCTCATATAGGTCATGAAAAGGTCACATGCATGAATACTTGGAGGGGTGACCTCATCATGCTGATTAGAGGGGATGCCTCTAATTAATATACTGGTCTGGGTAGGAGGGATCAACTCCTTGTGAAGGATGCAAGGCACACACCACATTCACCATGAAATACTGAATAAAACATGTAACTAGGATGCACCCATACGCCCCACATGATATAATAATATGGCCAAAACTGAAAGGGACGCCACGAGCAATCACTCTGCCGTGGGGAAGTCATAACATTGGTGCCTCCAATGTTATGGTTATGGTACCTCCATAACTAGGTGAAACTGGTCATGCTTGTATATGGCTATAGATTATGCTAATTAAACGTAAGCAGTTCAAAACAATAAAACAAATACTGGGGAAAACAGTTGGCTGCATACGGGGAAATCCTAATAAGGAAAGAATGTCCATACTGAAAGGACGGGAATCCGTACCTCAAGTCCAGTGAATGAACGGAAGAAAGACTCCTACTTCTGGATCACTAACGCTACATGAATACACACGTGTATAAGTATCGAATCACTGATTACGTACTGGGTTTTATGTCTCATCTTAGCTTACTTTGTATGTTTTAGGTCATGGTTTACTGTTTAAAGCCTTAAATTGTGTTTATCTTGTATTCTGATTAATCTGATTAAGTATTACTGGTAATTCATGTATTATTATACTTACTGTGTAATAATAAGTAACTTTCCAAAAATAGCAGGTTTCCAAAAATAGAAAGTTTCCAAAAATAGAAAGTTTCAAAAAATAGAAAGTTTCCAAAAATAGAAAGTTTCCAAAAATAGAAAGTTACCAAAAATAGAAAGTTTCCAAAAATAGAAAGTTTCCAAAAATAGAAAGTTTCCTAAAATAGAATTTACTGCTTAAAATAGATTAGTTTCTAAAAATAGAAAGTTTCCAAAAATAGATCAGCTGCCTTAATTAAATAAGTTTCCATATATAGAAGGTTTCCATGATTAGATTAGCTGCCTGAAATAGATAGATTTCCATATATAGAAGGTTTCCATTAATAGATTAGTTGCCTTATTTAATTAAGTTTCTATAAATAGAAGTTTCCATAATTAGAATTAAGCTGGTTACATAAGCTAACCTATAAGTCTAAGTGTTTATAAGCATATTTCTTAAGTCATATGATATAGTGTATAGTTTAATTATTATTTCATGTATTTTAATTAAACTATAGGTTAAGCATTTTAATTAAAGTATAACATGTTTTAATTAAAATGGAATAAAATACTTAGGTTAAAATGTGTATTATTATGTATTAATAACATAACCTAAGTCATGTCTAAATTAATTATTTATAGGCATGTTTTAAATAATTAATTAATTATAACTTATAACATAAAATACTTAGGTTAAATTAATATCATGCTAAATTAGTAATTAAAAATAACCTAAGTCATGATTTAATTAATATCTCATGTTATTAATTAATTTATATCCTAAGTTCATAATTCATAAAATTAACATGTAGCATAAATCATGATTTAACCAACGAACCATGAATCGGGCATGAACTCGACACCGTACCCCGAGCCAACTCGCGGTACTTGTGTCCCCTTGCTGCCGTGGGTCCCACATGCACCAACCAAGACCAAAATGGTCTTGGTGGTGGCGGCAAAAAGCAAACCGAACCCCCCTCGGGTTGGTTATACTAGGCGGCCAAAAACAAACACCCTCTTATGACAACCTTTGATTTTAATTAACCCCAAAACATGTTAGATCTATGTTTAATTATCATGTTTTAATAAGAATAATAATAACATGTTCATGAAAATAATCAAAGATTTAAAAAGAATTAAAAAGAAAGGTTTAGAATGATATACCAATACGTAGCTTGAAAGAGGATGAACAAACACGGTTTATAGCAATGATTTTTGTGATAAAGATCAATCAACAACCACCTTTGGTGGTCTTATGGGTGGCGGCACAAAGAGAGACCAAGAGGAGGAGAGGAAAACTTTTTTAGGTTAAATGCTTATTTCCTTGAAATGTGAAAATGAAAAGCATATTTACCATAACCCCCCCTTTTCTTGTAAAAGTCCATGGGCTTAGCCCACCTTGTTATGTGTGCCGTGGGTATGGGGCCCCACATGGGGTACCCGTACCTTTTCTCGTGTCCCGATGTTTCGTGTTCGTTCGTGGTTAAACGTGTTCGTGTTTAAAGTGTTTCTGTTTATTTTATCATGTAGTTTATCATATTATATACACTCGTAATTAAGTACTTACGTAATTATTTTAGTTTGTGTTTTAAAATGGTGATCATGATTTAATTATGTTCACGTGAAATATCTATTAACTGTTTATCATGAGTTTGTACGTAATCGATACTTATCATGTCATACACGTATGCACTTGCTTGATTATTAGCACATGAATGTGATCAATACTAAATAGGGTAAGTTTTAATCTAGGACGTACGATCTTAAGAGCACTATTCATGGTAAAAGCATGCGGGTTTTACAATTCTTCCCCCCTAAAAAGAATAATTCGTCCTCGAATTATAGATAAAGTAAACTAGAAAGAAGTAACATACCCGAACTCAAAATATTAAGTGAGGGTAAGAAGCCCGGATAGACTCCTCCGTTTCCCAAGTGGCTTCCCGCTCGGTATGGTCCCTCCAAAGAATTTTGACGAATGGAATCGTCTTCCTTCTCATGACTCGTTCTTGCCTGTCAAGAACTCGTTCGGGTTCCTCTATAAAAGTGAGGTCTTCACGTATCTGTTCCAGTGGATACTGAACCATGTGAAGGGGATGATACTTGTACCCTCTGAGTAAGGACACATGAAACACGTTATGCACGTGCGAAAGCTGAGGAGGTAACGCCAATCGGTAAGATACTTCACCGATTCGTTCAATGATATCAAATGGTCCGATGAAACGAGGACTGAGTTTCCCTTTAATCCCGAAGCGTTTAACACCACGCGCCGGCGAAACCTTGAGGAAGACGTGGTCTCCCACATTAAAATGTATGTCCCTACGATGCTTATCAGTGTAACTCTTCTGACGTGACCGTGCTTCCTGCAGCTTCTGCTTAGCTACTTCGATCTTCTCATTGGTCATTTCTATAATTTCTGGTCCTTCGAGTGTTCTCTCTCCCACTTGATCCCAGCAGATTGGAGCGCGACACTTCCTGCCATACAACATTTCGAAAGGAGCACATTTGATACTTGCGTGCCAGCTGTTGTTGTATGCAAACTCGACCAAACAGATGTAATCGTCCCAATCACCTGTCCATTCCAACGCACACGACCTTAACATATCTTCCAATGTCTGAATTGTTCGCTCCGACTGTCCGTCCGTTTGAGGATGAAAGGCCGTACTCAGCTTAAGTTGTGTACCCCAAGCTTTTTGCAGACCTTTCCAGAATCGCGACGTGAAACGAGGATCTCTGTCTGAGACGATGCTGGAGGGAGCACCGTGGAGTCTCATGATCTCCCTTCTGTAAGTATCTGCGAGTTTACTTACCGGATCTTCCTTGCGTATCGGTAAGAAATGAGCTGATTTGGTGAGTCGATCGACGATGACCCAAATGGCATCGTGCTTCTTCTTGGTAGGCGGAAGACCGGTAACAAAATCCATGGTGATTTTGTCCCACTTCCACTCTGGAATATCCAACGGTTGAAGGAGACCGCCCGATCGCTGATGCTCAATCTTAACCTGCTGGCAGGTAAGACATTTGGAGACATAAGTGGCTACATCCTGTTTCATACCACTCCACCAAAAGTACTATCTGATGTCATGGTACATTTTTGTCGACCCAGGATGTATAGAAAATGGGGAGCTGTGAGCTTCAGCTAACAATGCTTCCCGGAGTTCTTGATTGTCAGGAACACAAAGTCTCGTGCCCTGCCAAACGATACCGTCTGCGTCCATTCTGAATTCTGTCTGCTTCTCCAAATTTTGAATTATCGCCCATATTTCTCCATCATCCTTCTGAGCTTCCTTGATCCTAGACAGTAACTCGGGTTCTACTCTAAGATTCGCCCAGTATCCGTGCTGCCCACGTACCATGATTTCAATGTCTAGCCGCTCCAAGTCTCTTATGTTTTGTTCCTTGATTCCAATGCCGTTGATCATTCTGGACTTTCTGCTGAGTGCATCTGCTACTACATTAGCTTTCCCGGGATGATACTGTAGGTTAATATCATAATCCTTCAACAGTTCCAACCATCTCCTTTGTCTCATGTTCAATTCACGTTGAGTGAAGATATACTTCAAGCTCTTGTGATCCGTGAAAATGTCGCATGATTCTCCGTATAAGTAGTGCCTCCATATTTTCAATGCGAACACCACTGCAGCAAGTTCCAGGTCATGCGTAGGGTAGTTTTCTTCATAGGGCTTAAGCTGCCATGAAGCATACGCGATCACTTTCCCATGTTGCATGAGAACACAGCCCAGTCCCTTCCCCGATGCATCGCTATAGATCTGAATCCACCTGTACCAGATGGGAGAGTAAGAATAGGTGCAGATACTAACTTCTGCTTTAGGTCTTCGAAGCTCTTCTCTCGTTCTTCCGTCCAGACGAATTTCTCTCCTTTTCGCATCAGTTTGGTGAGAGGTAGTGCCAAGCGAGAAAAGTTCTCCACGAATCTGCGATAATATCCAGCTAAGCCCAAGAAACTGCAGACTTCTGTCGCTGACGTTGGTCTTGGCCATTTAGTGATAGCCTCAACCTTCGCTGGGTCCATAGTGATCCCTTCTGCTGATACAATGTGACCTAAGAATGCCACTTTGTTTAACCAGAACTCACACTTGGAGAATTTCGCATACAGCTGCTTCTGAGGAAGAATCTGTAGTACCGTGCGGAGATGGTCTTCGTGTTCCTCCGTGGACTTTGAGAAGATCAGGATGTCATCGATGAATACAATGACAAACTTATCAAGGAATTCATGGAAGATTCTGTTCATCAGATCCATGAATACTGCTGGAGCATTAGTCAGGCCGAATGGCATGACTTCAAACTCATAATGGCCATAGCGGGTACGAAAAGCAGTCTTGGCAATATCCTGCTCTTTAACCCTTAGCTGATGGTAGCCTGACCTTAGATCGATCTTTGAGAAGTGTTTGGCTCCTTGAAGTTGGTCAAACAGATCATCTATACGTGGCAGTGGATATCTATTGCGGATGGTAATCTTATTAAGTTCACGGTAGTCTATGCAAAGTCGCATGCTGTCGTCCTTCTTCTTAACGAACAAGACCGGTGCGCCCCATGGAGATGCGCTTGGTCTAATGGACCCTGGCTCAAGAAGCTCATGCAGTTGGTCCTTCAGTTCTTTTAGCTCTATGGGAGCCATACGATACGGAGCCTTAAATTTTGGTTCAGCTCCTGGAACAAGGTCGATGTTGAACTCCACTTCTCGTGCAGGTGGTATGCCGGGAAGTTCAGCTGGGAAAACGTCTTGAAATTCCGAAACTACTGGTTGATCCTGAATCGATGGGGATTCAGCATCCATGTCGTGAACTGTAGCTAGATAACCCTCACAGCCATGTGACAGTAATGCACGTGCTTGCAAGGTAGATATGACTTGTACAGACCGTCCGGGTATGAACCCGTTATGAATGTACTCTGGTGCATTAATGTCGCCGAAGATCACCCGATATGAGTGGCAGTCTATGGTAGCATGGTGCTTGGATAGCCAGTCCATGCCAAGAATCATATCGAACTCAATCATGTCTAGGGGAAGTGCATCTACTGCACGAACTTTATCGTCAAAGTCTAGAGGAAGACTCTTGTATGCATGAGTTATTAATACAGAGTCCCTCAAAGGCGTGGAAATGGTAAGCCTATTTTCTAATGGCAAGGGAAGTGTCCTGATGTTCTTAGCATATGTAGTGGAAATAACCGAGTGAGTGGCACCCTTGACGAAAAGAACACATGCAGCTTGGCCGTACATGTACAAAATTCCAGTAATGGTACCTGTAGATTTGTTTGCCTGATCGCGAGATGTCGTGTAGACACGCCCAGTGGTAGGAGGCGGCTTATTATCAGCATGACCCGAGGTACCCTCCATCTCACCCTTACGGCAATCTCTCATACGATGGCCAGGGAGGCCGCACTTGTAGCACGCGTCGGAATCACGACGACATGGGCCAGGGTGTCTGCGATGGCAAGTACTGCAAAGAGGATGAGTGAATCCTCCAGCAGGAGTCCTTGCTTGCTGAGGGCCTGCTGATGACAAAATGTGTTAAGATAAAGTATATGCACGAGTATAAGACATATGCATCATAAGATGTTTACCAGTGATAGTTGAACGGTTAGGCTGCGAACCCCTGTGGTTCTGGTCCTTCCCGTTACCGTGGTTCCTGGTAGAGGTTAATATAGTGTCAGCATGAGAGATATAACATGAAATCATAAGAAGATGCGTAAATAGTAGGACCTGCTGTTGTTGGAGTGTCCAGCGTTGTTACGGTAATTATCATTACCGCTACGCCTTTCCACAACAGAACGGTCGTTAGTGTGACCGTTTCCTTTGGGCTGATGAGGCTGCTGCTGAGTAGCCGGCTGAGACCGGTCCCCAGTTTTCTGCCTGGAAGATACAGTTTAAGAGATGATTATTGAACATATAATGATAGGATGCGGCTTGGTTACCGTTTGAATACGAAATGTTTACCTCTTGTCGGGTCTTTCAGCTTCCCCGAACTCATCTCTCTCCTGTAGCATCTCTAGCTTCCTTGCTGCGTCGGCCACTTGTGCTACTGTATTGAACGTAGCACACACCAGATTGTTCGCGACCGAGGTGCGAAGTGCCCACCTAAAGTGGTGTGCCTGCTCCTCAGGAGTACCAGCTGCTGCTCCCAGAAAACCAGCTAAGCGAAGAAGCGCTGCATGAATTCGTTGCTATTCTCGCCCGCTCTCTGTCGTATCCCATGGTACTCTCGCTTGAGCTTGTCCTGCTCTGCCTTGGGAAAGAACTGCTCCATCACTCTCTCCTTGAATTGGGCCCATGTCAAACCAGCAACCCAATCATCACCTCCTTCCGACTGCGTCAAGGCTAGCCACCAGCTGAGTACATCGCCTTCAAACCGGTAGCATGCCAATCTCGCCTTGTATGCGGGGTCACAGCCCATAGCATTGAAAATATTCTCGATATGAGTCAACCAGCTTTCAGCATCGTTGGGGCTATCAGTCTTTTCAAAAGCTCTAAGACGGAGCTTGTTGAATCTTTCCAGCCACATTGCTAGTGTCACTGGAGGAGGAGGAGCAGGTGGTGCCTGATTCTGCTGCTGCTGATTGTTGGCAGCTTGGACTTCAGCACGGATGTCATTCCTTAGTTGAGGAAGCAAGGCTTGCATGGCAGCCTGAATTGCAGCATTGAGCTGCTCTTACTCGCGTGTTAGAACCATCTGACAGTATAACATAAAACATATGATTAACAGTTCAAAACATAAAATATAAATTATATATATACATGAAAAAAATTATACCAAAAATTTCACGAGAAAAAATTTATGCAAGAAAATTTTTTTGTATGAATGCATGATGCAGTTTTATGAAAACTTTTGATGCTCGAGAGTGAACGCCTCTGGTCAGTTCACTCAAAACAAAAGACATATCGAGGGGACGCCTATGGGTCGGTCCCAAATCTAAAAGTTTCGATAAAACACATGCGACTAACTAGGGCCAGTCCTGTACCAACCATTACTTAGTCAAAACCCTGTAACAATGACATGTATATGTATGCTTAAAAATGATGAATGCATGAAAACAACTGTCAGTTCTAGGAAGACCGTAGTGACTACCCACTAATCACAGGTCATATTTGAGAGCCTACAGGTCGAAACCTTGGCTCTGATACCATAATTGTAACACCCCATTTTGGAAATGGAATCTTACGCATAATCATGGCGTGTCATCAAAGCATACAAGGATAAATGTCTAAGCATTATTTGACCATAAAAGGGAAATACCGGAATCAAACATCGGTAACCCCAAAGTAGAGCTCATCACACACAAACATAAATACTGTAAAAAGAAAGGACGAAACAATGTCCATTGCAAGCTGTATTAAAGTAAAGGAAATGCATAAAGTAAAGAAAGACAGTAAAGCTTCCAGTCCATATGCACGTACGTTTGAGATCTACGAGCGTCCCTGAGTACCTGCCGTTTTGGGAACATGAAAAGGAAATGGCTGAGCAAGACGCTCAGTGCACGGATGTATGATATAGCATGAAATAGGATAAGCATGTAACATAAAACAGCGGAAGACTAAGTTCTGAGTAAACTGGTTGAGTATTAAGAAAACTGGTTTTATAGTTTGAAAAGCCTTATGTTTATCTTATGAAACTGTTTTAACATAAATATACCATAGCTCATATAGGTCATGAAAAGGTCACGTGCATGAATACTTGGAGGGGTGACCTCATCATGCT
Source organism: Glebionis coronaria (assembly GCA_025667525.1). Classification (NCBI taxonomy): domain Eukaryota; kingdom Viridiplantae; phylum Streptophyta; class Magnoliopsida; order Asterales; family Asteraceae; genus Glebionis; species Glebionis coronaria. The sequence goes on from CM046876.1 coordinate 75,329,266, forward strand.
GATTAGAGGGGATGCCTCTAATTAATATACTGGTCTGGGTAGGAGGGATCAACTCCTTGTGAAGGATGCAAGGCACACACCACATTCACCATGAAATACTGAATAAAACATGTAACTAGGATGCACCCATACGCCCCACATGATATAATAATATGGCCAAAACTGAAAGGGACGCCACGAGCAATCACTCTGCCGTGGGGAAGTCATAACATTGGTGCCTCCAATGTTATGGTTATGGTACCTCCATAACTAGGTGAAACTGGTCATGCTTGTATATGGCTATAGATTATGCTAATTAAACGTAAGCAGTTCAAAACAATAAAACAAATACTAGGGAAAACAGTTGGCTGCATACGGGGAAATCCTAATAAGGAAAGAATGTCCATACTGAAAGGACGGGAATCCGTACCTCAAGTCCAGTGAATGAACGGAAGAAAGACTCCTACTTCTGGATCACTAACGCTACATGAATACACACGTGTATAAGTATCGAATCACTGATTACGTACTGGGTTTTATGTCTCATCTTAGCTTACTTTGTATGTTTTAGGTCATGGTTTACTGTTTAAAGCCTTAAATTGTGTTTATCTTGTATTCTGATTAATCTGATTAAGTATTACTGGTAATTCATGTATTATTATACTTACTGTGTAATAATAAGTAACTTTCCAAAAATAGCAGGTTTCCAAAAATAGAAAGTTTCCAAAAATAGAAAGTTTCCAAAAATAGAAAGTTTCCAAAAATAGAAAGTTACCAAAAATAGAAAGTTTCCAAAAATAGAAAGTTTCCTAAAATAGATTTTACTGCTTAAAATAGATTAGTTTCTAAAAATAGAAAGTTTCCAAAAATAGATCAGCTGCCTTAATTAAATAAGTTTCCATATATAGAAGGTTTCCATGATTAGATTAGCTGCCTGAAATAGATAGATTTCCATATATAGAAGGTTTCCATTAATAGATTAGTTGCCTTATTTAATTAAGTTTCTATAAATAGAAGTTTCCATAATTAGAATTAAGCTGGTTACATAAGCTAACCTATAAGTCTAAGTGTTTATAAGCTTATTTCTTAAGTCATATGATATAGTGTATAGTTTAATTATTATTTCATGTATTTTAATTAAACTATAGGTTAAGCATTTTAATTAAAGTATAACATGTTTTAATTAAAATGGAATAAAATTCTTAGGTTAAAATGTGTATTATTATGTATTAATAACATAACCTAAGTCATGTCTAAATTAATTATTTATAGGCATGTTTTAAATAATTAATTATAACTTATAACATAAAATACTTAGGTTAAATTAATATCATGCTAAATTAATAATTAAAAATAACCTAAGTCATGATTTAATTAATATCTCATGTTATTAATTAATTTATATCCTAAGTTCATAATTCATAAAATTAACATGTAGCATAAATCATGATTTAACCAACGAACCATGAATCGGGCATGAACTCGACACCGTACCCCGAGCCAACTCGGGGTACTTGTGTCCCCTTGCTGCCGTGGGTCCCACATGCACCAACCAAGACCAAAATGGTCTTGGTGGTGGCGGCAAAAAGCAAACCGAACCCCCCTCGGGTTGGTTATACTAGGCGGCCAAAAACAAACACCCTCTTATGACAACCTTTGATTTTAATTAACCCCAAAATATGTTAGATCTATGTTTAATTATCATGTTTTAATAAGAATAATAATAACATGTTCATGAAAATAATCAAAGATTTAAAAAGAATTAAAAAGAAAGGTTTAGAATGATATACCAATACGTAGCTTGAAAGAGGATGAACAAACACGGTTTATAGCAATGATTTTTGTGATAAAGATCAATCAACAACCACCTTTGGTGGTCTTATGGGTGGCGGCACAAAGAGAGACCAAGAGGAGGAGAGGAAAACTTTTTTAGGTTAAATGCTTATTTCCTTGAAATGTGAAAATGAAAAGCATATTTACCATAACCCTCCCTTTTCTTGTAAAAGTCCATGGGCTTAGCCCACCTTGTTATGTGTGTCGTGGGTATGGGGCCCCACATGGGGTACCCGTACCTTTTCTCGTGTCCCGATGTTTCGTGTTCGTTCGTGGTTAAACGTGTTCGTGGTTAAACGTGTTCGTGTTTAAAGTGTTTCTGTTTATTTTATCATGTAGTTTATCATATTATATACACTCGTAATTAAGTACTTATGTAATTATTTTAGTTCGTGTTTTAAAATGGTGATCATGATTTAATTATGTTCACGTGAAATATCTATTAACTGTTTATCATGAGTTTGTACGTAATCGATACTTATCATGTCATACACGTATGCACTTGCTTGATTATTAGCACATGAATGTGATCAATACTAAATAGGGTAAGTTTTAATCTAGGACGTACGATCTTAAGAGCACTATTCATGGTAAAAGCATGCGGCTTTTACATTAAGGACGTTTCAAACGACTCGATTAAGATGATGCTTTTTCCGTATTCCTTAGCGGGGCCCGCAAAAATTTGGGTAGAGAAAGAGCCACCCAATTCTATATTGACGTGGAAGGATCTCGTTTCAAAATTCGTGAACCAATTTTTTCCGCCCTCTAAGACTACGCACTTGAAAAACGAGATTTCGAAGTTTTCACAAGAGTATAATGAGAGTTTTTCAACGGCTTGGAATAGGTTTAAGAAAATGTTGCACGAATGTCCTCATCATGGTTTTTCCGACTTGCATCAAATAGACACGTTTTACAATGGCTTGAACGATCATGAGCGTGATTATCTTAATGCCGCCGCGGGTGGTAATTTTTTGTGTAAGACGGTCGAGGAAGCATTGTTAATCATTGAGAATAGGTCTAAGGTCTATAGTCCTCGTAGCACGTCGAGTGTTCATAAGGCTTCATCTTCGCCTTCGCCTTCATTGTCACACATCGTTGATGCTTGCCAAATCGAGGCTAATTTGGAGAACAAGATTTTTGATAAGTTGAAAGGATTGTTAATTGAGTTTAAAGTTGGTGAACAACCCACTCCCGCTACGGCTAAAGCGGTTGAGGTTTCTTGTATGTATTGTGGTGGAGCTCACGATTATTCCGAGTGCATTACCAACGGTGGTAACACTTCGAGTGCCTTCGCGGCCGCGGGAACTTATAACCAAAACGATCAAGTTCCTCGCACTAATCAATTGACTCCACCGGGTTTTCCACCAAATCAAAATGCAAACAATTATCGAAAAAATCAAGTTGGTTACCAAAGCAATCAAAGGAACAATTTTAAGGGTAATAACAACTATGGGAATCAAGGAAGTAGTGGCCAATTGCAAAATCAAAACCAAAACCGTAATTTTCAAAACACAAGTCAAGGTCTTCAAAATGTTTACACTAAAGAACTTCCAATGGACTTTTTGAATTACGCTACGGCAAATGATAAGATTTTGGAAAACATTCAAGAGCAATTGGCTAGTCAAGGTAGGGACACGGCTAAAAACACCAAGGAGTTAGCAAATTTTGTGAAGGAAAATCTTAACATGAGAAATGAGTTGAAAAATGATTTTGCTAATCAAATTAGAGGTCAAAACAATAAAATTGAACAAAGTCATGCTAGGCTTGAACAAAGAATTGACCAAAAAGCCGCTAGCCAAGATCTAAAGTTTAATAGTCAAGATGCTAAGCTTAATGCAATTTTAGAAGCCGTCATGGGAAACAAAGACTCTACTTCGAGTGGTCTTCCTAGCAACACCGTTTCAAACCCGAAGGGAGAGATGAAAGTGATTACCACACGAAGTGGTAAGACACTTAAAGAACCGACTCCTCAACCAATTACTCCAACGGTGGAGGAAATTGAGGAAGAACCCGAGGTGGTGGTCGATAAGGAGCATAATTCAAGCCCACAAAGTACCGCTCATGCCACACCTACGGTCGACCCTTTACCAACATTGGAACCCGAGATTCCAAAGGCTATGCCTATGCCCCAACCCACACCACCCTTGCCTTACCCATCGAGACTTAGGAAGGAGAAACGACAAGAGCGCGACAACTACCAATTTGAGCTTTTTATGAAAATGTTTCGTGAGTTGCACCTTAATGTGAGTTTCGCCGATGCTTTGGTCATGATGCCTCGATTTGCCGCTAACTTTAAGAGTATGTTGAACAACAAGGAGAAATTGCACCAATTGTCTAGTTGTTCGTCGGTTTATCTTAATCGCATACCTCAAAAAGTCGGTGATCCCGGTAAATTTTTGATCCCTTGTGCCATTCAAGATATGGAAGAATGCTATGCCTTGGCCGATCTTGGTGCTAGCATTAATTTGATGCCACTTGCAATCTTCAAGTGGCTCAATCTTCCTAAACTTACTCCTTCACGAATGTCTATTGAGTTGGCCGACCATTCCACGATTCTCGCATGTGGTTTGGCGGAAGACGTTTTTGTGAAAGTGGGGAAGTTCTACTATCCCGTAGACTTTATCGTCGTTGATATCCCCAAGGATCCTCAAGTTCCTCTTATTTTAGGTCGTTCATTTTTAGATACGTCTATGGCTTTAATTGATGTTCATGCTAGAAATATCACCTTACGTTTCAACGACGAGGAACTTGTTATAAACGCAACTCAAAATTCTCAACTTTCTCATGTCTATTCCGTTGCTACCATAAACCTCGTTGATATGATCGACGTGTTAGATCCAATTCTTGATAATTCGACACCAACCTTCACTCCTTTTGAAGGTGGTGGTTTTACGTTGGAAGAATGTAATGTTCCACGTACTTGTGACGAAGACCTCGACAACGATGAGGACTTCTCGATTATCAAGGATTTTCTCAACGATTTCCCATTTCCTCCACCCGAGGAGGTTATGAGTATCGAGCCCAAATCTTCACTTGAGGAACCACCTATCCTCGAGTTGAAAGATTTACCTCCTCACCTCGAATATGTCTATTTGGAAGAGGACGACAAGTTGCCGGTTATTATTGCGAAGGATCTTTCGAATGATGAAAAAACCGCACTTGTCGATGTTCTAAAGGACCACAAAGGGGCGATTGCGTGGAATTTATCCGACATTAAGGGAATCGATCCCAAGTTTTGTACCCACAAAATCTTAATGGAGGAGGATTTCAAGCCCACAATCCAAAGTCAAAGGAAGGTGAACCCCAAAATTCACGACGTCATCAAAAAGGAGGTCCTTAAACTCCTTGACGCGGGAATGATTTACCCTATTTCCGATAGCCCTTGGGTGAGTCCTATTCATTGTGTCCCTAAAAAGGGAGGGATAATCGTTGTGCCAAACGATGCCAACGAGTTAATTCCCACTAGACTCGTGACCGGATGGAGAGTGTGCATCGACTATCAAAAGTTGAATGAAGCCACTCGAAAAGACCATTTTCCCTTGCCCTTCATGGACCAAATGTTGGAGCGTCTTGCGGGAAACGATTTTTATTGCTATTTAGATGGTTTTTTCCGGTTACTTCCAAATTCCCATCGATCCTCGTGATCAAGAAAAAACTACGTTTACGTGTCCATATGGAACGTTTGCCTATCGTAGAATGCCATTCGGACTTTGCAATGCACCGGGAACCTTTCAAAGGTGCATGATGGCTATTTTTCATGACATGATCGAAAAGACGATGGAAGTCTTCATGGATGACTTTTCCGTGTTTGGTAATTCGTTCACTTCGTGTTTGTCGAACCTTGAGAGAATGTTAAAACGTTGTGAGGAAACCAACCTTGTGCTCAATTGGGAAAAATGTCATTTTATGGTTAAGAGTGGAATCGTCTTAGGGCACAAGGTCTCGAAAGCGAGGATTGAGGTAGATCAAGCTAAGGTAGACGTCATCGCCAAATTACCTCATCCCAAAACCGTCAAGGGAGTTAGGAGTTTCCTAGGCCACGCGGGCTTTTATCGTCGATTCATCAAGGATTTTTCAAAGATTTCTCGACCTATTACACATCTTCTTGAAAAAGAGGCACGTTTTGTCTTTGACAAAGATTGTGTACGAGCCTTTGAAATCCTTAAAAGGAAACTTACCGAAGCTCCCATTCTTGTTGCTCCCAATTGGAACCTCCCCTTTGAACTAATGTGTGATGCTAGTGATTACGCTATTGGGGCCGTTTTGGGGCAACGTCATGATAAGCACTTCTTGCCTATTCACTATGCTAGCAAGACGATGACCGAGGCTCAACTAAAATACAATACAACGGAAAAGGAATTCCTTGCCGTGGTGTATGCATTTGAGAAATTTCGACCTTATCTCGTCTTGACGAAATGCATAGTGTATACGGACCACTCGGCTATTAAGTATCTTATGGCAAAGCAAGATGCTAAGCCTAGATTACTTCGTTGGATTCTCCTCCTTCAAGAATTTGATCACAAAATCGTTGACAAAAAAGGAGCCGAGAATCTAGCGGCCGATCATCTCTCTCGTTTGGAAGATCCTCACCAAAGTGTTTACGAGCCTAAGGAAATCACCGAAACATTTCCACTCGAGACACTTGGTGTAGTGACTTCTAAGCTTGATTCTTCTACCCCATGGTTTGAGGATTTTGCAAATTACCATGCGGGTAACTTCATCATTAAGGGTATGACGACTCAACAAAAACGAAAATTCTTTTGTGACGTCAAGTTCTACTTTTGGAACGACCCTTACTTGTTTCGAACTTGTGCGGATCAAATCATCCGACGTTGTGTTTTTGGCACCGAAGCTTCTAACATCCTTAGAGCTTGCCATGAGGGACCCACAGGTGGTCACCACAGTGCTAATCTCACGGCTAAAAAGGTGTTTGATGTCGGCTTCTTTTGGCCTACTATTTACCGAGATGCACAAGATCTTGTGAAGTCGTGTGATGCATGCCAACGACAAGGAAAAACCTCACAAAAAGATGAAATGCCACAAAATATCATTCAAGTATGTGAGATCTTTGACGTTTGGGGTATAGACTTTATGGGGCCGTTCCCATCATCTCGTGGTAATAAGTACATTCTCGTTGCGGTTGACTACCTTTCTAAGTGGGTGGAGGCCAAGGCCTTGCCCACCAATGATGCTCGTGTGGTAGTCAAGTTTTTGAAGCAATTGTTTTCTCGGTTTGGAACCCCTCGTGCTATCATAAGCGATCGTGGAACCCATTTTTGTAACGACCAATTTGAAAGGGTTCTAAGGAAATATGGGGTTACACATTGGCTTTCTACGGCTTATCACCCATAAACGAGTGGGCAAGTCGAGGTTTCAAACCGAGCGTTAAAGAGGATTTTGGAGAGATCCGTTGGAGAAAACCGACAATCATGGTCGGATAAGTTAGACGATGCTTTATGGGCCTTTAGGACCGCTCATAAGACGCCCATTGGGTGCACTCCCTATAAGCTTGTGTATGGAAAGAATTGTCATTTGCCTATCGAATTAGAACACAAGGCTTATTGGGCCCTAAAGCATTGTAATGATGATATGGAGACCGCGGGAAAACACCGGAAAATGCAATTGAATGAATTAGATGAATTAAGGGATATTGCTTATGAAAATTCATTGATTTATAAAGAGAAAACTAAAAAGTTGCATGATTCTAAAATTAAAAACCGGGTTTTTAACATTGGGGATCAAGTTTTGCTTTTTAATTCAAGATTAAAAATCTTTTCCGGTAAGTTGAAATCCCGTTGGTCCGGTCCATTCACCGTGACTCAAGTGTTTCCGTATGGGACCATCGAGCTAGCTCAAGATGATGGTCCTAACTTCAAGGTGAATGGACATAGGTTGAAACACTACTTTGGCTGGGAAGTTCCATCCTTGAACTACCTTGACCAAATCACCTTCCCCAATGATAATTAGTGTTGAGGGGATCGAGTCGAGCTCATGACTCGGTAATCAAAAACGAGGTGCCTCGTGGGGGAGTCCCATGCTTATCCTATGTACATATTATCGCTTTCTAATGTAGCTTACGTGTGGGGATTTGTGCCCTTCCAACCTTTGTTCCGTGGTTGTTTGTGAATTGTGGTTTTTAGATCATGATCTTCACGATTGGAGCCCCTCGTGTTCGTTTTATGGGAGCACTCGATCGTTTGCTTTGGAGACGTTTCTCAATATCCATGATATATCCTTTTGATGTTCTAACCTTAGGTTTTTAGCACACTTCATAAACGGCTATTAATTTAACGGTTACACCCTTTCCATGTTAGATTAAGCATTCGACTACGTCTCTAGTATGGGGGTGTTTGCACCCCTAGACTCGAAACATTGAGGACAATGTTTAACTTTAGTATGGGGGGGAATAGATACTTGCCTTGCCAAACCTTCACGCTTTCCAAAGTTTATGTTTTGTTTGTCGTTTTGTTGCAAAATAAGGCTAAAAATGGCCAAATTTTAAAAATTTTCTCATGTTTCATAAGTGTTTGAAGACACGAATGTAGGTTTTCCGATGGCGAGAATAAGAGTAATTTTTGACTCGACCGTGCATGTTGAGCACTTAGCTTTGATTCCTTAACTACACATTAGGCTAAGTCTCTTAAATGAGGACGAGAAATGATAGAGTTAATTATAAGTTACTATGCTAAACGTAGAGTACTCGTATTCTTTCAAAAACTCATGTGTTCTCGTTGTTTGCTTATTCTCCCTTCGCATGTAAATATTTTTTGCTTAATAAATATTGACTTAGCGGTTTAGTTAGGATTGTTGGGTTTCTAGTCTTTTCTAGTAGCTTCTGTGTAATTAAATTGGGAAGACATTAAGGTATCGCCAGCGTCACGGTTTTGAAGTATTGGCATCCTAATAATCGAAAGCTTCACCCAATAATAAGATTTCAAGTGCTCACCTAAATCTAGCAAACAATTTGAAGCCCCACAAGGCCGAAAAATCTATGCAAAACTGAAAGTGAATCAAGCCTTAATCTTCGAAGCTTTAAAGATCCAAAATTCGCTTTAGCGTGAGGATATACGTCTTTGGCTAATAAAACCACCGATGAGGCGGATAATAAAAGGCAAGGCAAGACCGAAGTCATAATAAAAGCTTCATGGCGAAGTTGAATAAAAGATGGAGGTAAACCAAAGATAATAAGGCCCTTCCGTTAGGGGGCGTATAAAAGTCTTGGTAATAAGTCTCATGTTCAAAACCGTTATAAAACCGTGTTTATCGATTCTTCTTGTCAACTTAATTTTTTGACATCGTTGTCTATTAGGAGGGGTTATTGATTTGATGGTCTTAGTTACACCGTTAGGACTCTATTTTTAGACCTAAATCTCTATTATCGCATAAGTCAAACAATGTATCCTCGTGAAACATTTAAGACATCATAAAATATAAGAGATACAACTTAGGAATAATGGGAGGATAAGTGCGTGATTAGGGCATATGAGTAGTGTTAGCATTACTAACTTATAATGACAATGATCTCTTTGCACGCTTGGCATGGAATTGGAGTGAAAACCGAGGACGATGAAATTATTTCTAACGAAGCATTCACGTGTTCTTATTCTATGAACCTAAACGTCCCATTTTGCGATGAAAATCATACATTATGTCTAAAACGTAAGTAGTAGTAATAGTAGTAGTATAGCTAGTTTATCATTCCAATAAAGTGAATAAAAATGAATTTTAGAGATGCTACGATACTTTATTCTAGCATTGCGTGAGGGCACGGCAATGGTTTAGTATGGGGGAGTGATGAGACTGCTTTTATACATAGTCTCATCGTCCAAATAGGGCTTAAAATGCATTAAATATCATCAAAACACCCAAATATATGCTTGTGTTTGTTGCTTGTGTATTTTAGGTACGGATATTGAGAAAATGACAAAAGATCACAAGAATCAGTCAAAAACGAACACGGGAAACGAAGCTGCACGATGAACCAAGCCCTAATGAAGAATTTTCCAAAAAAACCCTTGAAGATTTGAAGAATTATGAAGATTGGTCCTCCAAGTTTGAAGAATTGACACTTTATACCCTTGTATCTTCATAATTACAAGTTTGGTCCCTAAAGTTTGTCAAAATTACAAAAAGGACCCTTAACTTTGAAGAATTGGCAAATTTAGTCCCTCAACAAAACTAAATTGTCAATATTGGTCCTCCAAGAAGTCAACAATCAAGCCAAACCTTGATGAATGAATAACATGCCAAAATCAGTCCTTCAAATATGAAGAAATTGCATGTTTAGCCCTTGTTTCAAGTTTAGAAAACATTTTGTGCCAAAATTGCCAAATTACCAAAGATGTTTACAAAGGAATTGGAGTTTATTGTTCTTTTATACAAGATGAAAGAAAGAAGAACCTTGAGGGGGCCAAACTGCCAAGACAACCAAACTTCATCCTCCAACCAGAATCTTACACGTCACATAACCCACTGATTTACCCACTTACCCTACCCAGACCCGCAACCATAACCCACCCACCAGGTTTATTAAATAAACCTGGTCAATCCAGTCAACACTCTTAACTTTCCCACTAAACACAAAATTTAAATATAATTTCCCCCAAAACGAATCAAATCCTCCCCATTATCCAGATAAACCCTAATACACTCCCAGTTTTAATCACCTTAATTTTTAACCCAAACCCCAAATTACCTTGGGGGTTTTACTCACAACCCCACTCCCAACACACCCACACACCCAAAAAACGACCCTTGTACTGTTTGTCCCCTCCCCTGCTACACTCATCACATGGGACTTGACCCAATGAACGTCCCACAAGAATTTCGTGCTTCCAAAGGGATTTTTGAACGCTCAAGATCACAAGAAGACAACTATCCATCCAGCTAGCATCACATGGCATGGTTTTTGACCAAGAATCAAGACAACCAAGGGGCATTCTCGGATTTTTCCTTATTAGGGTTTTAGGCTTTGATTTTCTTGTAATATTTTATTCCAAGCATTCTAGTTTGTTCTATATCCTAGTATAAATACACCCGTATGTGGGTTGTATTTCTTGTTCTTTTTTCTCCTTTTTCACAACTTTGTAAGTCATGTTTTTTTATGAATGAAAAAAAGGTTGAAGTTTGTTGATGAGAAGAAAGAGCCAGCTTTAGTTACATTGTTGATTGTGTTCAAGTTCTAAGTTTGTTTATTTTTAAGTTTTTAAAATTTGGTTTTGTTTTCAAAAAGTTTCTGAAACTTTGATTTCACTTGGTGAAATCTTGTTTCAAGGTTGAATTTGCAGGATTGAAAGTTGTTTGGTGTAAGTGATTTGAAAGAACAACATTAGGAAGATTTTGAAAAGGGTTTTAAAAGGTTTCAAGATAAATCAGAAAGTGGTATATTGTGTTCTTGTTTTTCTTAGCAGGTTTTTTTTAGTTTGATTTGTTCAAGGATCTGCATAGGCCCCAGCCTATTGGAGGTGGTTAAGCAACCACTAAGGGACCTGGATGTAGGTCCCTTAAGGTAGCTCCTTGTTTCTCATTTCATTTTTTAGTTTTCTGAAAAAATTATGTGCTTTATGTGATTCTGCATGTTAAGTTGTTAAGTGATAGTTTAAGTGTTTGAATTTGTTCACTAGTTGATTATATGCATGCTAGGATCATTTATAATCAGTTTGATTGAGTGTTGTATAGATTTGCTTTGAAAATTGGATTTTCAGAAACATTAAGGGGTGTTTGGATTAAGGCTTAAAAAGGTTTAATGGTTTAAACTTTGCTTGTAAATCTGTTAAAAACACTTCTTGGATGGGTATTATATGATTTATGCATCAAGTTTTCAGTTTGGTAGGATTTAAGTCACAAATGTATGATAAAAAAATGGAAATATAGCAAAAATCAGAAAACTGCCTATACTGCTTGATTTTTGAGTGATTTGTGCCTTCAAGTTGATAAACTGCTAGTTAGTAGGTCTGTCTAGGTTTGTGGGTAGTTTATTTGTCATTTGGTTGGCTTATATGCAAAATTTGCTTTGTTGAAATCCACATTTGTGCAAGTAATTGTGTCTATTGTTCATCAGTTAACATTGCCTTATTCAGAAACCTTCTTGCTCATATTGTGCTTGATTTTGTGATGTCCTTGTTTGATTTGTGCTTGTTTGACTCCCTACACTCCAACTGAGTGTAGGGGTGCCCCATTGTCCATCAAACACCATAAAAATCCAAGTTCAAGTCCTCTTGAACCTTAACTGCACATGTGAATATAATCACTTGTGTTCATCAGAAACAAAGTCTTATCTGAGCACGTTTTGGTTTCCAGTTTATTTAATCTTGGATAATTTGGGTTGAATTTTTGTTTTAGAGTAAGTTTTAGTTACTGGATTAAGTGTTTAAGTTTAAAAAAAAATCAAAAAGGACTGGCCAGGACTCGAACCTGCGCCATCCTCCTCACAACACACACGTCTTACCATTACGCCCTAGGGACTTTGACTGATAGAGTTCATTTCATATAATACTTAAGGTGTGTTTGTTTCATAGCTTAGTTAACCATCAGCTTATTAAAAAGCTATTTCTAGCTTATTTCTTTGAGGATTTGACTGTTTAGCATTTTTCTTAGGTTTGTATTAGGTTTTAGGACTTTTCTGTTTAAAAAGTTTATTTTTCCCTTTATTAATTAATTTTCTATGATTATTTTAAGTTTTAATTTTAAAAAGTCATTTAAAAATAGAAAAAGCTAATTTAAAAATCTGAAAAAATAGTTTTTAGGTTTTGAATTATATTTTTGAGGTTTACAGCTAATTAAGTTTTCAAAAAGTCTTATTTTTTATTTTATTGGATTTTAGGGTTTTTAGCTAACTTTAAAATTTAATATAAAATTATTAAACAGGTTTCAGAAAATTTTAATTGCATTTTTATCTTAGTTACATTATTCTATATTTTTGATAATTTTTTAGAATTTTTTTATGAACTTTGAATTTTTTTTGAATATTTTAATATTATTTTATTATTAAAAATTGAATTTTGATTTTTTTTAGTTTTTTCATTTTTCCTAGGTTAAGGATACTAAATTAGAAGTTTTGTCACTTTCCAAATATTTTTAGGACTTTTCAATTATTTTCTAGAATTAATTTAAGTTTTAAGTGATTTTAATAGTTTTTAAGTGTTTAAAAATAGTTTAATTTGGTTTTAAAATTTTAAAAAATAGTTTTTAGCTTAATTAGGATATTTTTGAGGTTTACAAACTATAAGATCTTGTTGAGGGCTTTTTAATAATTAATAGTGATTTTTAGGGCTTTAATTAGCATTAAAAAGTCATTATCTAATTAATTAAAAGGTTTTAACAAGTTTGGATTTTTTGTAAACTCTTAGAATATTATTGGGGATTTTTAGTAATTTTTAGGAATTTTAAGGTTAAAATTTTAATTTTGGCACTATTTACGGTTTTGCGTGATCGCCTTTTTCGTCTTACTTTAATCCGTCTTTGTAACCGTCTTTTTCTTCTAATCCCATTTCTTTCTCAATCATATAATCACAAATCAATATCAATTCAATACACAACGCACTAGCCTCCTCGAGAACGAACTCACTTTTAGGGTCATTCACACACGGTTTTCCTAAATCGTCGTGCACACTTGCCCTATTTATTGCTCTTTTCCTAAAGAGTGGTAAAAACCTCAACATCAATCCACTATATCCAAGTGAAGCTGTCATAAGAAAGAGTCTCAAGCTCTCACCATTAGAAGCTTCAGATTTGGTGCAAGTGTTACCATTAGATTCCAGAAACCCAATTGTGAGCTATGAAGAAGATGAATGTGGGTTTTGGAAGATTGGCAGATATGGAAAAGAGGTACACACTTTTACCACTCTCATATCTTTGTTTGCAAGTTGTGATAGAGAAGACTTGGTAGACCTATGGAGGTTGCTAGAGACCAAGTATGAGGCTGAAGCACCAACTTCAGCTAATGGAATAAAACTGTGGTCCACATTCAAAAGAATGTGTGGACCAAAAGATGAGGATCCTGCTATTTGGAAGGATCTTGAAGATGACCTCAGTGGTCTTCAATGGAGATTATATTCAGCTGCTGGTGTTTACCATTTGAGTTCTACAAAGTTTGCTGAGTATCTACTTGTGGATGGTCAGTATTCATATCCAAGGCTATTTTGAAGAAGATGAAGGATACTCAGTTGGAAATTGATTATTCAAGTGACGTGGCAAAAGACTTGATCAGATTTATTCATTACCAATATGAGAAGGTTTGTAAGATTCCTCCTAGTTCTTAATGCTTATTCAGAAACTTGATCATAAGAGTGGATATCAAGTTTAGGGGAGGATTGTTGGGAATAAATTAAGGCCAGATCACTTGAGCACTGACAAGAGTAAAACAAGCGTTGACAAGAGCAAAACAAGCGCTGACGGCTCAAGCGTTGACAAGACAAAGTCAAGCGTTAACACATTGAAGATAAGCACTGATGGGAAGATATACTCTACGCGTTTATTGTATTCTAGATTACTTCTAGTAAAGATAGGAACAACAATGCATTTTCTATATTTATCTTTACCTACAATAGCTGATACGTAGATTATTGTACAAGGCTTCTTATGTCTATAAAAGAATACCTTTAGGTTAATGTTTGATATAAGTTTTCATTTGTAAACTACTTTCATTGTAAGCAAGTTTGATATTATTAATCAAAGTGAAAGTTTGTTTATATCATTATGTGTTCTTGTTTAAGTGTTAATTCCGCATAACACTTAGATTATCATAAGCATATACAAAGGTTTCTCTAAGTGTATTACTTGATCTAATCTCGTATACATAAAGCTAAATCGATCTAAGTTTGGGATCAACAGTTCATAGCATAAATTTTAATTTGTTTATTGCAATCCGAGTTCAAACCAGAACACATGCATGCTGCTCTCATTTTTGTGCTTTTGTATAAATTGTTTCAGTGGCACCAATAAAATGAAATAGTGCCACACACACAAAAACCTAAGAAATGCTTCATGTTATGAAATTCTTAAGAGCACCTGGTGTCCCAAGTTATATGCTTGCGTTATAGTCTATAAAACGAATCATGAACCTACTTTATAGATTAGTATATACCCTAATTGATGGTGAGCTCTCACGCAACCAGGAACTAGCCTAATTGCTTGTTCAAATAAACTCAACTGGAAACAATAAGATCTTTCACAAAGAAAGGTCTTTTATACCAAACAAACTCAGTTGCACAGTGACAATGTGTTATAGGTCAAAATAGAAAATAGATGAAATCAACTAGAAAAGTCAACTCAACAACTTTACACCATGACTCACCCATTTCCTTATAAATAGTCTACGCCTTTCATTTATTAGTTAGCTTTTGATAAATAGTAATCATTTCTCTCTCATTACTACAATCTTATAAACATTCAGTTTTAAGTAATCAAACCCCAAGAACATAGTTTGATCTTGCTTTTCATTTCTAGGATCATGTTATATTCTCAAGCAACTTTGATCTTGATTCTGTTTTGGGAGATTGTTAGTTTGATTGATCAAATCTTTACCTGGTTCTATCTTTAAAACATAACCACCAAGTGTTTGCTGAAATGTTAAATAGCATCTGTCACATACAAAATAGGTCAGTGTGAGAGTACTACGAGGCGTTTGTTCCTTAGGCCACTAGAGTAGGTTGGAGTAGATTCTATGGCATTAGTATGTTCATTTTGGGTCTTCAACTAGAAGTTGCGAGAAAGGTTAAAGGCTGCCAACCAAGAATGCTTTATGAGGCATGTTGTGTAGTTATTATGGAAGAAGCCACAAATGAGCTTTTAAAGAACGAAGGGGAACAAGATGTAGGGAAGAAAGAAGATACTAAATCTAATTTTGGTGTTAGTGATTTTGATAAGAGGAGTAGTTTTTAGCGGGCATGGTAAGGAATCGAGTTATGGAAATGGCGGTATTGGCGGTATTGAGATATCCCTTGGATTGATGGGAAGCGTATTGATGAACTGTGTTGAAGCAGGGATTGAAGTTGAATTGGAGGGTAATGTACATGATAAAGTGATAAAGAGGGAGAAATTGTGAACGATTTAAGTGTAATTGATAAAGACAGTAACTAGTTGTTGGGTCTTGATGATGAGGATAATCATAGATGTGTGAACATTCTTGATGGTGATTGCAAAGAAATCAAGTCGAGGGTGAGTGATATCGGTGATGATAATGGGTGTTTAGTTGATAAAAATACAATGGTGGAAGATTGTAATTTGGGTAGTTTGGTTTCTGGTAGTGTCGAGATTGTTGATGGTCCACAAGGAAGTGAATCAGATGTAAATCACTCGAAAATTTTCATTTTTCATCTACTGGAATTGGTGTTAATAAAAACGATATGATACCAAATAAGATTGGGAGACAAAGGGTGTGTAAGAGGCTCTCTCGTACTCTAGTTTGTTTACAAGCAATGAGCACAATCCTTAACAGGATATCGATCTATTCATTGGGATCAACGCCTTATGAAACCATACAAACTACTAATGAGAATGCATGTACCAAAGTCAAGGTTTAACAAGAACAAAATGGTAAACTATTTGTGTACCGTTTAACTAAAGACAATCTCAGAGTTTGGTTGTAGAAGAAGCTGATATCTAAGAAACATGTGTCTCAAGGGATTCACGGTTAAGCTCAAGGAAAGCAATGGCTTATGGTCAAATGACAGACTATGACTTGAACTTTAAAGAAAGGAAAGTGTATATTTAATTGCACTTATCCTCGCAACGAGAAGTTTACAACTTCTCATACTTGAGCTACTTTATTAGATATTCTAAATCTTAAGCTCAAGAAAAATGGCTTACTCACATGACAGACTGTAGCCCGGACTTCAACTACAGGAGAGTTCATCTTTAATGATAACTTATCCTCGAAACGAGAAATTAACATTTCTCGGTCATGAGTTTCTTAAAACATACGAAGTTTTCAGCTCATGAAACTCGGACTACATCACAAATTCCTACAGCGGATGTGACGATCACAACACCAATGACAGAGTTGTAATATCTACTCTATCCTGTGGTTGATGAATATTTCGATGGAGAAAATCACGTTGTTTCAAATTCCTCTGATGTGACTACTGGTGATGCATCTGATATACGTCAATTACAACCTAATTCAACTCCCACAACTTCTGTCAACGCTATAGGAATATTCTGCATACGACTTCAAAGTAAATGTCGGCTTAGGACTCATTATTCAACTCAAAGCAAAGTATATCTTTAATGATAACTTATCCTCACAATGAGAAATTATTTTTTCTCGGGCATGGGCTAATATTAAAAATATTCAAAGTTTTTAAGCTCATGCAATATGGTTTGCTATTACTTCATATAGTAATCTGATCTTCATCTTAAAGGCGAGTATTTCTTTATAGAAACTTGACCTCACAACGAGAAAATAATTTTTCTCGGTCATGAGCTATTGTTAAAAACATTCAAAGTTTTTAAGCTCATGAAAATGGCTTTTGAGCAAAGCATCTCCGAACCCGCACTTCATGAAATGGGATACAACACAATTAGTTATGGTCGTGTCCCAAACAACCCTACTTCATCATCATTTATACCACCTACAAGGTCTGAGTGGGATACTTTGTTTTAACCGTTCTTTGATAATTCTTTACTCCTCCAAGTATTTTTTTTTCCTCCAGCACCTGCAGTATTTGTTCTGGTTAACAAAGTTATTGCTCAAGAAAATGAAGCACAGTCTATCTAATACCTCTACAATTACAATTGTACAAGTGGCACATTCTCCAAGTAATTATCAAACAACACCTGAGTCATCCCCCCCCCCCCCCCCCACTCATTCCTAATGATGATGAAGAGGATGACGATGATCACGACCTGGATTTCGCTCACATGCATGAACTTCCATTCTTTGGTGTATCGTTTCCCGAGAATAATTTCGGGCCATCCACCTTAGAAGAAGTTCCTGCTACCGTATACTCCAGTCCTAAGATTCGTTAACATGACAGCAAATGGACTAAGGATCATCATATTGACACTATGATTGGTGACCCTAATCGACCGGTATCCACACGAAGTTAGCTAAAAGAAAATGCATTGTTTAGCTACTTTGATGCCTTTCTCACTGCCGTTAAACCTAAGACGTGGCAAGAAGCTTTTACACAATCATGTTGAACCTCGAAAGAAGATTTTACGCAACAATGGCTTCTTAAAGCGCTTATTCTTGCTAAGTTTCAACAGTTGTTAATGATACATGACAGGGATGACAAGGTGCGTTGAAAGGATGCCCAAGGTATGTTATCTGATTTCTCTGGTCCGTTTCAGGGTTCGAGTAAAACTGTGAAGTTGTTTAAAATATCATTTTACGTCTATCGCGAGGAAAGTGGTCTTGAAACTGAACATTTAGGGGTCTTCTAGCTAATTTAAAATCTGCGTTTTTTCTAAAATCGTCGTTTTTTACAGATCTGATGCGAGGGGTAAATCTGTCATTTCTGGTCCGTTTCAGTGTTCGAGTAAAACTGTCAAATTGTTTAAAATATCATTTTACGACTACCGCGAGGAAAGTGCTCTTGAAACTGAATATTTGAGGGTCTTCTAGTTAATTAAAAATCTGCATTTTCTAAAAATTGTCTTTTTAACAGATCTGATGCGAGGGGTAAATCGGTCATTTCTGGTCCGTTTCGGCCTTCGGCCGAAACACGAAAGTTGTTCAGAATGTTGTTTTACCTTTACCGCGAGAGAATCAGACCTCAAAACGAGTAGCAACGGGATAAAAGTTACAAGTAAAATCTGAAATTTTAACGTTAAAATTGTAATTTCGCGCAAAACTTGCAGGGGCATTTTGGTCAGTTTTTGTTGAGTTTCAGGTCTCGGGTATAACTAGAAAGTTGTCCGGAATGTCGTTTTGCATCAAAATACTTCTGTCTTTAATCATGAAAATGTCGTTCAGTTGGTCAATTAATCGGGTCAGACCTGAAGGTCAAAGATGACTAGAAAAGTCAAAGTTGGCTAGAAAGTCAAAGTTGTCAATTTTTTCTAAGTACGCATTTTTATTAGATTTTTGGGCATGGACTCTTAATCATTGGTTTGTAATATATGTTAATACATATATATACAAGTGTAAAATATCATTTTCCGTGTTATATTATTTTGAATGTGAAATTAAGTACACACAACTATTATAGGTCGTGGTTGATTCGTCGGCATTCGTCTACTCGTCTCGAGGAACTTATTGTTTCTTACTTCTTATCAAGGTGAGTCTATAGCCTCGCTTTTATACTTGTTATAAATGATTTTTAACCCGCGAGGGGAACACATGTTGTTTTATAAAGTGAACACAAGTTGTTTTTGGTATGCTGGACCATAATATGATGATAAATGCCTAAGTACCATTGTCTTATGAAGTCCCTGAAATTTATGAACTGTTAATTACCTTGCGAGGTAAACGCTAATACATATGATAGATCTATTTGGTTTGACAGCCTTATCCTATGGTATGTATCCTTGTGATCACCTGAAAGGGATATTATGTATAAGAGGTCGTTGGTATATGACAATATTACCTATTGTAGGGGCACCGTAAGTGATTCGGTTGACGTGTTGGTTAACGTTCAGTTGCATGAGTTTAAGGCATTTATCGATATATATATATGATTTGTCTGTGTGACAAGCTTGAGATGATTAAAATTCTTGTGTTCAAATGATGATTTGTCAAACCTATACACTTGCTCAACCGTTGTGTTGATGATTTTAAGCATGTATTTCAGGTAATCAAGATGGATGGCAGCGGAGCATGTGAGGAGGAAGTTGGTGCTTACTTTTTTTAATGTTTATATCATTTTTCCGTCCTTGAAGTAAATAAATGACTTTTAGGTCACTGATAAATGTATTGTGATTGGTAACGGTTTTTTGGGACTAAACGCTATTTTTATATATATTGGGATAGGAAACTTTTTAGACAAGGTTTGTATTTATTTTAACGTCTCTTTTGAGGTCGTTTTCTATGATTGTGTGTGATGTGCTATGAGTAGCGCCCCAAAGTGGTATTCCGCTGCGTGGTAATTTGGGGGTGTTACAAAATGGTAATCAGAGTCACAAGTTATAGAGAACTAGGTCGATTTTGAAAAACCTAAACTATAACTTTGGTGTGTTCTAAAAAGTTTTAAGCACGCAACTACTCCGCATGGCTCCGGTAAGGCTATTCTTGCATTACTTTATGATTGATTGTGATAATGTGAACCTATGTGTATATAGGAATGGTAGTATGTATATGTATGAATATACTATAGTATTTAAAGGCATTGCGCGTGAAGCAATGGTCCTTGAATTATCGTCGTACATCTTTTAATGCGGTTTTGTATCGGATTTTGTCTCACCGCAAATCACCGATCTTGATGATTATGTATTATCTGAATACGAGTGTGAAACTCGTTTGATACTTTGAGTATGTAAATATTGTTTCGTAATCTAATGTATATCGACTTGTTTAAGCTCAATTGTTATCATTGTATCGTGATGTGCCATTTTAGGACATCTCCTTTCGAAACGTAGTTGATTGATGCGATATTCGTGTTCCGAATACTTCCTATGATTTTGAAGAATCATTTATCTGAGGCGACATCTTCTATGTAATGCGACGTGTTATTTGATTTTATATGACTACGTTATTTGACGAAAAGGAGGATGGCAATGTCGGACTTAAGATATATATATCCTAACAAAATATATATAGTTTTGGTACAACAAAGATATGCTCGTAGTAGTCATTCGGTTGAGTGACTTAAAAATTTGTATCTAAATGGAATGGGACATTTAGATATAGAGATTTTAACTTGCCCAACTATGAGTCGTTTAAGGTTGTCTTATTAAAATGGGTTGGGACATTTGAATAAGAAAATTTTAAACCACTGGACCTTAGATTGTTGTGATTTCCTTATTCAAACGGAATGGGACGTCTGAATACGGAAATCATGATGTAAGTTTATTGACACCTTGTATTTACTATGGTAATTGGATATGATATCGTGTTGAGAGATAGTAATACTTGAGTAGGATGACTTATAATCGTCTTGTTGAAATGGATTGGGACGCCTTTTCATTTGAACAAGAAAGTTATAAGTTCTCGAACCGTAAATTTATAAAATAGTGTGTACATGAAAGGGGACGCCTTTTGATGTAGACAAGGAGTTATAAATGAGTGGGCCCAAGTATGTCTAGCTCGATTAGTGGATGTTTGGTGTGCGTACGTCATTCTTTGAATCATGTTTCGTTGGTATGAATCGTTTAGTGTCGTCGTCATTATGATGATCGTCGATTACCATTTATGTACGAGTAACCCGTTGGACTTCTCTCGAGTTATGATTTATTTCGATGGACCATTTCTAATGTGTCTCGATTATCGTGAGCTTTATAAGCATATTGTTAAGAACCGTTGACCGTTTCGAGAATAGGTGACTTGTTTAAACGTCACCGGGGATTATGTGTGTACTTGTGGATTGACTGAGGATCGAATTATCAATGGCAACTTATCGTCGATGTGAAGAGTTTGTAATTTTATTTGCTACTATCGAAGGGTCACCGAAGGCTTTTCTTGATGACGAAACTCTTGGGGGCTAGTATGACGAACTAAACGAGGAATATGATGCATCACCTTGAGCACTAAAGTATAAATTAATGGGACGCCTTTATATGATGAATGCTGAAGTAGAAGTTAGTGGGACGCTTTTGTATGTTGAAAAGTGGAGCAGAAGTTAATGGTACGCCTGATATGTTGTGAATCTTCGCCAATGGACCGAATTTCTTAATGATTGCAGTTAATAAATTCGTTATCACCACGAGGAGTATGTTGAAGCCGACACCGCAAGTTGAAAGACTTTGAAGGTCTAGTGGTATTATCAAGGGTTCGTTCAAGGTTTACTCGATGATCAACGGTGGAGATCTATATTTGATGTTTATGTTTGACCTTTTCTTTTTATGTACTTATATTGTATGTGATCTAGTCGAATGATCGTAAGTTGTGAGAACTTGAGACGGCATTGTCCAATGACATCCAATCATGGAGAACACGTACCATGTAATATCTTTTTGACCTTCAACGACGATGTCTATTGAGACTTTGATGCGCATGGGCGGAAGTGAGATGGTGTTCTTGTATTATCTTTTAAGTATGGACCCGCGTATGAGTGCCCTCGGATGACGACAATACTTTCTAGTTATTTTTAGATATGCGTCCATGGCTATTCGGCCAGTGGCTATCCTTTAATTTGCAACCCTCCTTTTAACTGGACTTACCCGAAAATCCTGTCATCTATTCTTGTCGTTGAATGAGCTTCGTGTAATTCATAAAATTTTCGTGTGTCGAGCTTGAAGGGGTAATTGGTGGATAAGAATTTATTCATCCTCTTTTGGTGAGTTACAACTTAATGACAAGTTGCGTTTTGTGGATGAACCAGTGGAGATCGTGGATCGAGAGGTTAAGCATTTGAGACAGAGTAAGATTCCCATTATGAAGATGTGATGAAATTCGAGACGTGGATCGAGATTCACGTGGGAACGTGCAGACTTCTTTATAAGAAGTGCCCTCATCTTTTCTAGTAGTACGCAACATGAGTATGAGGAGAAGAGAGTGTCGGGACGTCGCTCCTTTAAGGAGGTGAGAATGTAATAAACCGAATTTAACGCCATTATTTTACCCTAACTATGTTACCGATTTTGAATTTCTAGGTGAATGTAAGTATTGTATTGTTTGACGGTTTAAGTTGAAACCGGTGATTGAGCTTTCATTTGATGTTTTGACGAATGGAATTTACCCGATAAATAATCGAGAAGTGACGAATGCCATATTTTAGCCGTAAGAGCTATTATTTTTATTTTTAGTATTTTTTGACTTATGGTCGTATTTGGTCGAAAACGAGTCGAAAACGTGTTCTTATAACCCGTTATGCATTAATTTAATTATCGATCTCGATATTTAATTATAGTGAATTCTAATTGGTAAAAACCGAGCCGATGCTCCTTGTCTTTATTCATACCCGCGGCTCAACACTAAACCAAACACACCCTTATTTTATTCTTATGATGTCTAGCAAAACTTGTTGCCAAACACCCCCTTACTCACTACTATCACTACTTAAAAAAATAAAAACACAGACACTTACCATATTATTTTGACAAAAAAAAGAGTTGTTTATTCTCTAGTTCGACACCACCATCATCACCATCATCATCAACATCATTTTCTCAATAAAGTTACAATTTAATCACACCAAATCATCCACTTATCATTCCTATTCAAATCCCCACCATCAATTTAACAAGATGCATGTGTTTTAGAATAATTAAAAATTTCAAAAAATCATCAATGGTGGTGTAATCTGAATTTTGTGTTTGGGAAGTGCTAAGGATTGATAAATATTGCTAATAACAAGTGGGTATTATAAAAATCAAAGTTTTTGATCCTCTATTGGTGTTGGATATAGCCGGGTGCAACCAAGAACCCACTAGGGTTGTTTGATTTTGATCATCTTGATATTTGTAAGTTTTTGTTAGTCTTTTGCTTTTTTTTATACATTGGGTCAATTATGTATGTGCATGTAGTTTGATCATGTTAAGAATCCATAGGAATGAATGTATGTTAGTGTTTTGAAGTTCTTGATGATTCTAGTTGATTGGTGTTGATGTTAGGGTCGTTTGGTTGTGTTGAAATTGATTTTGGCGATGAGAATTGTTGATTTGAGGGGTTGAGAGATACCTAAATTTTTGGCAGAAAGTTTTTGATTATTTCGGTAAACTGGAAGTGTTCTAAAATGATTTTCAGCTTTGGAGTATGTTAGGCGTCGTCCATACTAACTTTTCGATGTATGGCACGACTCTTAGCTCTCAAAAACGAAGTTTTGGCGTCTATTTGAAAGTTGTAAAAGTTAAAAATCAGATTTTACATTATAGAAATAATTAACTGCTGTGCAGAATCTGCAGAGGCAAAATCGTCCATTTCTGGTCCGTTTTAAGGTTCGAGTAAAACTTTGAAGTTGTTTAAAATGTCATTTTACGTCTACCGCTAGGAAAGTGGTCTTAAAACTGAACATTTAGGGGTCTTCTAGCTAATTTAAAACCTACGTTTTTTTCTAAAAATCGTCGTTTTTTGCAAATCTGATGCGAGGGGTTAATCTGTCATTTCTGGTCCGTTTCAGTGTTCGAGTAAAACTGTGAAGTTGTTTAAAATGTCATTTTACGACTACCGAGAGGAAAGTGGTCTTGAAAATGAATATTTTAGGGTCTTCTAGTTAATTGAAAATCTGCATTTTCTAAAAATTGTCTTTTTAACAGATCTGATGCGAGGGGTAAATCGGTCATTTCTGGTCCGTTTCGGCCTTCAGGCAAAACACGAAAGTTGTTCAAAATGTTGTTTTACCTTTACCGCGAGGGAATCAGACCTGAAAACGAGTAGCAACGGGGTAAAAGTTACAAGTAAAATCTGAAATTTTAACGTCAAAATTGTAATTTCGCGCGAAACTTGCAGGGGGCATTTTGGTCCGTTTTTGTAGAGTCTCAAGTCTCGGGTATAACTAGAAAGTTGTCCGAAATGTCGTTTTGCATCAAAATGCTTCGGTCTTTAATCATGAAAATGTCGTTCAGTTGGTCAATTAATCGGGTCAGACCTGAAGGTCAAAGATGACTAGAAAAGTCAAAGTTGGCCAGAAAGTCAAAGTTGTCAAATTTTTCTAAGTATGCATTTTTATTAAATTTTTGGGCATGAATTTCTTAAGCATAGGTTTGTAATACATGTTAATACATATATATACAAGTGTAAAATATCATTTTCCGTGTTATATTATTTTGAATATGAAATCAAGTACACGCAACTATTATAGGTCGTGGTTGATTCGTCGACATTCGTCTACTCGTCTCGAAGAACTTATTGTTTCTTACTTCTTATCCAGGTGAGTCTATAGCCTCGCTTTTTATACTTGTTATAAATGATTTTTAACCCGCGAGGGGGAATACATGTTGTTTTATAAAGTGAACACAAGTTGTTTTTGGTATGCTGGACCCTAATATGATGATAAATGTCGAAGTACCATTGTCTTATGAAGTCCCTGAAATTCATGAACTGTTAATTATCTTGCGAGGTAAACGCTAATACATATGATAGATCTATTTGGTTTGACAGCCTTATCTTAGGGTATGTATCCTTGTGATCACCTGAAAGGGATATTATGTATAAGAGGTCGTTGGTATATGACAATATATCTTGTTGTAGGGGCGCCGTAAGTGATTCGGTTGACATGTTGGTTAACGTTCAGTTGCATGAGCTTAAGCATTTATCGATATATATATATGATTTGTTAGTGTGACAAGCTTGAGATGATTAATATTCTTGTGTTCAAATGATGATTTGTCAAACCAATAAACTTGCTCAACCATTGTGTTGATGATTTTAAGCATGTATTTCAGGTAATCAAGATGGATGGCAGCGGAGCATGTGAGGAGGAAGTCGGTGCTTACTTGTCTAAATGTTTATATCATTTTTCCATCCTTGAAGTAAATAAATGTTTTAAGTCATTGATAAATGTATTGTGATTGGTAACGGTTTTTGGGACTAAACAGTAAACACTACTCCGATATTATATATATTGGGATGGGAAACTTTTTAGACAATGTTTGTATTTATTTTAACGTCTCTTTTGAGGTCGTTTTCTATGATTGTGTGTGATGTGATATGAGTAGCGCCCCAAAGTGATATTCCGATGCGTGGTAATTTGGGGGTGTTACGGATATTTCAAATTCACTAAAAGACAAAAAGGAGCGGACTCTACACTCCGCGGTTCCTTAAGTGCCTATGCGGTTCGTTGTCGATAAGGAACCGCCTAGGTAGCTAAGGAACCGCCCCCAGCTAGCCATTGGGATTTGTCTTCTATAAATAGTGGATCAAATCTGCATTTTCATTAACCCTTTTTGGAAATCTCTTTCAGCCTTCTTTCTCCTTTCTAATCCTAATCGTTTATAAATGATCACTTAATGTGTTAAGTATGTTTACTTATGATTATCATCTTGGTCTCCTTCTTTACCTTGTCCAAAGAGAAGATCACTCACAGACTTGTGATGTGATTAAAGATGAAGCCTTGATAAAGATCATCCTCTCCTAAAGATCTAGTCATATTCATCATTTGTTTATTTATGTCTTGTGTAAATCCAATGTATTTGTGAATACTTGGACTAGTTGTGTTCATCCAAGCTATTTGTGAATACTTGGATTAGAGTTGTGTAAATCCTTTGCATATGTGTGTGCTTGGATTTGTGTTCTGTAGATCCAAGTTACATGTGTGTACTTGGATATGTTTAGTTGAGTTGTAATAAGTTGTGTTAGTTCTCACTAAACTATAAAGTGATGTGGTTGTGTCTTGTGAGTTCTCACTAAACTATAAAGTGATGTCTAGTTGTGTTGTGTGAAGTTCTCACTTAGCTTCAAAGTGAAGAGTCGTGAAGATTGGTTCTAGCTTTGGATTAGAACTCGACATCTAGCCTTGTGTCGGAAAATGGTGAAGTGGGCAACGTTGTGAAGATTGGTTCTAGCTTTGGATTAGAACTCAACATCTAGCCTTGTGTCGTAAAATAGTGAAGTGGGCGACGTTGTGTAGATTGGTCCTAGCTAAGATTAGGTCTCGACATTTAGCTTAGTGTCGGAAAATAATGTAAGCGAAGTTGTAAGGTTTTATCCGCCAAGAAGGGAGCTTGTGGATATAGTGGAAATCTCGAGTAAGGTGTACTCGAGGAGTGGAGTAGGAACGAGGATAGAGCCTCGTTGCCGAACCACTATAAATCTTGGTGTCTTCCTACTAGGTTGTTTCTTTCCTTACGCATTGCTTACCTTACACTTACTACTTATTGTTAATGCATTAGAATTGAATCTAATTGATGAGATGGCATTTATACATGATCTCATCGTTCTTTTCGGGCTTTAAATGCATTAAAATGTCATAAAATACCATATATATGCTTGTGTTTGTTTACTTGTGTATTCTAGGTATGGATATCGTGAAAAAGACAAAAGATCACAAGATACAAGGAAAAACGGACACGAGAAACGAAGCCGTACAAAGAACCGGGCCCTAATCATGGAATTTTCATCAAAAACCCTTGAAGACTTGAAGACAAAACAAGATTGATCCTCAATGAATGAAGAAATGACACTTAAAACCCTTGTATATTAATAATTACAAGTTTGGTCCCTTAAGTTTGTCAAAATTGCAAAAAAGTCCTTCAACTTTGAAGAAATGGCAAGAATGGTCCCTCAACAATTTCAAAATGCCAATTATAGTCCCTCATGAAGTTTAAGAGACATTGAAGACCTTTGAAGATCAAGAATGTCCAAGTTCAGTCCTTGAATTATCCAAAAATGTCAAAAATAACCCTTTGATAACCTTTTTCCATGTTTTGTGCCAAAAGTGTCACTTGCTGAAACTTATTAACAAAGGAAAGGCGTATTTAGGGCTTAAAAACATGTAATGCCAAAAATATCAAAAGCCAAGGGCTGAAGTTGCCAACTGAAACTTTCAAAAAGAAAAAGGGCGCCTAACACCCACTATTCCCCCAAATTCGGATTAAAATTATTACTATTCACAGTTCTTACCACCCAGATTTCACCCTCACTTAACTTGGGTTAAAATCTAATTCCTTTTGCACACAAGTAATTCACACATACTAAAACCTATCCCACTCCTAAAATCCCCACTCCCACACGTGTGTTCCAAAACCCCAATTCCCTCTCAACCAATCAGCTTTCACCTTAGGCCCCAAGTAACATGACGTGTCCACAATGAACGTCCAAGATTATTTGCTTACTCTCAAAGCAAAAATGAACAGTGGAGATCAAAAAAGGGACAATTCACACCAAAACCGTTCAAGGGCATTATAGGGATTTTTCTATGATTAGGGTTTGTATTTTATGCTTCTAGTAGGTTCATTAGAGCACTATATAAGAGACCCCAACCTGTGGGTGTTCCTTGTTCCAGTTTTCCTCCCAAATATTGTAATTCCTTTTAAGTTGAAATAAAAGTTGGTTTTATTTGAAAAGCAAGTTAATTCCTTTTTTATTTTTGTTAAAGTTGGTGTTATTTGGTGGAGGGATTCTGAGTTCCATATGTTAGTTTGGTCAAGTAATTTTGAGATTCAAAGTTGTTTGAAAGATTTGGACATTTGGAAGATTTTTGGTGAAAATCTGTCCAAAGGGTTTTTGTGTTAAGAGTTCATGATTTTGGTGATATTAGGTTATAGAAAACGTGTTTCATAAATTGGAAAAGTTTTTAGAAAGGTTTGGGTAAGAAAGAAGTAAACAGAAAGTTATATGCTTGTTATTGTTATACTTGTTTTTTCTTTTTGTTGATTTGTCATAACAGGTTGTCAAGAGGTGTTGTTGATGCTTGTCAGCCCCAACCCGAGTTGGGAAGGAGGAGACTAGGCTGTCTCTAGGGTCTAGGATGTAAAGACCCTTAGGTAAAATTCTTTTACCAAATTGAAAATTTTCAGAAAATAGCTTAAGTGATTTTTGTTTGATTTAGTGTGCTATAGTGTGTTTAAGTGATGAATCTGTGCTCTTAAGTGTTGATTTACATGTTATGAAGCTTTGATACCAGTTTTGCTAAGTTTGTGAGTAATTTTGTTTAATAAAAACGATTTCAAGTTTTTAAACTGGTGTTTGGCAACAGGTTTAAGCAGGACATCTAGATTTGATTTAATAATTAAAAGGTGTTAGATTACTTGTTTAGGGTTGATTAAGGTTTTTAGTAAGTAGTTAATTAGTTTGGAACAAGATTTGAACAAGTTTGTTAGGTTTTTAAGGAAAGAGTAAGTTAAAAATCTGTGTATCACTTTTGTCACTTGTTTTTGTTGAAAAGTTGTGCCTGCTCTTGAATTCTGTGGAGATCTAGTGTAATACAGGATTATAGGATTGTTGTATGCTATTTGGAGTATATGTGTGCCAAATTTGTGGTTTCAAATCTCACTAGGGAGCAAGATATTAGCCATAAAGCCCTCAGACCTAGCTGATTTACCTCAGAGACTTGCATAGGTCTGTTTATGCTTTGGATTGCTTGATTTTGATTGCTAAGTGTTCTAATCTTGTGTGTTACTGACTTCTTGTGTTCCAAAGAACACAAGAGTGCCTACTGTCCACATTACCACCAAATAATCAACAGGCCAAGACCTCTTGGCTTGTATCATTCTTGGAAAAAGCAAAACTCAAGTGCAAAATCTGCTAAGTTATCCTGTCACGTTTTCTGGATCAATCATTGGCTTAATCTTGTGCAAATCTGTGTCAAAAAGTTAAATTGAAGTTGGTTTCTATGCAATTGAGTGTTAACAGATTGGTGTTGAAAAGTTTAAAAAAGCAAAAAAATAAAAAAGGAATAAAAAGGGGTTGCCAGATTCGAACCCCCGTCTACACTCCCACACACCAACACCTTAACCATTGCGCCCTTGGGTCTTTTACTGACCAAGGGTGCAGGGTTATTCCTTTTAACCTGTTTTCTTTTTGTCTTATTTAAACAAAGCCGTAGACTAATAAGCTCTTTTGAGCTTATTCTTTAAGCTTATTTGGTTTGGCTTATTTTTCCTTAGATCTTTATAGTGTTTAAGATTTTTTAAAATTGGTTTTATATTTTTCCCATTAGTAGTTTATTTATTAGAATTTATTTAATAGACGTTTTTTAATAAATCATTAAAAAATACCAAAAATAGTTCTTATTTTTAGGAAAAATAATTTTTAGGTTTTAAAATATATTTTTGAGGTTTACATCTAATTTTGGTTTCAAAAACATTTATTTTTAATTTTATAATATTTTAAGGTTTTTTATAAACTTTAAAGATTTTTATAAAATTATTAAAAAAGGTTTAGAAGCTCTAATTTGTGTTTTTCTCTTAATTATATTATTTAGGATTTTTAGAAATTTTTTATTTCAAATTTTAGAAACTTTTATTTTTTTAGTAATATTTTAATATTATTTTATTATTTAATTTTCAAAATTTTATTTTTCTTTCTTTTTCATTTTTCTTATATTCTATAGCATTAATTAGGACTATTTCCATTTTTAGAATATTTTTATAACTTTTAGATTTATTTTTTTAATTATTTTAAGTTTAATTAGGTTTTAATCATTTTTAATCATTTTTAGAGTTTTAAAAATAGTTTTAATAGGTTTTAATTTTTAGAAAAATACTTTTTAGTCTTCTAATAATATAAGTTAAGTGATAATTCAATAAAATCATATTTTAAACTTTTGAATTAGTTAAATTTAATTTTAGGGCTTTAATTAGCATTTAAAATTAATTATTTAATTAATAGAAGGTTTTAAAATATCTTTGTTGGATTTTTATCTTAGTCTATATTATTTGAGACTTGTTTTTAGCCTTTTTGATATTTTGTTTTTTGGTTTTAATAATTTTTAATTTTTGTGGTTTTTCTACGGCTTTACGTTTTCATCGTAGTTTAATTTTAACGTATCCGTCTTTCATCTTCTCATCCCCATTCTTCTCAATATTAATCTCAAACAACTACAAATTAGAACACACACATATACCTCCTTGGGAAACGAACTTTCTTCTCTCATTTTATTTGATTTTTGGCGCCGCTGCCGGGGAGGTGTGTCGTGTCTTAATTTGGAAAATTTTGTTTTTGATATTATCCATAAATAGTATTTGTGTTAAGTGGAACTCCCTTAACACGTATTACCGGTTTTCTTGGTTTTTCTTTGTGAATATTATTAATATATTGTATTAAGTATCACAATAAAAATACAATATCTCCAAAAGTGTGAAAACACAACCTTAATTGGGATTTGATCTCCTAATTATTGTATTCGAATCTCAAACAAAAAGAAAAGGCAAAAATAGATAAATACTTTCGTGAAGCTCGATTTTGAAAAATACGAACTATAAGGTGGGTATAAGGCGGGTATTATAAAATATACCCTAAGGAAAAAGGCTCTTAAGTGCTTCGCGCCGCCTCGTTTCCCCGCTTGCTTGTGAGTATTTTGACATTGAAGGCTAATCGAGGGTTTTGCCGCCCAAAGTATTAATACGTATACTATATTTTGCTTGGTTTTCTTTGTGATTAAACCCTCGTGAACAATTTGGTTTTCACCAAAGTTCTAAAGTCATTCGAAGGCGTTCACTCCACGTGATCGTTTTCATTCCTTTGAGGCTTCTTTAATCAAGAGTTTGATTCGAGGAGAGATTTTGTAGATTGTTGTCTACGAAGATACACCAAAATCCAAAAAAATTAAATATCATCAAAAACACAAAAAAATTGAAAATCCACAAAACAACCAAAAAGAATCTTCTTTGCTCACCTCCCATTCTTCGTGAAGTTTATGATCACTCGTAATCAAGCAAAACGAGCTCGTAAACGTCTTCAAAAGCAAGCAAATCAAGGATCGTTGATTGTTGAAGAACCTCCAATTGTTGAACCTATTATAGAACAAGAAGTCGTCATGGCTAATCGTACTATGATGGAGTTGCTACAAGCACCCACCGAGGGTTTTGGAGAGGCAATTGTTATTCCCGCCATCCTTGCGGAGAATTTCGAGATTAAGACGGGTTTAATGTCGATGCTACAAGCAAACAAATTTCGAGGTCACGAGAAAGACAACCCGCATTACCACATTAGGAATTTCAACCGTCTCACCGCCACTAGCAAATTCAAAGATGTTCCGCATGACGCCATTAAGATGATGTTGTTTCCATATTCGTTGGATGGACCCGCAAAAATTTGGCTCGAGAAAGAACCGCCAAATTCGATTTTGACATGGGCCGATCTCGTTTCTAAGTTTGTGAACAAATTTTTTCCACCATCGAAAACAACACACTTAAAAAATGAGATTTCACGATTTGTGCAACGTAACAATGAAAGCTTTTCAATGGCATGGGAACGATTTAAAGAGATGTTACATGAATGTCCTCACCATGATTTTTCGGAATTGCATCAAATAGATACTTTTTATAATGGGCTTAATGATCATGAACGAGATTATTTGAATGCCGCCGCGGGTGGTAATTTTTTGTGCAAGACGACAAATGAGGCTTTACAAATCATTGAAAATCGATCTAAGGTTTATAGCCCTCGTAACACACCGAGTGTTGCCAATATGGGTTCGTCATCGTCATCACAATCATCTCGTAGCATTAACGCCTTACATGATGAAGCTAATGAGGAAAATCGGTTTTTTGATAGATTTGCTAATCTAATGTCCCATTGGAAGGCTCAAGAAGCTTCCAATTCCGCTTCGGTTAAAGTGGTTGCTAAGAGTTGTTTATCGTGTGGAGGAGCTCATGATTTATCCGAGTGCATTACCGCGGATGGTAACACTTCGAGTGCTTATGTAGCAACGGGAACTTACAACCAAAACGGCCAAGGTTCCCGCCAAAATCAAGCTCCACCAAACCAAAATGCTAACAATTATCGAAACAACAACCAAGGTAATTACCAAGGCAACACACGCAATTACAACAAAGGGAATTATCAAAGTGGGAATGGACAAATCTCTAATCAAAACCAAAACCGTGATTTTCAAAACACTACACAAGGTTTTCAAAATGCTCACACGAAAAATTTGCAAGGAGAATTTTTAGATTATGCAAAAGCAAATGATGCTAAATTTGATAATATGCAACGTGAGATGATTAGCTTAAGATCCGAGTTGAAAAACGAGCTTAAAAATGAACTTGCTAATGAACTTAAAACTCATGCAAACAAAATGGAAGGAAATGTCCAACGTCTTCAACAAAACCAACAAAAGATGGAATTAGGACAACATGAGATTAAGCAAGAGTTATTGAAATCGGATGCTAGGCAATCAAAATTTGAGGACCGAATGGCTAAGATGTTTGAAGCAATCATGTGTAAGCCCTCTTCTTCGGGTGGTCTTCCTAGTGATACCATTAACAACCCGAGGGGAGAATTGAAGGTTGTTACTACACGAAGTGGTAAAACTTTTAAAGAACCAATCTCTCGTCCAAGTACTTCTACGGAGAAGGAAATCGAGAAAGAACCCGAGGTGATGATCGAAAAGGAGCACATTACAATCCCACGAAGTACCGCTCAAACCACACCTACGGTTACACCAATACCAATTGTGGAGCCCGAGATTCCAAGGCCGTTGCCTAATGACCAACCCACACCACCTTTACCTTACCCTTCGAGACGTAACAAAGAGAAAGCACAAGAACGGAACAATTATCAATTTGAGCTATTTATGAAAATGTTTCGTGATTTGCACTTTAACATAAGTTTTGCCGATGCTTTAATCATGATGCCTCGATTCGCCGCAAACTTCAAAAGTATGCTTAACAACAAAGAGAAGTTACAACAATCGTCTAGTTGTTCATCGGTTTTTCTAAGCCGCATACCACAAAAAGTCGGTGATCCCGGTAAATTTTTGATTCCGTGTGCTATACAAGATATGGAGGAATGCTACGCCTTGGCCGATCTTGGCGCTAGTATTAATTTGATGCCTCTCGAGATTTTCAAATCGCTTTCGCTTCCGGCTCTTACTCCTTCGAACATGTCCATCGAGATGGCCGATCATTCTACGATCATGGCATGTGGAGTAGCCGAGGACGTTTTTGTTAAAGTCGGAAAGTTTTACTATCCCGTTGACTTTATCGTTGTAGATATTCCCATCGATCGAAAAGTTCCTCTCATTTTGGGTCGTTCATTTTTGGATACATCACGAGCACTTATCGATGTTCATGCTCGAAAAATCACCCTTCGTTTCAATGAAGAAGAACTTGTCATCAATGCAACACAAAACTCCAATCTTTCTCATGTATATTCTATTGCAACTTTAAACCATGGTGACTCGACCAATGTCGTTTGCAAAGAATTTTCACCAAGAGTTTTAGGGAATGTCTCCAAAAACAATTTACCATTTCCTCCGCCGGTGGAGGTTATGAGTGCTAAGCCTACAAAGAAGAAACCATCAATACTTGAATCGAAAAATCCTTCGCCTCACCTCGAACATTCATTCTTGAAAAGTATTGATAAGTTACCGGTTTCTACGGAAGATCTTTCGGATGATGAATATGTTGGCCCCGATGGGGAGGTTTTCTTCGTCGATAAACGTTTTGAGAACTTGCCACCACCAAAACCTAAACGGTTTCAAAATGTGAGAATTTTTAGTGTGACTAACATCGTCTTAGAAACACCGAATATTTTCGACATAATTAAAAAGGGTTTTCATAAGGAGAGTTTAAAAGATAACAAAGAAAAAGATCTTAAATGTGATTTAATTGATTTTTCTACAAATCTAACTCCGTCATCACCGCGTGTTTTGAGTACTACAAACTCGTCTACTCCTTTTGACGATGTTTTGTGTGATTCTAGTATGGGGGAAGCCCCTTATGTTCCCTCATCCTTGTCCACCGAGGACGAGATATTCGATCCCGGAATTTCATGTAAAGGGAAATCTCGGTCTTCCACCGATGCAATAAATGGAAACTTTATCTATTTGCTTGGTGCGAGTCTACCTCGAGTAGCTCAAAAGTTTGTCTTACCAATTGTCTCACCCTTCTACTTCTCATCTATTTTCTTTAAACTCTTTGAGTTTATGGCACATGTTGAAGTGACGTTGAATTGTTTTTTCCATGAAAACGAGAACGCCATCTTCGACCCCGGTATTTTGCATCATCTAAGGACTTAGTCCTTTTTACCGGTTGCTTTTTGGGCCTTGTTTATCATGTAAGCCCCATCAAAAAATTGACCACACCATGATTTTCCCTAAATGTTCACATTTTAAGGGGATCGAGTCGAGCTCATGACTCGGTAATCAAAAACGAGGTGCCTCGTGGGGGAGATCCCATGCTTATCTTTATGCTTTATGTTCACTAATAAGGGGACTTGTACCCTTCCAACTCGTTGTCTCGTGGTTGTTTGTGATTGTGTTATCTAGATCATCATCATCGTCTACGATTGAAGACTCTCGTGTTCGTTTACGTGAGCCTCCATCGTTCGTTTGAAGAAGTTTTTCACGAATCCATGACATATCCTTTATTGTTCTAACAATTATCTTTTAGCATAATTAATAAACGGCTTTAGATATATTGTTGATCACCCTTTCCATGCTAGATCCTAAGCATTCAACTCTTCGTCTCTAGTATGGGGGTGCTCCACCTTTAGACTCGAAACATTGAGGACAATGTTTACTTTTAGTATGGGGGGGTGAATAGGTACTTGCTTTGCTACGCCCTCACGTTTTCCAACTTTCAATGTTTTGTTTTGCTAATAAGGCTAAAAATGGCCAAATTTTAAAATTTTTCTTAGTTTTCATAAGTGTTTTTAAGACACGAATGTATATTTTCCGATGGGTAGAATAAGAGTTAATTTTTGACTTGATGGGCATTTGGAGCCCTTTACATTCCTTAACCCGCTCAATTCAAGTTTTGCTAGACTTTTATATAGGGAGCTTTAAAACGCGAAAGTCTTAATTCATTCGGGTTAAGAACAAGAACTTTTCGCAAGTTCCTATAATTGATTCTAGAAAGTCACTTATCAAGGGAACTTTAAAACGCATTCTCTAAACTTGAAAAAGTCCAAGAAAGTGCAAGATCCTATAGGTGACTTGAAAACCCAAAACTTTGATTTGATATAGTCTTAATGAAAGCTAATCCAAATTTGGCTTAATTTTGACTTGCATGGCTAAGTATTCACGAGTCTCCTTAATTAGAGGTCTTTATATAGTGAAGAACGAGAAATGATAGAGTTAGACAAGTGATCATGCTAAACGTAGAACATGAAAGTGTTCTTTCAAAAACTCATATGTTTTTAATTGTGGCTTTTTCTTCCCATAAGATCAATGCATTAGGAATAAATCATAATTGCAATAAGTAAGGTCGTACGATTTGAAAGGTTACTTAGCCTCTAGCGCAAGATCGTTTAAAAGTTGCTCGGGGTTGAATAGAGTTCATAGCCAAGGCATAACTTATTGACGCGGGACGCGAAGATTGGCGATCATCCAAAAAGGCCCTAACAAGGCATGAGGAGCTCTATTTTTGCTAAAGATCCAAAGATGATGTGAAGTATCATTGTTCCAAAATCAATATGAAGGATCGAGACACACGACGAGAAGCAATTACTCCCCTAAGAATGGAGAAAGTCTATCCAAAAAGACCCTAACAAGGTATGAGGATGAATATATCCAAGTCCGAAAAGGAGGCGGATCGTTGTATATCAAAATCCAAAGTAAAGATTGAAGAAAAATGATGAAGTCGTGGTCCTATATGAAGAATCTCTCAAAAACGTCAAGTGAAGAAATTCCAAATATATGAAGAGAAGACCATAATTTCGAGAACGTCTTCCCAAGATTTGAAGTATGAAGTACATGCCAAATATCGGTCCGAGAAAGGTCTCAAATCGTGAAACGAGTTATGCCAAGATATGAACTTAAGGAGATACACGAGAAGCCGTTTTAAAAGATTTTGTCCTTCGGCTAACTATTGATCAAATCGTGCTACTTTGCTTTCGGACTAATAACTACTCAAATAAGTCAATATGAATCACTTGTGATCCATGACAAATAGATAAAAAATGATAGTAACCCATTTCCTTTTATAATAACTAGGATTGCGGGGAGAAAAAGTATTACACAATTTGGACGTATGAGTAGTGTTAGCATTGTGACTTGTACCAACAATGATCTTGTTTTTGCACTTAGCATGGAATGTATGACAATCAAGGATGACGAAATTTACTCTAAGGGACATTAACTTGTTTCAATTCATTGACCCTAAAAGTCACATTTTGGTGATGAAAATCATACATTATGTCTTTACACATCATCGTAGTATGTTGCAAGTCTTCTTTTACTCTTCAATAAAGGTTAATAAAATTGAACTTTGGTGATGCTTAGATATTTTATTCTAGCATTGCGTGAGGACACGGCAATGGCTTAGTATGGGGGAGTGATGAGATGGCATTTATACATGATCTCATCGTTCTTTTCGGGCTTTAAATGCATTAAAATGTCATAAAATACCATATATATGCTTGTGTTTGTTTACTTGTGTATTCTAGGTATGGATATCGTGAAAAAGACAAAAGATCACAAGATACAAGGAAAAACGGACACGAGAAACGAAGCCGTACAAAGAACCGGGCCCTAATCATGGAATTTTCATCAAAAACCCTTGAAGACTTGAAGACAAAACAAGATTGATCCTCAATGAATGAAGAAATGACACTTAAAACCCTTGTATATTAATAATTACAAGTTTGGTCCCTTAAGTTTGTCAAAATTGCAAAAAAGTCCTTCAACTTTGAAGAAATGGCAAGAATGGTCCCTCAACAATTTCAAAATGCCAATTATAGTCCCTCATGAAGTTTAAGAGACATTGAAGACCTTTGAAGATCAAGAATGTCCAAGTTCAGTCCTTGAATTATCCAAAAATGTCAAAAATAACCCTTTGATAACCTTTTTCCATGTTTTGTGCCAAAAGTGTCACTTGCTGAAACTTATTAACAAAGGAAAGGCGTATTTAGGGCTTAAAAACATGTAATGCCAAAAATATCAAAAGCCAAGGGCTGAAGTTGCCAACTGAAACTTTCAAAAAGAAAAAGGGCGCCTAACACCCACTATTCCCCCAAATTCGGATTAAAATTATTACTATTCACAGTTCTTACCACCCAGATTTCACCCTCACTTAACTTGGGTTAAAATCTAATTCCTTTTGCACACAAGTAATTCACACATACTAAAACCTATCCCACTCCTAAAATCCCCACTCCCACACGTGTGTTCCAAAACCCCAATTCCCTCTCAACCAATCAGCTTTCACCTTAGGCCCCAAGTAACATGACGTGTCCACAATGAACGTCCAAGATTATTTGCTTACTCTCAAAGCAAAAATGAACAGTGGAGATCAAAAAAAGGACAATTCACACCAAAACCGTTCAAGGGCATTATAGGGATTTTTCTATGATTAGGGTTTGTATTTTATGCTTCTAGTAGGTTCATTAGAGCACTATATAAGAGACCCCAACCTATGGGTGTTCCTTGTTCCAGTTTTCCTCCCAAATATTGTAATTCCTTTTAAGTTGAAATAAAAGTTGGTTTTATTTGAAAAGCAAGTTAATTCCTTTTTTATATTTGTTAAAGTTGGTGTTATTTGGTGGAGGGATTCTGAGTTCCATATGTTAGTTTGGTCAAGTAATTTTGAGATTCAAAGTTGTTTGAAAGATTTGGACATTTGGAAGATTTTTGGTGAAAATATGTCCAAAGGGTTTTTGTGTTAAGAGTTCATGATTTTGGTGATATTAGGTTATAGAAAACGTGTTTCATAAATTGGAAAAGTTTTTAGAAAGGTTTGGGTAAGAAAGAAGTAAACAGAAAGTTATATGCTTGTTATTGTTATACTTGTTTTTTCTTTTTGTTGATTTGTCATAACAGGTTGTCAAGAGGTGTTGTTGATGCTTGTCAGCCCCAACCCGAGTTGGGAAGGAGGAGACTAGGCTGTCTCTAGGGTCTAGGATGTAAAGACCCTTAGGTAAAATTCTTTTACCAAATTGAAAATTTTCAGAAAATAGCTTAAGTGATTTTTGTTTGATTTAGTGTGCTATAGTGTGTTTAAGTGATGAATCTGTGCTCTTAAGTGTTGATTTACATGTTATGAAGCTTTGATACCAGTTTTGCTAAGTTTGTGAGTAATTTTGTTTAATAAAAACGATTTCAAGTTTTTAAACTGGTGTTTGGCAACAGGTTTAAGCAGGACATCTAGATTTGATTTAATAATTAAAAGGTGTTAGATTACTTGTTTAGGGTTGATTAAGGTTTTTAGTAAGTAGTTAATTAGTTTGGAACAAGATTTGAACAAGTTTGTTAGGTTTTTAAGGAAAGAGTAAGTTAAAAATCTGTGTATCACTTTTGTCACTTGTTTTTGTTGAAAAGTTGTGCCTGCTCTTGAATTCTGTGGAGATCTAGTGTAATACAGGATTATAGGATTGTTGTATGCTATTTGGAGTATATGTGTGCCAAATTTGTGGTTTCAAATCTCACTAGGGAGCAAGATATTAGCCATAAAGCCCTCAGACCTAGCTGATTTACCTCAGAGACTTGCATAGGTCTGTTTATGCTTTGGATTGCTT
This sequence comes from Glebionis coronaria, assembly GCA_025667525.1. Lineage (NCBI taxonomy): Eukaryota > Viridiplantae > Streptophyta > Magnoliopsida > Asterales > Asteraceae > Glebionis > Glebionis coronaria. The sequence goes on from CM046876.1 coordinate 75,368,174, forward strand.
GATTTTGATTGCTAAGTGTTCTAATCTTGTGTGTTACTGACTTCTTGTGTTCCAAAGAACACAAGAGTGCCTACTGTCCACATTACCACCAAATAATCAACAGGCCAAGACCTCTTGGCTTGTATCATTCTTGGAAAAAGCAAAACTCAAGTGCAAAATCTGCTAAGTTATCCTGTCACGTTTTCTGGATCAATCATTGGCTTAATCTTGTGCAAATCAGTGTCAAAAAGTTAAATTGAAGTTGGTTTCTATGCAATTGAGTGTTAACAGATTGGTGTTGAAAAGTTTAAAAAAGCAAAAAAATAAAAAAGGAATAAAAAGGGGTTGCCAGATTCGAACCCCCGTCTACACTCCCACACACCAACACCTTAACCATTGCGCCCTTGGGTCTTTTACTGACCAAGGGTGCAGGGTTATTCCTTTTAACCTGTTTTCTTTTTGTCTTATTTAAACAAAGCCGTAGACTAATAAGCTCTTTTGAGCTTATTCTTTAAGCTTATTTGGTTTGGCTTATTTTTCCTTAGATCTTTATAGTGTTTAAGATTTTTTAAAATTGGTTTTATATTTTTCCCATTAGTAGTTTATTTATTAGAATTTATTTAATAGACGTTTTTTAATAAATCATTAAAAAATACCAAAAATAGTTCTTATTTTTAGGAAAAATAATTTTTAGGTTTTAAAATATATTTTTGAGGTTTACATCTAATTTTGGTTTCAAAAACATTTATTTTTAATTTTATAATATTTTAAGGTTTTTTATAAACTTTAAAGATTTTTATAAAATTATTAAAAAAGGTTTAGAAGCTCTAATTTGTGTTTTTCTCTTAATTATATTATTTAGGATTTTTAGAAATTTTTTATTTCAAATTTTAGAAACTTTTATTTTTTTAGTAATATTTTAATATTATTTTATTATTTAATTTTCAAAATTTTATTTTTCTTTCTTTTTCATTTTTCTTATATTCTATAGCATTAATTAGGACTATTTCCATTTTTAGAATATTTTTATAACTTTTAGATTTATTTTTATAATTATTTTAAGTTTAATTAGGTTTTAATCATTTTTAATCATTTTTAGAGTTTTAAAAATAGTTTTAATAGGTTTTAATTTTTAGAAAAATACTTTTTAGTCTTCTAATAATAAAAGTTAAGTGATAATTCAATAAAATCATATTTTAAACTTTTGAATTAGTTAAATTTAATTTTAGGGCTTTAATTAGCATTTAAAATTAATTATTTAATTAATAGAAGGTTTTAAAATATCTTTGTTGGATTTTTATCTTAGTCTATATTATTTGAGACTTGTTTTTAGCCTTTTTGATATTTTGTTTTTTGGTTTTAATAATTTTTAATTTTTGTGGTTTTTCTACGGCTTTACGTTTTCATCGTAGTTTAATTTTAACGTATCCGTCTTTCATCTTCTCATCCCCATTCTTCTCAATATTAATCTCAAACAACTACAAATTAGAACACACACATATACCTCCTTGGGAAACGAATATTTCTTCTCTTTTAAGTGATTGGGTCATTAACACTTGATTTTTCTTAAAGTCATTTGTTCGATACTTACCGCTATTTACGCTCTTTTCCTAAAGGGTAGTAAAACACTACAATCACTAATCATTATGCAACTAGGTTTCTAGTAAAATATGGTTTTGACACTCACCTAATTGAAAGGAATTTTAATGAGGAGATAAACCGAAGAGAAACTATTTAACCTCCCCCCCCCCCCCCTTCTAGTTTCTACAAAATGTATTAGAGCGATGGTGACACAAGATCTTTGAAGTATATTGTACTTTAAAACTTGGATCGATCCATTGTCTCCTCAAATTAGAAGGTTAAGTTGTACTAGAGTTTTTATTTGGTCAAAACTATCTTTTATTGAAAATAGGCCTTTTAATTGGTAATATTGCATCTCATTTAAATTAGTAGTTTTATGCATTTTAGATTTATTCTTGAAATGTATCTACTAGTTTTCATCTTGTTATGTGTAGGTACTCATGAAGATCAATCATTCAATTGATTGTGGAGTGAGTTACTTACACTTGTAGAAGATTCATCTTCTTTGATTTTCAACATCACTGAATGATGATATCAAGATGGATGAGAGTGATACTAGTCCTTGAAGACTTGGTAGTCACTTTAGTCATGGTTGGGCTTTGCATTGGTTCCTTGAAATCTTGGAATGCAATTTGTGGCCAAGGTACGTTTTCGTTCTTCCACACGCCCTATTGATCATTGATAGGTGTGAAAACACCCATCCTTTTTACCACTTAATTACAATAAAAACCGAGCAAAAACGTGTATTTTATGTCATTTATGTCGGAATTACGCGTGGTTTGTGTTTTTGTTGTGATTTAGGACGAAAAGGTAAAAAGTGGAGAAAACACGGCATTCACGGGCTTTTATCGAGGAAAAAGACGAAAGATGAAGTCGAAAGATCAAGAGTGGAAAAAGAACGGAAGTCCAAGACCAATTCTGAAGATTTATCGAAGAAAAAGTCAAAAGACGGAAGTTTACTTAAAATCCGAAGAACTCAAGTCTAATTTATTGAAGATTACAAGACGAGTTTGAAGAAATCCCAAGACAAAGTCCAAGTATTAAGAGATTAACAAAAGATTAAGAAGATTAAGGACTTAAGTGTGCAATTAAGAGAAAGAAGAAAGAGGGAGGAAGCTTCCTAAGCTCCTCCCTAATTCCCCTATATATAGTGTTCACCTTCATTTTTGTTGAGTTGTTGGAGGCCTGACAAGCCTCTCTTCCCCATTTTCATTTTTCTTGTTCCTTAATTTTATGCACTTTAATTCTCATGTAACGCACCTTTAATTCTCTTTTAATTCCAAGTAAGTTTACCTTTAATTGTTGTTAATCTTTATCTTATTGCTAATCTCCTTCTACCTTTCTTGTTTGATTTGTTCTTTATCTTCATTGTTCATGTTCTTGAGTTCTTATGATTTTGATCAAGTGGGTTTTGATTAATTTGGTTATGTTTGTTGATTTAGATTGTTTGTTAATGATTATTGAATGATTTGTTATTAATTTGGTTAAATCTTTTGTTTGTTTTCGATTAATTTGTAGATAGATTCTTTGTTACTGTATCTCCCTGTTCTTTGGGGTTTGTTTGTTTCTGTTACTGTATTCCCAGGAAAGTTCCGGACGAAGGAAAAGTTCCGAACGAGCCACAACTTCCATACCAAGAAGACTTCATTCGGAAGTCTAGAAGTTCCGAATCAAGGGAGCTTCATTCGGAAGTTTTGAGGTTCTTCATTCGGAAGTCTTGAAGTTCCGGATCAAGGGTTCTTCATTCGGAAGTTTTGAAGTTCCGGATCAAGGGTTCTTCATTCGGAAGTCTAGAAGTTCCGGATCAATTGTGTTCATTCGGAAGTCTAGAAGTTCCGATTCAAGGGAGCTTCATTCGGAAGTTTTGAGGTTCTTCATTCGGAAGTCTAGAAGTTCCGAATCAAGGGAGCTTCATTCGGAAGTTTTGAACTTCTGAATCAAGGTTTCTGTCAGGTTCTTTTTAGTCTTTCTTTTTAAATTACTGTCTTTTATTCTCAAGCTTTATTTTTTCCACCTTTTTCCTTACTTGCACTTTATTTTAATTAGTCTTAGATTTATTTTCAAGTCATTTACTTTAAAGTTTCGCACTTTTATTTTAAAACAACCAAAATATTCTTTTTCACCAAAAACAATAGAGTCATACTTTAAGCCGGAAATCAATTCGAAGAGATACCGAGAACAATAATTGAACCTAGTAAAATCTCTACATTAAAATGGCGCCGCTGTCGGCTCTTTTCGTGAAGATTAACGGTTTTTTGTGAGAGACGCGTTGGATTTTGGGATCCGTTCACTCGTGAACGTTATTTTTCGTATTCAAAAATTTTCAAAAATCCCAAAAACATTTGAAAAATCATAAAAAGCATTTCTTTTTCAAAGTTTTGCACCAAAAATATTCTTCTTGCTTATCTATCTTTCTTTATGGATTCTTATGTCCATTGCGTCCGGTGTGAGAAACAATTATCTGGGAACAACTCTTGTCAATGGTGTACATGTGAGCGGTGTGGAAACGATCTCGACAATACACAATTCCTATTCGGATTTTGTCCTTTGTGCAACTCGACTAATTCGTCATTTTTGAACCCACCTCCTCCTGTTCCCCCATGCATCTATTGTGGAAGCGATTCTCATTGGCATGTTTCGTGCCCGGTTCGATACCCGTATGGTCACGGGCAAGAACCGGGGTACAATTATGACAATGGTAATAGCTATCCACAAGAAGCACCCAGTTTCTCTCCACACCCATGGTGCTATATTTGTGGGGGCCCTCACGATGCTTCTTTTTGTGATCCGTCGCAAGTCTTTGAGAAAGTACCGTGCTATCATCCTAGTGTCTATAACTTTGCGCCCCCACATCACACCCTCAATCATCAATCCTCTCAGCAAATTAGTCTTGATCAACAATTCATTTCTTTGAATGACATTCTAGAAAGTATGGCTCAACTTCGAGCTGACTTGCATCAGGAAAGGCAACCGTTGCTTGATGTGGACGAAACCTTGAAAACCACTGACACCTTTTTGAGCCAATTTAGTCGTTTTCCATTCTTTTCTACACCAAAATGTTTACTTACAGCATGGGATAGAATTGGTGAAATAGAACATACTCGGGGCGATGAACAACAAAAGTTGTTGCATGAGCTTCTTAAAGATGTGGAGGTTATCAAGGAAGAGTTAGCCGACTACGTCACTCCTAACTGGACTTGTCCCATCTATTATGATGATGATGACGACGATGATGTCTACACTTTCAACCAATCTTCTGAAGTTGCTGCTCCTACTCTCGATGTTCCTACTACATCTAAGGATCTAGATTCGTTGAATGAGCTTAGTGATGTTGGTCTCGACAATTTATTAGATGATGAGGTTTGTGACTTACCTGCTATGGAGCCTGAGGACGACATTGCTCTTACGGAAGAGGTCGATCCTAGTGATGACGATTCTTCTCTCTGCTATGAGAATTTCACTTTTGAAATTTCTCAATCTCCACCGGGAGATGCGGATGATGACGATTTATTCTCTCCGGCTTACGAGAAGTTCACCGATGAACTTGATCTTGTGGATGAGGTGGAAGACGTGCTTCTTCGCGATAGATTACGGAAAGTTCATCTTCTCATTGCTCAAATCGAAGAGTTGACTTCTCCTTCTCTTTCTAAGTCTTTACCTCCATCTATTCCTCCCGTTGAAGATAATGACCCATTGCTGGAAGAAATCGATATTCACTCCATGCCTCCAGGTATTGATGATGATGACATGGAGGGGGACATTATTTTTGATAATTTGCTGCAAGAAGATATTGTCCCAAGTCCCCCTCCCGAGCACCTTTCATCCTCCTCTTTAGCCACTATCACGGAGGATGAGTGCTTTGACCCGGGAGGTGACATTGATTATGTTATGATTGATAACAATACGGCTTTGCCGCTTGCTCAGCATCTATTGTCTTTGGGGGAGGACGATGTGCTTACTTTACCCACCCCACCTCCCGTGGACCTCAATTTCACATACTTCTCGTATGTTGAAAGGACCTTTCTCCCATTCAAGACTTATCCCCCCGCCTCTCCTTTATTGATGTCAACCGGGAACGAGGACAAGGTCTTTGATCCCGGTATCACATTCGAGGCTTCCCCATGGACTATTTAATTCGGGGACGAGTCAGGCTCGTGACTCGGTTAATATAAACAAGCGCTTTTTGGGAGGCAACCCAATTATCTATCTATTTTCACCATAAGTGTAGGGGGAGCCCCGTGGTGTTTCTTGCCTTCTTTCTTATCATGTGCAGGGATTAGAGCTTCAAAGACACACTCTTGCTGACTTTTGATGAACTGTGACTCCGTGTTCCCTTCTTCCCGATTCTATCCTAAACTCTTTTCGATTTACTATTTTATATTTTTCAATATTAAAATAGAAATCTCTTTAGTGGTCTTTTCCTTAGCAAGATTTAAACAACGTGCACAATGTCCTAAGTGTAGGGGAGTTTACTCCCACATGCTTAAACATTGAGGACAATGTTTATGTTAAGTGTAGGGGGGACTTCTATCGATGTTAAGTGGCCTTTTCCTTGTATTTGTCCTCATTTTAACCGGAAAATCAATTTTTCGACAGTTTCCAAAATTTTTGATCTATTTTGGCCTATTAGTTTTTCCCTTTGTATAGTTATTTTCTTTCCTTATCTAGAATAAATTTTAATAAAGTGGTTTTAATTTTCAAACGTTATGAATCTTTTGACTCAACCCGAGTTTACTTGTCTAAGTTACTCTAGCTAGTATCCTTAACGTGTTTAAGTCAAGTTTTGCTAGGCTTTTATATAGGGAGCTATAAATCGCGAAGGTCTCAACTCTCACGGGTTAAGAACAAGAACTATTCGCAAGTTCCTATAATTGATCCTAGAGAGTTGTTTATCAAGGGAACTTTAAAATGCGATTTCTAAACTTGAAAAAGTCTAAGAATTTGCAAGATCCTATAGGCGACTCGAAAACCCAAAACTTTGATTTAATAGGCTAAGTATCCACGAGTCTCATTACTTGAGATTTTAAACTATGGAGAACGAGAGATGATAGAGCCAATTATAAGTTTGGTATTCTTTCGTGAATTTATGTGAGTTAATTATGAGCCTATTCTCCCATCGCTTGCTAATAATTTATCTGTTAATAAATAAGGTTGTACGATTTGAAAAGTTACTTAGCTTCTAGCCCAAGATCGTTTAAAAGTTGCTCGGTATGGATTAAAGTTCATAGCCAAGGCATAACTTATTGAAGCGGGATGCGAAGATTGGCGAGTCCGAAAAGGCCCTAACAAGGCATGAGGGCTATATTTTGTTGCTAAAGATCCAAAGTGATGTGAAGAATCATTTATCGAAAATCAATATGAAGGATCGATACACACGACGAAAAGCAAAAACTCCCAAAAGTCATGGAGAAGTGTATCCGAAAAGATCCTAACAAGGTATGAGGATAAATAGATCCAAGTCATAAAAGGAGGCGGATCGTTGTATATCAAAGTCCAAAATAAAGATTGGAGAAAAATGAAGAATTCGTGGTCCTAGTATGAATCTCTAAAAACTTCAAGTGAAGAAATTTCATTATGAGGAGAAGACCATAATTTCATGAACGTCTCTCAAGGTTTGAAGTATGAAGTCGCTGCCAAAAATCGGTCCGAGAAAGGTCTCAAATCGCGAAACGAGTTATGCCAAGATATGAACTTTATGAGGTCCCGAGAAGCAGTTTTAAAAGATTTTGTCCTTTAGCTAACTATTGATTAAATCGTTCACTTTATTTTCAGACTAAATAACTATCGAAATAAGTCAAACAATGCATCCTCGTGATCATTCAAGACAAATAATAAAATATAAAAGATACCCCTAGGAATAAGGGAGTCTAAGTGAATAATTGGCCCACATGAGTTCGTGTTAGTCTACTAACTTATAATAACAATGATCTCGTTTTTAAGCTTGGTTTAGAGAAAGTGAAAACTTGAGGATGATGATTATTCATAACATTTCCAAAACCCAAGGCATGCTTTTGATTTCTTTACTTTGAATATTCATAGTTTTTTATTTCTTTAATAAAGGCCACTATGGATTGATTATGATGAAAAGTGTAAACGTGCTTTGTAACTAATGCATTGCATGAGGGCATTGCAATGGTCAAGTGTAGGGGATTTGATAGGTGTGAAAATACCCATCCTTTTTACCACTTAATTACAATAAAAACCGAGCAAAAACGTGTATTTTATGTCATTTATGTCGGAATTACGCGTGGTTTGTGTTTTTGTTGTGATTTAGGACAAAAAGGTAAAAAGTGGAGAAAACACGGCATTCACGGGCTTTTATCGAGGAAAAAGACGAAAGATGAAGTCGAAAGATCAAGAGTGGAAAAAGAACGGAAGTCCAAGACCAATTCTGAAGATTTATCGAAGAAAAAGTCAAAAGACTGAAGTTTACTTAAAATCCGAAGAACTCAAGTCTAATTTATTGAAGATTACAAGACGAGTTTGAAGAAATCCCAAGACAAAGTCCAAGTATTAAGAGATTAACAAAAGATTAAGAAGATCAAGGACTTAAGTGTGCAATTAAGAGAAAGAAGAAAGAGGGAGGAAGCTTCCTAAGCTCCTCCCTAATTCCCCTATATATAGTGTTCACCTTCATTTTTGTTGAGTTGTTGGAGGCCTGACAAGCCTCTCTTCCCTATTTTCATTTTTCTTGTTCCTTAATTTTATGCACTTTAATTCTCATGTAACGCACCTTTAATTCTCTTTTAATTCCAAGTAAGTTTACCTTTAATTGTTGTTAATCTTTATCTTATTGCTAATCTCCTTCTACCTTTCTTGTTTGATTTGTTCTTTATCTTCATTGTTCATGTTCTTGAGTTCTTATGATTTTGATCAAGTGGGTTTTGATTAATTTGGTTATGTTTGTTGATTTAGATTGTTTGTTAATGATTATTGAATGATTTGTTATTAATTTGGTTAAATCTTTTGTTTGATTTCGATTAATTTGTGGATAGATTCTTTATTACTGTATCTCCCTGTTCTTCGGGGTTTGTTTGTTTCTGTTACTGTATTCCCAGGAAAGTTCCGGACGAAGGAAAAGTTCCGAACGAGCCACAACTTCCATACCAAGAAGACTTCATTCGGAAGTCTAGAAGTTCCGAATCAAGGGAGCTTCATTCGGAAGTTTTGAGGTTCTTCATTCGGAAGTCTTGAAGTTCCGGATCAAGGGTTCTTCATTCGGAAGTTTTGAAGTTCCGGATCAAGGGTTCTTCATTCGGAAGCCTAGAAGTTCCGGATCAATTGTGTTCATTCGGAAGTCTAGAAGTTCTGATTCAAGGGAGCTTCATTCGGAAGTTTTGAGGTTCTTCATTCGGAAGTCTAGAAGTTCCGAATCAAGGGAGCTTCATTCGGAAGTTTTGAACTTCCGAATCAAGGTTTCTGTCAGGTTCTTTTTAGTCTTTCTTTTTAAATTACTGTCTTTTATTCTCAAGCTTTATTTTTCCCACCTTTTTCCTTACTTGCACTTTATTTTAATTAGTCTTAGATTTATTTTCAAGTCATTTACTTTAAAGTTTCGCACTTTTATTTTAAAACAACCAAAATATTCTTTTTCACCAAAAACAACAGAGTCATACTTTAAGCCGGAAATCAATTCGAAGAGATACCGAGAACAATAATTGAACCTAGTAAAATCTCTACATTAATCATTCTTTTGATCATTAATTGACTATATGCTTGTTCTTGGCATCCTTGCCTTGACATTTGTTTGTGGTTTGTGATTCTTCCCTTTTTTCCTCTGAAACCTTCATTGCTTGGATGCTTGACTCACTATGGAGATGTAGAGTGAGTTAGTAGAAGCTTAAAGTATCAAGCATGATTTCCATGGTTTGCACCCTTACGGTTAGTAGGCCCTATATCATGTGTAACTTGTGCAATTAAGCTCATCTCTAGGATGATTGATGAATCCCTTGAGATACCAAACTACTTTACTAAGTTGTAGTTGGATTTTACACATTTGGAATTGAAATATTCAAAGGATATTGTTATTGTAAATCCTGGCAATAATTATCCGATCATGTGGGAGAGAAAGTGAATCTATACTTTGCTCACATTTTGAAATAGAGTAAGACTACTCTTGAAATTGATCTTATTCTATGTAACAAAATTGCTTGGTATAGTTCATTACCAAAGTCGTTTAAACTTTTGCCGGAAAGGCACGTCTTAAACCACTATATATGACACAAGCTCTTCGTCTCCTCGATTTGAAGAATGTCATTTGTCTTTTGAGCAATGTTCTTGGTCTTGATTCACTTCTCTTGACTTCTCTCCTCTTTACTTCTTTGCTACGAGTAGTCATTTGCCCGTTTCGGTCTTTTCCTAATTCGATTCAACTTGTAATCCTTCATTAAGGCATTATTACCTAGTGTTGTTGTGGTCCAATGATTTCCTAAAGGCTTAAGACATATTTTAAGGATTTTAGAAAAATTTGGCTTTGAAAAGTTCTTTGATTTTCCTTGATTAAAACACGCCACTGTAGGTGGTTCCTTATTGTCGCGGCTCAAACAGGCGGTTCCTTATCGATAAGGAACCGCGTCCAGTACTTGTGACTAAAGTGCCAGTTTTTATTAAAAATCATTTTTCAAACACTCCTTCTCTCTCTTCTCCAACATAGCGACGGGTATACCCAGTTTTCCACCATTGTTGTTTTTCCAAAAACTTCAATTACTCAAGATTAATTGATTTCGATTTGTGGGTTTCACTCATCCTTCATCAAAGATCAATTATCTGTAAGCTATTTCTTTCATTTTCATCTAATTTATTTTAGGGTTCATACATTCATAATTGGGGATTTTTAAAATTGACATTGAATTAGAACCTTACTAGGAATAAGAGTTGACATAGTATTCTTGCTATGATTCCTTAGATTCATATTCATTAAGATTTCACTAAAACCTACTTGTAGAACAATCCGAATTTTGACTAAATAATTTTGGTCGATAGATGGAATTGATATGAACCCATGAACAAGTTGGTAATGGCATTTTTAAATGCTTACCTAAAAACCTTGTTTTGAAAAACCAATGTTCAAGTTCATTTTTGATCTTATATGGTCAATGTGTTACTGTCAATGATGAACTAGGTACATTGTGAGCATGAGAATGATAAGGATTAATCCTTTGTTTGTCAAGAGATTGATGAAACACATTCTCATTGTTTTTTGATTTTTGATTTATATGTAACATATGAGTAATTGGGAAAATATGTTTGTATGTTATTTTTAGGTACTCTCATGACTTCGGGATATCAAAATGACCACCAACGTACTAGAGAATACATGCCTAATCTTTCTTTGTTGAGTCAAACTCGTTCTACTCAAAACACTTATCGTAGTCTTGAATCTCGTTTTTTTCATGAAGGACGCATTGTTCCTTCTAACTTTCTTGGACTTGACTTCATTCGATTCATGTTCAATACCATTGGCTTTGATTGCTTTCTTGATATAAATGAGCCAATCTTCCCTTATTTCCTATTGGAATTCTTTAACTCATACACATTAATGTGCATCGATAATGGTTTATCTATAAGATTTTCCATCAAGGGGAAAACCTTTGTATATACTCTTGAAGAATTTGGTAAGATTCTCAAAGTTCCATACGAAGGTAAATGTAGGTTCGCCGATGCTTGGGGTTTAAACTACTTAGAATTGGCCCCTATTGATGTGCGTTATGTGACCGAGATACCCTCGGCTTCGGCCATCTCTTGTGCCATTGCTAAACCTCGTGAACACTGTTAGAAATACGTTTTAACGTATATTAGAAGAATCGGTCACTCCACAATATGATTTATGTTGTAATAGCTCGTAGTTAGTAATTAGTTATTATTAGCTTATTAACTTAAGTAAGAACCGGTCCATGGGCTTGTCATGGACCGGCCCAAGTCCACTTATGACTTGGAACTATAAATACCCCTTTCCACTAAGGAAAGGGGTTGGTTGTTGTCATTTCTTTGATTCCATATTAATAAATTTCACATAGTTTCTCTCACTTTCTCTCTCTAACTTTCTCTCTCTAGAAATCAACAAACCCCTTCATAGATTCATTGATTATCAATATTCTACATTTGGTATCAAGAGCTATGGGGTGATTTAAGGTGGTGATTTGTGTGGTTTTTTAGTTTTTGATTGTACTAGTGTTCTTTAAGAAAAATCATCTTGATTCTTGGTGTTTTTGGTGTTTTTGTGATTGGGATTAGTGGATAAGTATTAGTTGTTACTTATTTTAGTCGAAAGCACAAAACTTTTTGGGTTATTTGGTCAAAATCTGGGCTTAATCTTAACTTTTACTGTTCGACTGTTCATCGGAGGGGGTTTCTGTTTGTTCAGCAAAACTTCCGGATCAAGAAGTTCCGGATCAAGGAGTTCCGGATCAAGGAGTTCCGGATCAAGAAGTTCCGGATCAAGGAGTTCCGGATCAAGAAGTTCCGGATCAAGGAGTTCCGGATCAAGGAGTTCCGAGTCAAGAAGTTCCGAATCAAGAAACTTCCGAACCAAGAAGTTCCGGATCAAGAAACTTCCGAGTCAAGAAGTTCCGGATCAAGCAAAACTTCCGAACCAAGAACTTCCGAGTCAAGAAGTTCCGGATCAAGCCAAAGTTCCGAACCAAGAACTTCCGAGTCAAGAAGTTCCGGATCAATCCAAAGTTCCCAATTTGCCTTCTACAGGATTAAAAGCGACTACTAAGGCTAAAGGATCGCCACTCAAGAAAGATAAGATCAAGCCCGCCACTAGTAGTGCCACAAAGAAGAAAGTAGAAGTCCACAATAGGAATGCTAGTTCAGTTTTAAATAAAACGAATCATGTTAAGACTAAAAGCTCTGCGCCTGTGCAGCAGCCTAAACCATTCGTGAATTCTGATTTAAATTGTTGGAATTGTAATGAATGTATGTTTTCCCAGCGTCATGATTTGTGTCTGATTGATCACGTTAATGAAATGAATGCTATTAAGAATGGTCTTGAATGGAAGCCAACGGGTAGAACTCGTGCCCAAGTTGGCTGGCAATGGCGTCCCACTGGTAGGACCTTTACTCTCGATGGTAAAATGTGCCCTTTAACTAGGAATGCATCCATTGAGGTTAGGTCTGAGAGTCCTTTAGTTAGGAACACTCGCACTCAAGTAAGGAAACAGCGCCCTTTAATTAGGTCAGCCCCCACTATAGTGCCTATCAGTGTAGAAATACCTCAGGATTTGAGCCAATTAGAATCTACACCACTAATTAAGAAGAAAAAGGCTAGGAAATCTAAGAAACCTAGAGTTAGCAAATCTAAGATTATTAAATCTGTACCTGCTAATAACAAGGAACACTCAGATTCCGATACCTCTACATTGTCTTTGTGTGGTGATATTTTCAGGTGGTCCAAATCATCCTGTGGTATTTGGACTCCGGTTGTTCAAAACATATGACCGGAAATCGCTCGATGCTCCGAAATTTCGTCAGCAAGTTTCTTGGTACGGTTAAATTCGGGAATGATCATATAGCAAAGATTATGGGATATGGTGAATATCAGATTGGAAACGTGACGATTTCTAGGGTATACTATGTTGAAGGTCTTGGTCATAACTTATTCTCAGTAGGACAGTTTTGTGATTCCAACCTTGAGGTTGCTTTTCGACAACACACTTGTTTCATCCGCAACTTGGAAGGAAAAGACTTGTTGAAGGGATCTCGTGGTGCAAATCTTTACACTTTGTCCTTACAAGACATGATGGCCGCTTCTCCAGTATGTCTTCTCTCTAAAGCTTCTAAGACCAAGTCATGGTTATGGCATCGCAGATTATCTCATCTTAATTTTGATGCTATTAATCATCTGGCTAAAAACGAGTTAGTTCGTGGTCTTCCAAAGCTTAAATTTCACAAGGACCATTTATGTTCCGCGTGTTCAAGGGGGAAGAGCACCAAGAAATCTTACAAACCCAAAGCTGAAGACACTAATCAAGAAAAACTTCATCTTTTGCATATGGATCTTTGTGGGCCGATGAGAACTGAAAGTGTGAGCGGTAAGAAATTCATTCTGGTAATTGTGGATGATTTCTCAAGGTTTACATGGGTTAGATTTCTACGTACAAAGGATGAAGCTCCGAAGGCTATCATTACCTTTCTGAAATTCATTCAGGTACGTTTGAATACCACTGTCCGCCGCATTCGTACAGACAATGGTACAGAGTTCGTCAACCAGACTCTTCGTGATTATTATGAAGGAGTTGGTATATCACATGAAACATCCGCTGCACGCACTCCACAACAAAACGGTGTCGTTGAAAGACGGAATCGTACACTTATGGAAGCTGCTAGGACCATGCTTATTTATGCGAACGCTCCATTGTTCTTGTGGGCAGAGGCTATTTCCACTGCATGTTTCACCCAAAACCGTTCTATCATTCGGAAACGCCATGGAAAAACACCTTATGAGCTTCTACATGACCGCAAACCCGATGTTTCATTTTTCCATGTGTTTGGTGCTCTGTGTTATCCAAACATCAATAGTGAGAACTTGGGTAAGCTTCAACCAAAAGCCGATATAGGTATTTTCATTGGTTACTCACCGTCCAAAAGAGCATACCGAATCTATAACCGTCGTCTTGGCAAGATTGTAGAAACTATGGACGCAGATTTCGACGAGCTGACAGCGATGGCTTCTGAGCAACACAGCTCTGAACCCGCGCTTCATGAGATGGGACCCGGTGCTATTAGTTCCGGATTAGTTCCCAACAATCCTACTTCTACATCATTTTTACCACCATCAAGGCCCGAGTGGGATAAACTGTTTCAACCGTTGTTTGATGAATTCTTCGATCCCCCGACTGATGAAGTTCCAGTACCTGTAGTAATTGCTCCAATACCTGAAGTGGTTGCTCAAGTTAATGAACCTTTATCTAATGCATCTACAATTCACATTGAACCGGATGCACCTTCACCAAGTGATTCTCAAACTACACCTGAATCATCACCCCTACTTGTGCCTAATGATGTAGAAGAGGATTCTACTGATCACGACCTGGAATATGCTCACTTGCAAGAGCTTCCTTTCTTTGGTGTAGCGATCCCTGAAAACCCTTCAGCCGCGTCTACCTCAGAAGAAGCTCCATCTATTGTTCACTCCAGACCACCTAGGATTGAAAACCATAGCACTAAATGGACAAAAGATCACCCAATTAGGAATGTTATTGGAGATCTAGATCGACCAGTCTCTACACGCCATCAACTACAAGAGAGTGCACTATATTGTTACTTTGATGCATTTCTCTCTGAAGTTGAACCCAAAAATTGGCAGCAGGCTATGACCCAATCATCTTGGATCGAAGCTATGCAGGAGGAACTCAATGAATTCAAACGACTAGAAGTATGGGAATTGGTTCCTCGCCCTAACAAAGTTAACATCCTTACTTTGTTATGGGTTTATAAGGTTAAACTTGATGAGATGGGTTCGGTATTGAAGAATAAAGCAAGATTGGTCGCTAGAGGATATAAACAAGCCTTGGGTATAGACTTTGAGGAATCTTTTGCTCCTGTGGCTAGATTGAAGGCGATAAGACTATTCCTTGCGTTTGCTGCTCATATGAACATGATCGTCTATCAAATGGATGTAAAGACGGCATTTTTGAACGGTGAACTAAGGGAAGAAGTTTATGTTAGTCAACCGGATGGATTCGTCAGCACGGAGTCTCCTAACCATGTGTACAAGCTTAAGAAGGCTCTCTATGGGTTGAAACAAGCTCCACGCGCGTGGTATGATCTCCTGTCAACATATCTCATGTCGGAAGGCTTCTCCAAAGGCAAAGTGGACCCCACTCTATTCACTCTCAAGGACGGCAACGACATGCTTCTGGTACAAATTTATGTTGATGATATAATTTTTGCTGCCACTAACATAGAATTGTCTAAACAATTTGAGAAGATAATGTCCACACGCTTTCAGATGTCGATGATGGGAAAAATTTCATTTTTCTTAGGATTACAGATTTCTCAGAATCCCAGAGGCATCTTTATAAATCAATCCAAATATGCTCTAGAATCTCTTAAGAAATATAATTTTGAGAATTGTGACCCCGTAGACACTCCAATGGTGGAGAAATCCAAGTTAGATGAAGATAGGGATGGGATTATTGTCGATCCGAAACTTTACCGTGGAATGATTGGCACCCTTCTCTATCTGACTGCTAGCAGGCCTGATTTGCAATTTGCTGTATGCATGTGTGCCCGGTATCAGGCTCGGCCTACCGAAAAGCACCTACATGTTGTTAAAAGGATCTTTCGGTATCTAAAAGGAACACTTCATCGTGGTCTATGGTATCCGAAAGATTCCTCGATTGCTTTAATATCATACGCAGATGCCGATCATGCTGGATGTCAAGATACGAGGCGTAGCACTTCTGGATCTGTGCAACTCCTTGGAGATAGATTGATCAGTTGGTCTTCAAAAAGGCAGAAAAGCGCTGCAATATCAAGCACGGAGGCTGAATACATCGCCATGTCCGGTTGTTGTGCTCAAGTCCTTTGGATGAGATCACAATTAACTGACTACGGTCTTGGATTTAACAAAATCCCGATGTATTGTGACAACAAGAGCGCCATTGCCCTTTGCTGCAATTATGTTCAACACTCCCGGGCCAAGCACATTGACATTCGCTACCATTTCATTAAGGAGCAGGTGGAGAACGGAGTGATCGAGCTGTATTTTGTCACTACTGAGTACCAGCTGGCGGATATGTTCACCAAAGCCTTCGATCGAGGACGAATCGAGTTTTTGATCGATAAGCTTGGCATGAAATCATTCACTCCAGCGACTCTCAAAGAGTTGGCAGAAGAATCAGCTGAATAGTCGTGGTAAACTATTCAGAGTATCCTTTGGTTGTGATCATGTATATTATCGTAAATATATAAACCACAAAAGAAAAATACAAAAATATAAAACCAACAAAAACCATAAAAATATAAAACCAACAAAAACCATAAAAAATATAAAACCTAGAAAAACCATAAAAATTATAAAATCAAGAAAAACCAAAAATATTTTTCGTTTTAAAACGGGCATGTCTTTTAGTACGGTAATATTTACGGCCTTAGAAATGTCGATTAATATTGACACGGTGCCATAAATAGAGTCCGTATAAAAGTTGTACATTTTTAAAACATGCCCATTATGGCTTGTAGTTATTTCAGACTGCAACCCGGTTTTTCATATTAAAGTCACGTATTTCCTTGGAAAACGTTGGCTCAGAACGGGAATTAATTTTCTCGGGCGTGATTTACAAGCCAAATCATGCAAAGGGATCAAGTTTACTTTATAACTTGGTCTGACACGAATTTGTGTACGTCTCAGTGCATTAATTTGTTAAAATAAGAGAAATCTTATTTAAACCACGAATCAAAATTTTTCAAGAGAAATTGGAAATGCTTTCATCACTATTTGACTCTTTAAACAATGACTACAACTCTTTAAATAGAAAACGGGTCATCGTTTAAGGGGGAGAAAATAGTAAAATCATCTTCGTCATTAACATTGATCTTCAAAAGTGATTGTGAAAATTAAGGGCTTCATGGTAATTGAGTGGTTTGCTTTAGAAAACGACTTGTGATCGTTCTAAGTGATAGGCATGGCTTTTAGATCTTGAGGATATGCTAATAGATGCGTTTGCTAAGTTGTGTAAGTTAAACAAGTGTTAAGTGAAATGAAAAAAAAAAGTAATAGACAAAAAAGGAAAGGAAAGAGAAAATGTAGGGACTAAAAGTGTGATTTATGGAAAATTGTCAAATTTTTGACCTAAGTCAAACAACACACCCCCCGCCTCTCACTATTCTCCTTTCACTGTTTATTCATCTTGCCGCCATTGTTGAATACACAAACACACGCTCTGAATAATCACTTGCTCATTGATCTAGCTCCTGTTCATTCGAATAATTAAGGTATATACATCAAATGTTAACTTCTAATCCTCATTTCTTATCATATAAACCTGTTAAACATGCTCAATTACTCAGTCTAATCCACTTAGGGTTTTTGATTAAATTAGGCTAAATTAACAAGGGATTTATGGTGGGTTTTGCTCGGAATAGATTAAATGATGTTTATATTGCCTTAGTTTGCCTTAGAAACTCACAAACGCGCTAGATTAATCATCTGAGTTTAGTTTGTAAAAGTTCCGGATGAACGTGGCTTAAAACTTCCGAATGAAGGATTTCTTCTGAAAAACTTCCGAATGAGGAAGTTCCGAATGAAGAACTTCCGAATGAAGGAAGTTCCGAATGAAGAACTTCCGAATGAAGGAAGTTCCGAATGAAGAACTTCCGAATGAAGGAAGTTCCGAATGAAGAACTTCCGAATGAAGGAAGTTCCGAATGAAAGAAGTTCCGAATGAAGAACTTCCGAATGAAGGAAGTTCCGAATGAAGAACTTCCGGATGAAGGAAGTTCCGAATGAAGAACTTCTGAATGAAGGAAGTTCTGAATGAAGAACTTCCGGATGAAGGAAGTTCCGAATGAAAGAACTTCCGGATGAAGGAAGTTCCGAATGAAGAACTTCCGGATGAAGAAGTTCCGAATAAGAAGAAGTTCCGAATGAAGAATGTTCCGGATGAAAATGTTCCGAATGAGGAAAAGTTCCGGATGAGTTGTTTGATTATTCTTGTTTGCATGCTATATATGTACTTGTTGTTTTATGAAATGTGTTATGCTTAGAAGTAAGAATGATATATATGCTTTTTGTGCATCAACCTTTCATGTCTTATCTTAAGCAGATACAATGACTAATCCAACGGTACAAGCAATCCAAGAATCCAGAGAAGCCGATATTGCTAAAGCCCGAACCCTTAAGTTTATACCCAACAACTATAGGCTGAAGCAAGTTTCTAAATCCACTCACCATGGTTTTAAGGTCGCCTTAGCCATCCTTGATAACTCTCATTTCAAGAACGCCCTTAGGAACACAGCCTCGGTGCCTTATGAGTATATGTTTGAATTTTGGGCAACCAAGGAAATCACTTCGAACAAGATCACCTTCACCATCGACAACAAGCAGCAGACACTCACCGTTTCAGACTTCCGTAAGATTCTTGGTATACGGGATACACCCAAGGGCATGTCTTTCTCAAGGGATCCTACTAAAGATGAACTCGCGGAGTTATTTGACGCACTTGGATGTCCGGAAATACGAGTTGCATCTGAGTTTACTACTGCTAAGGTAGGACAACCCTGGAGAGCATTGATGGGTATTCTCAGTAAATGTCTTACACCAAAAACGAGTGGCCATGATGCTTTGCGCAGTCCGATAATGAACCTCTTCTATGGCATGTACAAAGCTGCGAATTCAGATTATGCTTTGTTGATATGGGAAGAATTCACCTTTCAACTCTTCTACAACAAGAAGCTGAAGACAAACTTCTTTCCTTATCCCCGGTTTATTAAGCTGATCATAAATTATTTTATGAAGCTTGATGCTACTATTGATAGGCGTGCAGGAGGTCGCTATCACACCGAAGAAGCTGATGATACTGTAGATCTGAGGCATGAAGGACCGTCTATTGGTGTGATTCCGGGTCCTGTTCCTGATTACCTTCTATCTGATAAAATCAAAGGTTCTGCAGATTACAAGCTACTACAATTAGAAATCCAGAGGCTGAAAGCAAACCTTCAAACTGGAGAAGACTCATCCACAACGGTTAAGAGTAAAGGTAAACGCAAACAACCAGCTGCGTTACCTGAACCCGAACCCAAGAAGAAGAAGACAGAGGGTAAGAAGGGAAAGGGTAAGGATTTGATGCGTCTACGTGATGAAGCAGATATTGTTGATCCTACTCTTGATAAATCCGAGCAACAAATGATGAAGATTGCTATTAAAAGGAGTAGGAAAGATACAGGCGGTAGTGGTTCAGGTGCGAGGGTAGATATCGAGGATGAGTACGAGGAACCGCATGATGTTGATGAGTTTGGGTCACCGGAACACTATTCCACTTCGAAGGAGCCATCAATCCCTATTTCAGCAAGTGTGGCAAAGGAACCTGTTGCTCCTACGATCGTGGTATCAACTCAACCCTTAACAACTCAACCTCCACCCATACAACCTTTACCAACCCGACCGGCTTCAACACCATTTCTTCCACCACCCATAATCCCCATCCATAGTACAGCAGTAACAACCGAGCCCCTCCGGTCAACCCAAAGCAGCTCTGCAACATCTGCAATGGCTGCATTAGTGATGGCCGAGATGTTTGATACTAACAAACGCGAAATGGATGAACTTCGCCAAGAGTTGCAAAGACGAGCTCAGAGGGAAGAAGAATCAAGGAAAGCTCAAGAAGAGTTGATTGCCAAGTTCGCTGCAGACATGGAAGCTACACGTAAAGCTCATGCAGAGGAACTTGCTCAGGTTAAGCAGGCTGAGGCTGATAAGCATGCTGCACGTATTACCAGACTTCAAGCAATGAGGGATAAATATAAGGAACAAAAAGAAGCACTTGAAGCATCTGTGAAAGAAAGAGTGCAAGAATCCGTTGAATCCCTAATGCCTAAACTTCGCGATGAGATGAAGACACTTGTTGCTGACAATTTGATGGTCAAATCATCCAACCCTTTAGAAGCCGCCTATAAGATTGCTTATGACCTGACGGATTTTGAATTGAAGAAGATCCTTAAGGCTCGTATGGTGGAACTTGGGTCGTATGATAAGTCGAGGATTCAACGGGCTCTATATAAATCCCTGAATGATGCTATCAATGAGGATGATAGCTTATTCAAGACGTTTGGAAGTGTGGTACCATATCACATCTTGCCTGAGGAAGAAAGGGAAGAGAGTGAAGAAGAGGGTACGGGGGAAGAAGAGGAAGAAGAAGAAGAAGAAGGAGAAAAGGATAAAGACGATGACGAGGGTGGTGATGATGATGAGGATGATGAGGATGATGACGAGGATGAGGATGATGATGATGGCGATGATGGTGGTGATGAGAATCAGGAGAGTGCTAGGGGTAGTAACGGGGATGACAATCAGGATGATGATGGGGGTGAACAACCGAACAAGGGAGACAAGGTTACCAGCTCCAAGAAGACTGCTACTAAGACTGGAACCAAGTCCACAAAAGATGCAGCACAGAAGGACAAATCGACATCCTCGGAATCACGACGAACAAAGTGGCGCCACGATGTGAATGCCACTACAGCGTCATCGGTTCCTGGTATCTCTATCGCTGTATCTGTACCTATTACCACTAACCCCATTAGCTCTGCTGTTGTTCCTCCTGTGATTGCAGAATCAGTGACGGAACCCGAAGCTGCACAACACTCTCCAGTTCAAGACACTGCTGAAATGCCTGAAACTGAACCAACAGATGTTCGCACTTCAACTCCTCAACAACAAGCTCAACAATCTACGGTTCCTGAACCAAGCATTCGTGCCTGGGAAGACACGTTGGAGATAGACGAGTCTGCACCACCACAAGCTTGGATCACGGCAGCAGCACAATATGATCCGATCACAGATGCTGACAAAGATGTGTTGTATCTCCGTATCCGAAGTCCGATTGACTTATGTGCATTTCTTGCTCATGAGTATAAGACTTCGGTTACTTCATCCTTGGTGAAGAAAGCACTGAAAGATAAGAGACTGCGTGCCAAAACCCGATTACCCCGAATGGAGCTCGAGTACTATGCCGATGAGATCCTGAAGGCTTTGAAAACCGTTCAACGGCCAGGACTTCATGAATCAGAAAGAGCTCCACCTCCAATGGATCCTGCTCAAGATAATCAGATTACTCTTGACTTCTTCGTCACCAATGATCTTGAGTATCTTATGAAGGGGTCATCAAAGTATGCAACATCCCTGACTTTGCTGAAAGCTGCCAACTGGGGGACAATACCCTTCATCGAGGAAAAGGTAAATCGACTCTGGGTCCCAAAAATGAATCGTAATTATGATATGTATGCTGTCATAGGTGCATCTCATTGGGACGAACGAGTCCGAAGGGCGTACAGGGGTTGCTGCTTGGTCAATTCTGGAAGCAATGTTAGATCCGACATCCGCATCTCCAGCATCCTAGGAATGAAAACTGAAGCCAAGAACGGCTACTATCATGTGACGGAGATTCGTTTGAAAAGGGAGGATGACAGGGAATACAAAATCCAGCAAGGAGACTTTTCCATCATTCGCCTTGAGGATATCGAAGATATGCTGCTTCTGATGACCAGAGATCAACTTACTCACATTCCTCGTGAAGACCTGATTGCTTTGAATACAGCACTTCGTATGTTCACACGAAGCATTGTCATCAAGTCACGAGTTGAGGATCTTCAGTTGGGAGTCGAAAGCTATCAGAGGAGGCTCAATTTGACCCGTCCTGTGAATCAAGTGCTACCTCAACATGTAGAAAGATGTCCATATACCGGAATTTCTGTCCCGAATTACGGCATTTTCTACTTGAACAGTCGAGGTTTGATGAAGTTTATGAGGGTGGGGGAGCTCCACAAGTATAGCGATGGCACTCTTATACAAGTCAGAGATAAGTTGGAGCATCTGAACTCGGGTGGGACTTTGCCAGAGATGACGGAGGATTGGCATCCGGGTTACCGGCAGATGGCAAAGTATGTGATCAAAAAGATCGATCAAAAGCTCCGTGAACGTAGATTGATGAGGAGCTTGGAAAGATTCGTGGGTGGAAGACCGTATTTAGTGCACCACAAGCTACTGCAACGATCCATCTGATGGGTCGTACATCTCAGGTCACTTTATATTGGTTTTCAATTGTGAATATGTATATTTGTGAATAATGTGCTTGTATGGCTTGCTGTAGTGTTAAGGTATGATAATTTTTCAAGAATTTCTCACGAGATTCTAAATCTTTGAAAATATGTCATACCAAGGCACTACAACTATCCCTTATTAACTTAAGGGGGAGCAATAACTTGTTCTATGGCCAAAACATCGATTTCATTTTTACCCAAAGACCGGTTAATCCATTCAATATCCCAAATATTAATGGTTAACATTTTGGATAAGGGGAGAAAATGGGATTAAGGAGACGTAAGTGATACTTGGCTAAAAGATGAAAAAGACTTAAAGATTATCCAACTTAATATGTGTAAAGCACGTGTTAAGGGGGAGCGTTTTTGATGAACAAAACACCTAAGGTACAAAACTTTTGATTTCAATATCACAAGTACTTTAGGTGATTTTCAATGATTTTTCATGGTGGCAATTCCTTCCCAGAACACGCTTAATTCACGACGGATGTGGTGACAAAAGGGTGGTAGGAATAGGTTTAGTCCAATGATTCATCAGAGCCGATGGAATCTTCCCAAGGACAATTCCCTAGATAGAATTAGAAGTCCTAGGAAAGATGGAGAAAGAATGTGAACGTAGCTGAATGCCGACCAAGTACTTAAGCTAGCACTGGAACAATCACAACAAGGTGCTAGTGATGACGTATTGGTAAGCATTGAAGGGGTTGAAGAATGAAAAAGAAATGTAAAGATAAAGGGTGTAAAGAAAGAAGCCCTCCTTACAACTTTAGGCAGAAACCGGGTCAATACATATGCTATTGAGGTCATTTTTGTTAATGATTCTCGGTATTGAAGAAAGACATCATGGACCCAGTGATGCAATGCACAACCCTTCCCCAGCTAACTCAAATATCTCTCAAAAGGTATTTGTTTTAATCACACGGAGATCAACACGTTATCTATTGGTTTATTCACTCCGAATAAACTGGTATTGAAAAGGTGGCACTCCTCTCCAGCCATCGCTCACTAAATCAAAACGCACAATCGAGTCTAGAGCCAAGAGATCATCAAAAGTCTCATTAGGACACTTTCCATTTATTCCTTGCTTTCTCACACACTGTGAAAAGTAAGAGATTTTCATGAGTCCTACGCAATATTCTTGTAATATTGCCAGAACATCCGAGTAATACGTAAGTATTACAATGAAGATGGAAATCCTGCTTGAGCCAACATCAAACAAGCTCATGGTAGGTTACACGTGCGGTTCTTTTAGAACCAATCTTGTGAAAAACTGGAAGGTAACAGTGGTTTAATTCTTAATTGAACTTAAACTCGTTCCAGGCCTCTTCGCATTATCATATGATCTTGCCAGAACACTCAGAGTGACTCTTTATTGACCACAGTGACGAGTGGAAATCCTTCTAGTGTCAACATCAAACAGCACTTGGTAGGTAACGTGCAAGATTCTTTATGAATCGAGCTCGTGACAACTGGAAAGCAACGATGGTGAAAATCTTAATTGAAATTCACTTGTTCCAGGTTTCATGAATTGACGGCTTTTAATCACAAGGATAAATTATCCAAGTGATTCACTCTTTATGTTCGCAGTCAGCTTTGGACGGTCGAATAAAGAGAACGGGTTTACCCGCGAAATCCTGTCAGGAAGTTACTTAATTGAAACTATCCGTCACGGGTACGATATCTAATATCGTCCAACGGTCTTCACCGACTGGAGGTAAAATGCTACCGAATTAGAATAAAATGTTCAAAGCCATTTTATTCGTGTCGTTGCTGTGTACCTGCTAAAGACGGTGGCGTTGCTGAGTACATGTTGAAGACGGTGGCGTTGCTGTGTACCAGTAAAGACGGTGGTGTTGCGGTGTACCTGTAAAAGTCGTTCCCACATGCTTATGTCTTTTGCAACAAACATTCAAGAAAGTACAAGATGAA
Source organism: Glebionis coronaria (assembly GCA_025667525.1). Classification (NCBI taxonomy): domain Eukaryota; kingdom Viridiplantae; phylum Streptophyta; class Magnoliopsida; order Asterales; family Asteraceae; genus Glebionis; species Glebionis coronaria. The sequence goes on from CM046876.1 coordinate 75,392,426, forward strand.
GTCTTCCGCTGTATCAAACTCTGAAGCTTTCAAGAATCCAACAAAAAGACGTAAGTGTGTGGAACATGAAGTCACGAGGAGGCAAAGTTCACAAGAAAGGCAAAGATCGCACGTGAAAGGCCAAAGAACAATGCTCTCAAGTCAAAGCCAAAAAGATCAAATCAACATATTCACAACAAAAGAAAGAAAAGAAGAAAAGACTACGAGCTAAAGAACGAAGACTTAGTATAGTATGCTAGGTTTAGAACTTTGTAACGTGGAGTGACCTCCCTTAGGGGGAGATTGTTAGAAATACGTTTTAACGTATATTAGAAGAATCGGTCACTCCACAATATGATTTATGTTGTAATAGCTCGTAGTTAGTAATTAGTTATTATTAGCTTATTAACTTAAGTAAGAACCGGTCCATGGGCTTGTCATGGACCGGCCCAAGTCCACTTATGACTTGGAACTATAAATACCCCTTTCCACTAAGGAAAGGGGTTGGTTGTTGTCATTTCTTTGATTCCATATTAATAAATTTCACATAGTTTCTCTCACTTTCTCTCTCTAACTTTCTCTCTCTAGAAATCAACAAACCCCTTCATAGATTCATTGATTATCAATATTCTACAAACACCCTATTCTTGGTAATTTTGAGGTAGAATTTCGTGCTCTCACTCCTTGAGAATTACTAACTAGCGATCTTAGTGATTTTATGATCCCTTGGGCCGAAATCATTAGGGAAAATGCAATGTTCTTAGATGGTAATCGCAACCATGTATCCGCTTGTCTTGCACATATGTTGTATTGTGTTGCTACCACCACTCCATACAACCTTGCATTTTTCATAGCTAGAAGAATAATATTTGTTCTCAGTGGGTCTCGTTCTAGTCTTCCGTATGCCATGATTCTCTCACGCCTTCTTAAGAAACTTCTTCTTGACTTTCCACCTTTAAATGCTTCATCATTTCACTCCGTGGATCGAGTCATGCTTCCTATTGATGGAAATGTCTCTTCTGTACCCACGGATGATTCAAATGAAGATAGGAATGTCTCTCAAGACAACTCTCTCAATCCTTTTTATGACTTGTCATCCTCTATCTCTCAATTGTCTTCTCTAGACATTGATTAAGACTATCAATATTGTCTAAATCTTCATCTTCGAGAACGCATAAGAAGTGAATCAAGGCAACGAAGAAATGCTCATAGATGAATGATATATCCCACTCTTGAATGGTTAACATGTGTGTAAACATGTTTGTATTGTTGAACTTCATCTCCATTATCTTTATTTTTAGGATGTTATGTGTTTATTAACTGATACTTTGTGTTTGGATTATTTAGTATTTTAATCCTAATTGTCTATGCTATCGATCTTTCGATTTGCATGGCTTTGTGCTTCTTATGTGTTAGTTAGTTCCTTAGACCTTGATTAATAGTCCTTTATGGCTTGATAAACCTTTATATAAAATCTGGGCTAGCAATAGTTTATGAAAGTGTCTTTTCTCAAACCCACTAGGGGTGGCTCCTTATCTAGGCCGCGGTTCCTTAGCGATAAAGAGCCACGCCTCTCTATAAGTAACCGCCTCTGTATGTTCCGAGAAGAATCTTTGCTTTACACTGTTTTCCTTAATCTGTGTAAACTTTGGTAAAAATTTTGTAAGACCTGCACTTTCCTAAACTAGGCTACCTAATTTCATTATTCACGTAAAATGATTTTAACCCATTACTAGTTTGGATCACTCCCTTCTCTTCTTAAACCCTCTCTTGTTGAATGTGTTCTTCATCCCTTCAACTCTTTTTTAAACCTTAACACACAACCATGGTGTCCACTAGAACATCCACCTCTTCCAAAACTTCCTCTTCCAAAAGAAACCTTAAAATCAAGATTAAGTTACCTAATATTGGTTCTTCATCCTTTCACACTCCCAAAAATAAGATTTCTCCTATTCTCATTTCCTCATCACCTTCACCACCCCTTGCTCCATGCAAGACCAACTCAACTCATGGTACTAACCATTCACATGGTTCTACCTCCTCTTCATTCCAATAAATAATGAATGAGCTTTCCTCACCATTCACTCCTAGTCCTCCGATGGGAATACTCAACCTCAACCTCTACAAATCATTCCCTTTGTCCTTGAGCCTTTGGTTAGCTCTCCTTTCACTCTACCAAATTCTCCCATCTCACCCATATCACCCTTGGACACTATGCCACCACCACCTCCTCCTCCCTCAAACACTAATTCTCCCATTTTGGGCATTCCTATTCCTCACTTCATGGGTGATCCTTACTTCTTTGGTTTTCTAGAAGCTCATGGTGCTAATTGCCCATGTTGTCTCTATAACAACTACATCATTCAAAACCTAAGGTTGGAGATGCTTGGTCTTCATAGGATGTTGCATGATTTCTTGCTTACCTTGTTCTCCATGCCTCCTCCTCCTAGGAGATGAATGATGATTTTCAAAATCAAATGTATATAAAAAGAAGGTTAAGCCAAAGAAGACTATGCATTCAAGACCTAGTGTTAGCTAACTTTGTATTAGTTAGTTGTTATTTCCTTTCTTGTATTTCCTTTCCTTCATGAGTTTTTCATGAAGATGATCTATGGATTTAGTTTTATTTGTTTTAACCTATGTGGTCACATTAATCAACTTCAATTTATTTAAAATTAAACCTAAGTATATCGTAACCTCTAAAAACTTGACTTAAAATTGGATCAAAATGTTATCTAAATATTTTGTAACCCTTCGTGAAGACATTCTTTGTTAATGTGTTGCTTTTATGCCATCCTAGCATACTTTAATGCTAAAAGAGGTAACAATCCAAGATTTGAAAATTTTTGAAATAGTCTTATTTTTCTTCAAAACTTTTGAAAATCATGGTTTGACGTCCACTGGACGCGGCTCCTTATCTATTAGGCGGCTCCATATCGATATGGAACCGTGTGCTCCCTTAAGGAACCGCGTACGGGAAAGTCACTTTTGGCTTATTTTTGGTCTTTCTTCTTTGACCACTGTCTTGGTTAAGATTCTTTGTTTACACAATTTAGCTAAACATTCCCTAAAACCTTTTGTTTTCATTTCAAATCTTTGCCTTGTCTACTTTCTTTAAATTCTTCTCTTTTGGGAGTTCTTCTCTTCATCCCTCATAATGCCTAACTCTTCCACTCCTAACCTTGACATATCTTTGTCACAATCTTCTCAACCTAAAGCTTCTTATTCTAAGCTTTCAAAGAAACCAAAAATCTCGGTTCGACTCGTTTGGATCAAGAAGAACAAGAATCCTCATGATTCCTCTTCTCCAAAATCCTCCAAGAATTCTTTTTTCTCTCCGATTAAATATTGGAATGAGACTTACTCTATCCAATTGCCGGAAAAAAGGAAATTCTTCCACCACCACCTAAACCTTTCAACTCTCCACAACTCAATGACCTATCTTCTTTCCCAAATCTTACTAGGCATTGTGAAAACATCTCTTATCCATTATCTCCCTCTCCACCAAACTTTCATTTTGATGGACCTCTCCGATCTAACGACTTTGTTTTGCATCATGGTTCCTCGTGTGCTTGTTGTCGGTTTCAACAAATTGAACTTGCTCATATCTATGACAAGCTAAATTTCCTTGAATTCCTCCTCACTTGACCTCCTCTCAAAGTTTTTGTTCTCGTGAACAAAACTTCGAATGATGCTTCGTCGTCTTTCTTTTCCAACTAAGAAACATTTTGTACTTTAGTTGTTTGAGTCAATAAAACTTAAGTAATCTTGGAAGATTATCACTATTAGAATAGTCTATGCTTTGTGGTTTATTTTCCATATTTTTTTGCTTTAAATATTCATATTGTGTGTATGAATATTTCTCTTGTATGTTCCTTCATATTTGTGTAATATGAATGTTATGTGTGTTATCTTTCCCGCTAATTCATTTTCACACATTTGTTAAAGAGTTGATCATGGTTAAAACTTACAATTAATTATGGGTGACTGCATAAATTCTAAATTTTAACACCTTGACATTTTAATCATATATGATTGGTTTGGATGTTTCCTTTCTTCCTTTATTCCACCAATTGAACTATGATGTTGTCAACACACACTCTTTGGACATACTTAGCAAATACTTACTTCTAATTTGAGATTTCTTTTCCTTCTCCCTCTCAAGTTAGTTAGTAGGTAGTGCACATATATACATTGGTGTTTCTTTTCTTTTTTCTAACCTTTGTGTATCATGTCACCTTAGCTCATTCACTTGGTGCCCCAAGCAAGGGGGAGTAAGCACCAAGGGGGAGCTACTAGCAAAGTCCGGTTCTTTTCTTCTTCAAAGACTTGTGCTAACGTTTTTGCTTCGACAAAGGGGGAGAAATGATAGTGATAAACTCGTTAATAAGTCGAATAATCTTGTATTTTACGTAAATGAGTTTATAGTTTGTCGTAATCAAAAAGGGGGAGATTGTTAATGCAAAACAATGCCTAAAAACATTGTTAGTGCTAATTAATATTTCTTAGTTTTGATAACGACAAATTACAAAGACACTTATTGTCAAACACAATCATAAAACGAATTATCTAACAAACACTATCATCAAGGTAATAATCATTACACTAACATATCTTAACTATGCTTAGTGATCATAAAAGTGATTAGCCTTAAAACTCACTTTTGTCAAATGTGACAAAAGATTTTTAATAAACTTTATTTTTAAGAAAATATTTTATTAAAATGAAAATGTAAATTTGAATATGGCATATTCCAAATGCCATAAGAATATCCTTTGAAGGTTTAAACAGCCTTAAATGTTTCAAATTCACTAAAAGACAAAAAGGAGCGGAGTCTACACTACGCGGTTCTTTAAGTGCCTATGCGGTTCACTATCGATAAGGAACCGCCTAGGTAGCTAAGGAACCACCCCCAGCTAGCCGTTGGGATTTGTCTTCTATAAATAGTGGATCAAATCTGCATTTTCATTAAACTTTTTTGGACATCTCTTTCAGCCTTCTTTCTCCTTTCTAATCCTAATCATTTGTAAATGATCACTTAATGTGTTAAGTATAATTACTTATGATTATCCTCTTGATCTCCTTCTTTACCTTGTCCAAAGAGAAGATCACTCACACACTTGTGATGTAATTAAAGATGAAGCCTTGATGAAGATCATCCTCTCCTAAAGATCTAGTCATGTTCATCATTTGTTTATTTATGTCTTGTGTATATCCAATGTATTTGTGAATACTTGGACTAGTTGTGTTCATCCAAGCTATTTGTGAATACGTGGACTAGAGTTGTGTAAATCCTTTGCATATGTGTGTGCTTAGATTTATGTTGTGTAGATCCAAGTTACATGTGTGTACTTGGATATGTTTAGTTAAGTTGTAATAAGGTATGTTAGTTCTCACTAAACTATAAAGTGATGTGGTTGTGTCTTGTGAGTTCTCACTAAACTATAAAGTAATGTGTAGTCGTGTTGTGTGAAGTTATCACTTAGCTTCAAAGTGAAGAGTCGTGAAGATTGGTTCTAGCTTTGGATTAAAACTCGACATCTAGCCTTGTGCCGGGAAATGGTGAAGTGGGCAACGTTGTGAAGATTGGTTCTAGCTTTGGATTAGAACTCGACATCTAGCCTTGTGTTGTAAAATGGTGAAGTGGGCGACGTTGTGTAGATTGGTCCTAGCTAAGATTAGGTCTCGACATTTAGCTTAGTGTCGGAAAATAATGTAAGCGACGTTGTAAGGTTTTCTCCGCCAAGAAGGGAGCTTGTGGATATAGTAGAAATCTCGAGTAAGGTGTACTCGAGGAGTAGAGTAGGAACGAGGATAGAGCCTCGTTGCTGAACCACTATAAATCTTGGTGTCTTCCTACTAGTTTGTTTCTTTCCTTACTCATTGCTTACCTTCATCATCATTACATTTACTACTTATTGTTAATGCATTAGAATTGAATCTAATCATTATGCAACTAGATTTCTAGTAAAAGATGGTTTTGACACTCACCTAATTGAAAGGAATTTTAATTAAGAGATAAACCAAAGAGAAACTATTTGAGGATTTGCTATAAATGATCCGGTGGTCTAATATGGTGGTAGATGGTGGTGGAAGCCATTGTTAAAGCTTAGAGAGAGAGAGTGGGTGTGTGAAAGAAAGAAAATGAAATAAAAGTGAAAATAAAACATAAGCAACACCCCTCCTTGGAAGCTAAGGAGGGGTATATATAGTCACACACGATACACTTAACTATACATGAACCTAGTCTAGTCTAAACGTGTGTGACTATGATAACTAATGGGAATTCTTAAATGTTGTCACATAAAGTGAGTTTCCAACAATCTTCCCCCATGGGACGACGTGTAGAATTCCTTACAATATTTTTCCTAACAAGTACATAATGATAAAGAACAAGAGCTTTCATGAAGCGTCCAATGCTGATGAAGTCTTCTGAGGCCTTTGACTTCAAAACGACTCATCTTTAACTTGTAGAAGAAATATTGTAATGGCACGAGCTAAGTAACCCATACACTTCTGGTTAAGGAGAAGCTTCTGAATTAGCTTCCCCCTAATTCATGCCACATAAACTTGATGTAGAAGCTTTTAAATAGCTTCTCCTAAATCGACAATCCTCGTAAGCAACGTCAAAGCTTTCAATAAAGCTTAGAATGATTAAGCGCACAGCGGAATCTAACAAGCAAATCCCATCATATAACATGATAATGTTGCTAAGAGGGATTGAAAGTAAGGGGTACACCAAGTAGATCAACAACTTTTCTTCTCACGCTTGAATAATTCTTCTGAATATTTCTTACCCCTAAGAAATCAAGTTATGCATACTAGAAAGAATCAAAACATTTCTTCCCCCACATAGTTGAAGAAATTAAATCAATCCCGAGTATGAAGCTCAAATACTGAAGTAGACACTTTATCCCATTCATGAAGTTGACATCGTAACACCAGAGTCAATTAAGTCCCGGAAATGCACATATCTTCTTCCGGAGATGCACCAGAGTCAATTAAGTCCCGGGAATGCATATAGGATAATGATGATGAATAATTGCAACAACCAAACAATTAAACATCGAATCAGTAGTGTACCATTTTGAGATTGATAACGCCACGAGTTAAAACACTGATTTTCTCTGCGGCTATGACAAATGCCATCCCGGAATGTCTTCAAATCAAAAGAAGGTATGAAGTTCGTCACGTGTACTCGTTGTGCGTTCAATGTGTCTTCTTCTTCCCCCTTGATGGTTTTGAAACTCGGAACCATCAATAAATCGTAAGCACATGAACCTGAAAATCTCGAGAGAATAATAAATAAGCTTAATTATATTCGGTGAGAATCGGCTGTTGATCGAAAATCTCTACTCATAAACTCTCCATGGCCATCTTTACCAACCCACTTGAAGGCAATTTGAAGGGACCACTGATGGAATGAACCAGATACATCAAACATGAAGTTGAATAAAAATCCTTCGATCATGTGACTTAAGCTTGCACTATTGTTGAATGATGAACGGTGGAGAAATCTCTAAGTGCCCAATGCATCACTGAAGAAGTCTATAAGCACAACACCTCTTGAAATTATCCACGTCGACTATGCGCGTGACACTGAGTACAACAAAGTAACCCCTTTAAGTGATAATTATCCGAGTCATCAACCATCCACCCCGAACCCGGAAACTAGATAAACAAGTCGTCATTATAAGATAAAGCACGAGCAAGTTATCTTTGAAAGATAAAATAAGTACACGCCTTCAAAAAATCCGTCTTCATCTTCAAATAATTAATACCCGATCCAAAAAAAAATCTGTAGTCACTAAAAAATCGCCCATATTTTTCTTGGTCTCGTCAAAATAAATTCTCGTCACATTTGTCACATCATTTTGTCACGTCACTTTCGTCTCGTCTTTTTGTCACATTTAAAATAGTTAAATCAAAAAATTTAACATTTATCATATGAAATGATAAATAAAATTTTTGATATAACAATTTAAAGCCCAATTACCAAATAACAGTTAGGGCCCGATTTTGCTAATGATAGTCCATTGTATGTTTAAAAAATCGTGTATTCATGGAATATTAAGCCCAGCCCATTGCAATCTTCTCCTAACCCGGTCCAACACACACCCTAACAAGAGATAAATACCCTTTCCTAGAAATTAGGTTTCATAACCCTAATCTCATTCTAGATTAATCCTCCCCTCACCAAACTCCATTTTCTTCCAGCCTTGTAACCTCCGTCCCCTCCTGTTCTCCCAAATCCCCATCTGGAAACAATTCTCAACGCTAGTTTATATTAATCTCACCCCAATCTCACCTAATCTGTTCCCATCTCCACTCTCATCTTAGACTCCCTTTAATCAATTAAAACCGAGCCTAATCCCATCATGATGGTTCAACCATCTCAGTCCTTCAACCTAAACGAAATCCATTCTAACTCACGAATCAAGGACATCATATTAAGATCAGACGCAACCCGAAACTTCAAATCATCCATTAAGTTCAAGCATAGATCATCAAACGATGGCTTCCAGATCCTTGTATAAGGGTCACGGGTAGGTTTTTGTTTTGTTCATGCATGCTTGTTTTAGTGTGTCAATCGAAACAAAGAAATGATTATAACAATATTGTTATTAATCCTGATTTGATTTCGTATATATGAAAAGATTGGTTAAGAACCAAACATGGATCTGTGATGAGTATGTTTAAACGAGATAAAAAATATTTTGAAAGATAAAAAATCGTTTAAACAATCTGAGATCATTTTTGAGTCTTTTTGATGTTTAGACGGGTTAGGAGACGAAGGGATTAGGATTAGATAATTGTTGTTTGATTTGTTGTGGAGGTATAAGGGTGGCAGTGAGTCAACTCAGTGAGTTAACTGAGTCAACTCGGTAATTACCGAGTTGACTCGGTTGTGTTGGTTTTGGTTTTGGTTGAGGTCAGGCGAGTCAAGTGGAGTACTCAAAGAAAATGTTACCATCGCAATGTCTTTGTTTTTTTTTAAAAAAAAAGAACCATCGCAAGTCAAACATTTAACCCATCGCAGTCAATTTTTTCACATCCATCGAAGTCTAAAAAAATGCCATCGTAACATGAGTCCCATCGCAGTATTAATTTTTTAACCATCGCAGTCTAACCTTTAGACCCATCGCAGTCAAAAGAAAAGTCCATCGCAGTCGATGTCCCATCGCAGTCAAAAGAAAAGTCCATCGAAACTTGAGTCCATCGCAGTCAAGATGTCCCATCGCAGTCAAAGCAAAAAGGAGTCCATCGCTGTCTTACCCATCGCGATGGAACCCATCGCAATGGTACCCATCACAGTGGTACCATCGCAGTCAATGCGATGTACCTGAAGCTGAAAGCATATCCAAATTTGTACGTTTTCCGTTTTTCAGGATCTTACTTTTCTGGGTCATCTTCATCATGTGAATACAAAAAAAATTACCAGAAAGAATGAAACTTTATCAAAACCCAGTCACCAAAAATACCAGATTTAAGTAAATATGGCAGTTTTGACTTCTTTTGACCAGGAAAAGTGTGATAGATTATGAAAACCAGATGTGGACAGATACAAAAACCCTTTGACCAAGATAAATGTAACAACTTGACATGATGACAACTTTTGACAAGAGGTTTCTGAAAATCAGATGTGGACAGTAAGACAACAATTTGACCAGGATAAATGGATATAAGAATGGATATGAAAACATGTGAACGTGACAAAAAGTTGTGAACATAGAAAGACAACACAAATCGTGACAAAGAAATGATACAAACAGACCATAAAAAAAATTTATAGACCACCAAAACGAAAACAATAAACAATCCAAGCATGAAACCAAGGCTCTGATGACAATTGAGGATTTGCTATAAATGATCTGGTGGTCTAATATGGTGGTAGATGGTGGTGGAAGCCATTGTTAAAGCTTAGAGAGAGAGAGAGTGGTTGTGTGAAAGAAAGAAAATGAAATAAAAGTGAAAATAAAACACAAGCAACACCCCTCCTTGGAAGCTAAGGAGGGGTATATATAGTCACACACGATACACTTAACTATACATGAACCTAGTCTAGTCTAAACGTGTGTGACTATGATAACTAATGGGAATTCTTAAATGTCGTCACATAAAGTGAGTTTCCAACACTATTCAACCCCCCCCCCCCCTTCTAGTTTCTACAACCTCCATAGATTAAAAACCTTTCTTGGAGTTATGCATATTAAACTTCTTTAGGGGGTTTTTGGTATTGCTTATTCAAAATAGATTATGAGTTTTGAAAATGAATAAGTAGATAATCAGTGGTTACAAAACGTGTTTTTTGAAATATAGTGCTTGGATTTGATTATTTTGTTTGATAAAGCATTAATCAAATAATTATGTTTGGGAAACTAGATTATTTCATCATATAATAGTAAAATGACCAAAATGGACATTTGCATTATAAATAAAGAAGAGTGATGTGGGGGCAACTTTGTAATATTACCACAAAGAGAATAGCGTTTTCCAAAAGTTGGTCCCCTCCTACAGCCAGAAAACGACGTTTTAAGCAAGTCAAACGCTAAAAAGCAGTTATTAGATTGTTTTTTCCAAACACCTAAAACACATTATCTACGTTTTTAAATTGAAATAAGCAAATAATATCAACCAAAACGTAATAACAAACACCCCCTTAATATCTTGTCAAGATAAGTACTTTAACTAAGACCAGTTAACCGCTTACACTCCCATCTCTATAGATTTTAATTCCCAGAATGTATGTAGTTTCTCCTAAACCCTTCATAGAAAAACATTTGCCAAGATAATCCTTAACTTCTTTAAGTCTTGAAATGTTACTTCCCATGATTAATATGGCATCGACATATAAGATTAGGAACACTACATCACTCCCACTAGCTTTGCGATATATACGTGGCTTAATGTAGAGATTTTACTCGTTGAAAAAGTTCGTTTTCTCGGTATCTCTTCGAATTGATTTCCGGTTCAAAGTGCGACTCAATTGTTTTTGGTTAAGAAAAAGGGAAGTTGATTATCTATAACTAATTAAAAAGTAAATGCGAAAAGTATTTAAAAACAAACTAAAGATAAGTACAAATAATAAAAGTAAAACAAGGTGAATATTAAAAACTAAAAGTTAAAACGATATTAAAACTAATAGTAAAACAAATAATAAAACGTAAATTTAAAGCGAAACAATTAATAAAAATAAAACTAAACGAAGAAATTAACTATCGACTCGAAAATAAAGTTTACTTAATAAAAAAGGAGAGAATAAAACTAAAATGGTACTTTAAAGCTAAACGAGGCAAAACCTAAAGCGGGTACTTAATAAAAGATAAAACTTGAACTTTACGAAAAAATATTAATTTTAAAATTAGACGAAAAAATTAACTAAAAATACGTAACTTTCAGAAATTAAATCGGAACAACTTTCAGATTAAACTAAACAACTACGGAGCAAAAATAATAAATAAACAAGCTAGCAGGCAGCTAGCTCAAGCTAGCAACCTGCTAGCTCAAATTGGCGCCAAAGCATAATGGTCCATCGCAATCATTGTATCGGAATGGGTTTTCATGTGTCGCAATGTTTTTTTTTTTTTTTATTTCTTAAACTATCGGAATGTAAGCTAAAAAAAACTATCGGAATGTCTAAAAATAAAAACTGTCGGAATAACTAAAGTACCAAAATCCATCGGAAAGTGGCTATAAAAAATTGGGCAGCATTTCGACTTAAAGAAACCTTAAACTCCGTCGGAATATGCGATCGCAATGAGCGATCGCAATCCCGATCGGAATAAGGGGGATGAAACACAAGCCATCGCAAAGTAGAACCAAGAATGGTTATTGCGATGGAACATAGGCTGCCCGTCGGAATGTATAAAACCCTTATATTGCGATGGAAACCAACCTTAAACCGAAATTGGTGGTAAGCTTAAAACATAATAAGCACATACAATAAGCTACTAAACCGAAACTTGAACAACTTAATAAGCATAAATTTGAAAGCTTTTTAAAAGACAAATTTCATAAACTTTATAAAAACACAAAATAAACAAACTTTAAAAAGACTAAAACTTTTTAAGAAAACTTAAAACAATAAGCTAGACACAAATTAAGCCAATAAGCATGTCAAGCTCAAAGCTTGATTCGTAGGAAACTTAGATTAACCAAAAGATAAACCTTTTCATAAATCAAACATAAAACAAAAACTAATTGTGTAAAGAATTTCGGATTAAGCACAAATAAAAAGTTAAGAAAGGTAGAATAAGATTAAGCTTAAAACAAGAATTAAATTATCAAAGGTGAAGGCTTGATTAAAGACAAGAAAGGAAGATAAAAGATTGGGATCCTAGTGAGAGAAACTGTCACTTTCTCTCTCTAGAATCACCTACAAAAATGAAAGAAAAACTAAGCTAAACTAAAACTAACCAACCCTCCTAAATGAATTTAGGAGGGTATTTATAGGAAATGGGGGGTGCATGTGTTGCCTTCTCTTTTCTTTCTTTCTTCACGTCTTCTCGTCTTTTAAGTTCTTCGACTTTATCGACTTTGTCCCGGGATTAATTAAACTCGTCTTATAATTTATTTATTTATTAGACTCGAGTTTTTCGGCTTTAAGTAAACTTCCGTCTTTTAGACTTGTTCTTCGATAAATCTTCAGAATAGGCCTTGGACTTCCGTTCTTTTTGCACTCTTGATCTCTTGACTTCGTCTTTTGTCGTTTTCTTCTATAAAAGCCTGTGAATGCCCGTGTTTTCTCCACTTTTCACCTTTTCGTCCTAAATCACAATAAAAACACAAACCACGCATAATTCCGACATTTACGACATAAAATACACGTTTTGGCTTGGTTATTATTGTAATTAAGTGGTAAAAATATGGGTGTTTTCACACCTATCAAATCCCCTACACTTAACCATTGCAATGTCCTCATGCAATGCATTAGTTACAAAGCACGTTTTACATTTTTCATCATAATCAACCTCCCTTGGCCTTTATTAAACAACTAAGGAAAATCAAAAAGATAGAAAATAACAAGATGCAACAAGGAAGAAGCTTGTAAAGAAATCTAAGACTTACATTAGGGCTTGTGTGTCTTGAATGTTTATCACCCTCAAGTTTCACGTTCCCCATGCCAAGCTTAAAAACAAGATCATTGTTAGTACAAGTTAGCATAACAAACATCTACTCATGTGGTTCAATTAATCACTTCAACTCCCTTATTCCTACGAGTATCTCTTATATTTTATTGATGTCTTGAATGATCACGAGGATGCATTGTTGACTTATTTCGATAATTTATTTAGGTTGAAAGCAAAGTAGGACGATTTGATCAATAGTTAGCTAAAGGACAAAATCTCTTAAAACTGCTTCTCGGGATATCAAAAAGTTCATATCTTGGCATAACTTGGTTCACGATTTGAGACCTTTCTCGGGCCGATATTTGGCATGTACTTCATACTTCATATCTTCGAGAGACGTTTTTGAGATAATGGTCTTCTCTTCGTTATAGAGTTTCTTCACTTGGAGACTTTTGAGGGGTACTCCAGCTTTGTTGACCACGACTTCATGATTATTTCTTCAATCTCTAATTGGGACTTTGAGATACAACGATCCGCCTCCTTTTCGGACTTGGATCTATTTATCCTCATACCTTGTTAGGGTCTTTTCGGATAGACTTCTCCATGATCTTTATGGGAGTTGATTGCTTTTCGTCGTGAGTCTTGATCCTTCATATTGATTTTGGGAATAATGCTTTTCACATCACTTTGGATCTTCAGCAATAAAATGGAATCCTCATGCCTTGTTAGGGCCTTTTCGGACTCGCCAATCTTCGCGCCCCGCTTCATAAGTTATGCCTTGGCTATGAACTCTTATCATTACCGAGCAACTTTTAAACGATCTTGGGCTAGAAGCTAAGTAACTTTTCAAATCGTACGACCTTACTTATTGCAGATAATTATTAGCAAGTGATGGGAGAAAAAGATCATAATTGACTCACATAAGTTAATGAGAGAATACCAAACTTGTAACCAACTCTATCATTTCTCGTCCTCCACAATTTAAAATCTCAAGGAATGAGACTCGTGGATGCTTAGCCCAATAAACCAATTAAGGTCTACATGGTTAAGGATACTAGCTAGAGTGAACTTGGATAAGTAAACTCGGGTTGAGTCAAAATATTCGCAACGGGCCTAATATATCTAAGATATCTAAACTTGCTAAGACAATTTTATTAAAATAAGAGAAAAATAGCAAAAATAAAGGGAACTACAACTAGGCCAAAATAGATTAAAAATTTTGAAAAATGTCGAAAAATTGATTTTCTGGTTAAAATGAGGACAAATACAAGGAAAAAGGCCACTTAACTTCGATAGAAGTCCCCCTACACTTAATATAAACATTGTCCTCAATGTTTAAGCATGTGGGAGTAAACTCCCCTACACTTAGGACATTGTGCACTTTGTTTAAATCTTGCTAAGGAAGAGACAACTAAAGAGATTCCTATTTTAATATTGAGAAATATAAAATAGTGAATCGAAAAGAGTTTAGGATAGAACCGGGAAGATGAGAACACGGAATCACGGTTCGTCAAAAGTCATCAAGAGTGTGTCTTTGAAGCTATAATCCCTGCACATGATAAGAAAGAAAACAAGAAACACCACGGGGCTCCCCCTACACTTATGGTAAAGATAGATAGATAATTGGGTTGCCTCCCAAAAAGCGCTTGTTTATATTAACCGAGTCACGAGCCTGACTCGTCCCCGAATTAAATGGTCCATGGGGAAGCCTCGAATGTGATACCGGGATCAAAGACCTTGTCCTCGTTCCCGGTTGACATCAACAAAGGAGAGGCGGGGGAATAAGTCTTGAAAGGGAGAAAGGTCCTTTCAACATACGTATAGTATGTGAATTCAAGATCCACGGGAGGTGGGTTGGGTATAGTAAGCACATTGTCATCCCCCAAAGACAATGGATGCTGAGCAAACGGCAAAGCCGTATTGTTATCAAGCATAGTATAATCAATGTCACCTCCCGGGTCAAAGCACTCATCCTCATTTCCCGGTATAAAACGAGTAGAGTAAAAGTGATACATCACCCTCTTGGGTTTGCACGTGGGAGGATGAGGTAGCAATATAATATGAGAAGTATGAGAACAATTACCTTTCACCTGCGTCCCTTTTTCAGTAGATTCACATCTTTCCACCTCTGGGATAGAAGGTGTAGTGTCATCGTGTAATAAATCTTCTAGAAAAAGTATATCTCCCTCCACATCACAATACCCGGATATGTATTCCACGGGTGTATCAATATCAAGATATTCCTCGATCTCAGGAATGTGCAAACCATCATCACGAAGGAGTGAAGTATTTTGCTTTAGAAATTCCTCCTCGTCGAAAATAACCTCAATATCGTCATCACTCTCCTCATTATTTATAGGGCCAATAATATGCTCAGGGATATGAGTACTCGTCTGATCTTGCTGCTGTAAAAATGACTCCATACAAGTTCGCAGCGTGTGTAAAAGCTCTTTCGATTGCTCTTGAAAAGCTGTAGCAAGATCGTTTATTTGTTCTTGAAACGCTGTAGCAAGATCGACAATTGGTTTTTGGTAACTCATCCCGTGACAAGGCTGATGATCGAGTGAGTGCGGTGGGGGCTCAAGATTTTGAAAACCGGAATTATAGCACGGATGTTGCTCATAGTTGTTCATCGGTTGAGAAGAATTAGAAACCGGGTTTGGTTCATAATAATCCATAGGTGAAGAAAACTGAGGACACGGATTTTGCTCATAATAATTCATTGGTTGACAATAATAAGTGTCGTGAGTACCCCCACAGTTGTTGCAAACCGGGTATGGAGAAAAATCAGGTGCGTCTTGTGGATAGCTATTATCATTGTCATAATTGTATCCCGGTTCTTGCCCGTGTCTATACGGGTATTGAACCGGGCACGAAACATGCCAATGAGAATCGCTTCCACAATAGATGCACGGGGGAACAGGAGGTGGGTTCAAAAAGAATGAATTAGTCGAGTTGCACAAGGGACAAAATCCGAATTGTGTGTAGTCGATATCGTTTCCGCACCGCTCACATGTACACCATTGACAAGAGTTGTTCCCGGATAATTGTTTCCCACACCGGACGCAATGGACATAAAAATCCATAAAGAAAGATAGATAAGCAAGAAGAATATTTTTGGTGCAAAACTTTGAAAAAGAAATGCTTTTTAAGATTTTTCAAATGTTTTTGGATTTTTAAAAATTTTTGAATACGAAAAATAACGTTCACAAGTGAACGGATCCCAAAAGCCAACGCGTCACTCACAAAAAACCTTCGATCTTCACGAAAAGAGCCGGCAGCGGCGCCATTTTAATGTAGAGATTTTACTCGTTGAAAAAGTTCGTTTTCTCGGTATCTCTTCGAATTGATTTCCGGTTCAAAGTGCGACTCAATTGTTTTTGGTTAAGAAAAAGGGAAGTTGATTATCTATAACTAATTAAAAAGTAAATGCGAAAAGTATTTAAAAACAAACTAAAGACAAGTACAAATAATAAAAGTAAAACAAGGTGAATATTAAAAACTAAAAGTTAAAACGATATTAAAACTAATAGTAAAACAAATAATAAAACGTAAATTTAAAGCGAAACAATTAATAAAAATAAAACTAAACGAAGAAATTAACTATCGACTCGAAAATAAAGTTTACTTAATAAAAAAGGAGAGAATAAAACTAAAATGGTACTTTAAAGCTAAACGAGGCAAAACCTAAAGCGGGTACTTAATAAAAGATAAAACTTGAACTTTACGAAAAAATATTAATTTTAAAATTAGACGAAAAAATTAACTAAAAATACGTAACTTTCAGAAATTAAATCGGAACAACTTTCAGATTAAACTAAACAACTACGGAGCAAAAATAATAAATAAACAAGCTAGCAGGCAGCTAGCTCAAGCTAGCAACCTGCTAGCTCAAATTGGCGCCAAAGCATAATGGTCCATCGCAATCATTGTATCGGAATGGGTTTTCATGTGTCGCAATGTTTTTTTTTTTTATTTCTTAAACTATCGGAATGTAAGCTAAAAAAAACTATCGGAATGTCTAAAAATAAAAACTGTCGGAATAACTAAAGTACCAAAATCCATCGGAAAGTGGCTATAAAAAATTGGGCAGCATTTCGACTTAAAGAAACCTTAAACTCCGTCGGAATATGCGATCGCAATGAGCGATCGCAATCCCGATCGGAATAAGGGGGATGAAACACAAGCCATCGCAAAGTAGAACCAAGAATGGTTATTGCGATGGAACATAGGCTGCCCGTCGGAATGTATAAAACCCTTATATTGCGATGGAAACCAACCTTAAACCGAAATTGGTGGTAAGCTTAAAACATAATAAGCACATACAATAAGCTACTAAACCGAAACTTGAACAACTTAATAAGCATAAATTTGAAAGCTTTTTAAAAGACAAAATTCATAAACTTTATAAAAACACAAAATAAACAAACTTTAAAAAGACTAAAACTTTTTAAGAAAACTTAAAACAATAAGCTAGACACAAATTAAGCCAATAAGCATGTCAAGCTCAAAGCTTGATTCGTAGGAAACTTAGATTAACCAAAAGATAAACCTTTTCATAAATCAAACATAAAACAAAAACTAATTGTGTAAAGAATTTCGGATTAAGCACAAATAAAAAGTTAAGAAAGGTAGAATAAGATTAAGCTTAAAACAAGAATTAAATTATCAAAGGTGAAGGCTTGATTAAAGACAAGAAAGGAAGATAAAAGATTGGGATCCTAGTGAGAGAAACTGTCACTTTCTCTCTCTAGAATCACCTACAAAAATGAAAGAAAAACTAAGCTAAACTAAAACTAACCAACCCTCCTAAATGAATTTAGGAGGGTATTTATAGGAAATGGGGGGTGCATGTGTTGCATTCTCTTTTCTTTCTTTCTTCACGTCTTCTCGTCTTTTAAGTTCTTCGACTTTATCGACTTTGTCTCGGGATTAATTAAACTCGTCTTATAATTTATTTATTTATTAGACTCGAGTTTTTCGGCTTTAAGTAAACTTCCGTCTTTTAGACTTGTTCTTCGATAAATCTTCAGAATAGGCCTTGGACTTCCGTTCTTTTTGCACTCTTGATCTCTTGACTTCGTCTTTTGTCGTTTTCTTCTATAAAAGCCTGTGAATGCCCGTGTTTTCTCCACTTTTCACCTTTTCGTCCTAAATCACAATAAAAACACAAACCACGCATAATTCCGACATTTACGACATAAAATACACGTTTTGGCTTGGTTATTATTGTAATTAAGTGGTAAAAAGATGGGTGTTTTCACACCTATCATGGCTCATCACGATTTTGAACAAATCCAAACTTTTTTATTTCTTCATCAAATCACTTATTCCATTGACGTGATGCTTGTTTCAAACCATAAATAGATCTTTAAAGTTTACACGCGCGTTTTGGATACTTTGGATTAACATACCCTTCAGGTTGTAGCATATAGACATCTTCATCTAAGCGGCCATTCAAGAAGGCAGTTTTAACATCCATTTGCCATATCTCATAGTCATAGTATGTTGCTAAAGCTACGAGAATCCTGATAGCTCTTATGTCTGCTACTAGAGAAAACGTCTCCTCGTAGTCAATGCCCAAAGTTTGAGTAAAACCTTTAGATACTAAACGAGCTTTATAGGATTGTATTTTGCCATCTATGTCCGTTTTCTTCTTGATATCCACTTAGTTTTCACTACTTTAGCATTTAGAGGTGGAACTACATAATCAAAACTTCATTTACTTTCATGGAGTTCATTTCCTCATCCATTTCACCAGTCCACTTAACCTTTTTAGGATGGCGGACTTATAATTAGCAGGTTCACCAAGATCCCTTACTTCATCATCTTCATCCTCTATGTTAAGACATAGACGGTTGGGTGCACGTATGGTCCTTTCAGATCTACGGACAGGAACTAATTCCGGTGGAACTCCTAGACTTTCTAGTTCTACAGGAAGTTCGCTAGTGTTTTTATAAGGTAATGTATCTATATGATCCTCTTCAAGATCATAATTTCTCCCACTGAATTCTTGAGATATGAGATCTCTTTCAAGAAAATCTCCATACCTTGCAACAATAACCTTGTTTTCAGGTGGAAAATAAAAATAGTAACCCATAGTTTCCTTAGGGTATCCTACAAAGATACATTTCACAAATCGTTGTTGGAGTTTATCAGCTGAGTCCCGTTTCACATACGCCTCTGATGCGCGTCTTGCACTCCTAGTTTTAAATTTATAAACAAGACTTATTAATTCCTACGCATACGAGCAAGTATACTCGTTCTATTGTAGCATAGTCGGGTAAGTCTAGGTCGTCCCATGGGATTTGCGCATAATCAAAATGTTGTGGTGGTGTAGGTAATAGGGTTGTCACTACCGTTACTACAGCAAGAATTAACATGGTAAAGGTAAAAATAACTAAAAACAATACTTGTGTGAATTCCATTTCATCCGTAGGAGAGATAATTTGCATGCATTAGCAACTATGAATCACAAATCTAAAGTATATAAATTCCATTCCATGGTATTTTTCATATAATTCATATTGACAAATTGGTGTAGACAAACCCTTTCGGCCTATGATCATCTATTCCAATTCATTATAATCACCATTTGCTAGAAAACATAAAGAGATAAGTTTGGTTTGAATGGGTTCTTTCGACCTATACCCAAGATAAATCGTTTGACAAATTCCTTTAACCAACTCGTCAAGGTGAGTGTCAATCACCAAGAAACCAAATTGACTCATGCATAAATCTTTTGGAACATAGTTTACCGGAAATCCTTTCGACCTCTAAATCCAATAAAAAGCTATATTTCATTTGATTATCAAAACATGTTTCAAGAATTATCAACCATAAAAACCCATTTACATTCTCTTGTTCATAAAACCAAACTCCCCTTTAGAATTAATGTTCATCACATAAGTATATCACACTACTCAGAATTTAAACACATTTCAACACAATTCATAACTTTCTCAAACGTTCAATAGCACTTAAATTATAATGAAGATTAATCCAAGTACAAGAATTTACCAATAGTTCTTCCAAAAACAAGAAATAACAAAAACAGAATTTATAGCAATTCCAAGCCTCCAATTGATCAATGTTCCTCCACCCGAATCTCTCCTTCACGAAATTCGTCCTCCCTTGAGAATTAACAGAGGTTTATTGTCTTTTGGGTTATATAAGTTTGGTGATTCTAACCTTTGTCAAGTGTTAGAATGATCAATGGATGAAGCACCCTAAAACAAATGACCCTAAGGTCTAATTTATACATGATTATGCTTGGATAGGAGGAAATAAACTCCAAGGAATGTTAATGGGAGGAAAATGAGAAGCCTCTCATTGATGGTGGGAGTTTATGAGTGACTCTTGCTAGACTTGACTAACAACATGCTGGTGGCAACTGATGGTGGATTTGTCGGTGGCACGGACTTGCTTGCCGGTGGCAACTGAATGCTACTTTGATGTTGGTGGCAAATGAAGGTTGGCTTGATGGAGGCAAGCTATGTGTTGATGGTGGCAACTGATCCATTTTCCATACTTTTCCCTCTAGTCCTTCTTCTTTCTTTTCTTTCTTCTAAACTTCCCAAAACTCCTTCATCATCTTTTATTCTTCACACGAAATCTTACGCTTTCATGCTTCGTTTATTCCTTCTTCTTCAATTCGCGCTTTTTATTCCTTTATTCACGTTTCTTCGTCCTTTCTTCCTACAAAACACAATAACCGAACATTGCACAATATTAGTAATAAGAGTCCATTTATTACCACAAATATTACACCAATAGTGAAGATAACGCTTATTAATACATGTTGGATTTGAGCGTTATCAAATCCCCTCACACTTAAGTATTGCTCGCCCTCGAGCAAGTAAAGTAAAATCACAAATTCAAAATCTAAACATAAACTTGTTTTCAACTCTCTAAACCTATAGAATGCTAAAGACTCAAGAAATAGTAGACATATCTTAATCCAATGGGGCGTGAGCACCCGACAATTTATCAAAAATGACTTTATCAATTTTGATAAATACAAGCAAAAATACTAACCACCAAATGATCACTTCCATCTCTCTCATCATACCATCCTCGTCTTTCTCCAATTTTTTATTATTTTATTTTTCAACTTCAAGTACCACGTCTTGACACATTGGCCAATCGATACTACCATTTTACTTCTTCTTCCTTCGTCTTCATAATTTATAGCTCATTGGCTATTTATAATTTAGCTTATAGCTCATTGGCTATTTGCTTCTTTTCTGCAATCCCCTTACACTTTGGATGAACATACGCTTCAAAAAATACAAAATAGAGTAGCTAATCCTTTTTTGTTGAAATAACTCATGCGAATTCAAAGTGTGACCAACTTGATCATCAAAAATCATTTTTATAAAATAGGTGATTAACAACAACTTTTTAAAATATTTTGCCTTTTATCATCTATTCTTGCCATAATCACACAAATTGTGATCTCACTGCGGATTAATACACTACTAAAATGAAAATTTAAAATTTAACTATATTTTTTTACGTTTCTTTTGAAAAGTAATTAAATTTGGACAAAATAGACCATTTTTCCTATTTGACCATCCCCTCACACTTAAGTTTGACATTGTCCTCAATGGTAATAAACGTACTTAAAAGTATAAGAAAATGGGAAAAATAAGGTCAAATGATACTACTGAAATATGAACCATGAACCTCCATGTGGCTTTCTTGCATCATGAGTCTACAGAAAACTCCATATATTTCCACCAATGTTGAATTCATATGTCAGTTCCTGCAAATACTGAACTAACAAAAGAAATTTTTCTTCTAAACAAAATAAAATAAAATAAAATAAAAATCACAATAATGTCTAAAAATCAACCCAAGTTATCATTCTACAATCATAATCCCTTGAAAACAAAATAAAACAAAATAAATAAAGGTTTTTTTTAAATAATATCTTACAAACTTCACATGATATGGTGTCTTCAATCTTCCATTTCTTCGTCATCATCATGAACTCCTCTTGATGATCCTCCGGCATCAAAAAATTTGAGAACAATGGAGCTACTTCCAACGTATCCACCCATTTGTGGATCTATGTAGTCATCAACGGACACTCCTTCTCCTCCATAATTACTTTCATTCCCATAAGAATAGTGTGTGGGGGGTGAGGATAAGATACATACGGATATGGATATGGTGGAACATTTGGTGTCTCATAGGTTGGGTAACTATAATGTGCTTGATCCGCCAAATGGTGTAGGATTGCCATGGAATGCTCAAGGATGTAGTTGTTTCTCATGGTCATACTATCTCTCCATATCATCATCCTTTCTATCTCACTTAAACTTGCATTCCATTCTCCCCAACTAGAGTTCACTCCACTCGTATCGTGCTCCTCTTCTCCTTGTTCTTCGCCTTCTTGTTGTAACGGCTCCGGATACCTTAGACATTTCTTTTGCTTGTCTAACTCCCTTTCCAAAGCTCTTATATCCCAAAATTCATTTCCAACCGGCTTCGATAACTTTTTCGTAACACTGTCGTCTAAAACATCGAGCCTTATAGCTATCCAAGTCACATAATGACCTCCACATATTTCACTAACTGTTTTCAATCCTGGGGCTTTCTTATACAAGTACTCGGAAATTCCCCGTAGTATATTCACTTGCCTTTCTCCACTTGCTACACTCAACAACCATAGGTCAGTTAATTGGCATCTCTCCCTAGTTCCCGATCGATGCTCAAGTTGTCCTACTATGAACCTATGTAGGATTCTCAATAGTGGATCTCTAACCGATACAAGTTTCTTAATCCCCACAGTATTTTCAGCTATGCTTGCCCAATGTTCGTTTACGGGTAAAAACTTCTTATTGGTTTCTAATTTAGAAAAATGTAGCTCGAATAATGGATTGTCTAAATCTTCCTTATCATACAATCCTAACACCTCTCCAAACTGCGCTAGTCTAAAACAGTAATTTACACCTAAACCAAATGCAAGGTTCATCTTTTGCATCTTCAATGTCCTTGTTGAAATAAAAAGTTTCAAGACATAACTCACTATATACCTCACCTTGTATGTCTAAGGCCCTTTCAAATGAATAGTCCTCAAAAGTTGATCCCGACCTACGAGTATATGTCATTTTCAACTTCTTTCTCAAAGCTTCCTCACAATTGAACTTCCTACGCAAGTCCCAATCAGCTATTCTTGGTTTGCCAAAAGCTTTCCCTTGTAACCCCGCTAATCTCTTATTGTAGGCATGGCGTTCCATTTCTCCTAATCCTCTCCATTTCAAATGTTCATAAGACACAACCCTCACCTTGTATGGTATCTCTTCTTGACCATACTTACGCTCGTATTTTTCGATCAATGGGTTGGGAGGCGTTGTCTTCTTTTGCTTCTAAAAAAATTACAACACTTGAAATGTTAGCATGTTAGTACAACAATCAAATAAACCTATCTAAACAAAGTCTATTAAAACAAAATAAATTAATAAAAACAAACAAACAAAATAAATAATAAAAAAATTTATTTTTTTTAGAGTGACTTGCCGGCGGCAAGGCCATGGTGCCGGCGGCAAGGTGAAACAGTGGGTGTTTTGCCGGCCGGCGGCAACCCTTCCTAAATTTTTTTATTTTTTCATCTCCATTAACACTTTGTATGGTTTTCATTATCCCCGAAATGGATCAAAACATTATGAACATCATCCATTTCCGGAAATTATTTTTCTAAACAAATCAAAACTAATAACATTACACCTATAACATCAATATGTTCATCATTCTAAACTAACTAATCAATCTTACAACTAATTTGATGAAAACTCACTTGAGTTCATCATCATCTAATCAAAATTAATCTACCCTCACACTATCAATGGCTCAATTCCTTAAATTCATACGACATCTTAATCTATTTTCTATGATTCATGCTTAATCAATTCAATCTATCATAACAAGATTCATGAAACAAAGAAAATCAAAATCAAAACATGGTTGTTGGATTCAGTTACCTTGTTGGGTGCCATCTTAATTCCTTCAAGAAAACACAAGAACTCAAAAAAAAATTCTCTTTCTTTTTCCTGCGTTTTTTTTATGTGTATGTGGGGTGTTTGGGAAAAACTAACCCAACTCCTCCTTATGGGTTTATATCTTCCTAAGTTCCCATATTCTCTTTTAACGGGTGTTATTCCGTCAACGACTTTTCAAAAATTTCATAATATATCTAAAATTCCTAAAAGTAAATTGAGTAGATAAAACAAAATAACTAAACAAACCAAAATTACCAGGAACCAAAAGTGTCTAAGTTACCAAGTCATTAAGAAAATAACCAAAATAGTTTTTAAGGTAAAAACTGAAAATTAAAAGAAAAATCAAGCCTTTGTCTTGAATCCATCCGGACCCCAATCGCGGTTCTTTAATTGCACCGGTAGCGATCCCAAGAAATCTGTCATCTTCTTGAAAACTAGGATGTTCTTGAAAGGATTGAAGTAGGCTTCAATAGCTAAAGCCTTTTCCATAGGATCATCACAATTAAGGTATGGTTCCCCCAAAGGTCCATACAAAGGAAACCCATCGGCATCTCTTCCAACTTCAAAACAACTCAACCACTCGTCTTCCATCTCGCTCTCAAAGTCCAAATACCAAGGCTTCGCCCTCGGTCTTGGTGCATAGGTGTGAACGGAAATCCCGTCATTAATTACAATCGTCCCTCGTCCTGAGTCAATAATTATGTCACGCCCCACCATGGCGGAATATGGGGCGACGTATGGATATCATCACAACAATAGTGTGTCTCTAGAGAGAACTATATGAAATAAGAAATGTCATAAAATGGAGACACAAAGTCATGACAATATCTCATCAAACTCAGGAGTCTAGGTAAGTAGGTAACAGTCCTACCGCTTACCCAAGACAAATAAATAACACTAACAATCACATATAGGTGCCAACAATATCACTACGAAACAATCAGAAAAAAAATAAACTAAGAAGGAAACGGGGATTCTCCTTCTATATGCATTCCTAAGCTTCTCCAATCCTAGCCACTTATGTTCTCATGCTTAACCATAGTATCACCTGAAAGAGACACTAAAACACGTCAACATAAAGTTGGTGAGAGTCATAGGTTTAGACTCCAACACAAAACAAGTCATAAGCTGTGAATACCATAAACCAATAAACATATGGACAATGCGCTACAATTATGTACTAACAACTAGCATTCAAGTTCAATCAATCATCACAAATCCAAGGCATCACGCCTTACCAACAATCACAATTCCAAGGCATCACGCCTTACCAACAATCAAATTCCAAGGCATCACGCCTTACCAACAACCACAATTTCCAAGGCATCACCCCTTACCAAACACCATAATTTACAAGGCATCACGCCTTACCAAATACCATGGTACCATAGGCGCCCATACACCTATGTACCTTTCCGATCCAAATCATACACAAACAAGAATCACATAGCAGTTAATCACATAATGTACACACAAGTCCATCTCAAACCTTAAAAACATTCACAGCATTAATTTATAAAATAACTCAACACAGTGTCTCTTCCATCCTATCTGTAAGTCAAAACCAATAATAAACATGGGACTATGAAACTCACCTGATAGCTTCTTCACAAGTCCTCGCACTAGCAACAAGCTAACAAACCAAAAACACGAACCAATCACTAAGATGGCTCATCAACCTATAATGGACATCTAGTCTATTCCCGTATAATTACCTCATTGTTAAGCTCTAATCACCCCATTACCCTTCCTTAACAAGTCCTTAACTTGGTTAAGTTTAATAACTATCCCGTTCATATTTTACCCAAAACAGTCCCAGTTTTTAGGTCTCAAAACTTTAAGTCAAACGTCTACTTAAACATACCCATGGTTTCTGTAAAAGGAATATTCATACCCTTACGTATGTTGGCTAACACCTCCCACTTGACCTAACCTTAAAGCTACTGTTAAGGCCCCGATATACATATATCTACTTTTGTCATTCCAGATTTCCTGATTTTAAACGTACTAAAAGTTTGTTACCATTAAGGGGTCTTACCCTAAACCACAACCTTATTCCAAGTGCAGATACTTACTACAATATATAAACCATCTCTCATGTTCATGAGAAGATCCCAATGCAAACCTAAGTACCCCAAACAACCCAAAACTTAAAAAGAAAACAGGCTGAATTCAAAACTGTTTTGACCTCCGACTGTTGTAACCTGTTTTTGACCCACTTCCCGACCTCCAATTTAGTTCTAGTTTCTTGCATTGGAAAGCCACTTCAAATACCTTTCCAGGGGTACTTGGATCGTAAAATAAGAGTTTATAGAACTCCCTATATGATCAAAACAATGACCCAAAATTCTGCCCAGTTTTTAAAAACGGGTTTAACAAAATCAACCTCATTAATTAACCCTAATCCCTCTAATTACAAGCCCTAATTTATGTAATCATCATGTTATGATTAATATAACATTAATTTACTGTCTTTATAATAAACCCTAACCTAAATCCATCATAAGATGATTAAAGAAAACATAAAAACAATTTAATTAAAAAGGGTTATAAAGATTTACCTTTGATTTATGAAAAACCAAGATTTTTATGAAAACCCTAATTCCTCCCTTGTATATTTCGACTCCTTATTGATCTCCAGGGATTTTATGAAGTGTTTTGATGAATAAAAACCTTATATAATTAATCATAACCAGTCCTAGCCCAAATACAAAAGTCCGGTTCCCTTTTTCCCTTTTTTCCCCTTTTCTTTTCTTTTTTTTCACATAACTGACCTATACCCATTTAATTTCGTTTTTTTTTCCTTTTTATTATTAATATTTGTATTAATAATATTACCTTAATTTTCCTTAATTTATTTCAGCTCCTAAAGCCTCCAAAACCTCAAAACCGTAAAACTAGTCAAATTTACGCGTTTTACCGTAAAAGACGTAAAATATACACTTTTAAAAAAAATCTCAAATTTTGAAATAAACTTTATAACTAAGTCCTAAATGACTTAAAACCATCCCAAAAAATATTCATATGACTAATTACCTCATCCGAGACCTCCAAAAGCTAAACCGTAAATCCTAAAAAAAATATACTATTACTATAATACTTATACGTATACGTAAACACCAAAATATCACCATTTCATTTCATAGTCACTAAATGTGAGCTCATGAACATGAAATAACCGTTCCTCGATTTACTTATGAGTACTCTATACTCATAAACGATAACCACACCAACCTCGTTCACACAAAATAAACACGTAAACACACAAATCAAGTAATCACACATAAAATAACCTAAAAATAAGACCAAGTGACGAACCTCAAAACTACGGTTGTCACATCACTCCCTCCTAATAGAAATCTCGTCCCGAGATTTACTCCTTAGGATCAAACACACAAACAACAAATCACACGAGGATACTTGTTCTAAACGAACTCCTCTCATTTCCATGTGAACTTTAGTTCAAGTCTCAAATTACCACATATACTAACCAACAATATTTAAATTTATTGCCAAACTCTTGACCTCACAGTCAATAAATCTCACAAATGACTCTTTGATAAAACAAAGACTCTTATTAACACAAGTCCCGAATAACCGTACAGGCAAAATGCATTCTCAAACAACCTTTACCAATCCCAATACATGAAATGTATCATGTATACAACTTATTTTCCCCAGGTAATTCTATGATCATATGCTACTGGTCCGATCTTTCCAAAGATCATAAATGGACCTCCAAAACTCTACGTCAACTCTTCCATTTTACCAAAACATACCACCCGTTACTATGGGTGAAACTTCATACAAACTTTGTCACTAAAACTCTAGTGGTTTCCTCCATCTCTACATAGCATCCCTTGCTGCTCTCATCCCGTCCACAAACACCATTACCACATTAGTAGCATGCTTTGTGCTTTACTCTACTCATTAGGCTCTACCAAAGTTCTACCTTCGATTCCTATCTCGACCTATTTCATTTATGCTTCGCTTCTATACACACGTCCTTCTTTCTCCTTAACTCATGCCATACATCACGATGTGATGCTTCCCATCGTTTCTTCCCTTTCCATAATCCCTCATAAGGCATTCCATACATATCGGGCTAACTTTTACGTAAAACCCTCTATTCTATCACATCCGTACGCACTCCTTCAAACTTCTCAACTACGTGACTTCTCATTCCTCTTGAAAATAGGTGATGAATTAGTCAGTCTATCGACTATCACTCAACTCTCATCGTACTTAATCCTCCACTGAATTATGTATCCCTTCCACCAACTTCGTCCTTACATCGCCCCTTTCTAAGCTACTCCTATCTATGTAGGAAGTATAGTCTACGTCCCTTTCTCCATATGATTGTCCAAGCCACGCAACATACATGTTGACGCGTTCTCTGCTTTAGACAACTCGGCTCGTGCAACCTACATCTTTCATCCAAACCATCCTAATACGTCATCCATATAATTCAAGTCCTTCTCAGCTTCACTTCATTATTCTTATTCCATGTCTCATCAACCATGCTTGCCTTTCCCAGATGGTACTTGGCCATGCAATTTTCTTTCGTCACTTAACTCCACCCACCACCTTTGCCAAATGTTCAATCAAGGTGATTGAATATGTGTTGGAGACGTTCATGATCCGTATAAATCATTCTCTACGTCTCGTACCCCAAATGCCTCTAGCATTCTAGGCAGATATAACAATCCAGCTCCACTAACTAAGTCTATCCAGTTCTTCCAAATCTTCAGTTCCTGCAACGTATAAGCAATCGCCTTTCTTTGTCGTCCTCGTACGCATCCAAATCCTTGCTCCAATTATCGTCATGCTCGCGAATTCATCCAGTCCTTCCGATAATGCCAAGATCCTCTCATTATCCAATCCACCTCTTCATCCTCCAAAATGCTTCCTCATCCTTCTTCACTTCGCCCCTTGCTGGTTCCATGATATGCCATCATCTCTAACTACTCATCATGGTAGACTTAATACTAAAACTCACACTTTGAAAATCTCACGTATACTTCCACTCCAAAACCAACACATACTTCGCCTCACTCTCCTTCTTAGACTTTGAGTAGATCAAGATGTCGTCGATACTCCCGATGACAACTCATTTATATACGTTCATGCATACTCGCTTCATTGTCTCCATGAAATCCGCTAGTGCTTGGCGAAGCCAAATGCATAACCGTAAACCTAAAGCGTTCATACAACATCCTTAGCAGTTTCAACTATGTCCTCCTTGCACCCTCTCTTAGCGGCAATATGAATAAATTCCTACCTCGTTCTACTTGCAAAATTCTACACGCATTTTAAAAGACCAATGCTTCCTCTCATCAGACCACTCAACCGCTTTCCACATCCAATCTACTACTAAGCAACTCAACTTTTACCTTGCATCCGTTGCAATTTCCATCAACTCTTGTTCTTGGAATTATTCCATCTACAATTTCCTTGGAAAGGCACTAACTCCAACTCCTCTCACTTCTCCTACTTGCTCTACTTATGGTTCTACCTCACAGTAATAGGCAAACCTACTAAATCTCAGGAAATTTTTGGAAAACTTACATGCCTTACGCACAATCATAAATACCTTTGAGGTATTGTATCCCCTTCCAACACCCTCTATGGCGCGTTACTTGTGCTAGTATCCCACAAATCTCTATTTATCTCCTTGGTACTCCTAAGAGACCTCATGACCACATTAGTTCGTCTACGAACTTCTTTCCTCCCCACTAAGGGCATTCCGACCATTCTCTCATGGTCACCTACTTAAGCGTGTAGGCGCGACCAAGTCTTTCATATGACTACCTCAACGCTCCCGAACAATACGAAACCAAAACTACATCCTGAATCCATCAGATACGATCAACAAATCAAACCAACGGATAACTAACGACATTTCACGTGCACCAGTTAAAACAAGTCAAAACCATGAGACTCGAAAGAAAACTCAAACCCAAAACGTGTATCAATTCAAAATGACCCATGAAAACGAAAAATAATCCAAGAAACACCCAATGGCAACCAAATAGATTACGCCCCGCGACATATTATTTAAACCGTGCAAAAGACCGACCTTTCCAAAAGAATATACTCTTATTTATTATTATTATTATTTTTTACCTCCCCACATCTATGTGACTCAAACCATCTACAAACAACCTTCTAGGCGATCTCAAAACTCAACCCAAGGACTAGGTATCCCGTGCACCCCAAATAAAAATAAACTACTATTCAAAACTCAAACTTGAACCCGACACTTGTACAACAATTCCGACCAGTCCATTGACCTCCCATGACTATACTTTCTGAATATTTGAAAAGTACGTCCCGAGTACATAATTTTTGGCTTTTGAATCACTCAAAAAACTCTAAAAAACGAACAAGTTATGACCAAAACAGTTTTATACTAGTTGTTTTTAAAAAAAACTAAAGATTAAACTTAGTGATTAATGTAATCCTTATAAATGACAGATATAATTGTATGTGTAACCTTCATAAACTCAATTTAACCTTGTATTAATAATTATAAATGACGTGAATCGGTTAAACCTAATTATATAAACTATGTAAGTAGAAAGAAATTTTACTTCGCTTTATTTTAAAGAAAGTCCTTTAGATTTTGAAATATATAAGTGTTGATTACAAAGAAATCTTATGTTACATCTTGTTTCAAACACGACTCCAACACCTTACCCTTATTTACCGAATACAACCAACCATCTAACTCAATATATACCGACCAAAAGAAATGCAAGACCCAACACAAAAGATTTCATTATCTCAAAAGAAATCCCAAGTTATTTCAGTAGACTTGAAACCAAAAACACCATTTTAAAACGTACACGTGAAATACGAGACTCAAAGAATACGCTACAAGACACACTTCAAAAGATTCAAAACGTCGGTGGAACTCCAACAAACTCCAGCACCATAAAACACGACAAACACGAGGTACGTTCAAGTTATAATAACTAGTGAACGACCATATACCATAACCCAACACGTAGTAGTATATATACATCCGCATATATATACCTATCGAATCTCCCAAACATACTCGTTATCATACATGTCAAGTCAATCAATCGCTTTATACGCTCGTTTTTTCATACAAGTAATCACCATCTAACCGTGCCACAACAAGGCATAAATCCCACCTCCAAAACCAAACCATATCGTGTGACCCCATAATCACACAACACCACTATAATCCCAAAACATATAACACAAAAAGAACAATAGCCATATCATAGGCAGCCATTACATAAACTCATATATATACGTATACCCAAATTCTACATCTCATCATATACAAGCATGTATTAACCCTCTTTCATGCAATCATACTTGAGAACCCATTGAAGTTGTGGTACTTGTATAACTATGTTGGCCACCATACTTATACAATTACCCTTTCCCCAATGCACTCCCTCCTATGATGACACTTATAAGAATCAATACAACATATAACACAAAAATCCATCTACTCACATAAGCTCATCACCACATAAACAATAAAGTCCAAACTCCATCTATTAAAATAACATAGTAATACTCTTGAAATACGTAAATCCATAGTCTAGCTAAAACAGCATAGACTAAGTCCAAAACGAAAACATAATCAGTTATAAGTCATGTCGCCCGTAAGAGTGGAAACAGCTTAAAATCCTTCCTATCCACCTACTCCTAGTAACTCGAACCACCACACGATTCTTAGGGAACATGACTTAAACATCAAAAGAAAATAACATACCTCATGTATGTAAAATAACTCGATAAAAGATAGAATCTACCTTGTACTAAATTATGTACTATAATGTACAAAAGCAAAATACTACAGTGACTAGCGTGGACGATTATGGTTCAACCCGCACTAGTCACAAACCCGAAAAGAAAATAACATGTGACTAAGTATGAACATACTACGGTTCAATTCATACTAGTCAAAACATCGCAATAAATAACATCCAAACACATCAATTAATATAAAATGCACTCATACTCCTATGACGCCTATATGCAGGGATCCTTAAGCTATAGACTAGGCTACGCGACTAGGCAACCTAACTCTCTATAACCATTGGCTCTGATACCATTTTGTCACACCCCACCATGGCGGAATATGGGGCGACGTATGGATATCATCACAACAATATTGTGTCTATAGAGAGAACTATATGAAATAAGAAATGTCATAAAATAGAGACACAGAGTCATGACAATATCTCATCAAACTCAGGAGTCTAGGTAAGTAGGTAACAGTCCTACCGCTTACCCAAGACAAATAAATAACACTAACAATCACATATAGGTGCCAACAATATCACTACGAAACAATCAGAAAGAAAATAAACTAAGAAGGAAACGGGGATTCTCCTTCTATATGCATTCCTAAGCTTCTCCAATCCTAGCCACTTATGTTCTCATGCTTAACCATAGTATCACCTGAAAGAGACACTAAAACACGTCAACATAAAGTTGGTGAGAGTCATAGGTTTAGACTCCAACACAAAATAAGTCATAAGCTGTGAATACCATAAACCAATAAACATATGGACAATGCGCTACAATTATGTACTAACAACTAGCATTCAAGTTCAATCAATCATCACAAATCCAAGGCATCACGCCTTACCAACAATCACAATTCCAAGGCATCACGCCTTACCAACAATCAAATTCCAAGGCATCACGCCTTACCAACAACCACAATTTCCAAGGCATCACGCCTTACCAAACACCATAATTTACAAGGCATCACGCCTTACCAAATACCATGGTACCATAGGCGCCCATACACCTATGTACCTTTCCGATCCAAATCATACACAAACAAGAATCACATAGCAGTTAATCACATAATGTACACACAAGTCCATCTCAAACCTTAAAAACATTCACAGCATTAATTTAGAAAATAACTCAACACAGTGTCTCTTCCATCCCATCTGTAAGTCAAAACCAATAATAAACATGGGACTATGAAACTCACCTGATAGCTTCTTCACAAGTCCTCGCACTAGCAACAAGCTAACAAACCAAAAACACGAACCAATCACTAAGATGGCTCATCAACCTATGATAAACATCTAGTCTATTCCCGTATAATTACCTCATTGTTAAGCTCTAATCACCCCATTACCTTTCCTTAACAAGTCCTTAACTTGGTTAAGTTTAATAACTATCCCGTTCATATTTTACCCAAAACAGTCCCAGTTTTTAGGTCTCAAAACTTTAAGTCAAACGTCCACTTAAACATACCCATGGTTTCTGTAAAAGGAATATTCATACCCTTACGTATGTTGGCTAACACCTCCCACTTGACCTAATCTTAAAGCTACTGTTAAGGCCCCGATATACATATATCTACTTTTGTCATTCCAGATTTCCTGATTTTAAACGTACTAAAAGTTTGTTACCATTAAGGGGTCTTACCCTAAACCACAACCTTAGCCCAAGTGCAGATACTTACTACAATATATAAACCATCTCTCATGTTCATGGGAAGATCCCAATTCTACCCTAAGTACCCCAAACAACCCAAAACTTAAAAAGAAAACAGGCTGAATTCAAAACTGTTTTGACCTCCGACTGTTGTAACCTGTTTTTGACCCACTTCCCGACCTCCAATTTAGTTCTAGTTTCTTGCATTGGAAAGCCACTTCAAATACCTTTCCAGGGGTACTTGGGTCGTAAAATAAGAGTTTATAGAACTCCCTA
This sequence comes from Glebionis coronaria, assembly GCA_025667525.1. Taxonomy (NCBI): domain Eukaryota; kingdom Viridiplantae; phylum Streptophyta; class Magnoliopsida; order Asterales; family Asteraceae; genus Glebionis; species Glebionis coronaria. Next base: position 75,426,207 of record CM046876.1, read on the forward strand.
TATGATCAAAACAATGACCCAAAAGTCTGCCCAGTTTTTAAAAACGGGTTTAACAAAATCAACCTCATTAATTAACCCTAATCCCTCTAATTACAAGCCCTAATTTATGTAATCATCATGTTATGATTAATATAACATTAATTTACTGTTTTTATAATAAACCCTAACCTAAATCCATCATAAGATGATTAAAGAAAACATAAAAACAATTTAATTAAAAAGGGTTATAAAGATTTACCTTTGATTTATGAAAAACCAAGATTTTTATGAAAACCCTAATTCCTCCCTTGTATATTTCGACTCCTTATTGATCTCCAGGGATTTTATGAAGTGTTTTGATAAATAAAATCTTATATAATTAATCCTAACCAGTCCTAACCCAAATACAAAAGTTCGGTTCCCTTTTTCCCTTTTTTCCCCTTTTCTTTTCTTTTTTTCACATAACTGACCTATACCCATTTAATTTCGTTTTTTTCCTTTTTATTATTAATATTTGTATTAATAATATTACCTTAATTTTCCTTAATTTATTTCAGCTCCTAAAGCCTCCAAAACCTCAAAACCGTAAAACTAGTCAAATTTACGCGTTTTACCGTAAAAGACGTAAAATATACACTTTTAAAAAAAATCTCAAATTTTGAAATAAACTTTATAACTAAGTCCTAAATGACTTAAAACCATCCCGAAAAATATTCATATGACTAATTACCTCATCCGAGACCTCCAAAAGCTAAACCGTAAATCCTAAAAAAATATACTATTACTATAATACTTATACGTATACGTAAACACCAAAATATCACCATTTCATTTCATAGTCACTAAATGTGAGCTCATGAACATGAAATAACCGTTCCTCGATTTACTTATGAGTACTCTATACTCATATGACTAATTACCTCATCCGAGACCTCCAAAAGCTAAACCGTAAATCCTAAAAAAAATATACTATTACTATAATACTTATACGTATACGTAAACACCAAAATATCACCATTTCATTTCATAGTCACTAAATGTGAGCTCATGAACATGAAATAACCGTTCCTCGATTTACTTATGAGTACTCTATACTCATAAACGATAACCACACCAACCTCGTTCACACAAAATAAACACGTAAACACACAAATCAAGTAATCACACATAAAATAACCTAAAAATAAGACCAAGTGATGAACCTCAAACCACGGTTGTCACAAATTGCCCCACACGTTTTCAGAAAAGGCCTTCCCAACAATAAGGGTAGGTCTTTGTCTTCCGGAATGTCCATAATTAGAAAATCCATGACATATGCTTGGAACCCAATTTGTACTCGGACGTTCCTTACCATACCCATAGGTTTGGTTTGTGTATTATCCGCATTGGTTAGGTTTGAAAAGTATGGCTCCGGGTTGGTCAAGCCAAGGTCTTGGTAGATAGAATATGGCATGATACTCACGCTAGCCCCCGTGTCGGCTAATGCATCAAACGGTGTGGTTCCATTAATGAGAATTGGGATGACGAAGTTCCCGGGGTCTTGCATCTTCTTGGGCAAACCGTGTTCAATGATTCTCTCCTTAAGATTTTCATTGAATTCTTTTCCTTTTAGACGAGCTTTTCCCATCTCTATCTCATCGAGCTTTTTCCGGTAACTCACATAATTTCCCAAGACTTCCAAAATTGGTTTGGATTCCTTGAGTTCTTCCTCTTTTTTGTTCAATATAATTCTTATCCTCTCCTTTTGTTTATTGGAGATTGGATAAGCTAAGGGCAATGGGTTGGGTACAAAGGCGGAAGGAGATCCTTCCTCTAGGTCGGCCGGTGTTGGCAAGAAGTCATTTGGAGTCAACTTGCTAGCCTCCATGTTTTTGTTTCTTTTCGCCTTTCCCATCTTCACCACTTCACTTTCATCTTCAGCTTAAGGTCCATCCTCGACCAAGAACTCAATGTAATCATCTTTTTCGCCTTTGAGCTTGGTCAAGTTGATCGTCAATGTGCCTTGCTCGAAGTCCACTACACATCTTGTTTCCCACAAAAACTTGTAACCGAAGACCACCGATGGTTCGCCTATATCGGCGTGGTCTATGATAAAAAATTCTGTCAAGAACACGTAACCATGGATATTAACCCGCACATTTCGTACTACCCGTCTCCCATACTCGGTGTAACCAACGATCATGAATCCTAACTTACCCAACATTTCTTCCGTCATGTAATTTGTCGGGTAGGTTAGATTCAATTCTGCATCCCAAGCTTTTTGCTCTTCAACTTTGCATGGAATGGCAAATTGCATCAATGGTTCGGTATACGAACGATATTCGGCCCTTTTATAGACCACTTTTTCAAAACCTTCTTCTCGGATTACTACGCTTTTGTGAGGAAATGCTTCCCACAAATCCTTCTCTTCTCGGGTCTTTTCCACATGAGTGACGTTTGAGTCACACTCGTCACTTAGTTCTCAGTCTAATCCATTCAAGAACTCGGAAATCTCGCTAAGTGTGTTCATCTTTTTTCTAGAATAAAACTAACAAGACAAAGTTAACAAACATTAGGGTTAGCGTTAGTTAAAGAAAACAAAAATAATAAAAATAAACATTCACCCAAATTCCTAAAACTAATAAAACAATTAAACAAACAAAATAATTTTTTATTTTTTTTTGGTTCTGACAACCTTGCCGGCCGGCATAGGTGTGTTGCCGGCGGCAAGGTGAAACAGTATGTCTTTTGCCGGCCGGCAACCATGTGGTGCCGGCGGCATGGGTGAAACAGTGGGTCAGTTGCCGGCCGGCAGCCATGTCTTGCCGGCGGCAACTGCACTAGTGCAGGAAAAAACTTTTTTTTTTTATTTACCATTTCTTTTTCAAAGCAATTTTCTGAATTTTTATAAAAACATATTTTTGAAGCTTTTCATTCGAGGAACAAAATCAAACAAACTAAAATTATAAAACTTTTAACCTAAACAAAATAAAGCTTAATCCAAACACTATCTAAATCGCTTTTATTCTCTTTTTGTAATTTTATGTGTATGAATGTTCTTATGAAATTTCTAGTGCAAACATAAAATAACATAACACATTTTATTCAAGCATTATATTTAAACTATGAGATCCTAAACCTATTCTCATTCAATTTTTATTAGAACTAAAAACTAAATTTTTAACACCACTACTAATTTATAATGATTATAACATGAAAAGTAAACAAATCCCCGACAGAGGCGCCAAAAACTTGATGCGCGTCTTGCACTCCTAGTTTTAAATTTATAAACAAGACTTATTAATTTCTTAACTACGCATACTAGCAAGTATACTCGTTCTATTGTAGCAAAGTCCGGTAAGTCTAGGTCTTCCCATGGGATTTGCGCATAATCAAAATGTTGTGGTGGTGTAGGTAATAGGGTTGTCACTACCCTTACTACCGCAAGAATTAACATGGTAAAGGTAAACATAAATAAGAACAATACTTGTGTGAATTCCATTTCATCCGTAGGAGAGATAATTTGCATGCATTAGCAACTATGAATCACAAATCTAAAGTATATAAATTCCATTCCATGGTATTTTTCATAGAATTCATATTAACAAATTGGTGTAGACAAACCCTTTCGGCCTATGATCATCTATTCCAATTCATTATAATCACCATTTGCTAGAAAACATAAAGAGATAAGTTTGGTTTGAATGGGTTCTTTTGACCTATACCCAAGATAAATCTTTTGACAAATTCCTTTAACCAACTAGTCAAGGTGAGTGTCAATCACCAAGAAACCAAATTGACTCATGCATAAATCTTTTGGAACATAGTTTACCAGAAATCCTTTCGACCTCTAAATCCAATAAAAAGCTATATTTCATTTGATTATCAAAACATGTTTCAAGAATTATCAACCATAAAAACCCATTTACATTCTCTTGTTTATAAAACCAAACTCCCCTTTAGAATTCATGTTCATCACACAAGTATATCACACTACTCGTAATTTAAACACATTTCAACACAATTCATAACTTTCTCAAACATTCAATAGCACTTAAATTATAATGAAGATTAATCCAAGTACAAGAATTTACCAATAGTTCTTCCAAAAACAAGAAATAACAAAAACAGAATTTGTAGCAATTCCAAGCCTCCAATTGATCAATGTTCCTCCACCTGAATCTATCCTTCACGAAATTCGTCCTCCCCTTGAGAATTAACAGAGGTTTATTGTCTCTTGGGTTATATAAGTTTGGTGATTCTAACCTTTGTCAAGGGTTAGAATGATCAATGGATGAAGCACCCTAAAACAAATGACCCTAAGGTCTAATTTATACATGATTATCCTTGGAGAGGAGGAAATAAACTCCATAGAATGTTAATGGGAGGAAAATGAGAAGCCTCTCATTGATGGTGGGAGCTTATGAGTGACTCTTGCTAGACTTGACTAACAACATGTTGGTGGCAACTGATGGTGGATTTGCCGGTGGCATGAACTTGCTTGTCGGTGGCAACTGAATGCTACTTTGATGTTGGTGGCAAATGAAGGTTGGTTTGATGGAGGCAAGCTAAGTGTTGCTGGTGGCAACTGAGCCATTTTCCATACTTTTCCCTCTAGTCCTTCTTCTTTTTTTCTTTCTTCTAAACTTCCCAAAACTCCTTCATCATCTTTTATTCTTCACACGAAATCTTACGCTTTCATGCTTCGTTTATTTCTTCTTCTTCAATTCGTGCTTTTTATTCCTTTATTCACGTTTCTTCGTCCTTTCTTCCTACAAAACACAATAACCGAACTTTGCACAATATTAGTAATAAAAGTCCGTTTATTACCATAAATAATACACCAATAGTGAAGATAACGCTTATTAATACATGTTGGATTTTAGCGTTATCAGCCTCACAACCCCATACCTTTAAATAATACAAGTTAGGCAATTTTCTATGCCATATTTTATATGGTGTCTTATACCTTCTTTGAGGGAACCTTATTTAGAATACGAACAACAGATTCTAAGGCATATTCCTAAAAGGATAATGGTATAGTTGTAAGATTAAACATAGATCGTACCATATCTAATAATGTATGATTTCTCCTTTCAGATACACCATTTTGTTGTGGAGTATAAGGAGAAGTAAGATTCTAAACAATTCCATTCTCACTTAGATAATCTTTAACTCTTGGCTTAAGTACTTGCCACCTCTATCAGAACGAAGAGCTTTAATCTTCTTTCCTAGTTGCATTTCTACTTCAGCTTTAAACACTTTAAATGTTTCAAATACCTCATGTTTATGCTTAAGTAAATAAACATAACCATAACGGCAAAATCATACGTAAATGTTAAGAAGTAGCTAGCACCTTTCCTTGACACGTGTCTAAGTGGTCCACACACATCTGTATATATTAAACCAAGTAGATCTGTAGCTCTTTCAATATTGCTATTAAAAGGTTTCTTGGTCATATTTCTATAGATACAAGACTCACATTTGCCATCCTTGGCATATGTTTCAAATAGGTACCCGCCTCCACAAAACCTATGGGCACACTAGAGAGATTTTGTGGAATAAGAGATCGAGGGTCGAGTCTCGGCTCGTCTCACTCCAGGTGTTGCTCCTCTGGGCCAGGAGAGTTGTCGGATCTATTCATTGTGGGGTGGACAATGGCTGGTGCCAAAAGGCACCTGGGGTTAAGGTGTTCCCGCCAATCTTCAACTTTTGTGGAACAAGACTCACATTTATCAAATGATTCATCATTGATATTTTCCAAAAGACCTTGAAGTTGAAGCTTTTGTATGCGTGTCTTCCCAATATGGGCAAGTCTACAATGCCAAAGATAAGAAGAGTTCGAGTCTAAATTTCTCTTCATATTCATGCTAAAGGCAGAATTATTATTTTTCTTAGAAATATTATCATGCATGTTAATTTCAAACACACCATTCACAACAATTGCATTAAAATAGGAAAGCAGAAATTCCATTATTATTAATAGTGTGAACAAATCTAAGATCCAACAAACAAGAAAAGGAAATGACACCTCTAACAATAGAAGGTGCATAATGACAAGTGTTTGATATCGGTATTAAACCTGAAGGTAAAACTAAATAAATACTCCTATGGCTTCAAAAACTGCTTGTGCTCCATTGCCCACTTGCAGATATTGGTCTCCATAGGATAGCTTCCTTTCTATCTTAAACCCCTGAAGCATATTACAAATGGTAATACCGCATCCCGTATCATATACCCAGGAGTTTAATTTTTATGTTAAATTAAATAATTCAATCATAAATAAGTTACTTGAAGTTGCATCACTTTGCTCAGACTTCTTGTTCTTACTTTCTCGCAACTCTTCGAGATACATAGAGCAGTTCCTCTTCCAGTGACCACTAGCGCCATAGTGGTGACAATTCTCATCCTTTTGAGATTGATTTTTCTTAGAAAGATTTTCTTATGCATTTGATAAGTCACAACTTGCTTGCCTTTACCTTTCATCTTTTTGTTCGATTGCGGTTTTGGATTACTCACTCTACCCTTTTGTACGTAAAGTACTTGAGGAGTAGAGGTCGGGGCCTTGTCCTTTAAACTCTTTTCGAAGTCAATGAGCATTGCGTGCAAATCACTCACTGTCTTCCCCCCACAATGCATATTGAAATTTCTAACAAAATCGCTAAAATCCTTGTTAAAGGACCTATTGATTAAGTTAATAACCATATCATTGTCGTAGGATTTCCCAAGTGCATGTAGTTGGTCCATGAAACCTTCTATTTCCAAATAGTGAGCACTTACGGATTTTCTTGGGGCTTCTTTGTAGCTGTGCAAAGCATCCACTAAATCGTAGATCTCCACAGCTTGCGGTTTCCTAGACATTTTTCTGAGTTCTTCAAGCATGTTTTGTGGAGGATGATCCTCAAACTGCTTTTGAAGAGCAGGTGACATTTTCCCAAGCATTAAACAAGCCACATCATTATGCTTCTTGTATTCAGCTTTCCATGCTAGCTTATCAGCGTCGGAAGCCTCCTCAGGAGTTGTGGAGGAACTGGCATGAACAAGTATTCATAAGTACCCGCAACTCTCAATACAATTCTTAGTAAGCGGTACCAATCGTTGAAGTTTTGACCAGTCAGTTCTTGACGTTCAGAGAAAGTTTTAAACGCCGAACTTAAAGCGTTGTTGTTTTTGGGTTGAGCCATTTCTACAGAAATAAGTTCAAGTATTAGTATTTTCGATAATACTTTCAAGAAAATAAAATTACCCCGGTAAATAAAATTAACCATAGTATTTCTTGAACACTAGAACCCATATTAACATAAATTCATTACATCAGTTGATCTGCTAGTAATGAATGTATTTAACATGGTAACTTGTCGAACAATTAATTGACAAACAATTTTCAATTTCTAGATTCTTTAGGGACTTACATTGCCAAACTAGTTGCGTTGTAAACATGTTTTATCCCCTCTTAATGCCTTAAGTTTCTAGATCTCACTAAGTAACTTAATTAAGTCGTCTAATCTAAAGAACGTAAAATTATTCATGTGAAGTCTCATTCAATCATGAAAGTTTTTTTTCCATCACAATCTCGTCCATGGTCTCACATGACGACATTGTAACTTCAGGTGTTCGTCAATTAGATGGCCATTTGACTTAAATTTTCAGGTATTAGTTTTTGATGTGAAAAATCAAAATCTATGTATGGAGAAGCATGCATACATCTCCATAACGTTTAATAAAAAACATTTAGTAAACTTTTTCGGCAAGATTAAATATACATAAATTATCGTCGATGCATTGGTTAAACCAATTAAAGAGTTACCCGTAAAAAAATTCACAACGTACTTTTTCTAGAACTCGGCTAAAGCACAAAGCAATAACCTTATTCATTGTGTTTCAGATGTGAATTTGCGGCAAAGCAATCTTAAAGTAATTATGCAAATAAATAATCGTACGTAACTCCAATTTGACGCACAAGCGATCCGAGAATTTGGTCAGCGGCAAATGGCGTAACCTCCTTCCTTAGTCGGGTTCTACTAGCGACGCGTTATACCCGCCACACAGTTTGTCAAAATTGGATGAGCCTTTCTAGTTATTATTGCAAAATCACCTCAACGCAATTTAATGTAATTTAGATCTCAAAACAATTCTTAACTTTTATATGATTTTGTCCGTGTTATTTTTCTTAAAAAAATTACCCTTGTTTACAACAATTAATGTAATTTAAATAAACAAATGGCAAACAAAAAAACTAAATTATAAACACATAATAACAATTTATATGTGTATAAATAAATCAATTAGCCACATGCATACGAATTTATTCAATAAATTTACAAATATAGGTTTTTATATTCATATAAAAGTCTTCCCTAATTCTAGATTTATTGAATCAAATAAACAAGTAGCACATGTACGTTACAATTACCACATATAAATCATATGATCCATAAAAAGCATGCACGTTCGTCATGGATCCACCGAAATTACTTAACAATTTAATGAAATCTCAACGGTTTGTAACCTTATTTACATGACATAACAATTAATCATGCAATTTACCAAAGATCAAAACATGTAATTTTAGGGTTTCAAAATTTTATTTTTTTTAAAACCGACCAAAAAAAACGGCCAAAACAAAACCTAAAAAAATTATGAAAACGAAAAAAACATGTAGTTTTAACTCAAAACAATTATTAGTTAAAGATCTTTAGATATCGATAATTATAACATGTTAAAACGGCTCGTGATGCCACTGATGAATTATGTAGTTCATAACAATTATAAAAACACAAGTAAAGATCGAAGCACGTAATAGCGGAAACGGTTTAAACAAGATCATACAATAACACATTCATAATTAATCGATTAGGGTTACGTACCTTTTGCAACGCAATTCCAAGGAACAAGAAAAAATCTCCATTTAGGGATTATGAGGATTAATGATTAACCCCTTACCGTTTTGTTAATCGATCCAAGATATAATCTATATGAGATTATATTACGTTCTTGTACACGTATAATAACGCGTTAACCGTAAGACTAGTACGTATAAAACGATCAATACGTTTAGTGGAAAAAAATCAAACCGAAACCCTAAGTAGGGGTGTTCAACCGATCGGCTACAAAAGAAAGAGAGAGATGTGTGGGATAAAAAACTATGAGAAATCCCATGAGTATTTATAGGGATATAAAACTTAGGGCTCAAGTTAAGTATTCCTATTAGGATTAGGAAACAAGTTTCCTTTTCCTTCTCCCCCTCCCCATCCGATTAGAACACCCCTTCTAGAGTGTTTTCGAGAAAAGGGGTTTCCGAAACCTTCTTTCCTCTTCTTTAATTATCCACATTAATCGTTAGTCCTTAACTATTAAAATTTAACAACCGTTAAATGTTTAAATCTCGTTTTAATTAATAAACATATAAAATATATTTATCAATAAATTAACTCTTTACATATTGTGTGCAATCCCGTAATCTCGAGTTTAATCCTAACACACAACTATTAACTTAAGTCCATAAACTTACAGTTGTAACATCGACGCTCCCTATTTTGAAAAATAAAAACTATCCGTGTAACAAGTTTCAAGCAAATCAATTACACACATTATCCTTATCCTTATTATTATAATAGAGACACCGTCAAGGTTACAACTTACACAATTAAGAACTAGTAGTGTACATAATTTCAATTAAAGACAAAATTTGTTATTCCGTGTAAACTATAGAGACTAAACATATAATTTATTAATTTACCTATGGTAATACTGTAATAAATTGGGTAGCGTTAGGTTGACTATCTATGACTGCTTGCGACGATATTTACTGACAGACCAACCAACCCTAAAACCACTCCACAAGAAAAAGAAAAAAAATTCCTCATTGGCATACACTCTTTCTCACGTCCTTCATTTTCATTTTCATATTTTTATTTATTTATTTATTTCATCAAAACACAAAAACACTCATTACTTCCACACTAATCAAAACCCCTTTTTTTCCATTTATTTTCAGGTACAAGATCCAATGTAGTTTTGCCCCTTTTAATGTTTTTTCAAATTGTTATTATCAACTGATCTGATCCATTGTTTTTGTGTGTGCAGAACTTAAAACCCAGAAATGGGTGATGAAAAAGAAGTGAAAAATGATGAGAAAAGTCAAACTGATAAGGGTTTAAAGAGTAAGACTAAGAGTAAGAAGAAAAAGGGTATTTTTGCAAGGATTTGGAGTAGTTTGTTTAGGTTGGGTGGGAGTGATGATTTTGAGAAAAGGTTGCAGTATATAACTAAAGAGGAAGGGAGTATTGTTGTCAGGATGAAGCGGCGTGCTATGGGGTGGAGGAGGACTGCGCGTAATTTGATTATTTTTTCGGTTCTTATTGAGGTAGTATTGGCTTTTTGTTTGGTTTTTGGCGTAATTCGTAGCTTGTGGTATTGTGTAATGTATAATGTTGTGTGTTACTTGGTTAAATTTAAGATACTTATAGATTTTATGAGTAGAAGATTTTATAAGGATTATTCTTTTTAAATCCGGTTATTTTTGTAATTTGCCCCTCCAACTGACCAGTTTGTAGTGTAGTCATAACTTTCTGGCTCCGCCCCTGATTAGCGTGTATATGTACTATGTAGTATGATTGCTTATTAGGGGACTTGAATTTACAAGTGTATTATTGATTGTAAAGGAGTTATGGAAGTAGTACGTCTTGGTTTGGTGATTGATTACGTATGTTTTTGTGTTGTTGCCAAGCTATACTTCGAATTCTTTTATTCGCTGTGTTCTTCTCTGGTAGATAGGTTAACTTGTGCAAGAGAGTAAGTTGACTTTTTGTGTGTAATGGTTGTAGTACGATCATCGTTTGGGCATTTGGTACTTGTAAGTGTATTAATGATGCGAAGGGGGTGTTGGAATTAGAACGGGCTGATTTTCTGGTTGCTTACCGTTGTTTTCGTTTTTTAGTATTTGCAAAGCTATCAACGAAGTTCATATAGTTGGTGTGTCTTTCCTAAGTAGATATGTTACTGTGTGCAAGAGAATAGATATCAATTAATGTTTGCCTATTATATATGATGGTTTTAGCACCGAGTAAACTCTTGTTACATAACTTTATTGAAGACATGTTTATGTAGTTTACTGCTAGAGCATATATGTATAATTCTTGTGGGATAGTCACTGAAAATCATTATATTGAAGGCACTCTCTCAGTATGGCAATTCGACAATAGTATGAAGAAATGTGTGTATTTCTTAATAGCGCAATATTTAAGCCGTGCAAGTTAGTTACTTGGTCGAATAATCGTAGGGCATGACTTGATTTTGTTCTGTAACAGTTGGTTGCAATTGGTTATGCTATAATGACAACAAGAACAGTGGACATGGAGTGGAGAATGAGATCATTGCGTGTCTTACCAATGTTTCTTTTGCCCGCCCTATCATTCGCTTTGTTTTATGGACTTCAAAGCTTCACGAAGTTTTGTAAGTTCCCTCTTGATCCCTTCAAGATATACATTGTTAATTATAATCCTTATAGCAATGTTCACTTTCAATTTGTCAGTCTGGTTCTAGAAGTATTATCGTAGCAGAACAGACTGATTTTTAATGTGGTCTCTCATGTAGGTGATCGCAGGGATCAGAAAACATTAGAGAAGCTTAGGGCTGAAAGGCAATCAAAAATTGATGAACTTAAGGAAAGGACTAATTACTACATTACTCAGCAACTCATTCAGGTACAGTTTGAAGCTACTTGTAGAACATCTTTGTATCATAATAATTGTGATCAGGGGATGTTTAGCATTGTCTTTGAAAAGGGATTACTCGATATGGAATGATCAGAATTACATAACTAAAAAACAAAATGGGCTGCAGATATTTGTATATGCTTTATGTTGTTTGAAGCTGTTATATTTAGATTAGTATTTGAAATTCTGTTTGCCCAAGAGTTTATGTCTCAATTGACTCCCAAGTAGGGCTGAGCTTCGGGCCGGAACCGACCCGACCCGTCCCGAGAAATCCCGATACTGAAAAAGGGTCAAGAACTGAACCGAAACCGAAAATGTCGGTTCGGTTTCATATCGGGCCTAGTCGGGTTCGGTTCGGTTTCATACCGAAACCGAAACCTTACCCCAAACACTCCCTTAGCTGCAAAAAAATCTGGAAAAAAAAATCCAAACACCCCTTTATATCAGTAACAAAATAACAGTGGGTACAAAATACAAATCCAAATTTCAACAGTGAATTAAAATTAAAATTAAGTTTTACAACATTAAAATTATAACCAATCAATTAATTAAAATTATACACGAATTAAAATTAGAAATAAAATTAATTCGTGTATTAACAAAAAAAAATTACTAATTTAAAAAAAACTTAATTCAAGATTAATGGTGTTTTTTGAGATGAATTAGATCCAAATACGGGCATAGATGATGAAATTGATTCGGGTATGTAATTTTGTTTAGGTGTTTGTTGACTTTGTTCATCCATTGATAGAGCTTGCTTCACGTTTTTTTTTTTTGAGATGAATAAAATGATTGGGAGTGGGATAAGGAAAAAAGCGGCTGACATTAAAGTGACCTAATTCAATATTTCGGGTTCAATCGGATCACTTCGGGACGTATTCGGTTTTTATACCGAACCGACCCGAAACCAAAATATACACATTTCTCAAACCGAACCGACTTACTCGGTTTCGGTTTCGGTTTCGGTTCAATCGGTTGAGTCGGTTCGGTTGGCCATGTCGGTTTCGGTTGGGTCTGCTCAGCCCTACTCCCAAGTATCTGGATAATAAGTCACTTTTGGTGTAGCTACTCGTATACTGATTATTTGTCAGACCAAGGTTCACTACACACACACACACACACACACACTAATAAGTAACAATATAATACTTGTAACAAGCTAATCAGATAACACCTACAAAAAGCAATGAAATTAATATTTGTGGCACTTTTTACAAGCTTTAGTGGAAGTTTTTTTGGGCGTCACGCCTTTTTATACTGGTGGGGTTGATTTTGTTGTGCTTGGGTCTTGGCGTAAGTTTGTTTAACATGTTATCATGGGAACCCATAGATTGTTTTCACATAGTGCTTATTTTCGACTCATTTTGCAGAAATACGACCCTGACCCTGCAGCAAAAGCAGCTGCGGCATCTGTCCTTGCATCCAAATTGGGCGCGGATTCAGGCCTAAAAGTGTTTCTTGGGGACGAACAGCAACAGAACCCATACGCCACAGGGAAGAGCAGTGATGCTGAGCTTCAACAATCCACTGGTCTTCGTAAACGGAATCAATCGAATACTAGATCTTCAGGAAGCAATGCAGGCCAACAATCCGCTAAAGAAGTTGCTCAATATGGAGAAAATGAGGTTTCTGAGAATTCATCGCAGGGTCAGCTTGTTGTTGACCATCATAATTCTACATCTTTAGGTGCTCAAGATGGTGGTTGGATTGCTCGAATTGCTGCATTGCTTGTGGGGGAGGACCCAACACAATCGTACGCCCTTATATGTGGCAATTGCCATATGCATAATGGTGCGTACACCCATATACATTTCATGTTCTCAACTTTAATCTGCTATAATGAATTACATCAAAGAAATTTATTTTACTTGGTTTACAGGTCTTGCAAGAAAAGAGGAATTCCCCTTCATCACCTATTATTGTCCCCATTGCAATGCTCTGAATAAACCAAAGGACTCGGTACTGCCTTCAAATATAATGCCCCCTGTTTCAGGATCTTCACCGGTAGCAAGTGCAGGTGTTAGTTTGATTGAACCAAGTAAGGAGTCGAAAGTTGAAAAAGAATCTGCTGCTAGCAGTCCCGTGGCCGATGTGGTGGAAGAGAAAGAAGCAACTGAAAGTAAACTGACTGAGGATCCTTCTAGTCATTAGAGCTCGTAAATCTGTGCAAAGACGATATGGTCGGTGATGATTTGTAATGGGTTTTTTCGTGGGTTGTTTGTTGTGTAACAAAAAGAGAATTTTGATGTATCACTATAGTGGGATGATGTTGTGCTAATATACACAGGTAACAAATGTTTGTGACCAAAGTTTGAGTTCATTCAGTTCTGGTTCATGTTTGTAAACTCGCCATTTTTCAACCACGTACAAAAATTCCTTTATGAGAGAAGCTTACTTCCAAGTTCCAAGATCCGTTAAGGGCTGAATTATGTTTTGGTTTGCTTGGTTGATCGATATGAAGCTGAACCTTTGTTATATTTTAACTGATGGTCATCTAACCTTCTTCTTGATGCCTACTGTTTACAGATGTTATGATGCATCAACATTTCTATTTTGAATTGATCAATCAGTTATTTTTTTCTAATTTGTCCCAGCTGCATAATGCAGAGCGCGTCTGTAATCTAATTTGCTCACAGATGTTATTGTTATTTTGAATTGATCCATCAGTTATTGTTTCTAATTTGTTCCTGCTGCATAATGGAGAGTGTCTGTAATCCGAATATGCATTCAATACCGAAATGTCTGATGTGCCTGTATCTCAAAATCTCAAATGTCAACACAGGAAATGCTAACAAACCTCAATGTGGTCTTTCCATTGCATAATGCAAAAGACTGAACAATGTCCATGATGTTGGCATGCACTCATACTAAATATATTTATACAACAAAACTGCCTCCATCCATAAAATAACTGTTAAAATTGTGAAAAATACATTTTCGAAACACTCTTGAGAATATTCATCTTGCAAACAAATGCTATGTTTTCTGACGACTTTCTTTGGGTTAATTGGTGTTATGCTCCAAAACTTTCTTTGATCAAGTTGGTATCATAATAAGAGTGGGGTATTTGCATAAAATCGTATCCATGCGATTGTGAGTATATTAGCTGCGTCTATCTATAATGTATGGGGCAAATTAAGAATTGACAATCTTGAGATGCACTCTGCTACTCATCGGACACTAACGTGGGGCTGTCTGCGCAGATTTTCATTTGATGAAGTTCCAACATCTTCTTTTCAGGGTTACAGAGCCCTACAAAATTAGAAAAATAAGAGTTCTATTGGAGGATGACTATAGTATCATACATTTGGCATGTTCTGAGTTTTATGGGAGAAACAGGCTTAGCACTGAGCTGAAAGATGCAAACAGAAGTGCCAAAATGGTGGGGTTGGGTAACGGGTCAAATGGGTAATTTTTTATTCAGGTTTGTTCATATTTTAGAATCTATTAAACATTGATGTGTTCAATTAAATCATTAAAACTAGGCTGATAAATCAATACTATCTTTTTAAAGTGATTCCAAAGGTAAAGAAAAGAATATATATTATTGTTTCAGATGTTTGTTTTTTTTTTTTTTTTTTTTTTTTTTTTTGGTAACCGTGATTTCCGACTCATTGGCCGACTAATCCACGGGGTTTGAGCCCACCGCCACAGAGACTCAAACCAGGTAAAGCCCTCCCTTTTCAGGAGGTTGGCGTGGCCACTTCAAGGTTGTTTCAGATGTTAAACTTGACTAAGATCAATGCAGCACAATTAGTTCAGTTTTGAGAGAATGCCACGAGAAATACTAACCCGAACACTTGGGAATATCCCACACGGCAATGGATGTATCAGTACATTCTGGTTGACAAAGTTGACGGTTATTCTCATGATGGACATTCATTGCAAGCATCCATGCACCAATAGTAACATCCTCATTGCTGAACATTCGAAAACTGGAAGGTAGAAAGTAAAGATAGTCAGATGATAGGGCACTACATTTCACTTTCAACTCACCAGAGATATAGAAAATAAATGAAAAATCCTGCCTGTTATTTCTTAAAGCAACCAAGCTGGCAACAACATCAGCAGAAAGAGCATATATTGGACCATAAGCATGAAGGAAGTACTCTTTACCAATCATATACCCTAGTGGCTCGTTCCTGCATATACATAAGTTAGTCCTCGAAGAAACATCTCATCGCACCACATGGTCTTGTAATAATATAATTATCGCTAGACTAACCATTTCAGCTTTGGGTCAGTGAATACAGGCCCTTTCTTCATGCAGCCAAGATATGTTTGTGTGTGATGACGTTCTTTAGCCAAAAGAAGTGAGAGGCGGTCTAGCATCGAGCGAAACAAGAAGGTGAGAAGATTATAAAGTCACTTGTATAACATTGAATTAATTGCTAAGATTCTTTTAAGGGCAAATTCCATAAAGTATCAATATACTGTCCAAGATGGTCTAATTTGGTTATACTACTTAGGTAGTTTTATTGTAATATAAGTAGACTCCAAAAACACTTTCATGACTAATTTCCAGTAGAAGCAAAGAAAAATTTTGATTACCAAACTAACCCATTTTTGTAAGTTTAATTGCCAAGCTTGGGAATAAATAATCACCTGGTCGCAAATATATGTCATCATCAGCTTTAACATAAAAATCAGAATCGTAAAGTGCATATGCAGCTTTGAAGAAAGCTAACCTGTAATAGACATAAAATTTAGAACCAATTTTTGATTTGAGCACAATTTGCTTATTAACAAATTCCATTAGAACTAACGTTTTGTACGGGAGCTTACTATACTCCTCTTCAATATCCAAAAGCAAGAAGTCATCATATTCCTCAACCTCTTTGCTCAGCTTTGCCATTTTTGATTTATTACGGGTTTTACCAATGACGAACCTGAAGGCCAGACCTGTGGACTCTTCCAATCTACAAAACGTTCCATCAAAGCAATATTTAATTATTGTGTAACACAGTAAATAGTGGATGATATACATTCCATCTGATAAAGCACGCTACGGATACAAAAAGGTGAGACGCTAATATTGCGGAATTGTGGAAACCTGACAATATAGATATCATTGTTATCATGCTTGGACACTTTACTCCAAGTTTTAAACATCAACTGAACGAAGATCTTCAAATAGATCGAATTATGATTTTGCATAGTATGTTAAGATAAGGGGTGTGTTTGGCAAAAGTAGCAGTGGGAGAAGTGAGCAGTAGCAATGAGTAGGCAGTATTCTATAAAAACGTTTCGTAATGTAGTCGTAGGGTGTAATCATAATGTGTGAAACAACTCATAAATGGTCAACACTCCTAACTGCTCAACGCTCCTAACTGCTCAACACTCCTAAATGCTACCTCATGAAGCCTTAGAAAATGAGCACTCCGAAAAATATATAATGCTATTTGTTGCTTGCCAAACGAGCATTAATGATCACAACGCCAGACGCTCCTAAATGCTTCGCGCCAAACACACAATTGCACGATATAATTACCTAGTTCTTGAACCAGGGACTTTCATTAGATTGAAAGACTACATATATTACATCATCACATGATATCACACGCCCAACCACGTATCACAAGTATTAGAAGGGTGTTTGGGATAGCAAATTTTCAGCTTTTGCATATAAGAAAAGTAATAATTTCAGCTCAAACGAAACTAATAAGTAATAAGCACAAGTTATTTCTCCATACAAACGCTCCAATGTGCTTGTTATGTTTAAATGACACAATAAGCTACTTAATGGTCCAAAAACACAATTCCAAACACCTCTAGTCATATCAAAATGCACACAAAGACTTCAAGTTCTTATTTATACTTTTATAGAACTGCATAACTAAAACCCATCATAAGTTACCTATTATGCATAGTGAACCTAACTATAATATGTAGAAAGCAATGTTGAGACTCGCTAAGCGGCACGTGTACCCACCCATACTAGAAAACATATACTCCCTCCGTCCCAAATTACATATTCCTTTTCCTCGGATGTCCCAATAATGGTAGAACCGTAGAACTGTCATTTTCCTTACAAAGCCGTAATAATTATGTTTCTCTTATACTGAGTGTATTTTTTGATTGTTCTACCTTTGGAGGGCTTGATGATTAGACGGAAACCACGTCTTCCTCAACGACGCTCTCCTCCCAGCGGACGAAAAGCCCGTTTGAATGCCAACAAACCCCATAACCTTATACCTCTTCCTCTCATCACCACCAGCATTGATCAAACCACTTTTATCCCAAGCAACGGAGACCGAAGCAGGTTTAGCATACTTACATGATGATGATGTACTATCATGTTTGAAAAAAACAACAATGCAGATGCATAAAAAGGTTATGAAACAGATAACGAAAGTGAGCGTCGAGACGAGGGGTTTACGGAAGGATGAGGATGATGGGTTGCGCGCGTGGAAGTGTTTTGTTCTTGTTGATGGGAGCATCTGTGTAGAGATCGATCTATTAGGGTTATGGTTAGTTAGTTAGTTATGACTTATGACTGTTAATTTAGATGCTGTTTGTTGCAATAAGTTTGGAGAATGAATGTTTGCCACACCAGATGATGTTGTTTGTCAATGATATAAAAACACACTTCCACTTTATTTGTTTAGCAGTCAGACTTTGCAAAAACGGCAATTTTATCACCGAGTTAAAAAAAAAATTTTGAAGTTTTAAGTTTTTTAAGCCCCCAATTAACTTTTTTAAGTTTGGGTCGCTTTGCCCCGTTAATTCCCTTGAGAGTATTTTCGTTATTTCTCATCGTTTACAGCCCAAACCCTTTACCCACCTTTCGTTTCATGCAAAAGAAGTCCCCGAAAGAATTTTTCCACCCGACAATTCAACAAGCACCTTTTGTAACTGCAAATTTCGTCCTTGAAATTAAATTTCTCGCAAAAAAACTTAGTAGTCCACTTTCTGACACACTTTCAAGAACGTATTTTGCACGACCTTTGAAGACTCGCAACACTTAACTCCTTAGACTCTTCGATCCAGGGACCAAAGTTGTAAACTTGCTAGCAACATTCATGACTAGAATACTTTCAGGTCTTGGGGATTAAGTGTTGTTTGTTTGGGTGTGTTTATCACATGTTTTGTAATCTTATATCATAATCTAATGTACTATGGTTTTCACTTATGAAATGATAATGAACTTTTATGAACTATGAATTGTAAGGATAACTGGAGATGTAGTAATAGACGTGAATTATATGTTTGTGGTTCTTGTTAAGGGGTGTTTGGATGTGGTGTTGTAGCTAAACTATTGTTTGGTACATGGTTGCAAAAGTCCATTTGTCATACATATGGGTAAAGCCCATCACATTTAGGGCATTACCCTTTGCATTACCCTTATAAATACAACCGCCAGTAACAACAACCATATTACGCGTAACAAAAAACATAATTTTTGTGCATCAATGGCGGATTTTAAAGATATGGAAAAGGGCTTCGATGATCTTCAAATCAGGATACAAAAGCTACAAAAGAATTTTCAAGCAGTGAAAGAATGATTGCTATTGAAAAAAGGTAAAAATATTGTCGTAGAAATTTTCATTAATCAATCTTGGCTTTTGAAAAAATTTGTGTTGTTCCAAACATCTATTTTAGGTTTTTAACCTAGAATCATATCTTAATTGGAGAAGTAATAACAATTTAGTCGGACTCCGACACTAAAAAGCATGAAGTCAATGATCCTGTTAGGCCATGTTCAACTTCTAATAATTATAAAGCTAAATTGAGGTCCAACAAGAAAGTTGAACAACCATTTTTACCAAGAAAAAATTTCACCTACAATAAGGAATTTCATTTTACGGCTTGCATTAGTGACCACATGGGAGAAATTTTTAAAGAAGAAATTTGGAAAATCCTAAACAATCAATGTAAAACGATTGATATGTTGTCTTGCATCTTTTGTAGAAAGTTCAGATGCTTATGTTTGCGTTGTATTTTGGTTTTGACTTTTTTAAGTCAACCTTCTACAAAGTTGTACCCTTTCTTTTCGTCTAACTAATCATTGCTTATTGTGCTTCTTATTATATCTAAAGTCAGCTTAATAACACTTAGTGCTCTAAATCATTCATAAGAGTTTAGTGGTGGTGGTGCTAGCAACATTGTGTTAGGTCTTGCAAGGACGGATGAAGGGCGTTAGTCGGAGATAAGAATCGTCTATATCAAGCGATAATACCCAATCATGTTCATCATATTATGGTGAATTCATTTTGATACTACCTGAAACGAAGTGTCAAGCGACCATTATCATGTTGTGCAAACCAGTGGTTGTGGTTTGAATGGTCGGAAAATCCTTTCGGGGACGTTTTGTGCATGAAACAAAAGGTGGGTAAAGGGTTTAGGCTATAAACGATTGGAAATGACGAAAATACCCTCACGTGCATGGCACGTGAGGGAATTAACGGGAGAAAACGGCCCAAACTTAAAGAAAAAAAAGTTAATTTGGGGGTTATTTTTCATGAAAATGGAAAGTATAGTGGCAAAATTGCTGAAAGTTTCCACTCGGTGGCAAATTGCCGTTTTTGCAAAGTCGAGAGACGAAATTTGCACTTTACCCTCCACTTTAACATAAGCTCATTTCGATTTATATTATAAACCCTCAAATTTATTATTTGAAGACTTATATAAGTATATTGATATAACTAGCAGGTAAGCACGTGATATAACGACATGTACATTGTAATTAACCAGAGAATAACAAAAGAAAATGATCCCAATGAGATCAGGTTTACTATTTTTTATAGATTTCCGTCGGTTCATTTTCGGACGACTTTTATTTGTTGACCAAACCGTTGATCATTCATGTTCCCTTTTTAACCCGTTTACGGGTTAGATATGATTTTAATTGTGTTACAATGTGTATCTTTATCTATATCTTGAAGTTATGGGTGTATTAATTATATATTAAGTTACGGGTGTACAAACTGTTAAAGCAATATATATTACTGTTAAAAGCGTTTTTAATATGTCTCAATCAATTTTAAAAGTGTACAAATCATCTCTCTAATAAAATATAAACAAAAGCTTATATTTTAAGCCCCAAATTTATGACTTATTTTGAAACTTATAAACTAGTACAAATTTATTATACCATAACAAACTTATATAAATCTACAAGTCTTCAAATAAACCAAAGGATTATGAAATATAAATTGAAATAGGCTTATGTTTCATAAGCCACCCTTTTAGTTTTCTCTTTTTTTACCACGTCGGTATCTCTCACAATTCATCCTGTTTCTTTTCTTCTTACGTGTTCACAGAGTTTTCTCAACAAATTTTTTTAGCCTGACAAAATTGTAGAAAATATCTTCTCTAAATAGTTAACTTGTAACTTGTAATGAATCCAACCAAACTGACCAAAACTTGCATTCCAATTTTTAAAAAAAGAGTGTCAAGTTAAAATGGTGATACAGTAAAACCCTAGACCTTGCATGATTGCTTTTCCTCCTGCTATTACATTTAATGAGTATACAACATTATGACTCATTCGTTGGTACCATGGTTCGAGTCTCCACCAGTTACGCTAATCAAAGATCCTTGTCACACGGATTCATGAAGCTTTCTTTCATCTTTGATGTTTGATATATCACATGAGAAAACTGAAACTTGCTCTACCAACTTTTCATCACAATTTACACCATATTGCAAGAATTACTTGCACTAGACAGTCACCACATCGATCAGTTCTGACTCAGCAGCGTCTATCGATGTACCTATTCAAGATTTAGTGGGATAACAAACGTCAGAATTAACTCAAGTAACGCTATTAAAATGCAAAAATAAATAATGCGCTGACTAGCGTTACGCTTTATCTATAACAAACAAAATGGAATGAATGTTAAACAGCTACAGAAACAATAAATTATCATATTCTGACACAATGTTAACCCAAACCAACCTGTTACTTTGCAAAATTATACATACTGGACATTTACCTGACACATATATTTCGCCACCTTCAGAAATAGTTCTTTCAGAGCTGTGAGATTCATCAAGAAAGTGATTGCCCTGGGTTAATTCCTGGTTCATGGGCTTCTGGAGCCATACTGTTCCTGGGAACACCATGAGGTTGCATTTTTCCAGGCTCTTCTTCTCATCGGCTTCCAAGGGTAAAAAACCAAACCTTCCTGTCCATGTCTCAACTAACTCGGGGATGGCAGATATCACAAGCTTTTCAACTTTGGAGAACTTGAGCACCTGACCACACAGCAAATCTGAGTTGCACAATATAAAATACCACCCGATTTCAAGATTTAGTGGGTCTGTCAAGGCATGTCAATGGTCAGGTCATAATCCATCCACATCACGTGATCCTACAGGTCAAAATTATTCCAACTAGAGTTTCAATAGATCTGCCAATTTAGGCAGATCAATAATTGGATTATCATACAAATAACAACAATACCAATCTCATCTGAGCGTGGTATGGGGAGGTGAAATGTAGACCAATCGAACCCCTACCCTAGAGAAACCCGAGACTACGGAGGCTGCTTCCATGAAGATCATATAAATATAAATGACAAAAATAATGTTAAAACTTTTCATTTTTGTATTATTGAACTCCTATTTAACATTTCAATATGATTATTATACTCGAAGAAGATTTAAAAAATGTCAATATTTTGTATTATTGAACTCCAATTTAAATTTTGTATTATTGAACTCCTATTTAACTTTTCATTTTCGTATTATTGAACTCCTAATTAAATTTCGGAAAAAAAATGTCAATATTTGTTCGACGGTTATAGCGCATGAGAAAAAGTTTGTCTAAAGCTTTAATTTTTTTTACCAATTTATTGGAAGTATGGTAAATTCTAATGACGACCAACTTCTAGAATGTGGATGACCTTAGATGGTTAAGGTTGTCAATTTACAAGGAGACCAGGGTTTTAAGAGTGTAGGGCAGCAGTTAACTAAAAAAAATGGGTTGATCTTGGTCAGGATCTACCTATTCAGATTACTTCAGTCATAGGGTGGACCACAATCCATTTAATTGCGTCATGGGTCAGATCAATTATTAGCTGATCTGATCCAGACACACCTATGTTTTAAATGGAGCTATTACCTCTTCAATAGCATTCATGAGGCGCCTACACATTCCTTGGCGCCTATGTCTACTGCATGTCGCTATGAGAGGCATTTCCGCAACAGTTGCACCATGAATCCTGAACGGGAGTTTAAGAATATCAAGTCCTGGAATATGTAGCAGATACATGTCCAGACTAAATGAAGCAGGATATATAAGGTCAAAAAGTAACACAAAACTATAAGTTATTCATAGTAAGAAGGAATTTGATACTTTTAACTAAAAAGACTTGAGATGTAACATAACCAATTAGCAACTACTATGTCAAACACACTGGCCTATAAAAAACAGTATTTAGATAGATTGTGTAAGGTATAAAATTCATGTTGTAACACATGTCCAATGATACCTTAAGGATGCAACACAGAGTAAAATGTCATCTTTCTCCAGGACCAATGTGTAGAATCCCTCATAGTTGAGACGAACATATTCTGATCTGCACAAATAAAGCAGAGCAACGATTTAATTAATATATACTGTAAAACCGTAGCTCTATCGTTACCCTGAAAACATGAACTAAAGACTCACCCCCAATTGTACAATACATGTGGTAGCATATGGATACCTGTCCTTGTATCCACCATAGGAACAAAGCATTCCTCCATGATTCTAAGGGCAACAGCTAGTTTTAAATTGCATTCTGCCTTTAGGGCAACATAGTCCTGTGCGGAATTACCTCTTTTGTCACCATGAATACACTTCAGAAGGGTCCAAGAGAAACCATCAGAAATTGGATTCACACGTCCAATCCGGGAATAAAGATCTGAATGGATCTGCGAAGATAGTTCACAGGATTAAGAAAATTTTATCAATGGTGGATGTGCTTATTCAGCAACATAGTTTACAATCACTATTGGCTAATACAGAGAAAACAGCAACACTTATTACCTTCTCACATGTTTCTCCACAGAACCACGTGAAACCTACTAACTTTTTCTTAATTTCTTTCCCTTTGATGCATCTCTTGTGATCTGTTTAGTGTTTACAAGTAAGACAACTGTCAAAACTCAGCAGATGTATGCAGTCGTCTGAGGTGGTGTCTTAATTATTTCCATGTATTGATCATGATTAGCAGCAATTGACAACTCATGTTTATTGAACACACTCAGATTACTAGGATTTTGGTTGTCAAAACTGAGATTGACAAGAAACAGGCTCATTTAGTGATAATCAGTATAAAAACTTACATTTGTGTTCGCACTGCAAACATTTCAAAGAATTTGAGAATGGAGCCTCCTTATGCCTGACAACATTTCCGCAACTCCCACAACAACACTTTAAGCAATAATAACTGCCTTCAGGTAACTCCTGGAGAAACAAAGCATAGCTCACCCATAAAAATAGTAAAAGATAACGCAGACTAATATGAGGCAGTGGAGTTCATACTAACATTCACATGTATATGGCATATCAAACAATAGAAATCAGAACAAACTGAAGCCCAAGCAAACCATAGTGGCTATAAAGAGTGTCTTGGTAAAACTTTAGAAATGCCAGAGGTTCACCTGTGACGACTCCGGGCTATCCAAAAGGGTAGTCTC
Organism: Glebionis coronaria; assembly: GCA_025667525.1. Lineage (NCBI taxonomy): Eukaryota > Viridiplantae > Streptophyta > Magnoliopsida > Asterales > Asteraceae > Glebionis > Glebionis coronaria. Next base: position 75,450,512 of record CM046876.1, read on the forward strand.
CTTGGGATTAGCCGGCTCGCAATATCGAGTCAAAAACCCAGGTATACCCAAAAAAACTAAGTGATGATGAAATATGAAGTGCCTATCAGTTCTAATATATGCATAGTGATAATCAGCGAAAAAACTATTTACTTCAGACCGGGGACTAGGTTTCAAATATACACATAAATCAATATGGCATTAGGGTTTGTAATTCTTATTATGTGGGAGTGAATATGAAGTTTTGATTTGTTGATCAATTGAGGGGTTGGTTTATCTCATTGATATAAACCATTGGGTATCGGTTTATCCCATCAATATAAACTATTTATCTTGTTTTCTTCTTTTTACCTCTTAATCGAATCTGATGCGTATCAATTGGTAATAACAGAGCCAGCCCCACCCTTCGAGCTTCTAACACTAAGAGTGGTGGCCGATGGAGTAGTGGCTTGGATACAAAAAGAGGGGTGCTAACCGTGACCAACGTGGACTTTGGTTCTTCAAAACGTGGGATATTGCTACGATCCCACATCGGCCAAGTATGGGATAGCTTGGTGGTTTATAAAGTCTAGGTGTCCCCTACTTTAAGCTAGCATTTTGAGTGAGTTTTACACTTGGACTTATGAACCGATACAAGCCTAGTACGGGATAGGTTTGTATCAATAGTCTATCCAAGTGTTGACTCAATTCTATTATAGCTTAAATGACTTTTTACGAATACATACAACCATGAAAATCCACTTTTTTTTTTTGAAAAGGCAATATATTTCCAAACCATGAAAAATCCCTGAACAACAGATGCTTAAACCATACTGTAAAAATACTTTGTGTTTTTGAGCAAGGTATTCAAATTATTAGAAAGACATACCGGTGTAGACAAGCATGCTTCATGAAATGTTGAAAGGCAATTATCACAGCATATCAAGTCACCTCCATCACCGCAAAGGCCGCAACTATCATCACTTTGGTCATTCCCCCTAAACTGTACAGCAGTTCGTTTTGCATTTCTCCTGACATTGGATTCATTTGACCAGGCTTCCAACAGGCATGAAGTGAATGGTATTCCAGACTTCATAAAAAGATTTAAACAAGAACCGTTGGAGCTAGAATCAGCATGATTTATGAACTCGGACAGAGTAATCAGCTTCTTACAACACTGACACAAGATACCCTTTCGGTTTACTAGACCCTTCTTCACCACTGAATTATCCTGCAGGTTCCTGTACTGGATCGACTCTTTGACATACATAATCCCCTGATCTATCAACCATGACAACACCGTTCTTACACAATACTTTGACGGCTTTGCACTGCTTAGAAGCAACCTGCAACCACTATTTTTAGTCTTGTACTTTCTAGCAGCTTTTGGAACATGAGAGTTCCTTTTCACATATGACCGTTTGTATTCATTACTTAACACAGCTTTGTTCTTTTTCACATATGACCTATTGTTGGAAGATTGGTTACTTAATACATCTGAGACTATAAAATCATCATCCTTATAGCGAGAATTTCTTTTTATCTCCCTTTTATGTGTAACAATAATTGGCTCCTCACGTTTGACCGGGCTCTTAAAGATTTCAGGACGGTTGACCACACCTCTCTCTGTGTTGACTTCTTTTCCTGCTCTCAGATTGGTCCAACTCTTGGTAATAAACACTGATGTCGCAAAGGGATCAAGCAAGTACCAACAACGAGCTAAGTCAGTTATGGATCCTGAATTCCTCAGTTCTTCGATCTCGGCATATGTATTATAAAGATCATACTGGAATTCAGTATAATCAGCCCACCGTATGGCCTCATATTCATCAACAAATTTTGCATCCTTGTATAACATTTCACCGACCATTTTCCAAGCTCTATAAAATTCCCGAATTGGCCTTCCTTCAGGAGTTCTGAACATATACTCTCCACAGAGTCCATCGTGATAGAACCTGTTACGCTTGCCGACTGCCCAACCTGCTGCTATAAGCAAGCGATATGTGTGATAACGCAAAAGAGGTTTAGGATTCATCGTAGAATCTTCAGGGGGAACTAAAAATTCATCATAACTAATTTCAAGAAACGAAGAATCTTTCCATTTTTTCTTTTTCATCTTCACATCACATATCTTTCCATCATTTGGGTCAATACAGCAGAGAACATTATTGTCTACCATATCACCAATATGTTCTGATGATTGAACCACAGATGTTACTAACGTAGCTGGTTGCAATAAACAAGAATCAACTTCTTTTGATGGAGCTGGAGACTTGATTACCTTTTCTAGATAAGAGTTAGTGTCAGAATGTTCTCGAAATGTCACCTTGATTCGCTTCACTTTGACATCAGGGGCGTTCCTCGTAATTAAAGCAGGCTCTTCAGAGATACCCCCATGTCTATCATCTTCCTTTGTGTTCTGAAAGTCTTCCTGGACTGTCATAACTGAATTATCACTACCTGAACAGAGAGGGGTATTATTCGGCATCTTATCGTCAGTTTCAAAATTTATTGCTTTAGTTACATCATACTTTTTGCTACTTCTACCCCTTTCATATTTATAGAACACATTTTTCAAAATATGATCCTCGTTCACTGAACCCTCATAAGCACCATCATGCAAATCCTCGATACGACGGCTCAATAACACCTTTAATGACTTATACTGCCCCTTCATTTTAAATGTCTTTCCTACTTCCTTAATAAAATAAACTTCAGAACACCCAGGCGAAATCTGCTAAACAAACTTCACAGTTCCTTGTTTTTGTCAAATATAAAGACTTCCACGTGCATCAAAATATGACCATAGCCAAGCTGCAAGTCAGACAACCAACCTATGAACGTCGCGTCATCTGCAATAACACAAGGCCCCCTAAACATTACTCCATAAATGAAAAGTTGATTCAAAATAAAGGTTAAAGACAAAACCCTACAAAATCAGTGAAAAGCTCTATGTACTAGAAAAAATTAAATGCGATATCTGAAGCTCTCTACTAAATGAACTTCTTGTGCAGAATCTGACTTACGCTACCTTCACACTTGCTGTAACTAACAACTACAACAACAACAAGTGTCTGAATTTTATTCATGGTATTAACATTAGTCGAGGGAGGTTCTAAGGTATAAAGTTCCTATCATATAATAACCGCTTTGGATTAGAAAAATGTAGGCCTTTCATGCCAAATGCAAACTGAAAATCTTACAAGTTAGCAAATCCCATATACGTTTTGTCTGTATCACATATTACCGAGTTACCATCCCAAAAACAGAGCATTACATTCATAAACGTTAGCACACATTGTGGCCACACCAACCTCCTGAAAAGGGAGGGCTTTACCAGGTTTGAGTCTGTGTGGGGGTGGGTTCAAACGCCGTGGATTAGTCGGCCAATGTGTCGGAAGTCATGGTTACCAAAAAAAAACTTTGGCACACACCACTTGACATACATACATAAACATATCTACAGCAGATTATGTTTTAGTAATTAGCATATACACATCAACAGAATCACAAATTATTAAATTGTTACGGATTCAGGATATCCATATCTCATATAATACCGCGTTGTACTCCAGGGTCACATAGAAACAAACCCGTGGATGAAAGATTTCATCAATCGAATTAACATTTCGCCGTCAATATTATATCAGTATCTAAACACATTAATCGGATATGAAAAAATTACACCTAAATCAGACAATTAACATTTCACCGTCTAATTCATTAATCCACACAATTAGACTTGAGTTAAGCTAAAATAAGCAATATTAAACATAAAATAGACACATTAATCAAACATGACGTCACCAACACATTTATCCTAAAAAGCTAAAATAATCATAAAAAATATAATCAATTATCCAATTTATAAATAAACACATGAATCTGAATAATTAAACTAACATTCAGCTAGAATAAGCAAAACTAAACTAAAAATAAGCACATTAATCAAACAATTAAGCTAACAATAAGCTAAGAAAAGCAAATAAATCAACAAAAACAATACTTCAACATAAATCCGATCAATTAAACTGAATACCTTTGGATTGCATTTGATGAATGGAAGCTTGTAATTAATAAATTAAATTATTAAATAAAAGATAAAATAAATAACGAGATCTTGTTATCTGATCACAGTGGCGTTTTGATATGCGGTGAGTGAGTGAGCGGAGGATTTTTAGGGTTAGTACGGAGGAGGTGGTGATAACATTTATGATGACGTCATCTTGTGTTTTTTCGATATCATTTCTTTTTTTTTAGCGGTGGATTCTTATCTTTTTATTTATCACACTATTTATTAAATGGAGTGACACATTTAAAATTATACTGTATGTTTTAGGGTAAAAGCTATAAAATACCATATTACTTATTAATTTGTGTCGACTTTAAACACTTAATTTTTTATCTTATGACTTTAACAACGAACTTTTAAATTTGTTCCGACTACACCAATATAAGCATAAAATGATTATATTACCCTCTTAAATGACCAATATACCTTTTTGTTTTTTTTACTCACATTATTGACTGAAAAACACATCTTTACGTCTACTGAGTGTTTAAGAAAGCCATTTTGTCCTGCTATGTTAAACTTGAACACGCATCAAATTAGTTCGTGTATGAATTTCGGTTTTGTTACCTGAACGCTGTTAAGGATGTAAGATGATCTTGTATATCAAAAGTGTAAAAGGGGGAAAGAGAAGGTGTCGTACACTTTTTAGAATGATAAATTTAAATTGACAATGACTTATCAGATGGATTTATTGATGTGGTTGCTTGACGTGAATCGAAAAAAAAGGGGATGAGGTGCTGGTGGTTATCGAGACTCATAAATCGAGTTAATAGGGTGTGTCAAGAAAACAATCAGGTTCGTGGTTGGATTCGTGTTGTATAGTGGGAACTGATTTATTAAAATCAGTGTTTCAGTTTTGGTTAAACTGATAAAAATGAATATCCGTTGGATAATACGGAGCTCATTAAGAGGATCTGATGTTGGATAATTGAGTTTGGGGGTATTAGTTGTTAGTGAGGTTGGTTATCAATGTATCTGAACTTGGGCCCCAACTGACAAATAGGTAAGCAAAATCGTTTATGGGAAGTAAACCCCCTAGTTATACAATAAGGTTCTAGTTCTGTTTTACCAAACATATGATTTTTCCCACACTTTTAATTAGTTGCAGTCGGTAGATGTACATTAAAGATGATTTACCTCACATGATGTAAGATGATACTGAAGAAGATTTAATGGGCTTCAATCTTCGGTGTAAACTCAGATGTGTGGCAATACATGTAATTATATTAAACAAGATGAGGGTAATATAGTCATTTTATGCTTATAAGTCGGAACAAATTTGAAAGTTTGTTGTTAAAGTCACGAGATAAAAAAGTAAGTGTTTAAAGTCGGCACAGATTAATAAGTAGGGTGGTATTTTATAGCTTTTACCCTATGTTTTAACATTAGAGGTGAGTTGTACATATAAAATTAACTAATAAAAGAATCAATCTCAATCATTTATTTTTTTATAAAAAAATAAAAACTCATCTTTTACCTTTTTCTTAAAAAGACCATCATATCTTTCAAAACGATAAATCGCCATATTACGAAAAATACACCATTGCGATGAAAAAAATCTTATCTTTTAGTAGACGAGCACTTTGATATATTTTTGACGATTTTTTATTATTGCGATTTTCGACTATAAAAATCACATGTTATTCTGAAAAATTACTTGTGATTCTTTTATTAAAAAAAATCAAAATTTTTTAATCGATAAATAACTTTTATTATTATTTATTAGAGTAATTATTTTCATATTTTTCGATGATTTTTTTGTTAAAATTTTCGTCAAACAAATTACACATGATTTGAAAATCACTTGATTTGTTTTTCTAAAATGCATGTGTGATTTTACATACCGCATGTGATTTCATAAATTTACATGTGATATTAAAGTAACAAATCATTTGTGATTTCAGAACTCCATAAATTGCAAACGATTTTACAAATTCACGTGTGCTTTATAAAGTAATCAATCACATGTGATTTTTCTGAATCACATGTGATCCGCGTATGCGGAAAAAAAATCGTCGAAAATATATACAAGTGCGTATCTATAAAAAGAAAATTTAATTCTCTTCGTGATAGTATAATTTTCGACTACAAAAATCACATGTGATTTCACAAAAACCACATGTGATTCACAAAATCACATGTGATTCGAAAAAATCACGTGTGATTTTAATGTAATGACGAGAATATTTTTTCGAATCACAAAAAGATAAGAAAATTATACTATCATGAAGAGAATTAAACTATCTATTTATAGATATGTACTTCTATATACTTTCGACGAATTCTCTTCGCGATGGTATAATTTTCGACTACAAAAATCACATGTGATTTCACAAAATCACATGTGATTTCACAAAAATCACATGAGATTTCAATGTAACAACGAGAATATCTTTGTTATTTAGTAGACGATCATTTTCATATACTTTTGACGGTTTTACAATGTTGAAACTTTCGCTAAAACATTATATGTTATTGCAATCACCTGTGATTTTTGTTTTAAAATTCATGCGTTATTTCAGGAATCACATATGATTTCATAAGTCCACATTCGATAGTGAAAGTTAAAAAGTCACATGTGATTTTATAAATCTCATATATCGCATGTGATTTTACAAATTCAAGTGTGATTTTGAAAGTAATAAATCACATGTGATTTTTCGAGAATCACATGTAATTTTTGTATGCAAAAATTTTTAAAAAAATCGCCGAAAGTATATAGAAGTGCCTATCTATAGAAAGATAATTTAATTCTCGTCGCGATAGTATAATTACTTTTGCGTAACGATTAACGGTTTGAGAGATATTTAATTTTTAAAATTTAGAATGAAAGTGGTTTTTTAATTAAATTAAAAACAATTAATATAGGCCATTAGATGAGATTTGAATGGATGGTTGAGATTGAATGAATTGTACTTTTATTGGAGAGTGTTCCTTATATAACTTTTGTCTTAACATTTATACTTTATAAAAGTAAATATGTTTAGAAGTGAGGGCATAAATGAGTAATTTTGAATGTGTCAATCAATTTGAAAAATGAGCAAATCACTTTTCATATTTTATCTTTGTCTTAGCACTATTTGATGATGCGTTTGATTCTTTTTTTACAAGCGCATTGCAATTATAAACAAAATTGTGTTTTTTTTCTTAAACGGAAGTAAAAGTGGGCTCAACCCATTTAAACTTCTTAATAAAGAAAAGCATTAAAGTTACATTCTCTTATTTAAGAAATTAATTAAAAATTTATATGAAACTTCTTAATTATATAAACACCCTATACGTTTATTTAAAAATTTAATGTTACGAAGGGTTTAACCCGAGTGTTGCGTACGAGTGAAAGGTTTGTATGTAAAAGAGTTTTGTATTTTGTTTGAAAACGTAATAAAACAAAATAAAAATGTCGAGACTTAGGGAATAATTTGTAATGTGAAAACTTAAAACATAAAGTACATATGGTAGAAGCATTGTTTTTGTTTTCTTTGTGTATTTAGAAAATTTTATGCTAAAAAGAATAAGCATCATTCTTTAAATATATATGATAAAAGGTTTTTATCAACGGAGGGTTAAGGACGTGTGTTGCACACAGTGTTTATAATTTTTTTTATTGTAGACTAAAACATATATGTCTGTATATGTTGTTGGGGTAATTTTAATATTTCATAAAAATATGTTTTTAGTACATAAAAGCATAAACACAAATTTTAGTGAATCGTTAGATTCAATTGGATCGTGACTTGGCTCGTGTTTCGGAGAATTTGTAAAAAATATAAACAAAGTAAGATATTTTAAAATTTAATGATTTACAAAGGGGTTTTTTGGATAAAAAGAAAATTGGAGGTTTAAATTAGACATTTTTGGTTCAATACATTTAAACCTGGGTTTTATTATGTTTGTGTGACAAATGACTTAGAACCACCATGGTTTATCAAAGTTCATGATGGTTTGCGACTTTCTGTATATTGCATTCAGTTTCCAATCAAGGTATGTGTTAGCCTCAAAATATTGAGTCAAACAAGAATGTTCGGTCATATGCTTATTATGTATCGTATTTTAGAACGTTGTAATAGGTAGTAGGTTAGTCGTGTTTTACGGGCATAAATTTAAGCTAAAGTTCATTCATAAGTAACTAAAGCCTAAAAGGAAAGCCTGACCCATTAATATATAGCCCATACAAGCCCGCATGTGGGTGGACTATATATACCCTCCTCCTAGCATGTTAGGAGGAGGTCAGCTCATTTTGTATTCTCACTCTCAATCTAATATTCACCAAATTTCCAACCATTCTCTTTTTTTTCTCTCTACTTTCTCTCTCTAGAATTCATCTATCTTCTATCTACCTTTCTTGTTTAATCATCACAAATTAAAGGGACAACAATTGGTATCGATCGCCATGGGGTAGATTTGTGATTGGTTGTTGTTATTTCATTTGATTCGTATGATTTAATCCATAAATCATCTCGGATTCAAATATTTTTTGTGTTTTCCGTGCTCTAAATCTTGATATCAATCTCCTATATAGTTGTGGTAGGGATTTGGGTGCTTTGGATTGGTTAAAATCACGGATTTCTAAGCAAAAATCTCAATTTTTTCCTTTAGGTTTCGGAACAGTAACATTATTGCGACATAATTGGTTTGATTTCCATCGCAAAGGCTATGGTTTCTGTATTGCGACCAATATTATGATAGGGTTTACCTTTGCGATACATATTTCGACAGACTCTTGTTTGTGGTATTGCGACAGAATCTTGCTTAGGTATTGTGACAGACTTGTTTGTGGTATTGCGACAGAATACTTATTTGGTTATTGCGACAGATAGGTATTGCGACAGGTGTTACTATTGCGACAAGTTGCATGTCTGCATTGCGACGACTTCCTTTGTGAACATTGCGATAAGTAGCATTTTCCAACATTGCGACGACTTCCTTTGTGAACATTGCGACAAGTAGCAATTTTTGACATTACGACATATTGGAGGATTTTTTTGAATATTCCGAAAATACACTTAAATCGTGTGTTTTTTGGTCTTGGAGAATTTTTTGGTTTTTCGAGAACATTTTTTAAGGGATTTCAACATTTTTTCTCCTCAACAACAATCACTATAACATCTACTTAAGATCCGTATTCACTTCATCATTTCAGAGAATATTGAGATGGATTCTACTACATAGTATCGTGTGACGAACAACAACATCATGGTGGCGGGTAACAAAGAGAGACCACCAATGCTTGTGTCGGGTCGATATGATCAATGGCAATCCCGTTTTCTACGTTATCTTGACATAAAACCTAACGGTGATGCTTTAAGGCAATGCATTTTTTATGAACCTATAAATTCTCAAGGGTACAAGTTCCTGCAGTACCAGCCACATACACAACTGACGAATAACCCGCATATGAACGTGATGAAAAGAGAAACGACCTCACACCAGAGAACTGTGCTTGGCTTGATGTAGAGAAGGAAGCAATTTACTTAATTCTCAGTGGCATTGGAGATGATATTTATTCCACGGTTGCTAAAGATATGTGGACGGCTATTGAAAGGTTGCAACAAGGTGAATCACTTAACAAACAAGATATGAAAACTAAGATGTTTTGGAACTTTGGCAAGTTTACTTCAAAGGATGGGGAATCAATTGATTCTTATTACTCCCGATTCTACAAAATGATGAATGACATGACCCGAAACAACTTGCAAGTTTCCATCATGCAAGTCAATGTCTAATTTCTACAACAACTTCAACCAGAGTGGACACGGTTTGTCACTTTGGTGAAACAACAACAAAAGTTAGACGAAATTTCATATCGCACGCTCTTTGACATTCTGAAACAATTTCAGAATGAGGCAAATGAACTTCGAGCTGAATGAGTTGCAAATGTTTCAAATCCACTTGCTTTGGTGTCTACCACTCAACATACCCATATTATCGTTCTCGTGCTCCAAATACCTACTCTACTCAATCATCATCACCACGATCATCCACTGTCTCTAAGTCACATGCTCCAACAAGATCCCGAGGCAAAGAATCTGCAAGAGCACCATCACCCACACCTGAGCAATCATCCAAAGAAGACAGTGATGAAGAACTAGCTCAAAAGGATATGGAATTCAAGCAACAAATGGCTTTCATTATGAAGCAATACATGAAAATCTACAAACCCACCAACAACAACCTAAGAACATCATCAAACACAAGGAACAACTATGCTTAGAGTCCTCCAAGGAATGACATAGGAAGGCGTGTTGAGAGTCCTCCAAAGTATGATTGATAAACCGATAAGTATGATAATCAGAGGGTTGCTACTGTTGTTGGAAATAGGGAAACTGTTGGTACTCAAGTTGTGCAACAAAGTGGGATTCAGTGTTTTAACTGCAGAGGTTTTGCGCATTTGGCTAGGGAATGTCGGCAGCCAAAGAGGGTTAAAGATTATGGTTATCATAAGGAAAAGATGCTGCTATGCAAGAAGATGGAAGCTGGGATCAAGTTATCAGCTGAGGAAGGAGAAATGCTTGACGACACAGACGATGAACTCTCCGACCAAGAACTTGAGGCACATTATTCATACATGGCAAAGATTTATGAGGTCCTTAACGTCACTGAAGATGACAATGGTCCTATCTTTGATATCGAGCCAATTGATAAGGTACAACATGATGATGAATATAATGTGTTTGGTGATACACATGAGCATAGTGATCTACCAACAACAATTACTAACACATGTATGATGGACACGATTGATAGCAATACAACACCCGATTCATCATACATGTGCAATAATGAGTTTGAGGATGATCAACATGCAAATGAGTATGATGATGAGGAGCATGTCGCGCTTGCTAATTTAATTGCTAGTTTACCAAAAGATGTCAATGAAAATAGAAAGAGTCAAAAGCAATTAAAGAAGGCAAACGCAGCGCTCACTCAAAACTTTGAAGAAAGCAAAGCCGCTCTTGTAAAATCTAGTGAGACCATTGATAGTTATAGGGCTCAGCTTCTTCAAAGAGAGAAAGAGCTTGAGGGGTACAAAAGTCGTTTAATTAACGTTAAAAAGGACGATTTTAAAAATAAATACAACGAAGCTCTTGCCTTGTTAACTAAAGAAAAACGTCAATTTAATGTTTTATTAAGTGATGAACGTCAAAAAACGTACCTTGCCACAACAAAAGTTAATGAACTTGAACAGTGGCTTTCTGTGAATACCACTGATTCTGCTAAAATGCTCGACGAAAAGAAACAAGAGGTTGAAAAATTAAAACAAGATTTCAAAAATAGACAAGGCAAAGATACTGAAAAAGTAAAGGATCTCGAAGAACAAGTCGATTTTTTTTAAAAAAGTTGTTTATAAAACGCATGACTCTATTCAAACCGTAAGAATGATAGCACATCGGTCGTTTCTTAAGGGTCAAGCTAGTTTTGAAAGTCCCAAGTACCTCGAACAAGCTCAAGCTGCAAACCCTCACTTATATCTTGATGAGTCCGAATGGATCGATCATGATTGCCCAGTAGTTAGGCTCGATAGTGAAGAGACGTCCCCTTGGGATGAGGAGAGTAGATCACCGGTCAATAAAGATTTTGTGAAATCATATAATTATGCTTATGAAAACAGTCTTTATGGTCTTTTCACTCCACAAAAACAGAAGTCCCGTGAGGAATTATTTCTTGAAAGCAAACAACGAAGAATTTAATGGAAGAAATTTTTTGCCACTAAGAAATCAAATGTTTCTAAATATATTAACTATTTGCCTCTTAATGTTTCTAAAAGCAAAAGTAGAAAAACACTTGGTATTCTTAAACATCACATTGATAATGTTCAATCAATTGTTGAAAGCGATTGGCAAAAACGTCAAATTGATAAGTGGAAAACATAGATTCCTCAAGATATAATTGTGCTTGTGAAAGAACTTTTAATACCAAAATACGAAGATAATAAAAGATAATGTTCTTGAGTTTGAAAAATTAATTCGGTCTGAAATGTTTGATGATTTGAAATATGTTGAGTCTCTTGAAAAAGAAATTGAGGAACTTCAAAATGACAAATCAAAGTTTTAAACGAATATGATCTACTCTTAGAAGAATGTCTCTCCAAAGATATTTTGTGTGTTACTCTTAAATCTTGTGCTGATATCGATGAATATTCTGATGTTGCATACAAATATCTTGATAAGATCAAAGAGTGTGAACGGCTTAAAACTGAGCTTTCGAAACGTAAAGAAAATGTTGATAAAAAGGCTTTTGAATTACTTCAACACAAAACTAATTTCCTTCAAAAACATTGTCATTCTCTTGAACTTGTTTTGCAAAAAGACATCCGAAGTTTTCCACATGATAATAAATTGCAAGAAAAACTTTCCCAAATGTGTCGAGAAATGAATGAAAAGAGTTTGGAAATTAAAGACTTGAAAGCTCAGTTACAAGACAGGGAAATAGCGATAGCAGAGTTGAAGAAACTCGTTGCTAAGATGGGTGGGAAAATTATGGAACATAGTGTTAAGAAACCTGTTGTAAGACAACCCCAATGCGCACAAAGTGACTAAACCCTCTATCTTGGGAAAACCATCTGTTTTCTCCAATTCTGCATTTGCAAAACCTGGGTTTTCCCCTAAGACGGTTGGGAAGGATAGGTTACCACAGATTACTCCTAAAACACATATTCGATCACGAAGAATTAAGAACACAAATGTGATTAAACCAGGAATGTATAGATTGGCCACTAAACCCACACACAACAAAGAAAGTCCATCACTTCAGACTTTTAGAAACACTAATAGACGTGTGTCTTTTACTACAAGAGTATTCCCCACTGCTAGTGTTAGCCAGCCTCAGCTTAAGAGCACTCGAATGAATGAAAAGGTTTGGCAAAACAAAAGTCAAGGGAAGATGAAGGAAGTAGAAGACCACCCTAGGAATTTGAATGTTTCTAAGAATAAAACGTTTGTAATCGCGTGTAATGACGATTTGAATGATTCGACTTTGAATGCTTTGAATGTTAAGTTTGTTTTTGTGAAATGTGGAAAATGTGCCAATGCTAATCATGCTATTTTTTTTTGAATAATGTCAAAGGCGTAGATACTAGAACTAAGAAGCAAATTGTGATGCCTATTAGTGCTAGAAAACCCAAACGCAAAGTGAACCATTCTAGTGCACCCCCCCCCCCCCTAAGAAAAGTATTGCATCAGACTCCACCACTAAGAACCCTAGATGTAGAATTAGGAATTATATGAGTCTGCTAGCAAGTCTTGGAAACGGTGGTTTGCTAATCAATGTCCTCCAGGATATAAATGGATGCCTAAGGTTAGGACAGAAAATGTGACAACGAGCGTTAGTGTGCCTTTAAGTGCTAAAACTAATGAATCTGAAATCACAACGATCATGGAATCCAATATAGCAAATGCTCCATCGTGTTCTAATTCTTCTGCAGGTGATCGAAATAATTCTCTTCATACTGGACTCCGGATGCGCGAAGCACATGACGGGGAATCTCAAGCTTCTAATTAACTTTGTGGAGAAGTTCCTAGGTACGGTTCGATTCGGAAATGATCAATTTGCACCGATCCTAGGGTATGGAGATTTGGTTCAAGGTAATATCACAATCAAAAGGGCTTACTACGTCGAAGGGCTCAATCACAATCTTTTCTCGGTTGGTCAATTCTGTGATGCGGACTTGGAGGTTGCTTTTAGAAAAAAGACATGTTTTGTTCGTGATTATGATGGGAATGACTTACTTACCGGTTCACGGGGTACTGATCTCTACACTATTTCACTTCAAGACTCCACTTCTTCAACTCCAATCTGTTTCATGGCTAAAGCTTCAACGACTCAAGCTTGGTTATGGCATCAACGATTATCTCATCTTAACTATGATACCATCAACTTGCTTTCCAAGAAAGATATTGTGTGAGGCCTTCTAAACTTAAAATTCATCAAAGATCATCTTTGTTCTTCTTGTGAGCTTTTTAAAGCTAAACGGAGTAGTTTCAAGACAAAGACTACCCCAAGCGCTAAAGGACGGTTAGATATTCTTCATATAGATTTGTGTGGCCCCATGCGTGTTCAAAGCATCAATGGGAGGAAATACGTCATGGTAATTGTCGATGACTACTCACGATAAACGTGGACTCACTCCTTGAGGTCCAAGGATGAAACACCTGAGGTTCTCATTAACTTCCTTATGCTGATACAACATTGTTGGAATTCACTTTATGTGATGATATTTAAGAATTCCCATTAGTTATCATAGTCACACACGCATAGACTAGACTAGGTAACGATGTATAGTTAAGGTGGCGTATGACTATATATACCCCTCCAAGGCTTCCAAGGAGGGGTTGTTGCTTGTGTTTCATTTTTTCATTTATCACATCTTCCTTTTCTTTCTCTTTACACACACAACCTCTCTCTCTAAACTCCAACAATGGCTACCACCACCATCTACCACCCTACTAGACCACCGGATCCATATATAGCAAACCCACAATTGGTATCAGAGCTACGGTTCAATCCTTGGATCGTCGTGTTTTTTGTCATTGATTTTGGTGGTCTAAATTTTTTTTGGTCTCGAATCTGTTAAAATCTTTTTGTCATGATGGTAAAAAAAATTTTGTCACGGTTTTTATCCATGGCTTCATTGTCACAACTCACAAGTTTCAAGTTATCTGTATCATCGTTCATCGGTCCATGGTTCACTTCTATGGTCAAAGTTTGCAGATTTCTCAGATCAGGTGTCCACTTTTTCTGGTTCTTTATTTACGAGATCTAGTTTTTTTTCTCGAGATTTGGTATACAATTTTTTTTTGGTTTCTGTTTGCATTCATTTTTTATGGAGAAGATGAATTTCAGATCTAAAACATTAGATTTACAAAACCAAGATCCTGAATAACGGAAAAAGTACATATGGATAAGATTTCAGATTCTCATTTCGACGGATGATTCCGACGGATATATTCCGACGGATATATTCCGACGGATATATTCTGATGGATATATTCATATTCCGATGGGGTTTAAAAGAAATCATTGCGATGTGTGCACAGACTATTGAGACTGTATAACAAAACCCGAGAACCAGACCCATTACAATCACCTTTTATCTCCACAATATCTCCACAATCTATTCTAATCCCATCGAATCCTAATCCCATCTACAAACAGATTTTTTTCTAACTAAAACAGAAAATAAAATAGATCTCAGATTTATACTCGTGGTAGACATGCATGTCCAGATCTATTTAGATCATGTACACGAAGTATTCTATCATCACAGATTCGTGTGTGGGTTTACACCAATTTTATCTACGAAATTAAATAAGGATTATTAACAAGCTTGTCATAATCTTTATTTTTTGATTAATTAAACAAGACCACATGCAATCACATATTCACCTACCCGAGACCCCCTTTAGGATTTTAACGTCGCATCTTTCTTGTGTTCGTTTGACCTTGAGTCATCTCAATTAAGAGTTTTGTGATGTGTTCAGACAGTATCAAATGATGTAGAATCTGGCATCTATATCATTTGGTGTTACAAGTAGTGTGATATTACTGTGGTAATATTGATTCGTGGGGTTTCAGATTGAGCAAGAATGGTTTACATTTTTGTGAGATTTGAGTGATATGTGGGTTTCTTGATTTTGATGGAGGAGAAATTTAGAGGAGATTAAGTTTGTTGGCTAAGATTGATGATGAAATGATTGGATTTTGTTTGCAAGCGGTTAGATTATATGGGGTTATTTTGTGGTTGTGTATGATGGAAGAAAAAAGAGGCGGAGGTGAAAGTGAGATTAGGTCAAGATTATGTGAGACAATTAGGTTAGGTGGTGTCTTATATCCTAGTGCAACGGATCGGGTATTCTATGTAAACTTTTGGGCCGCTCGTATCTATTACCCTTGATGACCCGTGTTTTATCACAATTGGATTGGTGTATTCATTAGTCACCGACGTAACATATTTATTTGGTCAAAAGATATAAAAGCCACGTGACCGACAAGAACTTCCATTTTTTTCATGCGTTTCACTTTGGCCAAGGTGGTTAAAATCATGCACGTATATTTTCATTTCCTCAATGGGTGATAAAAATAATGTCATGAGGGGATATGATTAAAATGTCAAGCATGGGGCTTAAAATGTCCACTTTTAACGAAAATTAACTTTGTAATATATTATTTTCGTTTTATAGACTCGGTTGACATTATGTGATGACATTATGTGATTTGGTAATAATCGGATGTGACAAAGTGTCAAAAGTGACGTGACAAAGTGACGAGATTTATTTTGACGAGACTAAGAAAATTTGGCCATTTTGAATTTTAGTGGCTACGGATATAATCGGGTATTATTATTTGAAGTTGAAGACAGATTTTTTCGAAGGCGTGTACTTATTTTATCTTTCAAAGAAAACTTGCTCGTGCTTAATCTTAGGATGAAGACTCGTTTATCTAGTTACCGGGTTCGGGGTGGTTGGTTGATGACCCGGATAACTATCACTTTAATGAGCTACATTATTGTACTCTGTGTCACGCGCATAGTCGATGTGGATAATTTCAAGAGGTGTTGTGCTTATATACTTCTTCAGTAATGTATTGGGTACTTAGAGATTTCTCCACCGTTCTTCAATCAACAATAGTGCAAGCTTAAGTCACAAGGTCGAGGGATTCTTATTTAGTTTCACGTTTGGTATATTTGATTCATTCCATCAGTGGTCACTTCAAATTTCCTTCAAGGGGGTTGGTAAAGATAGCCATGGAGAGTTTATGAGTAGAGAATTTCGATCAGCAGTTGATTCTCACAAAATATATATATCAGCTTATTTATTATTCTCACGAGATTTCAGGTACATGTGCGTACGATTTATTGCTGGTTCCGAGTTTCGAAACCATCAAGGGGGAAGAAGAAGACATATTAAACGCACAACGAGTACACGTGATGAACTTCATACCTTCTTTTGATTTGAAGACATTCCGGGAAGACATTTGTCATAACCGTAGAGAAAATCAGTGTTTTAACTCATGACGTTATCAGTCTCTAAATGGTACACTATTGTTTGATGTTTAATTGTTTTGAGGTTGCAATTATTCATCATCATTATCCTATATGGAGAGATATGCACTTCCGGGACTTAATAACTCTGGTGCATCTTCGGAAGAAGATATGTACATTTTCGGGACTTAATTGACTCTGGTGTTACAATGTTAACTTCATGAATGGGATAAAGTGTCTACTTCAGTATTTGAGCTTCATACATGGGATTGGTTTACTTTCTTCAACTATGTGGGGGAAGAAATGTCTTGATTCTTTATAGTATGCATAACTTGAACTTTCATGGGGAAGAAAAATTCAGAAGAATTATTCAAGCATGAGAAGAAAAGTTGTTGATCTAATTGGTGTGCCCCTAATTTTCAATCACTCATAGCTACATTATCATTTCATATGGTGGGGTTTGCTTGTTAAATTCCGTTGTGCGCTTAATCATTCTAAGGTTTATTGAAAGCTTTGAAGTTGCTTATGAGGATTGTCGGTTTAGGGGGAAGCTATTAAAAGCTTCTACATCAAGATTATGTGGCATGAATTAGGGGGAAGTTAATTCAAAAGCTTCTCCTTAACCAGAAGTATATGGATTACTTAGCTCATGCCATTACAGTATTTCTACTACAAGTTACTACGAAGATGAGTCACTCTGAAGTAAAGACTTGAAGTTAAAGGCCTCAGAAGACTTCATCAGCATTGGACGCTTCATGGAAGCTTTTGTTCTTAATCATTATGTACTTGTTAGGAAAAATATTGTAAGGAATTCTACACGTCGTCCCATGGGGGAAGATTGTTGGAATTCACTTTATGTGACGACATTTAAGAATTCCCATTAGTTATCATAGTCACACACGCATAGACTAGACTAGGTAACAATGTATAGTTTAGGTGGCGTGTGACTATATATACCCCTCCAAGGCTTCCAAGGAGGGGTTGTTGCTTGTGTTTCATTTTTTCATTTATCACATTTTCCTTTTCTTTCTCTTTACACACACAACCTCTCTCTCTAAACTCCAACAATGGCTACCACCACCATCTACCACCCTACTAGACCACCGGATCCATATATAGCAAACCCACAAACGTGGTCTTCAAGCTCAAGTAAAAGTGGTACGTACTGACAGAGGCACATAATTCTTGAATTCAACTCTGACGAATTATTTTGAAGCTGAAGGGATTGAACATGAAACATCTATTGCTCGAACACCTGAACAAAACGGAGTTGTTGAAAGACGAAATTGTACTTTAGTTGAGGCTGCTCGAACATTATTATCCGCTTCAAAACTACCACTATTATTTTGGGCCGAAGTCGTGTCAACCGCATGTTACACACAAAACCGCTCCTTAATTATCCCAAGACACGAAAAGACACCATATCACATAATTCATGATCGCAAACCTTCACTCAAACACCTTCATGTTTTTGGATGTACGTGTTACATAATTCGAGATGGTGAAAATCTGGACAAGATGAAAGAGAAAGGTGGTGCCTGCATTCTAGTGGGATATGCAACTCAGTCTAAGGGATATAGAGTGTACAACAATAGAACAAAATTGATAGTCAAGAGTATTCATGTCCGATTCGATGAATTGTAAGAAATGACACTTGAACAAAGCAGTTTAAGTCCCGTTCCACAACGACATAAGACTTTTGTGCACAACCGCACGGAACTCAGAACTCAGACCACAACAATGAACCATCAAGTTCAAAGCTGGTTCCTGAACATGTTCCAAGAGCAGACATGACAGTGGACACGACACTTGAAGAGTTGGAAATGTTATATGGACCAATGTTTGATGAATGTTTCACGGGGGAGAAACATGTTATATCAAAGTCTTCTGCTGTCACTCATGATAAGAATGATGATACCGATCATCATCAACAAAAGGATACAACTTCATCTACTTCAACACGGGTTGCTGCAAATTTACCTCCTCAGAATATCACTTCAACAATCGATCCTACAACATCTACAACTACTGTCATTTCTCTAGAGAACACAAATCAAGTAGACGATGCATTATCTGACGATGATGATTTTTCACAATCCATTTCGTACATCAGTAAATGAAACTAGAGAGTCTTCTACTCGCCATGTTGATCCGTTAAATATGTATATGTTTTATCAACGACATCCGTCAACACATCATTGGACCCAAGATCATCCTTTAGTTCAAGTAATTGGAAACCCTTCACAGCCTGTTCGTACAAGACGACAACTAGAAACTGATGGCGATGTTTGTCTGTTCGCAGTTGCCGTGAGTACAGTTGAACCGAAAAACATCAAAGAAGCCATGGCTGATCATGCTTGGATTGAGTCGATGACGGATGAACTTCCACAATTTGAAAGACTTAAGGTCTGGGAACTTGTTGACAGACCATACGATGTAATTCCATTAAATCTTCGATGGATCTAGAAAAAAAAGATGGATGAAGAAAACACGATCATCAAGAACAAAGCTAGGCTAGTGGCTAAGGGGTATGGACAAAAAGAAGGAATTGATTTTGATGAATCATTTGCACCAGTTGCTCGTATGGAAGTGGTCAAGATTTTCCTTGCTTATGTTGCACATAAGGGATTCACTGTTTATCATATGGACGTAAAGACAGCCTTTCTTAACGGTCCTTTGAAGGAAGAAGTCTATGTCACGCAGCCGGAAGGATTTGTTAATCCTCATTGTCCTGACAAGGTGTATCGTCTCCACAAAGCACTATATGGACTAAAGCAAGCTCCAAGGGCGTGGTACGACGAGCTCTCAAAATTTCTGCTATCCAAAGGTTTTTCAAAAGGTTCCATTGATCTAACTTTGTTCACTTATAAATATGGGGATGAAGTTTTGCTTGTGCAGATTTATGTTGATGATATTATTTTTGGGTCTACAAACCCAAAACTTTCAAAATGGTATGAAAACGTAATGCACAACAAATTTGAAATGTCAATGATGGGCGAACTAAAATTCTTTCTAGGAATTCAAGTTCACCAATCCCCAAGTGGTATCTTTATTAACCAAGCTAAGTATTGTCAAGAGATAATAAAAAAGCATGGTATGACCTCATGTGACCCCGTTGGGACACCATTATCAACCACATCCCTAGATGCTGATTTGGAGGGAGATGCCATAGATCAAACGTGATATCGTTCCATGATTGGCTCCCTCGTGTACTTAACAAAAATCCGACCAGATATATCACATGCTACGTGTTATTGTGCACAATATCAAGCACGACCCACTAAAAAGCACCTCAAGGAGGTTAAACAGATCTTTCGGTACCTCAAGAATACCATTCATTTGGGACTCTGGTATCCGAGGGAAACCGGTTTCTTTCTAACGGCCTTTTCAGATTCTGATCATGCAGGGTGTCTTGATACACGAAAAAGTACTTCTGGTGGTGCACAATTTCTAGGTTAAGTTAAGCTTGTGGGATGGTCTTCAAAGAAGCAGGATTACACGTCACTTTCATCAGCCAAAGTGGAGTATGTGTCTCTATCTGCGTGTTGTGCTCAAGTTCTATGGATGAGAACACAACTCACGGATTATGGCTTCCACTTTGATAAAGTACCCATGTACTGTAACTTAAAGTCGGCCATAGCCATCTCCTGCAATCCGGTACAGCATTCCCGCACGAAGCACATTGATGTCAGATACCACTTCATAAAGGAACAATTTGAAAGAGGTATCGTTGAATTATACTTTGTTGGAACGCATTACCAATTAGCCGACTTGTTTACAAAAGCTCTATCGAAAGATAGGTTTGAGTACCTCGTTAGGCAAATTGGTATGTGATAGTTGAGTTTTTGTACACCTTTGTTTTAGGAAAAACAAGGTATAATGGGGGCAAGTATTAAGTTGCACGTTTTAGGAAAAACGCGAAACCGAACAAATGCGGGTTCGTTCTCGAGGAGGTGTGTGGATTAATGTGCCAATAAGTATAATCAAAAGTTAGGGGTAGTGACGTTTTTGGATAAGAAAAGAAAGAAAACTAGAGACGAACTACGATTACAATTAACTACGACGAAAGACGTAAAACGCGAACGTAAGTACGTAAAACGTGAAAATTTAAAAATTTTAAGCTAAAAACAAATTAAAAATGAAAAAGTAGTTCAAAATAATATAAATAAGGATAAAAATCCAATAAAAATATTTTAAAACCTTTTAATAATTAAATATTCAATTTTTAATGCTAATTAAAGCCAAAAAGTTAAATATAATTAAGAAAAAGCCCAAAATATTATTTTATTGGACAAATAACTCACTTATATTATTTAAAAACTAAAAAGTATTTTTCCTAAATTTTAAATACTATTTTTCTATTTTTAAATCTCTAAAAACTATTTTTAAACTAAAATAATTATAAAAAATAATAAAATAATGCCAAAATTAATTGAACAATTTTAAAAATCCTATTTTACTCTAATGAACAGTGTAAAATTGAAAAAGTTTGAAAAATATAAAATTTACCACTAAAAGACAAAAACAGTTTAAAATAAAACCCTAATCAACTTAAATTAATTCTAAAAAATAATTAAAAGATGAACAGTAAAAACTTTTTTAACTAAAAACCTTAAAATGTTTTTCTAAATATAAGAAAATTTTTAAAACTGAAAAATCTTACAATTTTACACTAAAAGACAAAATTCAGAAATTAAAAGTTAATTAAAAATAGCTATTAAATGTGAAAAATACAGAATGAACAGTAAAATAAAAATTAATTAAACAGAAAAATCATAAATAAAATAAGAAAAATAACAAAACTGGTTTCAAAGTCTAATTCCCATTTTTGGTCACTAAAGACAAAAAATAATGAAATCTGACAATGACATGTGACCCCTTTTGTCTTTTTGCTTAGCAGGGGAAATGTTTACACTAGCAGTGGGAAGTGAGTTTCCACTGCCTTCACAAAAATTTGGGTCTGGGCACTTTTGTGCCTAGAACTTGCTGGTTTCTTGGTTTTGTGGGCAAACAAAGGCACCCCCACAACCAGTTGGGTTGTGGAGAGTCAACAAAATTACAAAAACAATAAGCTATTAAGCAAAATCAAGCAGAAAAGTCCCAAAATCAGTCACTGATATAGGAATGGGGGCTGTTGGCTTGTTTTCTGATGTGTTTGGCAATTGGGTGAGTTTTGGTTGGCCAAAACTCACTCAATCCACTCACAAACCCCCTCAAAGCACTTACAAATCCTAACCTACCCTATATCCTATCAAGCACCTAAATTTGAAGGCCAAAATCCACAAAAATCATGCAGTTATAGCTAAACTAATTTTGAGATAGGTTTTATTCAAAACTTGCACTCAAAACTTACCAAATAGTACCCAATACAACACACTAAGCAGAATAAACATGAAATTACTGAAATGAATGAATCTAAGCAGATTTAAAACCAAGTGCACCTTTACAAACTGATTTTAAAACTTAAATCCAAACACCCCTTTAAAACTGAAAAATGAAATTTAACAAGTATTTTTCATTATAACCTACACCAAATCCAGTCAATTCATTCCTAACATATTTCAAATCATCCAGCATACAATATCTAACACTTGTCCCTATCATCCACAAACATAATCCAAAAAATCACTCTAGCTAAAAACCTTTTTCAAGCAAGTATAGAAGAGAAAGTTTTATACCTTATGACCCTACATCCAGGGATCACCAAGGCAGCTTTGCCTTTTCCATCAAGCCCGGGCTTGAGCTGACCAAGTTCATGGAGTGGTTGTTGGTATGAGTAGAGAGATTGATGGATTTCAAAAGAAAACAGCCACCACCTTCAATATGTAAGATTTGTTCCTGCCAAGA
Organism: Glebionis coronaria; assembly: GCA_025667525.1. NCBI lineage: Eukaryota > Viridiplantae > Streptophyta > Magnoliopsida > Asterales > Asteraceae > Glebionis > Glebionis coronaria. Next base: position 75,473,365 of record CM046876.1, read on the forward strand.
TATCAAACAAAGAAAAGAGAGTGACCTGGGTAAACAAGCTTATAGGAGTATAAGTCTAGCTTATTGATTAAGCTAGCTTATCTCTTTAAGCTGATAAAAAAAATAGATTTTTCAAACAAATTTTCTTGAAACTTATTTTTGATAAAAGTGAATCCTTTTTCATCCAAAAATACTTTCAAAATGATACTGAAATAAAAATAGAATTATGGGAACTCAGATTATGCAACTCAAACTTTTTTCATTTTCATTACTTAAAATTTAAAGAATACAAAATCTGGAACAAAGGGGTATGCACAGGTTGCATCCTCCTTTTATACTACACTAGAGAACTATCTAGAATCACTAAACCCTAATGTAGAAAAGCCCTAAATTGCCCTTTGATTTTGACTGAAAATTTCGTCAAAAATCGCCTCATGTGATCTTTGGAGAATCATGTGAAGATGCCAGCTGCTTAAATTGATCTTGGACGTTAAAAAGTGCTTGGGGACCAAGGAGATCATCTGAGTCGTTCATCTTGTCTGCTTGTTGGTATTGGGGGAAAAAGACGTGTGCAGGGGAATCTTGGGGGGTCACATGGGTTGAGTGGTGGATGGTTTTTCATGTGGGTTTTGGTGACAACATGGTAAATTACCATTCTGGATAACAAGGGGTAAAACCCCTTTGTTTTTGGCTTAATTGGAACTGGGGGATTTAGGGTTCATGTGGTGATTAAGGGAGAGATTAATCTATTTTGGGAAAGAAGGGATTTAAAAAACGTGTTTGCCACCAAAACTTAACTGATTAAATTAATTCAGTTATTTTAAAAACATAGTGGAAGGTGACATGGAGTGAGGTGATGATGTGTAGGATGGTGAGTGGTGGGTTGGAGTGATGTGGCGAATTGATAGGCTGTGGTAGGTTTGGATGTTTGACAATAATGGCCCCCCAATGTTCATACTTTGTTTATATTGTGAAAAACAGCCAACAACGTCCCATTATACTTGTGTCAACTTTGCACAAGTTGTCATTTTTGGCACAACTTGTTTTCCAACTTTTAACAAGGACTTCAAATGCAATTCTTGGATTCTTCAAGGACTGGTCTTGTAATATCTTCAAACTTTAGGGACCCTATTCATAATTTTGAATATTTGAGGGGTATAAAGTGTAAATCTTCATAAGTTGAGGGACCAAACTTGACAATCTTCAATTCTTCAAGGGTATTTTTGGAAATTCAAACTTGGGTCCGGTTCATTGTGCGACTTCGTTTCCCGTGTTCGTTTTTGATTGATTCTTGTGATCTTTTGCCATTTCCTCAATATCCGTACCTAAAAATACACAAGTAACAAACACGAGCATATATTTGGTAGTTTTAATGATATTTTATGCATTTTAAGCCCGTTTTGGACGATGAGACCATGTATAAAAGCAGTCTCATCACTCCCCCATACTAAACCATTGCCGTGCCCTCACGCAATGCTAGAATAAAGTATCATAGCACCTCCAAAATTCAATTTTATTCACTTTATTGAAATGATAAACTAGCTATACTACTACTATTACTACTACTTGCGTTTTTAGACATAATGTATGATTTTCATCGCAAAATGGGACGTTTAGGTTCATAGAACAAGAACACGTGAATGCTTCATTAGAAATAATTTCGTCGTCCTCGATTTTCACCCCAATTCCATGCTAAGCGTGCAACGAGATCATTGTCATTATAAGTTAGTAATGCTAACACTACTCATATGCCCTAATCACGTACTTATCCTCCCATTATTCCTAAGTTGTATCTCTTATATTTTATTATGTCTTAATGATCACGAGGATACATTTGACTTATGCGATGATAGAGATTTAGGTCTAAAAATAGAGTCCTAACGGTGTAACTAAGACCATCAAATCAATAACCCCTCCCAATAGACAACGATGTTAAAAAATTAAGTTGACAAGAAGAATCGATAAACACGGTTTTATAACGGTTTTGAACATGAGACTTATTACCAAGACTTTTATACGCCCCCTAACGGAAGGGCCTTATTATCTTTGGTTTACCTCCATCTTTTATTCAACTTCGCCATGAAGCTTTTATTATGACTTCGGTCTTGCCTTGCCTTTTATTATCCGCCTCATCGGTGGTTTTATTAGCCAAAGACGTATATCCTCACGCTAAAGCGAATTTTGGATCTTTAAAGCTTCGAAGATTAAGGCTTGATTCACTTTCAATTTTGCATAGATTTTAGGCCTTGTGGGGCTTCCAATTGTTTGCTAGATTTAGGTGAGCACTTGAAATCTTATTATTGGGTGAAGCTTTCGATTATTCGGGTGCCAATACTTCAAAACCGTGACGCTGGCGATACCTTAATGTCTTCCCAATTTAATTACACGGAAGCTACTAGAAAAGACTAGAAACCCAACAATCCTAACTAAACCGCTAAATCAATATTTATTAAGCAAAAAATATTTACAAGCGAAGGGAGAATAAGCAAACAACGAGAACACTTGAGTTTTTGAAAGAATACGAGTACTCTACGTTTAGCATAGTAACTTATAATTAACTCTATCATTTCTCGTCCTCATTTAAGAGACTTAGCCTAATGTGTAGTTAAAGAATCAAAGCTAAGTGCTCAACACGCACGGTCGAGTCAAAAATTACTCTTATTCTCGCCATCGGAAAACCTACATTCGTGTCTTCAAACACTTTTATAACATGAGAAAAATTTTAAAATTTGGCCATTTTTAGCCTTATTTTGCAAGAAAACGATAACAAAAAGATAAACTTTGGAAAGCGTGAAGGTTTGGAAAGGCAAGTATCTATTCACCCCCCATACTAAAGTTAAACATTGTCCTCAATGTTTCGAGTATAGGGGTGCAAACACCCCCATACTAGAGACGTAGTCGAATGCCTAATCTAGCATGGAAAGGGTGTAACCAATAAGTAATAGCCGTTTATGAAGTGTGCTAATAACCTAAGGTTAGAACATCAAAGGATATATCATCGGATATCGGAATCTCCAAAGGCAACGGTCGAAGCTCGAGTGCTACGTAAAACGAACACGAGAGGCTTCAATGATGTCGATGTACCTAATGAATCACAATCACGAACAACCACGAAACAAGGGTTGGAAGGGCACAAATCCCCTCACATTAACTAATTAGAAAGCAAAAATATGTACATGGATAAGCATGGGTCTCCCCCACGAGGCACCTTGTTTTTGATAACCGAGTCAAAAGCTCGACTCGAATCCCCATAAATGTGATCATTTAGGGATATCATGGTATGGTCAATTTTTGGTGGGGCTTACATGTAATCAAGGCCCAAAAGCAACCGTGTATAAAGGCAAAACCTCTATACCGGGATCAAAGATCGTGTCTTCGTTTTCGGATGATAAACGAAACAACACGACTTCAAGTAACAACGTCCCAAAGGGACACAAGAAAATAGCATAAGAAGAGAAGGGTGGGACATTGGTTGGACATAAAAATCGAGTTACTCGAGGTAAACTCTCACCGTAAGTGTAGAAAGATTTTCTAGTGACTACTTCGGTAAAAGACCGAGATTTTATCTTAAACGTGATACCGGGGTCAAAAATCTCGTCCTCGGTGGAGAAGTGTGAAGGAACAAATGGGGCTTCCCCCATACTAGATCCACACAAAACGTCGTCAAAAGAAGTAGACGCGTTTGTAGCAAGTTCAATTAAGCGAGGTGATGACGGAGTTAACATTGGAAAATCTTTAAAATTGATTTTAAAATCATTCCCTTTTTCATTTTTTAACTCTTTGTTACGAAAACCCAAGTTGATTAAATTGAAAATATTTGGTGTTTCTAAAACAATTCTAGGCACACTTAAAATTTCCACATTTATCTTGAAGGTGGGAGGAGGATTCAAATTTTTAAAACGTGAATCGATTAATAAAGCATCCCCCTCCGGGCTAACGCAACGGTCCTCATCAAACTCGAATATCGAAGGCGGATCATCAAGAATACGTTTGATCTCGGAAAAGTCTCCATCGGGATCAAAAACGTCTTCTCTTCCTCGTGGAAGAGGTTGAGCAATAAAATCGTCGATAATCGAGTCGCTAGCTTCAACCGTCGTGAAACTAGGAAAAGAAGGCTCTTCGATTGAAGATTTTGCCTTTGTCGTTTCGACCTCGATATCGAAAAACGTATCGATGTGAGCAAGGCCATCGGCGGACTTCTCACATGATAAATCCAAAATCTCACTCGGTGTGGGATTAGGAGTAAAAGGCTCGTCTCGTGACGATTTTGCCTTGACGGTTTCAACTTTGTCCTTCGAAGGGATCGAACGTGGGTTTTCAAACATTTTAGCAAAACTACTAACACGTCCCTTCGGAATTAATTTTCGTTCATCTTGTAAAAACGAGGGTTCAATGCTTTCCTTAAAAACCTTTTCACATTTTTCTTCTTTAAAATCATTTAATGGAATTTCTTCGTCAAAATTAAGTGTATATTGATTTAGAAAATCCTCAATAATTTCATCCTCATTAGAAAAATTAGGTTCAAAAGGTATTAGATTTAAAACTCCCAAGTATCCTACGAGTTTTTCCTTTGGTTTATTTTCAAAAACATTTTTCAAAACTTCGTTGGATGACTTTTTTGTTTCCTCTACGGTTTTGCAAGACGATGAAGGTTGCACGACTCTAAAATTCGAGAGATATGGATCAATGCGAGACGTACGAGTCTTAGGAGTCGATAAAGCTTTAACCTCTCCCTCGGAATTAGGATTGGTGTTATTAGATAAAGAATTAAAATTTTCCACTAAGCCCTCGAACATTAAAAGAATTTTATCTCTCTCTCTATCATAATTTTCTCTTTCAATAGCATGATTTTCCTTAATGCTATCCACATATCCTTTCCACTTCTCTTCATTTTGATCATACAAACGTTGTTGCTCTTCAATATGGGTGTCATAATCGTTTTCCATTTTTTTGAAAGTGTCCCTTTGGGTTGCCATCCGTTTATTACAAGTTTACTTAAGGCTAGTCATTTGTTCTTCCACCATCGTTAATTTCTCATTATTTTGTCTCACAAAATCATTAAAGGCTTTATGAAAAAACTCATTATTGCAATTAAAAGACGGATCATACGACGAATAAAACGAAGACGATGGGTGACCTTGGTCGTAAGATTGAAAATTGGGACCATGATCACGTGGAGCGGAGTTATAAAGATAACCCCCTCGACCTCCAATAACCTCACAATAAAAACAATTGGCACCATCGGGCGGGCCTCCACAATTTGGACATGAATAATAACCACCATGATTTGACATGATGCAACGAGAACGGTGTTACGAGAATTAAACGTTATAGAGGGTGAAAGAAGAGAATTATGAAATTAGAGGGAATGTAGAAGATTATTTTTGTGCTTTTGATTGTTTTTTAATTTTTTTTTTGGTATTTTGAATGTATTACATAGACAAAAATCTACAAATCTCTCCTCGAATCGATTTTATCGATTAAAAGAGCCTCAAGGAATGAAAGCGATCACGTGGAGTGAACACCTTCGATGACTTTAGAACGTTGGTGGAACACCAAAACGTTCAAGAGGGTTTAATCTTGAAAACAAGCAACTATATATACTTAGATAATACTTTGGTTGGCAAACCCTCGATTAGCCTTTTTTTCTCAAAACACGCACAAGCAAGCGGAGGAAACGAGGCGGCGCTAAGCACTTAAGCCTTTTTTCCTTTAGGTCGTGAAATACAACCGCCTTATACCCACCTTATAGTTTGTGTTAATTGAAATTAAGCCTCACGAAAGTATTTAACTATTTTGCCTTTTACTTTGCTTTGGATTCGAATACAATGATCGAGTGATGAAATCCCGAATCAAGGTTGTGATTTCTCACGTATTTGGAGTACTTGTATTTTTATTGTTCTACGTAAGTACAATATATTAATAATATTCATAATAAAAACGAAAACCAATATATCTACAATATAGTAAAATGATGTTGTGTGTTTAATTTAGGAAAACTAAACACAATTTATTTGGATACTATAATATAATAAGGAAAAATAACAAAAATGAGTATGTACGATATTCACGCTTTTCAAAATGTGAAAAGCAAAAACGCACCACTCACAAAAACACGATACTAATAATGGCACACTAAAAACACCTCCTCGGCAGCGGCGCCATTTTGATAGTTGAGTTTTTGTACACCTTTGTTTTAGGAAAAACAAGGTATAATGGGGGCAAGTATTAAGTTGCACGTTTTAGGAAAAACGCGAAACCGAACAAATGCGGGTTCGTTCTCGAGGAGGTGTGTGGATTAATGTGCCAATAAGTATAATCAAAAGTTAGGGGTAGTGACGTTTTGGATAAGAAAAGAAAGAAAACTAGAGACGAACTACGATTACAATTAACTACGACGAAAGACGTAAAACGCGAACGTAAGTACGTAAAACGTGAAAATTTAAAAATTTTAAGCTAAAAACAAATTAAAAATGAAAAAGTAGTTCAAAATAATATAAATAAGGATAAAAATCTAATAAAAAACCTTTTATTAACTAAATATTCAATTTTTAATGCTAATTAAAGCCCAAAAATTAAATATAATTAAAAAAAGCCCAAAATATTATTTTATTGAACAAATAACTCACTTATATTATTTAAAAACTAAAAAGTATTTTTCCTAAATTTTAAATACTATTTTTCTATTTTTAAATCTCTAAAAACTATTTTTAAACTAAAATAATTATAAAAATAATAAAATAATGCCAAAATTAATTGAACAATTTTAAAAGTCCTATTTTACTCTAATGAACAGTAGAAAATTGAAAAAGTTTGAAAAATATAAAATTTACCACTAAAAGACAAAAACAGTTTAAAATAAAACCCTAATTAACTTAAATTAATTCTAAAAAATAATTAAAAGATGAACAGTAAAAACTTTTTTAACTAAAAACCTTAAATTGTTTTTCTAAATATAAGAAAAATTTTAAAACTGAAAAATCTTACAATTTTACACTAAAAGACAAAATTCAGAAATTAAAAGTTAATTAAAAATAGCTATTAAATGTGAAAAATACAAAATGAACAGTAAAATAAAAATTAATTAAACAGAAAAATCATAAATAAAATAAGAAAAATAACAAAACTGGTTTCAAAGTCTAATTCCCATTTTTGGTCACTAAAGACAAAAAATTATGAAATCTAACAATGACATGTGACCCCTTTTGTCTTTTTGCTTAGCAGGGGAAATGTTTACACTAGCAGTGGGAAGTGAGTTCCCACTGCCTTCACAAAAATTTGGGTCTGGGCACTTTTGTGCCTAGAACTTGCTGGTTTCTTGGTTTTGTGGGCAAACAAAGGCACCCCCACAACCAGTTGGGTTGTGGGGAGTCAACAAAATTATAAAAACAATAAGCTATTAAGCAAAATCAAGCAGAAAAGTCCCAAAATCAGTCATTGATATAGGAATGGGGGCTGTTGGCTTGTTTGCTGATGTGTTTGGCAATTGGGTGAGTTTTGGTTGGCCAAAACTCACTCAATCCACTCATAAACCCCCTCAAAGCACTTACAAATCCTAACCTACCCTATATCCTATCAAGCACCTAAATTTGAAGACCAAAATCCACAAAAATCATGCAGTTATAGCTAAACTAATTTTGAGCTAGGTTTTATTCAAAATTTGCACTCAAAACTTACCAAATAGTACCCAATACAACACACTAAGCAGAATAAACATGAAATTACTGAAATGAATGAATCTAAGCAGATTTAAAACCAAGTGCACCTTTACAAACTGATTTTAAAACTTAAATCCAAACACCCCTTTAAAACTGAAAAATGAAATTTAACAAGTATTTTTCATTATAACCTACACCAAATCCAGTCAATTCATTCCTAACATGTTTCAAATCATCAAGCATACAATATCTAACACTTGTCCCTATCATCCACAAACATAATCCTAAAAATCACTTGATAGGTGTGAAAACACCCATCTTTTCTACCACTTAATTACAATAATAACCGGACCAAAACGTGTATTTTATGTCTTTTATGTCGGAATTATACGTGGTTTGTGTTTTTGTTGTGATTTAGGACGAAAAGGTGAAAAGTGGAGAAAACACGGGAATTCACGGGTATTTACGGACTTTTATTGAAGAAAAGGATGAGAGACGAAGTCAAGAAGTCAAAAGTGGATAAAGAACGGAAGTCCAAGACCAATTCTGAAGAATTATCGAAGAAAAAGTCAAAAGACGGAAGTTTACTTAAAGCCGAGGAACTCAAGTCTTATTTATCGAAGAATTAAAAGACGAGTCCAAAGAAATCCCGAGCCAAAAGTCATCACATTCCAAGATTAACAAAAAGATTAAGAAGGAAGGACTTGATGGTGCAATTAACAAGAAAGGAAGGAGGGGAGGAAGCTTCCTCTAACCTCCTTCTTAATCCCCTATATATAGTCATTAGTTAATTACTTTTCATTTTGTTGACTAACTTGACAAATTAGTTCTTCCATGGTTGGTGGCTTGACAAACCATTCTTCCATTTTCATTTATGCACCTTTATTTACTTGTTATTTAAATACATGTTTTGCACCTTTAATTACCTTTAAATTCAAGTAAGTGTTTCTTTAATTTCTTGCACCTTTACTTTATCTTGTTAAGCTCCTTCTACCTTTCTTTGATTTATACGTTTTTATCTTGTTGATTTGTTTAAAGATTTGATTTTTATGCTTTTGATTGTTTTAAACTTCTTATTTTCATAGCTTATTTGATTTATTTTCAAGTTTATATAGTTTTTATAAAAGTTATTTTTATATAAAAGTTGTTTTTCTTTAAGTTTATCTTTTTCGTGTCTTAAAAGTTTTTAACTTTCAGTTTTATAGCTTATTTTCACACGGTTTTAGCTAAGTTTTTCGTCTAGTGCTTATTAGGGTTATAGCTTATTTTTCTAGCTTATTTTTGGTTATTCCCTACGTATTTGATAGGTGTGTAAACACCCATCTTTTCTACCACTTAATTACAATAATAACCGGACCAAAGCGTGTATTTTATGTCTTTTATGTCGGAATTATGCGTGGTTTGTGTTTTTGTTGTGATTTAGGACGAAATTGTGAAAAGTGGAGAAAACACGGGAATTCGCGGGCATTCACGGCTTTTATTGAAGAAAAAGATGAGAGACGGAGTCGAGAAGTCAAAAGTGGAAAAAGAACGGAAGTCCAAGACCAATTCTGAAGATTTATCGAAGAATATGTCAAAAGACGGAAGTTTATCAAAAGCCGAAGAATTCAAGCCTATTTTATTGAAGAAATTAAAGACGAATTCAAAAGAAATCCCGAGCCACAAAGTCTTAAAGTCCAAGTTTAAAAGAAAGATTAGAAGAAAAGGACTAATGGTGCAATTAAAAGAAGATTAAAGAAGGAGGGGCTAAGCATGCAATTAAGGAAGCTTCCTAAGCAAGCCTTAATCTTCCCTATATATAGATTGTATCATTTTCATTTTCCTCTTGTTGGCTAACTTGACAAATTAGCTCTTCCACCTTTATTTTATGCACATTTAAATACTTGTCATTTAATTACCTTGTCTTGCACCTTAATTACCATTTAATTCAAGTAAGTTTTTCTTTTTAATTCTTGTCAAGCTTTATCTTTATCTTGTTATTCTCATTCTACCTTTCTTTAATCTTTGTGTTGATTTGTTTATGTTCAAGTTCTTTATTTTTGTTGATTTGATTAAAGTGGGTTTTAATTGATTTGATCTTTATTGTTTGATTTGTTGTTTTAGGTTGATTGTTTATGATTATTAATTGTTTATTTACGTGTTTGATTTAATCTTGTGTTTATTTTAGCTTTGTTTTATCTAAATTCGTGCTTCATTCTTTGTCCGTGTTCTTCGCTGTTATTTCTGCCCAGGTTCTGATCTTCGTTTATTCCGAGTAAAGAGATCTCTGAGTGTTCTATGCGGAATAATCTTTATTCCGTATAAAGGTTTTTGGCTAAGCTTGTCCATGCGGAATATTTGATATTCCGCATAAGGTGAATATTCCGAATAGACTAGGTTTTCCGCATAGGGGCTTGATATTCCGAATAGGCTCATTATTCCGAGTAAGGCTCACATTCCGAATAGGGTGACAATATTCCGCATAGGGAGCATTATTCCGAATAGGCTGGATTTTCCGAATAGGCTCATTATTCCGAGTAGGACTTTATTCCGAATAGGGACAGCTATTCCAAATAGAGGATTATTCCGCATAGGGTCTAACATTCCGAGTAGACAATTATTCCGAGTAGGGTAACATTCCGAATAGGGACAGATATTCCGAATAGCCTTTTATTCCGAATAAGAGTTTATTCCGGATAGGGAATTCTTAGTTTTAGTTTTTTTGTCTTTTCATTTTAAGCTTTATTTTTCCCGCCTTTTTACTTAGTCGCACTTTAAGTTTAATTGCCTTAATTTAAGTTTTAGTTTTAGTTGCCCTTTAAGTTTGCCTTAGTTAGATTTAAGTTTGCATTATTTACTTTATTGCCCTTTAGTTTTAGTCGCGCTTTTAAATACTTGCACTTTATTTTTATTAGACTTAGATTTATTTTTAATTGCACTTTTTATTTAATTGTTTTGCACCTTTTATTTTCAAAACTACAACGACACATCTTTGTTCCACCAAAGTTCAACTGAGTCACACATTAAACATAAAGTTTTTCAATTCGAAGAGACTGGAACAACGAATCTTTTTAATTGGGCAAAAACCTAGTTATCAAATGGCGCCGCTGCCGGCTCTTTTCGTAAAGATCAACAGTTTTTTGTGAGAGACACGTTGCTTTTTGGGACCCGTTCACTTGTGAACGTTATTTTTCTTGCATAAAAAATTCATAAAAACCATAAAAATAAAAAATTTCAAAAATCCAAAAAGATTTTATCTTTCTTGTGTATATATATTGTCTTTGTGTTTGGTTTTGTTTTCTTTTGCATTTTCAGGTGTATGCGTACTAGATCTTCTAATTATCAAGAGCCCGAGCCTCAAGAAGATTTAGATATGGCAGGTGTTAACAACAATAATCAACTACCGCACCTCAATAATAATAATAACAACAACAATGCTCTTCCACAGCCCGATCTTCGGACCATGGAGGAACTTTGTCAACCAACAATGTTTGGACGAGGAGGACCGATTGCGCCGATGCAAATCAACGCTCCTGAGTTTTCGTTGAAGCACCACATGATTCAGCAAGTACAAACAAACCCATTTAGAGGATTGCCTGATGATGATGCCAACAAACACCTCGACAAGTTCATTACAATCACCCAAAGCATGAAGTTGCCTGGGGCCACAATGGATGTTCTCCGCCTACAACTCTTCCCGCATACTTTATCGCATCATGCCGAGAAATGGTTTGATCGTCTCCCGAAGAATTCTATTCACACTTGGGATGACATGACTCAACGCTTTTTATCGCGCTACTTTCCACCATCCATGGTCACAAGCCTTCGCAATCAGATTAGCGGTTTCATGCAAGATCCTGATGAATCTCTTTTTGATGCATGGGAGAGATATAATGTCTTGATCGACCGTTGTCCAAACCACAACATGCTTCCGGTCACCTTGATCGATACTTTCTACAACGGATTGACTTTTCGAGATCGTGATACGATTAATGCAGCCGCCGGTGGCACATTCATGAAAAGGAGACCCGAGGAGTGTAGAGAGTTAATAGAGAACATGACTACTCATCATAAGAACTGGGATTCCTCTGCTTCTTCTAGAAACAACACGAGAGTCAATGTTTCTTCTACCTCAGCAAACCCTGAGATGACCGAACTCACCCGCATGATGGCCGAAATGAGCAAAAGTATTACGCTTCTCGCTTCAAACCAACAACAACAACAAGTTAAAGCGGTTGCTAATCCTTGTGAAACATGTGGCGGTCCTCACTCATACACCGATTGTCCTTCGACACAAGGAAATCCGGAAAATGTGTATGCAGCTTACGGTAATTATTCACCGGAAAATTACCAAGCTAGACAACAAGGGGATAGAAATCTGCTGAGCTACCGTTCCAACAACTACCTTTCACCCGGTTTTTCTCCTCAAAACCAAAATCCCGCCAACAACTACAATAGAAGCAACCAAATCCCACCTCGTGCTTCTAACCCTTATCAACCACCCACCCAACAACACCCACCCATTAATCCCGATGTTGACACAATCATGAGAACTCAAGGTGAGCAAATCAAGAATCTACAGAGCCAAATAATCAATTTGAAAGGAGATATCTTGAAGCAAGGTAATGACATCCGAACCGAGGTTCGTGATAATCTTCAATCTTCTTTCATCACTCAAACAACTGAATTGAAGAATCTGTTGGCTAGTTTCTTGCCCGAAGCTCAACCTTCTTCTTCTTCGGGTTCTCTACCTTCAAACACCGTCACCAATCCGCGAGCTAATGTGAGTGCTATAACTACGCGTAGTGGAATTACCATTGTCAATCCACCTGATTCACCACCATTATCTACACCTCCTCCACCACCATGTATCCCTACTCCTCTTACACTTAGTGATAGTACACCATTACCGTCTCCGCCTCGTCATGACGATGTATCTCGGAAGGACCCTTCAACATCACAACCTTCACCAACTACACCTCCACCCAATCCTTATCAACCCAGAATCCCATACCCTTCTCGCATAGGCAAAACCAACGAGCTAACCAAGAATGACTGTAATGTAATGAAATATGTGGATATGTTATCTAAAATGACCATCAACATTAGCCTTGTTGAAGCATATTGCCACATGCCGAAATTCGTCAAAGCATTCAAGGAATTGCTTAGCAAGAAGGAGAAACTCATTGAACTTGCCAACACACGCTTAAATGAAAACTGCTCTGCAGTTCTTCTTAGAGAACTTCCGGAAAAGCTTGGAGATCCCGGTCGTTTTGTGTTGCCTTGCGTGTTTAACAAAACTGAAGAATTTACTGCCCTTGCTGATCTCGGGGCTAGTATTAATTTGATGCCACTAAGTGTTTGGAAAACACTATCATTGCCCGACCTCATTCCAACAAAGATGACTCTCGAACTTGCTAATCGCACTCTCGCTTACCCCGTTGGTATAGCCGAAGATGTGTTTCTTAAAGTTGGCACATTTACTTTCCCGGTCGATTTTGTTGTCGTTGATTATGAAATGGACCCTCGTATTCCTTTAATACTTGGTCGGCCATTCTTGAGAACCGGACGTGCTTTAATCGATGTGGCCGAAGGAGAGTTAATCTTACGAGTCGGGGATGATTCTAAAGTTTTTAAAATGGGGAAGCTTACAGAAAAATCTTTTGGAGGCCGAGAATCAGTGAATATGATAAATGTACTCGATCACTTTACCGTCTATGACAATCCTCTATTCGAGTCTTCCACCGATAATCCACTCTTTGAAGATAACGTGGATGATTCTCACTCTACTTTGGACGCTTCTCCCGTTTTTGATTCTCCACCGGTCTTCGATGCTTATGATGATGATTCTAGCTCAGACTCGGATGATTTTGATTGTACTTCTAAGTATCCCGAGCTGCCCACATTCGATGATTTTGATGAGGCTGATACTCTCTCGAGCGATTCTTCACACACTGAAGATCCTCCACCATCACTCGATCCTACTTTGGACGATTACTCATTTGAGGAAGATTTCTCTGAATTTCTCAACACATACTTCCCTCATGAGAGTGATGCACCTCCTTTGGACTTTGAAGATTATCGTCTTGATCCTACTGTGGATTTGAAGAAAATTTTGTCCAAGGAGAAGAAACCGGTTGACACCGAAATCCGTTGCACGTATGATTTAACACCTCTTTGTTCCACTTCTGAGGACGAGGTTGTGCTTCTTTGCGGATCTTCTTCACACTCGGCTGAGCCCGAGTGCTATTTTCCCTTAAAGGAAAAGGTGTTCGATCCCGGTATTGAAGTTTTTAAGCCATCTCAGTATCCACCTGATGAAATAAAAGGAAAAATCTTTGGAAATTTTGAAGACATGCTTACACCGCTTCCTACTTGCTTCCACCGTGCTCCATCGCTGCTTAAGGGAACCCTGCCACTTCTCTTTTGGCTTGCCTTGTTCGCCTTAAGCTCTTGCTTATTGATGGATGAAAACTATGTCTTTGATCCTGGTGGATTTGTTTCATGCTACTTCCGTTGATGATCAAGGTCGAGTCAGGCTCACGACTCGGTAAATAAAAACCAAGCGCTTCTTGGGAGGCAACCCATGCATCTATCTTTCCACTTTCTTTACCATAAGTGTAGGGGGGACCCTTTGGATTGCTATTTCCTCTCCTAACTTCTTAATCAGGGATTCGAGCTTCAATGATCCACTCTTAATGATTCTTGACGACCCGTGATTCCGTGTTCTACTTTATCCCGGTTCTATCCTAAACTCTTTTCGATTCACTATTTTATATTTTCTCAATATTAAAATAAGAATCTCTTTAGTTGTCTTTTCCTTAGCGAGATTTAAACAACGTGCACAATGTCCTAAGTGTAGGGGAGTTTACTTCCCCATGCTTAAACATTGAGGACAATGTCTATCTTAAGTGTAGGGGGGACTTCTATCGAAGTTAAGTGGTCTTTTCCTTGTATTTGTCCTCATTTTAACCGGAAACTCAATTTTCGACATTTTTCAAAATTTTTGATCTATTTTGGCCTATTAGTTTTTCCCTTTTGTATAGTTATTTTCTTTCTTTGCTAGAATAAATATTTAATAAGTGGTTTTAATTTTCAAACGTTGTGAATCTTTTGACTCAACCCGAGTTTACTCTAGCTAGTATCCTTAACGTGTTTAAATCAAGTTTTGCTAGGCTTTTATATAGGGAGCTATAAAACGCGAAAGTCTTAACCCTCACGGGTTAAGAACAAGAACTTTTCGCAAGTTCCTATAATTGATCCTAGAGAGTCGTTTATCAAGGGAACTTTAAGATGCGATTTCTAAACTTGAAAGAGTCTAAGAATTTGCAAGATCCTATAGGCGACTCGAAAACCCAAAACTTTGATTTAATAGGCTAAGTATCCACGAGTCTCATTACTTGAGATTTTAAACTGTGGAGAACGAGAGATGATAGAGCCAATTATAAGTTCGGTATTCTTTCGTGAATTTATGTGAGTTAATTATAAGCCTATTCTCCCATCACTTGCTAATAAATTTATCTGCCAATAAATAAGGTTGTACGATTTGAAAAGTTACTTAGCTTCTAGCCCCAGATCGTTTAAAAGTTGCTCGGTAATGACGAGAGTTCATAGCCAAGGCATAACTTATGAAGCGGGGCGCGAAGATTGGCGAGTCCGAAAAGGCCCTAACAAGGCATGAGGGCTATGTTTTGTTGCTAAAGATCCAAAAGTGATGTGAAGAATCATTTATCGAAAATCAATATGAAGGATCGAGACACACGACGAAAAGCAAAAACTCCCAAAAAGTCATGGAGAAGTGTATCCGAAAAGACCCTAACAAGGTATGAGGATAAATAGATCCAAGTCAATAAAGGAGGCGGATCGTTGTATATCAAAATCCAAAATAAAGATTGGAGAAAAATGAAGAAGTCGTGGTCCATATATGAAGAATCTCTCAAAAATTCCAAGTGAAGAAATTCCATTTATGAAGAGAAGACCATTATTTCATGAACGTCTCTCAAGATTTGAGGTATGAAGTCGCTGCCAAATATCGGCCCGAGAAAGGTCTCAAATCGCGAACCAAGTTATGCCAAGATATGAACTTTTTGATATCCCGAGAAGCAGTTTTAAAAGATTTGGTCCTTTAGCTAACTATTGATTAAATCGTGCACTTTATTTTCAGACTAAATAATTATCGAAATAAGTCAAACAATGCATCTTCGAGATCATTCAAGACAAATAATAAAATACAAGAGATACCCATAGGAATAAGGGAGTCTAAGTGAGTAATTGGCCCACATGAGTTCGTGTTAGTCTACTAACTTATAATAACAATGATCTCGTTTTTAAGCTTGGTTTGGAGAAAGTGAAAAGTTGAGGATGATGATTATTCATGACATTTTCAAAACCCAAGGTATGCTTTTAATTTCTTTGCTTTGCATTTTTATAATCTTCTATCTCTTTAATAAAGGCCAACGTGGATTGATTATGATGAAAAGTGTAAACATGCTTTGTAACTAATGCATTGCATGAGGACATTGCAATGGTCAAGTGTAGGGGATTTGATAGGTGTGTAAACACCCATCTTTTCTACCACTTAATTACAATAATAACCGGACCAAAGCGTGTATTTTATGTCTTTTATGTCGGAATTATGCGTGGTTTGTGTTTTTGTTGTGATTTAGGACGAAATTGTGAAAAGTGGAGAAAACACGGGAATTCGCGGGCATTCACGGCTTTTATTGAAGAAAAAGATGAGAGATGGAGTCGAGAAGTCAAAAGTGGAAAAAGAACGGAAGTCCAAGACCAATTCTGAAGATTTATCGAAGAATATGTCAAAAGACGGAAGTTTATCAAAAGCCGAAGAATCAAGCCTATTTTATTGAAGAAATTAAAGACGAATTCAAAAGAAATCCCGAGCCACAAAGTCTTAAAGTCCAAGTTTAAAAGAAAGATTAGAAGAAAAGGACTAATGGTGCAATTAAAAGAAGATTAAAGAAGGAGGGGCTAAGCATGCAATTAAGGAAGCTTCCTAAGCAAGCCTTAATCTTCCCTATATATAGATTGTATCATTTTCATTTTCCTCTTGTTGGCTAACTTGACAAATTAGCTCTTCCACCTTTATTTTATGCACATTTAAATACTTGTCATTTAATTACCTTGTCTTGCACCTTAATTACCATTTAATTCAAGTAAGTTTTTCTTTTTAATTCTTGTCAAGCTTTATCTTTATCTTGTTATTCTCATTCTACCTTTCTTTAATCTTTGTGTTGATTTGTTTATGTTCAAGTTCTTTATTTTTGTTGATTTGATTAAAGTGGGTTTTAATTGATTTGATCTTTATTGTTTGATTTGTTGTTTTAGGTTGATTGTTTATGATTATTAATTGTTTATTTACGTGTTTGATTTAATCTTGCGTTTATTTTAGCTTTGTTTTATCTAAATTCGTGCTTCATTCTTTGTCCGTGTTCTTCGCTGTTATTTCTGCCCAGGTTCTGATCTTCGTTTATTCCGAGTAAAGAGATCTCTGAGTGTTCTATGCGGAATAATCTTTATTCCGTATAAAGGTTTTTGGCTAAGCTTGTCCATGCGGAATATTTGATATTCCGCATAAGGTGAATATTCCGAATAGACTAGGTTTTCCGCATAGGGGCTTGATATTCCGAATAGGCTCATTATTCCGAGTAAGGCTCACATTCCGAATAGGGTGACAATATTCCGCATAGGGAGCATTATTCCGAATAGGCTGGATTTTCCGAATAGGCTCATTATTCCGAGTAGGACTTTATTCCGAATAGGGACAGCTATTCCGAATAGAGGATTATTCCGCATAGGGTCTAACATTCCGAGTAGACAATTATTCCGAGTAGGGTAACATTCCGAATAGGGACAGATATTCCGAATAGCCTTTTATTCCGAATAAGAGTTTATTCCGGATAGGGAATTCTTAGTTTTAGTTTTTTTGCCTTTTCATTTTAAGCTTTATTTTTCCCGCCTTTTTACTTAGTCGCACTTTAAGTTTAATTGCCTTAATTTAAGTTTTAGTTTTAGTTGCCCTTTAAGTTTGCCTTAGTTAGATTTAAGTTTGAATTATTTACTTTATTGCCCTTTAGTTTTAGTCGCGCTTTTAAATACTTGCACTTTATTTTTATTAGACTTAGATTTATTTTTAATTGCACTTTTTATTTAATTGTTTTGCACCTTTTATTTTCAAAACTACAACGACACATCTTTGTTCCACCAAAGTTCAACTGAGTCACACATTAAACATAAAGTTTTTCAATTCGAAGAGACTGGAACAACGAATCTTTTTAATTGGGCAAAAACCTAGTTATCAGTATTCCGATTGGTCATGATCTGAAAAGGGTTTTACATTCCGATTGGGTAAGATCTGAAAAGGGTTTGTATATTCCGATTGGTGGACTTTGGTATTCCGATTGGGGCAAGTTAGGGTATTCCGATTAGGTTAGCGTGACAGCTTTCCGATTGGTTCCTTTTCCACATTCCGATTGAGATGCATGTTGGTATTCCGATTGGGTAAGGTGACAGCTATTCCGATTGGGGGATTCGATTAGCATTCCGACCAAGTCAATTCCCATATTCCGATTGGTAAGTAATTAAACATTCCGATTGGAGGTGTTTTTGGATATTCCGATTGGTTAGTGACAGTATTCCGATTGGGTTCTATAGACATTCCGATTGGTCACGTTTTGACATTCCGATTGGTACAATCGGAATATATTCCGATTGGAGGGTATTTTTCTCTTATTTTGATTTGTTTAATTTTTAGGTTATCATTTTCTATACTTGTCTAACCTTAATTTCCGTCACGCTTTATTTTTAGTCATTTAATTAAATTACTTTTTGTCACGTTTTTAAATATTGCACACTTTCTTTTAATTAGACTTAGATTTATTTTCTCGCACTTTATTTTAACGCCACTTTACTTTCAACGACATTTACTTTTAAGTCTTTGCACATTTAAATTTAAAACCAACCAAAAATATTTGTTTCCACCAAAATAAAACTGAGTCACATAGAAAACCTAGATCAATTCGATTAGACACACATCAACGAACACATAATTTTTATACGGGCCAAAAGCCGTGTATTAAATGGCGCCGCTGCCGGCTCTTTTCGTAAAGATTAACGGTTTTCTGTGAGAGACGCGTTGCTTTTTGGGATCCTTTCACTTGTGAACGTTATTTTTCGTGTCAAAAATTTTCCAAAAAACCCAAAAACATTTGAAAAATCATAAAAAAGCATTTCTTTTTCAAAGTTTTGCACCCAAAATATTCTTCTTTATCCTCTATTATGTTTAATTCTTTTCTTTACCCCTCTTCTCTATAATTCTTCATGGATCCGTCTTGCGGACGGTGTGGGCGACCTTGGCATGGTTTTCAAACATGTCAATGGTGTACTTGTGAGCGATGTGGTTTTGATATCGACGATACACAATTTGGATTTTGTCCATTTTGCAATTCAACAAACTCATACTTCAACTCTTACAATACTTTCCCACCCTCTCCCTATGACAATCCCTATCCTCAAGACGCACCGGGTTTTTCTCCATACCCGTGGTGCTATATTTGTGGGGGCCCTCACGATGCTTCTTCTTGTGATCCGTCGAAGATCTTTAAGAAAGTTCCGTGCTATCACCCCAGTGTTTATAACCGTGAGCCCCCACGTCACACCGTCAACCCTCAACCCTGTCATACCTCTCCTCCTGATCCACTAACTACACTGATTGACAACTTTCAAAAAGTTTAAGAAATTGTCCATAGGATGATGGAGAAATGGCAAGCGGATCAGCACCAAGAGCAGGTATCTAACCTTAATGCTTATACTCCTACTCTTGTGCCTCCATATTATTATGACAGTGATGACGATGAGAGCCCTATTTCTTGGACCAATGAGAATGCTATTCCTTCTCCTGACTTGTCGGAGCCTAAGGATTCAACTATCTTACGGGATGAGGATATTAGCACCATTCCTGAAAAGGACTCCGACGAATTCAATACGTCTAGTGCTGATACCCTCGTCTCAATTCCAAGTGAATCTGAGTTGACATCCGACAGTGATGATGATGCACTTTCTTCTGATGATGTTCCTTCCACCAACACTTTGGAAGAGGATTCTATGGTTTTCTCTAATCCTCTTTTCGATCAAGATGATGATTCCACTTCTAGTGATGACGAGTCACTATCCGATGAAGACGTTCCGAAGGAAATTTTCAAGATTTATTCGAACCCTTTATTTGATTTTGATGATGATTACATATCTAGTGAGGTGAATCCACTCTTTGACGGAAGGATTGAAGACATTGATAGCTATGACTATCTTGTTTCTGATGAGCATACTTTGATAGCCATAACCCCTTCTATCGCAGAGGTGGAGAGTTCTGACTCTACTGGAAAGGTATCGCAGGAGGAAGGTAATTCTTCTCTTACTTCTTCTACTATATTGCCCCCTCATCCTACTGAATGCACGCCCAAGCGGGTGATGTATCAATTTCCCTCTCCGGGAAATGAGGATGAGTGTTTTGACCCGGGAGGTGACAATGAACATTTTATGATTAATAACCTTATGGTTTTGCCAATTGATCCTCATCCATTGTCTTTGGAGGATGACAATGTGATTCCTATACCCGCCCTACCTCCCGAGGATCAAGATTTCACATACTTCTCGTATGTTGAAAGGACCTTCCTGCCATTCAAGACTTATCCTCCTGCCTCCCCTTTGTTATATTCCTCCAGGAACGAGGACAAGGTCTTTGATCCCGGTATAACATTAGAGGCTTCCCCATGGACCATTTAATTCGGGGACGAGTCAGGCTCGTGACTCGGATAACAAAAACAAGCGCTTTTTGGGAGGCAACCCAATTATCTATCTATCTTTTTCTTTGTTTTTACCATAAGTGTAGGGGAGACCCGTTGGATTGTCTTCCTCTCCTCACTTCTTAATCAGGGATTCGAGCTTCAATGATCCACTCTTGATGATTCTTGACGCCCCGTGATTCCGTGTTCTACTTCTTCCCGGTTCTATCCTAAACTCTTTTCGATTCACTATTTTATATTTTCTCAATATTAAAATAGGAATCTCTTTAGTTATCTTTTCCTTAGCAAGATTTAAACAACGTGCACAATGTCCTAAGTGTAGGGGAGTTTACTCCCACATGCTTAAACATTGAGGACAATGTTTATCTTAAGTGTAGGGGGGACTTCTATCGAAGTTAAGTGGTCTTTTCCTTGTATTTGTCCTCATTTTAACCGGAAAATCAATTTTTCGACATTTTTCAAAATTTTTAATCTATTTTGGCCTATTAGTTTTTCCTTTTGTATAGTTATTTTCTTTCTTTGTTAGAATAAATTTCAATAAAGTGGTTTTAATTTTCAAACGTTGTGAATCTTTTGACTCAATCCGAGTTTACTCTAGCTAGTATCCTTAACGTGTTTAAGTCAAGTTTTGCTAGGCTTTTATATAGGGAGCTATAAAACGCGAAAGTCTTAACTCTCACGGGTTAATAACAAGAAATTTTCGCAAGTTCCTATAATTGATCCTAGAGAGTCGTTTATCAAGGGAACTTTGAAACGCGATTTCTAAACTTGAAAAAGTCTAAGAAGTTGCAAGATCCTATAGGCGACTCGAAAACCCAAAACTTTGATTTAATTGGCTAAGCATCCACGAGTCTCATTCCTTGAGATTTTAAACTGTGGAGAACGAGAGATGATAGAGTCAATTATAAGTTCGGTATTCTTTCGTGAATTTATGTGAGTTAATTATGAGCCTATTCTCCCTCCGCTTGTTAATAAATTAATCTGCTAATAAATAAGGTTGTACGATTTAAAAGGTTACTTAGCTTCTAGCCCCAGATCGTTTAAAATTTGCTCGGTAATGACGAGAGTTCATAGCCAAGGCATAACTTATGAAGCGGGGCGCGAAGATTGGCGAGTCCGAAAAGGCCCTAACAAGGCATGAGGGCTACATTTTGTTGCTAAAGATCCAAAAGTGATGTGAAGAATCATTTATCGAAAATCAATATGAAGGATCGAGACACACGACGAAAAACAAAAACTCCCCAAAAAGTCATGGAGAAGTGTATCCGAAAAGACCCTAACAAGGTATGAGGATAAATAGATCCAAGTCAATAAAGGAGGCGGATCGTTGTATATCAAAATCCAAAATAAAGATTGGAGAAAAATGAAGAAGTCGTGGTCCATATATGAAGAATCTCTCAAAAATTCCAAGTGAAGAAATTCCAATTATGAAGAGAAGACCATTATTTCATGAACGTCTCTCAAGATTTGAAGTATGAAGTCGCTGCCAAATATCGGCCTGAGAAAGGTCTCAAATCGCGAACCAAGTTATGCCAAGATATGAACTTTTTGATATCCCGAGAAGCAGTTTTAAAAGATTTGGTCCTTTAGCTAACTATTGATTAAATCGTGCACCTTATTTTCAGACTAAATAACTATCGAAATAAGTCAAACAATGCATCCTCGTGATCATTCAAGACAACAATAAAAAAATAAGAGATACCCCTAGGAATAAGGGAGTCTAAGTGAATAATTGGCCCACATGAGTTCGTGTTAGTCTACTAACTTATAATAACAATGATCTCGTTTTTAAGCTTGGTTTGGAGAAAGTGAAAAGTTGAGGATGATGATTATTCATGACATTTTCAAAACCCAAGGTATGCTTTTAATTTCTTTGCTTTGCATTTTTATAAATTTCTATCTCTTTAATAAAGGCCAATGTGGATTGATTATGATGAAAAGTGTAAACGTGCTTTGTAACTAATGCATTGCATGAGGACATTGCAATGGTCAAGTGTAGGGGATTTGATAGGTGTGAAAACACCCATCTTTTCTACCACTTAATTACAATAATAACCGGACCAAAACGTGTATTTTATGTCTTTTATGTCGGAATTATACGTGGTTTGTGTTTTTGTTGTGATTTAGGACGAAAAGGTGAAAAGTGGAGAAAACACGGGAATTCACGGGTATTTACGGACTTTTATTGAAGAAAAGGATGAGAGACGAAGTCAAGAAGTCAAAAGTGGATAAAGAACGGAAGTCCAAGACCAATTCTGAAGAATTATCGAATAAAAAGTCAAAAGACGGAAGTTTACTTAAAGCCGAGGAACTCAAGTCTTATTTATCGAAGAATTAAAAGACGAGTCCAAAGAAATCCCGAGCCAAAAGTCATCACATTCCAAGATTAACAAAAAGATTAAGAAGGAAGGACTTGATGGTGCAATTAACAAGAAAGGAAGGAGGGGAGGAAGCTTCCTCTAACCTCCTTCTTAATCCCCTATATATAGTCATTAGTTAATTACTTTTCATTTTGTTGACTAACTTGACAAATTAGTTCTTCCATGGTTGGTGGCTTGACAAACCATTCTTCCATTTTCATTTATGCACCTTTATTTACTTGTTATTTAAATACATGTTTTGCACCTTTAATTACCTTTAAATTCAAGTAAGTGTTTCTTTAATTTCTTGCACCTTTACTTTATCTTGTTAATCTCCTTCTACCTTTCTTTGATTTATACGTTTTTATCTTGTTGATTTGTTTAAAGATTTGATTTTTATGCTTTTGATTGTTTTAAACTTCTTATTTTCATAGCTTATTTGATTTATTTTCAAGTTTATATATTTTTATAAAAGTTATTTTTATATAAAAGTTGTTTTTCTTTAAGTTTATCTTTTTCGTGTCTTAAAAGTTTTTAACTTTCAGTTTTATAGCTTATTTTCACACGGTTTTAGCTAAGTTTTTCGTCTAGTGCTTATTAGGGTTATAGCTTATTTTTCTAGCTTATTTTTGGTTATTCCCTACGTATTCCGATTGGTCATGATCTGAAAAGGGTTTTACATTCCGATTGGGTAAGATCTGAAAAGGGTTTGTATATTCCGATTGGTGGACTTTGGTATTCCGATTGGGGCAAGTTAGGGTATTACGATTAGGTTAGAGTGACAGCTTTCCGATTGGTTCCTTTTCCACATTTCGATTGAGATGCATGTTGGTATTCCGATTGGGTAAGGTGACAGCTATTCCGATTGGGGGATTCGATTAGCATTCCGACCAAGTCAATTCCCATATTCCGATTGGTAAGTAATTAAACATTCCGATTGGAGGTGTTTTTGGATATTCCGATTGGTTAGTGACAGTATTCCGATTAGGTTCTATAGACATTCCGATTGGTCACGTTTTGACATTCCGATTGGTACAATCGGAATATATTCCGATTGGAGGGTATTTTTCTCTTATTTTGATTTGTTTAATTTTTAGGTTATCATTTTCTATACTTGTCTAACCTTAATTTCCGTCACGCTTTATTTTTAGTCATTTAATTAAATTACTTTTTGTCACGTTTTTAAATATTGCACACTTTCTTTTAATTAGACTTAGATTTATTTTCTCGCACTTTATTTTAACGCCACTTTACTTTCAACGACATTTACTTTTAAGTCTTTGCACATTTAAATTTAAAACAAACCAAAAATATTTGTTTCCACCAAAATAAAACTGAGTCACATAGAAAACTAAGATCAATTCGATTAGACACACTTAAACGAACAATAATTTTTAATTAGGTAAAACCCTAGTTATTATCACTCTAGCTAAAAACCTTTTTCAAGCAAGTATAGAAGAGAAAGTTTTATACCTTGTGACCCTACATCTAGGGATCACCAAGGCAGCTTTGCCTTTTCCATCAAGCCCGGGCTTGAGCTGACCAAGTTCAGGGAGTGGTTGTTGGTATGAGTAGAGAGATTGATGGATTTCAAAAGAAAACAGCCACCACCTTCAATATGTAAGATTTGTTCCTGCCAAGATATCAAACAAAGAAAAGAGAGTGACCTGGGTAAACAAGCTTATAGGAGTATAAGTCTAGCTTATTGATTAAGCTAGCTTATCTCTTTAAGCAGATAAAAAAATAGATTTTTCAAACAAATTTTCTTGAAACTTATTTTTGATAAAAGTGAATCCTTTTTCATCCAAAAATACTTTCAAAATGATACTGAAATAAAAATAGAATTATGGGAACTCAGATTATGCAACTCAAACTTTTTTCATTTTCATTACTTAAAATTTAAAGAATACAAAATCTGGAACAAAGGGGTATGCACAGGTTGCACCCTCCTTTTATACTACACTAGAGAACTATCTAGAATCACTAAACCCTAATGTAGAAAAGCCCTAAATTGCCCTTTGATTTTGACTGAAAATTTGGTCAAAAATCGCCTCATGTGATCTTTGGAGAATCATGTGAAGATGCCAGCTGCTTAAATTGATCTTGGACGTTAAAAAGTGCTTGGGGACCAAGGAGATCATCTGAGTCGTTCATCTTGTCTGCTTGTTGGTATTGGGGGAAAAAGACGTGTGCAGGGGAATCTTGGGGGGTCACATGGGTTGAGTGGTGGATGGTTTTTCATGTGGGTTTTGGTGACAACATGGTAAATTACCATTCTGGATAACAAGGGGTAAAACCCCTTTGTTTTTGGCTTAATTGGAACTGGGGGATTTAGGGTTCATGTGGTGATTAAGGGAGAGATTAATCTATTTTAGGAAAGAAGGGATTTAAAAAACGTGTTTGCCACCAAAACTTAACTGATTAAATTAATTCAGTTATTTTAAAAACATAGTGGAAGGTGACATGGAGTGAGGTGATGATGTGTAGGATGGTGAGTGGTGGGTTGGAGTGATGTGGCGAATTGATAGGCTGTGGTAGGTTTGGATGTTTGACAATAATGGCCCCCCAATGTTCATACTTTGTTTATATTGTGAAAAACAGCCAACAACGTCCCATTATACTTGTGTCAACTTTGCACAAGTTGTCATTTTTGGCACAACTTGTTTTCCAACTTTTAACAAGGACTTCAAATGCAATTCTTGGATTCTTCAAGGACTGGTCTTGTAATATCTTCAAACTTTAGGGACCCTATTCATAATTTTGAATATTTGAGGGGTATAAAGTGTAAATCTTCATAAGTTGAGGGACCAAACTTGACAATCTTCAATTCTTCAAGGGTATTTTTGGAAATTCAAACTTGGGCCCGGTTCATTGTGCGACTTCGTTTCCCATGTTCGTTTTTGATTGATTCTTGTGATCTTTTGCCATTTCCTCAATATCCGTACCTAAAAATACACAAGTAACAAACACGAGCATATATTTGGCAGTTTTAATGATATTTTATGCATTTTAAGCCCGTTTTGGACGATGAGACCATGTATAAAAGCAGTCTCATCAGTATGAGATGTTTGACTCCAGCAGACCTGGAGATTCTGGCAAAGGTGCCTGCTTGATTTATCTATCAAACATCTATTTGTAAATGTCATTGAAAAAGCAAAATACAAAAATATAAAACATATAAAAACAAAACACAAAATTAAAAATCTTTAAAAATCCAAAACTATTCTTCTCCTTTCAGTATCGATAATATGGACGTACCTAGAAATGTCACTCAATAACGACACGGGTGTGTACATAAAGCTCGAATGAAAGTTGTAAATATTTTTCAAAACATGTCATTTCTACTTTTAATAAAGGAAAATGTCTATTTTGGACAATTTTTTTTCAACAACGGGTAGAGCAATCTATCTTGGATTGAGCTTGTCACAAAATATTCAACGTTTTGAGCTCAACACAATGGCTTGTAATCACTTTCAGATTGCAACCCGGATCTATATTCACGGGGGAGTGTATGATTTAGTGCGCTTGTAAAACCCGCATGCTTTTACCATGAATAGTATGATTTAGTGCGCTTGTAAAACCCGCATGCTTTTACCATGAATAGTACACTTAGTAAACGTACGTACATATAAAAACTTTCCTTTTATAGCATGAACACGTGTCACGATTATTAATTACATAAGTTATGTATGTATTATTACACGATAAGTATTAAGTACGTGATAGTACACGATAATGATTAAAAATAATAATTATAATCACGAACCTGAAATCATGAACGTAAAAATCACGAACATGTAATTACGTACTTATTTATGATAATACGATTAATATCGTTACGTACAAGTATTTATATATAACATGAACGTTTAACTATATTATAACACAAAAATACGAATATGCGAACACGTAAGATATAACACGAGAAAAACTTCGGGTTTTTCCCTTGTGGGCCCCATATGTCGCGGCACCAAAGAGACAAAGGGCCAAGCCCAACTTGATTTTAGTAAATAAACAAAAAAGGAAAAACATTCTTTTCATTCACAGAGTTTTTCAAGAAAAACAAAAACCCTAGCCTCTCTTTTGTCTCCTTTGGCCGCCGGCAACAACAAACACCACAAGTGTAAACCCCGCATGCTTTTACCATGAATAGTACCCTTAAGATCGTATGTACTAGGTTAAAACTTTCCTATTATAGCATGATTACGATTACGTGTTAGGATTTTACGTATTACGTACGTGTTAGTACACGATAAGTATTTACTACGCACGAACACGCAATAATTATTTGACAATAATTAATCACGAACATGCGATCATGAAATCATGAACGTAATTAAATCACGAACTATTATTAATTACATATATATATTTATTACGAGCGTAAATAAATGTATTAGGTCACGGTAATTATTTAATGAGAACACGCAAAACGCGAACACAAATAAACACGAACAAACACGTAAAACACGAACACGAGAACACACTTATTAATTAGATACGAAAAATGATCGGGTTACCCCATGTGGGCCCATATGTCACGAAATTAGGGAGGGAAGATGGGCTTAGCCCATCAATTTTTACTAAAGCAAGGAATTAGGAAAATATCACTACTCATTTTCACATTACAGAGGATTTTACAAAAACCCTAAAAGTTTTCTCCCTTCTTCCTTTGTTCCTCTTTTGGCCGCCACCCATAAAACATCATGGAGGGGTGTTTGTTTGATTTAGATCTTGGTTTTTGGTGCAAGTGTTCGTGTTTGTTCATCCTTGATCGATCTACGTATTCGGTATACCTTTTTAATCCTTTTTCTTTTGTTTTAGAGTTATAAATTAAATAAGAACATGATGTTTTTAAAAACCTTATTAAAAACATAGATCTAACATGTTTATGATTATGGGGTAGATCAAAACAAAGGTTTTTAGGGGTGTTTGTCTAGCCGACACCTAAACCGAACCCCTAAGGGGTCTCGGCTTGGCACATGGACCACCACCGAGACCTCAAGGTCTCGGTTTGGTGGTGTGGGTCCCACGGCAGCAGCAAAAAAGGGATACCCCGACCTTGGTTCGGGGTATGGTGTTGATTACGGGTCCGGTTCATGGTTTCTAGTCAAGATCCGTTTCACGGTTTATTTTAAGATTATTTTTTTTATAATCATATGTTAAAATTAAATTAATAAAATATGACATGATTAATTTAATAAACAAAACTTAGGTTATAATTTAATTATTAGAATCATGGAATTATTAACCTAAGTATTTAATATTTTCTAGACTTATAATTAATTAATTATTTAAATACCATGGTTATAATTAATTAATTAACATGACTTAGGTTATATTATTAATAAATAATAATGCATGTTTTAACCTAAGTATTTAACTTTATTTAATTAAAAACATGATATACTTTAATTAAATATTTTAACCTATAGTTTATTATTATTACATGAAATAATTAATAAACTATACATTATATCATATGACTTAGAAAATAATCATGAAAACACTTAGGCTTATATACTTAGCTTATTTAACCAGCTTATATCTAATTATGGAAACGTTCTTTTTTTAGAAACTTATTTAAATAAGGCAGCTAATCTATTTATGGAAACTTTCTATTTTTAGAAACTTATTTATTTCAGGCAGCTAATCTATTTATGGAAACTTATTTAAATAAGGCAGCTAATCTATTTATGGAAACTTTCTATTTTTAGAAACTTATCTATTTTAAGCAGTAATTCTATTTTTGGAAACTTTCTATTTTTGGAAACTTTCTATTTTTGGAAACTTTCTATTTTTGGAAACTTTCTATTTTTGGAAACTTTATATTTTAGGAAACCTGCTATTTTTGGAATGTTACTTATTATTACACAGTAAGTATAATAATACATGAAATACCAGAAATACTTAATCAGAATAGACAGAATATAAGATAAACACAGTTAAAGACTTTAAACAGTAAAACATGATATGAACATATAAAATAAGCCAAGACATGATATAAACCAGTTACGTATTTAGTAGTCAGATACTTATTCACGTATGTATTCATGTAGCATTAGTGATACGGAAGTAGGATTCCTCTCAGTTCGTCTTCTTCGTTCACTGGACATAAGGTACGGATTCCCGTCCTTTCAGTATGGATATTCTTTCCTTATTAGGATTCCCCGTATGCAGCCAACTGTTTTCCCAGTATTTGTTTTATATGTTTTTGAATTGCTTATGCTTAATTAGAATACCTAAAGCCATATACATGCCTGATATGAGTAATTTTACTCATATCATTTGTATCATCTTCCCCAATATTTTCCTTCCCATAAACCTGTAAAAATACCTACTGTTCACAAACCCTAAGTTGATTAAATCATCAATTGATATGGGGGTTTTATTCACACACTTAATCCAAGTGTGTGGGGAATAAAATCCCCAATTTTTAAGGAAGAGAGGGTATGGAGAGGGGATGCTACGTGGCCGGATTCTATTTGAAGAAACACCTCACATCTCAAATCCCACCAATCAGAGCGCTTGAAAGAAGCACAACTAGCACACGGATGCCACGTTGGCGATCCGTGTGCTATTGTGAATTACCTCATCCGTCCGATCAACCCAAAACAGGAGAGAGAATAAAGAAGTGAAGATCAAAGGCTACAAAGAAAAGGGAATCTCCCATGGAATATTCGAATATTCTTCTTCATCAACAGCCTTGGGAGGCTATAAAAACCCCCCAATCTATTGTAATTTTTATCCCTTTTTTAGTTTTTAAAGTTATTATGCTTAAATTAGTTTAGAATAAATTTGTATTTCTTTTCCAGTTTTGTACCGATTTTTGGTTATTAATGAAAGATAAACTCTGTTCTTAATTGCGTTTATTATTGTTTTCTGCTTAATCTTTAATCTTGCAATTTATTCTTTACTGTTTAAAATAATGATTTAAGAATGATTAAGAAAGCTAAATAATAGCTTATTTTAGATATTCTGAAAACTAATTTGGGAGCAAAACTTTCTAATTGAAAGTTTAGAAAAAGAGATTCGTTTATGTACTGTTTGAGTAAGATTAATGTGGTGGCTTCGTTTAATGATGGTTACCTACGGTGGTAATGATGAACGGTGGTGTTGATTAGGGTTCATAGGATGCTCAGCGCACTCCTACGTCTCAAAGGTTTCGACAAAAGGTGCCCACTTCCTTTTAATTTAATGTTTATAGTTTAGATTTTGTTTGAATGATTATCAGTTTTGGATGCTTGATTAATTTGAGTATGCTGGTTACTGATGGATTGATGTTAAGAAGTGATATTTAGGAATCTGAAATTGTTCTTAGTTGATTTTGTTTGCTGATAAAATGATTCATTTGCGTAAATGAATAGTTAAATTGCTTATGGTAACTACTGATTTGTTAGATTGATATTATTGATTTAAATAGTTCTGATTAGGTGAGATTGGTTCTTGTATTAGCTTAGATGAATTTATTTGTTCCGTTAACCTTGCATCTTATAGTTTCTTAAGCTGATGAAAATTTGGTTTTCTGAAAATGTTTATAAGTTTAACTGTTTGAATGGGGTCTGATTGAAATCTAGTTTGCTAATCAGTAAAGTTGAATCTGACTGAGTGAGAGATTTATTTGGGATTTAATGGGTGCAAATGTGGTTTGGATATGCACTCTAATCTAGTGTTAATTTAATTTTAAATATGATAACTTATCTGCTTGAGAATTGTTAGGACATTGTGATTCTGCTTGAATTTTTGCTGTTGAATTTTGCTAGTTATTGTTACTTAATCGTGGACCGTCTTTATATTTGGAGTTTTACTTGCATTGTTCTAGTTGTTTTATTGTATTATCTGCTTAATTGATATATTGAATTTGTTTGCTGGATTTTGTTTATTATTTAATTGTTGTTTGGATATTTCTGCATTTTTATTATAGTAACTGCTTATCAGATTAACTTATCTGATAAGCCTACTAAAGCTGTGTCCTCACAAGCTTAAAAGCTTATAAGCTGTCCCAAACAGTCACTCCTGTGACTGTGTTTATTTTTCTGTCAAAAAGAGATTTAATTCCAAAAATAATGTCTCCCATGTGTTTCGAACTCGTGACCTACACTTTGTATACCCAGTATGTTTACCAGATGAGCTCAAGGCTCTTTTGATTTTTATATCAATAGTCTTATTAATATAGTGTTATTTTTAACTGGCAGTTTTTGTTTGAGTTAGTTTATCTTAGTTACGATTTATTTTATATATAACTTCTAATTTTTAATTAAAGTAAAATCTAAGAAATAAGTAGTAAAAATAATAAATAAAATAAGATAAATAATATAATATATAAAAAAATGTTTTTATTTAAAAAGTTTAATTGTTTATTTTTAATTAAATAGATTTGAATAATTTTAGATTGATATAAAAATAGTTTTTAAATAAATTTATTTTAAGTAAACTTTTTATTTAGCTTATTAGTTTTAATAGAAAATTAGTTTAAAAGTTGTTTTAATTAAATAGATTTATTTTTAATAGATTATTAAATAGATTAAATTTTTAAAGAGTTTAATTTAGTTTAATTTTTAAATAGTGTTTTAATTTTTAAGTATATAATTGTTTGTTTTATTTTAAATAGGCGGGGTTTACGATTCATGCACTTTAGGTTTATTTTAAATAGCTTAAAATTTGTAGACTTTAATTTTAGTTTAAAAACCGAAAACAAATTCAAATCGATTGTCCAAATCAAAGCAAAACGTCTCAAATTCATAAGATCTTCGTGTACAACGAACTCGACTCACTCACGTATTTAATTGAATTCGTCATTGGTATTATTGGACTATTACTTTTTCCTAAAGGTAATTTTCTAATTTACCCTATAACGTATCTAATTATCACATATACTATCCACGACACATCAAAAATTTTGGCGCCGCTGTCGGGGATCTTGTGTACGATTCGTCTTTTGTGGAGATTTGTTGATCGTGGATTTGAAGACCCTTTCCGTCCTCGGAAAGTTTTGTTATTTTTCTATTATATAGTATGTATCGTTTTTCTCGTTTTTTGTGAATAATATATTGTATTACGTAGCACAATAAATTTTACATATCTTTCAAATAAGCCTTAGTTGGGATTTCATCACCTAGCTATTGTATTCGAACCCAAAACAAAAATAAAGGCAAAATAGATAAATACTAATAAGAAGTTTGAACTCGATTTATACAAACTATAAGGTGGGTATAAGGCGACGTGCTATAAAAGGCCGTCTAAGGAAAAAGGTTTTTAAGTGCTTTGTGCCACCTCGTTTCCCCGCTTGCTTGTGCGTATATTGAGAGGGACGACCTATTATTGGTTTGCCGACTCAAGTAGTAATAAATCTTATTTTTTGTTGTTTACTTATTGAACCTCGAGACGTTTAGGTTTTCACCTATCGTTTCAAAGTCGACCGAGGGTAATTTACTTCCATAGTAGTTATCCTTATTCCTTGTTTTTTTTATCGATCAATTTTTGATTGAGCAATACCAAATAAAATACCAAAAATAATCTTCTTCTTGTCTAATTTCTTTTCTTCAAACCTCTAAATTCTCGTCTTTGTAGTGTATGCAATTACGTTCTTCTCGTCTTGTGATTGATTTTAATAGGCTTGAAAATATTCCTCGTAGAAATAGAAATCGTCAACAACGAATAGTGGAACCCGAGCTTCCACCTATTGTTGTAGAGATGGCCGATAACCGAACAATGGAGGAATTGCTCCGTGCACCCACCGGAGGGTATGGGGAAGCAATCGTTGTGCCGGCTATTTTGGCGGATCATTTTGAGATTAAGACGGGTCTTCTATCGCTCATTCGTGCCGACCAATTTCGTGGCAATGAGATCGATAGCCCGCATTCTCACATTCGGAATTTTAATCGAATTACCTCGACTCTCAAGTTTAGAGATGTGCCGAATGACGTGATTAAGCTCATGCTTTTTCCGTACTCGCTCGAGGGTAATGCTAAGCTTTGGTATGAAAAAGAACCACCGGGTTCGATTTTAACTTGGGATGATTTAGTGTCAAAGTTTATGAATTATTTCTTTCCACCTTCTAAGACAACACACTTTAAGAACGAGATAACTAGATTTGAACAAAAAGTGTATGAATCGTTTGGGGTTGCATGGGAAAGATTTAAGGATTTTTTGAGACAATGTCCACACCACGGTTTCTCGGAATTGCATCAAATAAATACTTTTTATAATGGGCTAAATATGATTGAACAAGATTCTTTAAATGCCGCCGCGGGTGGTAATCTTTTAAGAAAAACACCGAGAGACGCGTGGACAATAATTAAGGATAAGTCTAGAGCTCAATATTCACGAAACACACCGGTTGTTTCCAATGTGAATTCATCTAATCACGAGATTGCTAGATTGGACTCTAAGATTGATAGTGGATTTGCGACTTTGTTGAGTGACATTAGGAAGAATCCTCATGGATCGATTAATATGGTTGGGAATGTTTGTGTATCATGTGGTGGAGCACATCCTAATTATGCTTGTTTAAACGCGGGGTTTGATCAAGCTAGTGCTTTTGCCGTGACGGGAACTTATGGCTCCAACGGTCAAGTTCCTCGTCAAAATCATGTTGCTCCACCGGGTTTTCCACCGGTTCAAAATAGGTACAACAATGGAAATAATGGGAATAATTTCAAATTTCTAGTGTAAAATCATCCTTTCTTTACTTTTTATTGTTACTCTGTAGAAATAGATATAGGATTTAAATCTTGTATTTCATTTGATTAAAGTATTGTATTATTTTCTGAAATTAATGAAAGTTATTTGATTTACTTTTAATATTTTTTCAAAATTTTTGATGTGTCGTGGATAGTATATGTGATAATTAGATACGTTATAGGGTAAATTAGAAAATTACCTTTTGAAAAAAGTAATAGTCCAATAATACCAATGACGAATTCAATTAAACACGTGAGTGAGTCGAGTTCGTTGTACACGAAGATCTTATGAATTTGAGACGTTTTGCTTTGATTTGGACAATCGATTTGAATTTGTTTTCGGTTTTTAAACTAAAATTAAAGTCTACAAATTTTAAGCTATTTAAAATAAACCTAAAGTGCATGAATCGTAAACCCCGCCTATTTAAAATAAAACAAACAATTAATTACTTAAAAATTAAAACACTATTTAAAAATTAAACTAAATTAAACTCTTTAAAAATTTAATCTATTTAATAATCTATTAAAAATAAATCTATTTAATTAAAACAACTTTTAAACTAGTTTTCTATTAAAACTAATAAGCTAAATAAAAAGTTTACTTAAAATAAATTTATTTAAAATCTATTTTTATATCATTCTAAAATTATTAAAATCTATTTAATTAAAAATAAACAATTAAACTTTTTAAATAAAAACATTTTTTTTATATTATATTATTTATCTTATTTTATTTATTATTTTTACTACTTATTTCTTAGATTTTACTTTAATTAAAAATTAGAAGTTATATATAAAATAAATCGTAACTAAGATAAACTAACTCAAACAAAAACTGCCAGTTAAAAATAACACTATATTAATAAGACTATTGATATAAAAATCAAAAGAGCCTTGAGCTCATCTGTTTAACACACTGGGTATACAAAGTGTAGGTCACGAGTTCGAAACCCATGGGAGACATTATTTTTGGAATTAAATCTCTTTTTGACAGAAAAATAAACACAGTCACAGGAGTGAGTGTTTGGGACAGCTTATAAGCTTTTAAGCTTGTGAGGACACAACTTTAGTAGGCTTATCAGGTAAGTTAATCTGATAAGCAGTTACTATAATAAAAATGCAGAAATATCCAAACAACAATCAAATAATAAACAAAATCCAGCAGACAAATTCAATATATCAATTAAGCAGATAATACAATAAAACAACTAGAACAATGCAAGTAAAACTCCAAATATAAAGACAGTCCACGATTAAGTAACAATAACTAGCAAAATTCAACAGCAAAAATTCAAGCAGAATCACAATGTCCTAACAATTCTCAAGCAGATAAGTTATCAGATTTAAAATTAAATTAACACTAGATTAGAGTGCATATCCAAACCACATTTGCACCCATTAAATCCCAAATAAATCTCTCACTCAGTCAGATTCAACTTTACTGATTAGCAAACTAGATTTCAATCAGACCCCATTCAAACAGTTAAACTTATAAACATTTTCAGAAAACCAAATTTTCATCAGCTTAAGAAACTATAAGATGCAAGGTTAACGGAACAAATAAATTCATCTAAGCTAATACAAGAACCAATCTCACATAATCAGAACTATTTAAATCAATAATATCAATCTAACAAATCAGCAGTTACCATAAGCAATTTAACTATTCATTTACGCAAATGAATCATTTTATCAGCAAACAAAATCAACTAAGAACAATTTCAGATTCCTTAATATCACTTCTTAACATCAATCCATCAGTAACCAGCATACTCAAATTAATCAAGCATCCAAAACTGATAATCATTCAAACAAAATCTAAACTATAAACATTAAATTAAAAGGAAATGAGCACCTTTTGTCGAAACCTTTGAGACGTAGGAGTGCGCTGAGCATCCTATGAACCCTAATCAACACCACCGTTCATCATTACCACCGTAGGTAACCATCATTAAACGAAGCCACCACATTAATCTTACTCAAACAGTACATAAACGAATCTCTTTTTCTAAACTTTCAATTAGAAAGTTTTGCTCCCAAATTAGTTTTCAGAATATCTAAAATAAGCTATTATTTAGCTTTCTTAAACATTCTTAAATCATTATTTTAAACAGTACAGAATAAATTGCAAGATTAAAGATTAAGCAGAAAACAATAATAAACGCAATTAAGAACAGAGTTTATCTTTCATTAATAACCAAAAATAGGTACAAAACTGGAAAAGAAATACAAATTTATTCTAAACTAATTTAAGCATAATAACTTTAAAAACTAAAAAAAGGATAAAAATTACAATAGATTGGGGGGTTTTTATAGCCTCCCAAGGATGTTGATGAAGAAGAATATTCGAATATTCCATGGGAGATTCCCTTTTCTTTGTAGCCTTTGATCTTCGCTTCTTTATTCTCTCTCCTGTTTTGGGTTGATCGGACGGATGAGGTAATTCACAATAGCACACGGATCGCCAACGTGGCATCCGTGTGCTAGTTGTGCTTCTTTCAAGCGCTCTGATTGGTGGGATTTGAGATGTGAGGTGTTTCTTCAAATAGAATCCGGCCACGTAGCATCCCCTCTCCATACCCTCTCTTCCTTAAAAATTGGGGATTTTATTCCCCACACACTTGTATTAAGCGTGTGAATAAAACCCCCATATCAATTGATGATTTAATCAACTTAGGGTTTGTGAACAATAGGTATTTTTACAGGTTTATGGGAAGGAAAATATTGGGGAAGATAATACAACTTAGTTTGTATCGAAAGATTGTTTATTCGTGTGTGTGAAATAATGGGTGAGAGAAAATGGGACGGTTTGTAAATATTATATGGAAAGTGACGTGTGTTTGTGAGTAGATGAGATATTATTTAATGTGTGAATGGATGAGAATAGAAGACGTGTGGATGTTTCGTTTGTTACTTATTTGTGAAGAGAAAAATGACGTGTGTTTGAATGGGATAAAAAATGAATGAAATTAAACTAGAGTTCTTATAAACTTTTTACTTAAACAAAACCCTAAGGCCCAAATTCGTTTCTTCTTCATATCATGGCAGTTGGGCTTGGGCCCAAATTCTTATTTCCATCTGAATATATTCATCAATTCGGGCCTATTGGATTTGCAGCCAACAAATAACAAAAACTTAAATCATAAATGGGCTTTTGAGCCCATTTACTCAATTGTGGGACCCATTTGGCCCGTTTATTCGACAAATGATTAAATCCACTCATGTCGAGCTCGATTTTGGCTTCCTCGACCTTTTTCATCAATCTCGTGTCGGTTTTCATTGATTTTCGCGAACTTGGTACCTACACACATGAAAACAAGAAACAAGCATATCCAAGGCATTTTTGATACATTAAATGCATAATTTCATTGTTATTAGCTACAAATGATATGAGTAAAATTACTCATATCAAATTCCCCCATGCTAAGCAATTGCCGTGTCCTCACGCAATGATAAAATAAAACTTATATCTACACCATTATTCAACTTTTGACATTTTATTTTGTAAAGACAGAAAATAACTTTAAGGATCATAAAAACTCAAATAGATTCATCGTCCTCGACTTTTCACTTTTCCATGCCAAGTGCAAAAACAAGATCATTGTTATTTTAAGTTGGTAGACAAACACGAATTCATGTGGGCCAATTAATCACTTAAACTCCCTTATTCCTAGGTGTATCTCTTATATTTTATTGTTGTCTAGAATGATCACGAGGATACATTGTTGACTTATTTCGATAATTTATTAGGCCGAAAATAAAGTGAACGATTTAATCAATAGTTAGCTAAAGGACAAAATCTTTTAAAACTGCTTCTCGGGACTTCATAAAGTTCATATCTTGGCATAACTTGTTTCGCGATTTGAGACCTTTCTCGGATCGATATTTGGCAATGACTTAATACTTCCAACCTTGAGAGACGTTCACGAAATAATGGTCTTCTCTTCATAATATTTCTTCACTTGAAGTTTTGAGAGATTCATACTTGGACCACGACTTCTTCATTTTTCTCCAATCTTTATTTAGGATTTTGATTAACAACGATTCGCCTCCTTTTTGGACTTGGCTTCATTTATCCTCATACCTTATTTTGGTCTTTTTGGATAGACTTCTCCATGACTTTTAGGGAGTATTTTGCTTATCGTCGTGTGTCTCGATCCTTCATATTGATTTTTGATAAATGATTCTTCACATCACTTGAGATCTTTAGCAATAAAACATAGCCCTCATGTCTTGTTAGGACCTTTTTGGACTCGCCAATCTTCGCATCCCGCTTCAATAAGTTATGCCTTGGCTATGAACTCTAATCCATACCGAGCAACTTTTAAACGATCTTGGGCTAGAAGCTAAGTAACTTTTCAAATCGTTCAACATTATTTATTGCAAATAATTTTATTAACAAGCGATGGGAGAATAGGCTTATAATTAACTCACATAAATTCCCGAAAGAATACCAAACTTATAATTGGATCTATCATCTCTTGTTCTCCATATTGTAAAATTCCAAAAAATGAAATCAATGGATACTTAGCCTATTAAATCAAAGTTTTGGGTTTTCAAGTCATCTATAGGATCTTGCATCTTCTTAGACTCTTTCAAGTTTTAGAATTTGCGTTTTAAAGTTCCCTTGATAGACGACTTTCTAGGATCAATTATAGGAGCTTGCGAAAAGTTCTTGTTCTTAACTCGTATGAATTAAGACCTTCGCGTTTTAAAGCTCCCTATATAATAGCCTAGCAAAACTTAATTCAAATACGTTAAGGAAAAGCTAAGGTTAAAAACCGAGTCGAGTCAAAAACTGTTCTTAATGAAAGCCTACATTTGTGTCAAAAACACTTATTTTATTTATTAAAACTTAAAAATAACACTAAAAATTTAAAATTTTATTGAAAAATGAGAAAAACAATACGTTTGGACACGACAAAAGCAATTGCAAGCGATTATATCGATTGACTCCCCCATGCTAAAACCAAACATTGTCCTCAATATTTCTTAGCTCAAGAGTAACACCCCCTTGCAAACACAAAGAGTCTAATGCAAAATCCTAGCATGGAAAGAGCACGCAAATCTATAAGCCGTTTATTAATTATGCCTCAAGATAAAACGTTAGTCGATAAAAATCAAGGGAAAAGAGTGTGCCCCTTTTTGGCATTCAAAGAAAGGAAGATCAAGTGGACCGACAAAAACCGAACATGAGAGTCTTCAAATATTAGGGTCATACCTAAGATCACAACACAACAAAACACGAGCACGAGCTTGAAAGATCAAGCCTTATTAGATGTTAGAAAATAGAAAGAAGATAGAAACACTCGTTTTTGTTCACCGAGTCATGAGCTCGAATCGATCCCCGCATTCATTGGTCCTTAGGGAAAGTGGTGAAAACCGGCATATTGGAGTAAAAACCAACATAAAGCACGATGCCGGGGTCAAAGATTTCATCCTCGTTGTCCGATGACAAACGAAAGGATAAAACTCCAACACAAATCTCTAACAAGAGATGGTAGGCATAAATCATGGAAAGGATATAGCATGCTCCCCGAGATAAACTCGCACCAAAATGATAGAAAAATCTTTCAATTATTGCATCGGTGAAAGGCCGAGATTTCCCTAGATCAAAGATTCCGGGATCGAACACCTCGTCCTCGGTGGAGAAAGGAATAGACAACAAGGTGTCGTCCCCCCATGCTAATCCTAAGTCATATGAAGCACATAATAATGGTGGTACAAAAGTCTCAACCATAGTGGTTTCAACTTGCATGACTTTGTCGACCTTTTCACTCTTAGGAAT
Organism: Glebionis coronaria; assembly: GCA_025667525.1. NCBI lineage: Eukaryota > Viridiplantae > Streptophyta > Magnoliopsida > Asterales > Asteraceae > Glebionis > Glebionis coronaria. Next base: position 75,512,629 of record CM046876.1, read on the forward strand.
GTGAACAAAGGGATCATGGTACTCAATATGAGACACATGAAAAACCCGCACATTAAGATCAACGCGAGTGGGAGGGAGATTGGGAATAATGTAAGTTTCTCCATCCGAGTCGACATACTCATCATAACAAAAGGTGTGATCATCATCACAAACCTCATCAACCTCCTTCATAAGAAGATCATCATCACAAAGGTTGTGAGATGTATGTGAGACCCCCAAAATCAGGTATGGAATAACTAGGCAGCAAGGGGGTGCCACGTCATGGTACAAGAAACAATGAAATATTATTGACATAAAGTTGACGTAATAAAAATTTATACATTAAATCATAAAGAATCAGAGTTTTTAAACAAAGGTCCCAGATTTTTATAAACGGAAATCTATAATTTAATTATGGTTTTGTAACTTATAGTTACAAAGAATACATGATAAACTTCTGACTGTTTTTAGATAAACCAAAGTTTAAGTACACACAGAAATCTCCAAGCTGCGATAATATCCTGCGGGCTCCCATCCAAGCAAAGCTAAGTATTAATACCTGAGATTAAACATGTGAAATCGTCAAGTTGAGTGATATTAATAGGTTTAGCAGTAAAGATGTGGAACACAAACATTCAGTTGTAAAACAAGTAAATAGAGAAAATGGTTATGATCATTAACCATAGTCTGAAACCAATATTATTGCTGTTTAGTTCATGAACCGAAGCTTAACTCAAAGTAAGTTCCTCTAGGGAGTATTCAGCCTAAATACTCAAGTATAAACAAATGTAAGTGCGTCAAGGTAATCGGGACGGGGATTGTCAATCCCGATGGATCCACCCACAACATTCGCGCTTAGCGCAAAGCATACGGGACAATTAACGGTTCATGATCAAGAGAGGAAACTTAAGGCTATTAACTATAAGCAATAATATCAATGAAAACTGTTGGAAAGCATACAAGTCTGAATAGCATACAAGTTCTGGATAGCATACAATTTTTTAAATGGATGTGTTCCACCATGTAAAATCTCACCCCGTGTTTAGAAACAATGTTCAAGTAGTAAAAGGGGCTATGAACTCACCTTAGCTACGAGGTGAATCAATATGGAACTTGAGGGCTGAGTAGTAACAACAAGCAATCAAGAAACCTTAAGTCATCCAAGACCTACGATGATGGGGCGCGAAAACTTATAAGATACAAAAATAACGTTTAGAAAACGCTTTGGTTACTATTAGTACATAAACCATCTTATAACTCGCAAGGCATTGCAACCTATTGACTCGAACCAATTTTGGCTTAAAAACACTACTTACCCACTGTATGATCATGTTTATAAACATTAACAATGCTCATCAAACCCATAAGTAGCAAACGCTTGTACAATTTGAGTCGAAAATTAACGTTAACAAATTGGTTGCACTAAATTTTCAGAAACATGCTGTAAAGATTGTATCATATCTAGAGTTCTATAATAGCTATAAGCTCAAACGTTATGGCCCTGGAAAGATAAAATTATTACCTTTTCAAATCTTTAAGAAACACTATCAAAGCTATTGCCAATCAACGGGAAATGCAGTTTTAGTGCAGACTACCCAGATTTAACTTTTTCGACAAAAAATTGCATAAAACCATTTTGACCATCATTTACATTCCGTAAAAGATTTTAACTTGAAACCAATTGGAAATGTTCAAATTTGACCTATGTTACTGTAATAAGTCATAAAAATACACACTTTGGCCTTTTATGCTTTGACCCCAAACACAAATTTGGCGCACATGTCGGTATTGACTAGTTTTGATAGAAAGATCATATTTTACTCATCCGGACACTTCCAAAAACCACCCAACTCACCAATTGTACTACACAACCAAGGCTATCCAAAAATCAAGAAAATTGCAGGTCTTATTTCCAGAAAAACTTCATGAATGGCTGTAGCAATCTGCTATCATTCTTAACCTCATTTTTGACACTAAAATTTACTTCTAACATCACGTAAACACTTGCACATCCTAAGCAATGCCTCTACAAGTACACAAGACATATCATGATCATAATAACACCTTGACATCAGTAGAATATGGTCTAAATACAAAAACTCCAATTTCATAATCAAGGTATTTAATTAAATAGAAATTAAAGCAATACAATAGTGGCAAGAGTACCTTAGTACAAGTGTGACGGATTTGAGAACCGAGCTGTAGATAGCAATTGGAAATACTCCAAGGGCTACCCGCGACCTACAAGAGTGATCACGACCCTTAAGTATGCGTTTTATAAAAATATAAAACAATTGTATCAAAATATTTTGTAAAAATGTAATATGTATATAACTTGCACAACCAACCGAGTTTAAGTATGGTCATGACCTTCATGACATACAACCTGTATAAAAATGAATAAAAAGATAGTCTAAGGTCTCAAATCAAGTAACCCAAGTGATTTGCACCTAAAAACACCAACAATTTATTTAACTGTAGGCGTAAAGTCACATTTTCTGGTATAGCTGTTTTGTAAAGGGCATAGCTCCCAATCCATAAGTCTAATAACGATGGGATTTTCTCAACTGGAACGGGTATCTCATGGGGTTTCTAGAATGTCCAACCATTCGATCTAAGAGTTTACAGAACTTTTTAAAAGTCCAAAACACTAACAGCCTTACCGTAAGCACCTAATAGTCAAACTGCACTAGTCAAACTTGGGGCAAAATAATCCGTTAACCTATAAGGTTTAAGGGTCTGAGATTTCCACCATTGGAAAGCCTCAAGATTCTACTTTCGGCCCATACCAACCACGAGTAAAATAGCTAATATCAATTGTCGGGAAAATTGCATTCTTTGAAGGTTACGAAATCAGAATTTAGGTTTTCGAACTCGGGTTTACCGTTTTGGTCATAAATTACAAACCGTGATAGCAATCGATGCGAGATCAGCGGCGTTTGTTAGGTTATAATGTATAATAACTAAAATTGTGTTAAAAGATCAATTATATGGCCCATGACCTGTATAAAATAGCTATACAAATCTGTTGGGTCAGATTGGGTTCACAACCGTAAATCGGTCATAACTCACTCATACGGAGGAGTTGATCGCCCATCCAACTTGCTACTAACATGTAAAAGGGTCAATGAATCCATCTAAGTGATAAAAACACAGCCTACAGTGGGAAAATATGTGAGTTTTGAGCTCACAAACCTGCTGTCCGAATTTTGGTTATTAAAACTACTATGCCTAACCACTCTAATCCCTTCCAAACAATCAAAATTGCATTCTACACTAACTAACATCAATCAAAGCATCTTAATCAATAACATGTATGGTGAAATCAATACTTGGTCAAAACCAAAAAAATTATAACAATGGTTCTAACAAAAATTATCAATGCCTAAACCCTAATAACACAATACAAACCTATTGGAATGATCAAAATCCCATAACCTCCAATTCTAGTGATTCATGATTTTATAAAAATCATTGCATGAGGTGTTTTTGAGTGGGTTTATGATTATAATTAATCAAGGATGATTGGGGTGTGTTTTAATTGAGTGATTGCTCAAGAAAAAGATGGTGATGGGGCTGTTTTGATTGTGTTAGTCGAACAGTAAAGAAAAAGGAGAAGGGAGAGTGATTTTTGGAAACAAAAAAAAATACTGGTAATGTTTGTGTGTGTTTGTGTAGTCGGTAAAAAGAAAAGGGAGGCAAAAGTGGGCTTTAGCCCAAAGCATAAATCCTACTAATAACTAACTAAAGCCCAAAATTTAAAATGCTCCTAGCCCGACTCGATTCTTAAAAACTCTAGTCGTTCCGACTCGGTGCAAGTTATAATACGAAAATAAAATATTTAATAGAAACATAGTATTTTGACTTCGAAAAGTCGAAATATATAGCCATCGGTTCTCGTTCCATCGTATTGGGTAAACTTTTTGTAAAACACGCGCAGGTGCTTTTAAATCAAAAGTTTTGATTTAAATAAATATGGAAAAATAAAATAAATTTTTTTTATAATTCCGAATAAAGTATTATCAGAGAAATAATTAAAATATAATTTAATTAAAATTCTCAAGATCTCAGGTTTTAAATATGAAAAATACAAGAAAATGTAACATGTTGGAAAATTCAGAAAGTACGAATAAAATAATAAAATAATACGGGAAAAATACGAGTTCTCACAGTCGACCCCCCAAAAGGAACTCTGGTCCCTCAGAGTTCAACTGGAGACGAAAAAGATGCGAACAAATGGACATACATAGTTTAGAACTGATTCATTGCTTCCCAGGTAATTTCTGCACCACGGCGAACCTTAACAATTGGTCCAACTATGTTTCAGCTTCTTAACTCCTTTTCGAAATTAGTTCAAGCTCGGATTGAAATAATAACCTTTCGGTACGAAGAAATATAAAGAGATGGAATGAACACGGGTATTGCTTAAACGGAAAAGGTGCGCTAAAACGAGTTAAGATTGATAATCGACACGGAATCGTAATTCGCGCAAACTGTAAAGCATGACAATCTTAAAACGTAATAATCTACTTACGAGAGAAATAAAAGGGAAATTTAATTACATATGAACATTTAAAATACAAGTTGTCACAATTATCTGTCTAGGATTTGATATTACTTTCCAACTCAGCTTAAGTATTTTCTTTATAAGGATTTCAAAGTAAAAGTAACTCAATTCAAATAATTATTTTGATCGGCTTAAAAGCTTTTGGATGACTGTATGAAGTTATTTTAAAACTCAGGTTTATCGTTATCATTAGAGAAAAAAAAATCAAATTTACAAATTATTTAGAATTATTGATAGAAATTATAACTTGAATCGATAATTTCATTAGATTGAAATTAAAGTATGATACAATCAAAATACTTTAAAAGATGAAGCTTGACACTATTTTAAATATTAGTTCATAATATACCAAAGAAGATGTATAGATTCGAAATTTAACTTGGAACAGACATTTTGGTAATTTAAACACTTGATAAAGTGTGTAAAATGTTCTTAAAAATTTATAAAAATTTTTAGAAATCCAAGAAGGTATTTAATGCATCAAATGGTAAACATGTAACATATTCTGGTTTTCAAAAGGTGACAATATAATAAACGAGTATAAAATGAATAATAATCAACAATTAGTATGCGAGCAATAGCGCGAGAGGATAAACGTAATTTGTACCAATCCTTAACGAACATGATAGAGTAAATACGTCCATGCTAAGAAAATAAGAAACCGAGGATTTAGCAAGATTAATTCATGAGTGTGGTTGGGGTCACCAACAACGGCTTATTAAGTTCTTGATGGTCGATACACGATCGAAAGAGAAAAGCCACACAATAAATTTTCGAATCAAGAAAATTCTTAAGAAGTCACTTGAGAGTAATTCCAGTAAAATGAGCAAATTAGCAATGAGAGAGCGAAGTCATCACATGGTTCACACGAATGAATTTCAAGACGATAGAGTCTAACACACATCATAACAAATACACGAAATTATCGTTCACGTTCAGTCATAAATCATTATCCGCGTCCAGAGACATTTCGAAGTTCTACCAAAATAGATAGAGAAGGTTGGTCAATGTAGAAGCATAACAACGTTGAAACTTTCAAGTCTGGTATCAATGGTAAGAAAATTAGACGAGTGGTAACAAGATTTATATCACGGGGGCAGATGAGGTAACAAGTAGAACAAAGATCGTTGAGTAAAGAAATATGTGCTTGTAGGCATGTAATTCGTTCAAGAAGAGATAAAGAAACATATGCATATATCATGAACGGGTGCTACTCGCAAAATATATAAAAGTTTTCAAACTTCGTTTTATCTAGATTTTTAAGAAACATAAGTAAAAAGTTGGTTCTTGTAAAAATATTTAAGGTGACTACTATTCCCCCTCGCATGGCTCCTTCTAAATTACGCATAGGTGATCAGGCCATGCATAATTTAGGACTAGCAATGCGATGCCTAGTTTCGTCACACTAGTATTACGTGTCATATTTAAAATATATATATATGATACCAAAAATAGAAACCGGAATAATTTATGAAACTTTTCGCAAGTAAGTAATTCGCTTGATATTTAAATCGACACCTTTAATGTTACATGAATTCTTTTATAAGATCAAGGTAAAATAATTTGTGAAAATACCTCGTAAAAAAAATATTACTTAACGTTATAAAGCAACATTCAAGTATTTTAAAAGTCAAAGTAGAATGATTTGTATAATGATTTGCAAACAATACGAGTTTGAGTTTATATGGCGACATTATAGCAATGTATAAATAGCAAGTAGGTTACACGAGGGTAGTAAAGGGTAATTAATACGAAATCGATGAAATGGTTACAAGGTGATAAGGTTTCAAAATCTTTAGCCGGAATCGTCATGAGACACATGTCAAAATGATAACGAACGATGTGAAATCAAGAACTTCAAATCTCGACCCAAATCAGTGGTACGATGAGAGAAAAGAAAGATAATATGAAATGACAATAAGTCATATATAAAAGAAAGGAAAAAGGAATTCCGTATGCGTTCACATCGTAACTAATTGACATAAAAAATGTACAACTTTTGACAAAATTATAGCTCACCATCAGTTTATCTAAATATTCGGTTTTAAAAGTTCACGATATATGTATGTATAACTCGTACCCAAAGTTACTATTTTTAAACGTCTTCAAACGTAACTAATGATTGTTATTTGTAAAATATCATCTGTTAAAGTTCTACAAGCTTAAACGAACTAAAAAAACGCTTAAAAACCATATTTTAAATTTTCTATCAGCTTTGACTTTTTAGTCAACTTTGACTTTTAGGTCTGACCCGATCAATTAACCCGTCAAATGACATTTTCAAGACTCGGAGTATAAAGCAATTTAGTGCAAAACAATGTTTCGAACAATTTTCTAGTTTTACCAAGATCTGAAACCAAACGTAAAATGAGCTAATTGCCCCTGCACGTTCTGCGCAGGTTTGACTATATTATCCTAAAACGCAGGTTTTTATTTTTAAGGTTTGACCCGTTTATACCAGTTTTCGGACTTGGTTACCATCGCGTTAAAGGTAAAACGGCATTTTAAACAACTTTTTGTTTTACTCGAGACTCTAAACGGACTAGAAATAGGCGAAAACGTATTCGCATCACATGTGTCAACAAAATGATATTTTTAGAAAACGCAGACTTTATTAGATAAAAGACCCATAAATATTCAGTTTCGACAGTAGTTCCTTCGCGGTAGACGTAAAACGACATTTAAGACAACTTTCGTGTTTCGGCCGAAGGCCGAAACGGACTAGAAATGACAATTTTACCCCCTGCAGTTCTGCATCAGCAATAATTTACATATTCCCAGAAAATAAGTTATTAAATTTTACAAATTTCATATGAGCGTAACTAATTTTATGTCTAAACGAATGTCTCAACAAGTATAAACATATTTTTAAGTCTGAACTTTATAAAAATTTATTCTCGACACCGTTAAATTACCTGTAGATTTTCTGCAGAAAGTATATTTTTTTTGACACTTTGAAATTTAATCAAACTTCATAACGACCCGGAATTTATGTACACACATGACTTGTGGATCCATAAAGACGAAAGAAAATAGATTATATAATTAAGCATATAAAGAAAAACATAGTATAAATTTGGTTTATGAATACCAACCATAATCTAAGAAATCAAAACGGCGCATGACATCCGTGTCTTCGATTGCAAGATGCAAGGTAGGAAGGTCTCTTGGCGGCGCGATTTTCCAAAAACACAAAGCATACCAAGAAAGAAATGGAACATTAAGGAGTCACACTCCCGGGCGAGGAGGTTAAATAAAAAGGGAAGGATACAAGTTCATAGAAGTAAAATCGTATTCCAAATAAGCACCACGTTATATCATAGGATATGAATTACAAGATGACGATGGTGTTTCCAAGATAAAAACGAACGTTGTAAATCGAAGTCGAAACGTAGAATGGTCAATGATAATACTTAATCGATATTCGAGTGTCGCGTAAAACGATGACGTAAAGGTCAATAAAGGTTACGAAAACCCACGATATTATTCCGCACGGATTTTAAGGAATGCTTTGAGGTGTGTGACTCACACGATGTCCTTTAGTCTTTTTCGGGGACTAAACTTAACGTTAATTTTCGATTCATAGGTTTAGCAGTAAAGATGTGGAACACAAACATTCAGTTGTAAAACAAGTAAATAGAGAAAATGGTTATGATCATTAATCATAGTCTGAAACCAATATTATTGCTGTTTAGTTCATGAACCGAAGCTTAACTCAAAGTAAGTTCCTCTAGGGAGTATTCAGCCTAAATACTCAAGTATAAACAAATGTAAGTGCGTCAAGGTAATCGGGACGGGGATTGTCAATCCCGATGGATCCACCCACAACATTCGCGCTTAGCGCAAAGCATACGGGATAATTAACGGTTCATGATCAAGAGAGGAAACTTAAGGCTATTAACTATAAGCAATAATATCAATGAAAACTGTTGGAAAGCATGCAAGTCTGAATAGCATACAAGTTCTGGATAGCATACAATTTTTTAAATGGATGTGTTCCTCCATGTAAAATCTCACCCCGTGTTTAGAAACAATGTTCAAGTAGTAAAAGGGGCTATGAACTCACCTTAGCTACGAGGTGAATCAATATGGAACTTGAGGGTTGAGTAGTAACAACAAGCAATCAAGAAACCTTAAGTCATCCAAGACCTACGATGACGGGGCGCGAAAACTTATAAGATACAAAAATAACGTTTAGAAAACGCTTTGGTTACTATTAGTACATAAACCATCTTATAACTCGCAAGGCATTGCAACCTATTGACTCGAACCAATTTTGACTTAAAAACACTACTTACCCACTGTATGATCATGTTTATAAACATTAACAATGCTCATCAAACCCATAAGTAGCAAAAGCTTGTACACTTTGAGTCGAAAATTAACGTTAACAAATTGGTTGCACTAAATTTTCAGAAACATGCTGTAAAGATTGTATCATATCTAGAGTTCTATAATAGCTATAAGCTCAAACTTTATGGCCCTGGAAAGATAAAATTATTACCTTTTCAAATCTTTAAGAAACACTATCAAAGCTATTACCAATCAACGGGAAAAGTAGTTTTATTGCAGACTACCCAGATTTAACTTTTTCGACAAAAAATTGCATAAAACCATTTTGACCATCATTTACATTCCGTAAAAGATTTTAACTTGAAACCAATTGGAAATGTTCACATTTGACCTATGTTACTGTAATAAGTCATAAAAATACACACTTTGGCCTTTTATGCTTTGACCCCAAACACAAATTTGGCGCACATGTCGGTATTGACTAGTTTTGATAGAAAGATCATATTTTACTCATCCGGACACTTCCAAAAACCACCCAACTCACCAATTGTACTACACAACCAAGGCTATCCAAAAATCAAGAAAATTGCAGGTCTTATTTCCAGAAAAACTTCATGAATGGCTGTAGCAATCTGCTATCATTCTTAACCTCATTTTTGACACTAAAATTTACTTCTAACATCACGTAAACACTTGCACACCCTAAGCAATGCCTCTACAAGTACACAAGACATATCATGATCATAATAACACCTTGAAATCAGTAGAATATGGTCTAAATACAAAAACTCCAATTTCATAATCAAGGTATTTAATTAAATAGAAATTAAAGCAATACAATAGTGGCAAGAGTACCTTAGTACAAGTGTGACGGATTTGAGAACCGGGCTGCAGATAGCAATTGGAAATACTCCAAGGGCTACCCGCGACCTACAAGAGTGATCACGACCCTTAAGTATGCGTTTTATAAAAATATAAAACAATTGTATCAAAATATTTTGTAAAAATGTAATATGTATATAACTTGCACAACCAACCGAGTTTAAGTATGGTCATGACCTTCATGACATACAACCTGTATAAAAATGAATAAAAAGATAGTCTAAGGTCTCAAATCAAGTAACCCAAGTGATTTGCACCTAAAAACACCAACAATTTATTTAACCGTAGGCGTAAAGTCACATTTTCTGGTATAGCTGTTTTGTAAAGGGCATAGCTCCCAATCCATAAGTCTAATAACGATGGGATTTTCTCAACTGGAACGGGTATCTCATGGGGTTTCTAGAATGTCCAACCATTCGATCTAAGAGTTTACAGAACTTTTTAAAAGTCCAAAACACTAACAGCCTTACCGTAAGCACCTAATAGTCAAACTGCACTAGTCAAACTTGGGGCAAAATAACCCGTTAACCTATAAGGTTTAAGGGTCTGAGATTTCCACCATTGGAAAGCCTCAAGATTCTACTTTAGGCCCATACCAACCACGAGTAAAATAGCTAATACCAATTGTCGGGAAAATTGCATTCTTTGAAGGTTACGAAATCAGAATTTAGGTTTTCGAACTCGGGTTTACCGTTTTGGTCATAAATTACAAACCGTGATAGCAATCGATGCGAGATCAGCGGCGTTTGTTAGGTTATAATGTATACTAACTAAAATTGTGTTAAAAGATCAATTATATGGCCCATGACCTGTAGAAAATAGCTATACAAATCTGTTGGGTCAGATTGGGTTCACAACCGTAAATCGGTCATAACTCACTCATACGGAGGAGTTGATCGCCCATCCAACTTGCTACTAACATGTAAAAGGGTCAATGAATCCATCTAAGTGATAAAAACACAGCCTACAGTGGGAAAATATGTGAGTTTTGAGCTCACAAACCTGCTGTCCGAATTTTGGTTATTAAAACTACTATGCCTAACCACTCTAATCCCTTCCAAACAATCAAAATTGCATTCTACACTAACTAACATCAATCAAAGCATCTTAATCAATAAAATGTATGGTGAAATCAATACTTGGTCAAAACCAAAAAAATTATAACAATGGTTCTAACGAAAATTATCAATGCCTAAACCCTAATAACACAATACAAACCTATTGGAATGATCAAAATCCCAAAACCTCCAATTCTAGTGATTCATGATTTTATAAAAATCATTGCATGAGGTGTTTTTGAGTGGGTTTATGATTATAATTTATCAAGGATGATTGGGGTGTGTTTTAATTGAGTGATTGCTCAAGAAAAAGATGGTGATGGGGCTTTTTTGATTGTGTTAGTCGAACAGTAAAGAAAAAGGAGAAGGGAGAGTGATTTTTAGAAACAAAAAAAATACTGGTAATGTTTGTGTGTGTTTGTGTAGTCGGTAAAAAGAAAAGGGAGGCAAAAGTGGGCTTTAGCCCAAAGCATAAATCCTACTAATAACTAACTAAAGCCCAAAATTTAAAATGCTCCTAGCCCGACTCGATTCTTAAAAACTCTAGTCGTTCCGACTCGGTGCAAGTTATAATACGAAATAAAATATTTAATAGAAACATAGTATTTTGACTTCGAAAAGTCGAAATATATAGCCATCGGTTCTCGTTCCATCGTATTGGGTAAACTTTTTGTAAAACACGCGCAGGTGCTTTTAAATCAAAAGTTTTGATTTAAATAAATATGGAAAAATAAAATAATTTTTTTTTATAATTTCGAATAAAGTATTATCAGAGAAATAATTAAAATATAATTTAATTAAAATTCTCAAGATCTCAGGTTTTAAATATGAAAAATACAAGAAAATATAACATGTTGGAAAATTCAGAAAGTATGAATAAAATAATAAAATAATACGGGGAAAAATACGAGTTCTCACAATGTAGGAGGTATGATGTTCTCAAAATCCTCTTGAAACAATAGATTATTGTTCAATGAAGCTTCAAATAGAGGATTTGAGTAAGTCACAAAAGTGTCGTCATCCTTGTCATCACAAGACATATCCGACAAAGTATCGAGTGTGTCACACTCGGATACAAGATCATCATTCTCATTTGAAGGCAATTCATCGGTGAATTCCTCGAGAATGGTAGGTAAAACACAAGAATCACGTTCGATCTCGAGATCGGACACGTCTTCACTTCCCCGTGGAAGTGGATCAATGATAGCAAAAAGTTCATCGACGAACTTATCCAACGAATAGTCACTAACCTCACTCGGTGTGAAGCTAGGAATCAAAGGCTCTTCAATTGAAGATTGTGCCTTAGGAACATCAACATGATCCTTAGAAGAGAGTGAAAATGAATACATTTTCAAAGATTGTTCAATTAAAGCAATATCACTCTCGGGATCAAAATTCTCATTAACAAACTCACTAGCATCGAATGGCTCACTCAAGTAATCATCAATTTGTTTTTCAATCTTATCATCCTCGTGTGGAGTGAGTATAGATGAGGTAACATTACAACATGATTCAACAAAATTAGGTTTATCAATTTCTACACTTTCCAATTTCTCAGGAACCAATCTTGGAATTTTTTCCAGTTTGAAAATCATATGTTTATCCCCATGAAACAATTTAAGCTCCCCTTCTTTCATATCAACTAAAACACCGGCCGTACACAAAAATGGTCGTCCTAAAATTATAGGCGCACGAGGATTCGGCTCATAATCAATGATAGCAAAATCGGCTAGGTAAACGAACTCCCCCACTTTAACAATGACATTTTCCGCTATACCAACCGGTCGAGTGGTGGTTCCATTAGCAAGCTCAATGATCATTCGAGTGGGAATAAGTCACAAATAGTCAAGAGTTTTCCAAATGGACAAGGGCATTACGTTAATACTAGCTCCTAGATCGGCTAGAGCTTTGTATTCCCCAAGCTCATCAAAAACACAAGGTATCAAGAAGTGACCCGGATCATTGTACTTCTTAGGAAAGAGATCAATGAAATCCGAGGTACTAATCACATTTAAAGTAGCCTTGGTGACATTCCAAAAGGTTTCTTTAGGTGGCACAATAAGCTCAAGCTTCCTTTCTAAATTATCATAAGCGGTGATAGCCTTAAGCTCTCCCCTCGGGTTAGGAATGGTATTACTAGGTAAGCAACCCGAAGAAGATGACGGTTTAGACATGAATCCCTCAAACATCGAAAGCAATTTATTGTGACCTTGTTCCACACTTTGTTGCATACGATTTGACTTTGCTCTAAATTTTGTTACAAACGATTTTGACCTTGCTCGAACATCTGCTCAAATTTTTGTTCCATTCTTTGTTGATTAAGCTCAATCTTGTTATTTTGCCCTTTTAGCGTATTTTGAAACTCATTTTTCAAAGTTGCCATTTGTCCTTGAATGTTATTTTGCAAAGCTTTCATATTTGCCTCATTTGATTTAATGTAGCTTGACAAATCATTTTGGTTATTCCCTTGAAAACCTTGATTGTTTTGATTAGCATTGAACCCATTTCCTTGATTGAAATTCCCTTGGTTACCAGTGCCTTGCATCCTTCACAAGGAGCGAGATCCCTCCTACCCAAAACCAGTATATTAAATTAGAGGCAGCCCCTCTAATTTGCATGATGAGGTCACCCCTCCAAGTATTCATGCACGGTGGATTTTCATGACCTATATTGGCTAATGGTAAAAATATGTTAAACAGTTTTCATAAGATAAACATAAGGCTTTTCAAATTATAAAACCAGTTTTATGAACACGTTCCAGGTTTTCCAGGACTTATACATTTCCGTTGCTATTAAGTCTTTATTATGCTTAGTCATTCATACCATGTCTATATCCGTGCACTGAGCATTTTGCTCAGCCGTTACTTTCCTTTCCATGTCCCAAAATGGCAGGTACTCTAGGAAAGACTCGAGCATTTGGGGGACGTGCATAGGATGGAAGCTGCTAGAGACTTCTTTTCCTTTTTGCCTTGATTTACTTATGCTTGTTTAGCCTTTCATTCATTTCTTTTGCTTTATTATGTTTTGGGCTTATGTTTAGGAACCGATGTTTGATTCCGGTTATCCCTATGGTCATGTAATGTTTTAGACATTTATCCTTGTATGATTTGATGACACGCCATAATTTCACGTGACATTCCATTTATCAAAATGGGGTGTTACAATTATGGTATCAGAGCTAAGGCTTCGACCTGTAGGCTCTAAAACTCGACCTGTGACTAGTGGGTAGTCACCAGAAGCTTCCTAAGCCAACGTTTGTTATTCTACGTATTGATGTTTTCAGCGCATTGTTGTTTTAACCATGATGTTTTCAGCACCTTGAGGTTTTAACCTTGACGTTTTCATCGAGATTGTTTTACTAATATGGATGGACAACCGTCATTTATATTTAGTTATGTGTCATTGTTTCATGCATGACGTTCCTCGTGAACTGTGACTATGTGGACTGAACCTCAATAGTTCATAATTAGTCACATAAATTTTTTTCCTGATAAGTTTTGACAGTTGAGTTTCATTTATTTATGTTTCATGTATCATTATTGCAGGGATTATGACTAAGTAATGGTTGGTACAGGACTGACCCTATTTAGTCGCATGTGCTTTTATCGAAACTTTTAATTTTGGGACCGACCCATAGGCGTCCCCTCGCCATGTCTTTTGTTTTGGGACCGACCCATAGGCGTCCCCTCGCACATATAAAAGGTTTTTATAAACTAACATTACGCATTCATGCACTGTTTTCATGCATAAAATTTTTCTCATGATTTATTGGCATAAATTTTTTTCATGTCCCCTTATAAGTTACTATGTTTTTTTTATGTCAAGTATGTTTTCATACTGTCATGGTTAAACTCAGCTTCATGCTGATTATGTTATACACTCCTTCATGTTAACTCGTTTCGTGTTTCTTCATGATAATTCCGTCTTCATTACGTCTTACGCCTCTTTTGTTATTTATGCTTTCACGCAAGACATTGTTGGATTTCATTGAATTCTGCTTTTATGATAGTCATGGTTGGTTTTCATTGATCATGCTGTCAGGAAAATCATCGTTGAATTTTGTGTAACCACACTTTAGCGTTTCTCTATGCAACTAGAATGAGGTATATACTGGCATTGCCAGGTTATCAGGATGGTTTTCCTAACCGTTTAACCGATATACTTTCCTTAAATCATGATAAATGATCGACCCATACCGATCATTTCATGTGCATTCCACGTGTACTCCACGTACCGTATTTCATGTGTATTACATGTACCTAAAACCATGTGTATTTCACTTGCAATACTTCACGAGTATTCGCTAGACGATTCTGAATCACCTCAGGTGTATGTTCACTTGCTGATATTCTACAAGATTGCTGATGCCGCTCATAACTTGGAGATGTTACTAAAGGTTGATGCTGCTGACGTTCGGAGACACTACGAGATGCGGATGCTGTTCACAACCTGGAGATCCTACAAGACGAAGACAAAGGCGTCGGAGCAAAGAAATTGGACGAGAAGATGCTTCACCATCAGACGATTTCCATCAATCATTGTCCCTAATTCTTAGTTACATGTCACACGTCATTCGGCTGTCATTTCAGCCATATGAGTGCAAACCGGTACCAGCCGACCACTCAGCTGAATTGTTACATGAATCACGGTCATGAGAATGACCGTCATGGAATTGACAGACAGGACGATAGTAACCACTACTATGACAGAAACTATCCTAGAAATCGCAACCGAGGCTCCGGCCGCGGACGTGATCAGACATACAAATGATCAGTAGTCTAACCGATCCTCCAATTCTGGCATAATAACCTAATATTATAGTTCTATTTTTTTACGTCTCGAGACACATGTCAAGACATCAGTCAAGACACATGTCTCACGTATACCTTTGAAGACACATGTCAAAACATCAGTCAAGACACATGTCTCACGTATACCTCCTGAAGACACATGTCAAGACACCAGTCAAGACATATGTCATGCTTATAGTTCCAAGAAACGAGTCAAGACACATGACTCACGTCCAACTATGGAACATTTCTAAGAAATTTAGGGTACCCTCCAAGGGTATATCTATTTTTTTGTTGTGCCATGTATTAATCAGGCCACAAGAATTTCTATACCATTATTGACGCATCAGTGAGAACTGTCACGTTGCTGATGTCACTTTCATTTCTTTCACCATGGTTCATATATTCATGACCATGAAGGACGCCTTTCGTATTCCCACGTATACGAAGGTTTTCCTTCAGCTTAATGATGAGATCCAAGCTGCTAACGCATTTCCTCGGACATACACGAGATGAATTTTATCCTAATTATGTACTATGAACAGCACACCATGCTACGATTCATAATTATTTACAGTAATGTTCAGGCTCCTGAATACATTCAGCTTGATTTTCCATCGGGAAAATCTGTACAAATTATCTATGCTTACAAGCATGTGCGTGGTTAGCCATGGTCGCTAAAATTTTCTAGCTGTCAGTAAGACACGACCACTTAAGTCTTTTACGCATAGCCAGTTGATTATTCCAAAATCTTCCCATACATTCCAGAAGAACTTACAAGGAGAAGGACGGTACCATGAGATTATGTGTCGACTACCGTCGGCGTAAACAAATCACCATTCATGACCGTTATTCTCCTCTACGTATTGAAAACATGTCCAATCAACCTTATAGTGTTAATCACTTTTCCAAGATTGAAATCATGATCATGCTGCCAACGGTGACGGGTGAAAGAGCAGGACATGTCCATGACTGCTATTCGTACACGACTCGGTCATGCTAGATTTATAATTTTGAATTAGTCTCATCAATGCTCCAACGACATTATAAGAATGAGTTTCCATGAACTCATAGCAAATTCATCAGTGTTTTCATGGAGGATAACCTGATTTCCTTTAAGCCCAGAGAAGAACAGGAAGACCATATATGCAGTATGTTGCAAATTCTATGACAAAAGAAATTTTACCCTAGAAAATTTTTCCAATATCAATTCTGTTTAATTACAAGTGACACGCTGAATCAAAATGGGTTTCTACGGTTAATCTTACTATGACTCAGCTTATGCGTAAAGGAGAGAACCCTACACTACATTAGGTGTTCTAGAAAATCCTACGCTAGGAGAAGTCTGGATACAGAAACTCAGAGTTTCGCAAACTCCTATGTATCAAGTCCTACGAAGCAAGATACAGTTACGTTCATATCTAAGTACCTGACATACCAACAGGTTAAGATAGGACACCAACAGACTGGGATGTTTTCATCATCTGAAATGGTAAATTGAAATGGGACAAGATCTCCACGGATTTTGGTTACCAGATTAGCACAAACTCAGAAGAAGCATGATGCTATCTGGGTTATTACAAACAGTTTGATCAAGTCTACAGAATCCTTACATCCGCAAGTATTGCAAAACCAACAGATTGATCGGACATGTTCCAGCCAAGGCTCATCCGACAACTTGGTAATCCCTCAACTATCGGGTCAGACAAAGATTCGCAATTGTACTCCTAAATTACTTCACGTCTTCATTCTGATTCCACGACTTGCTTTCGCGCTCGTGTTCATGACACTATTCATGTTCATGATCATATCTAGGCTTATGATTTTACGTTCATTTTGTTCTGGGAAGTTTTGCAAGAACTTGAGAGACCAGACCCAAGTTTAGTATAACTCTCCATCATCAGATAGACGTTACACGTCATATTCCACGTCTCACCTTGTAGCATTTGGCGTTACCGCCATTATATTCTATGTTCACGATATGCTTCACATGTCATGTTCATTCCACGTTCCTCATATCATGATCAAGATATGTTACAAGTATCATGGATCACGATATGTTTACTCATACTACACTCGCCATATCTCCACGTAGTACGTTCAAAATTTTTCACGTATCACGTTCAAAATTTTTCACGTACTACGTTTCTACATGTCTCGCGCATCGTTTCTAGTTAACAGTTAAGTCAGATTGTCTTGCATCGTAACGTTTCAGTTACCCTTGCACGTTAAATCTTATTTTCCTCCATCGAATTTAGGGGATCTACCTTCCGTTGATAACCAAGAATTTCTTCGGATTCCAAGTCAAGGTCAGGAGGACCAAGATTTATCTTTAGTGTCAAGATCTTCTGAAGGAACCGTTGCAAGAGGGAGGCCACTTGGAAACGGACAAGTTCATCCGAACTTCTTATCCGTTTTTCACTTATCAATTAGATATGTCCTTTCAGCCACGTCACGTTCCATGTCCTTTTAAGACATGTCACGTTCCGCGTTTTTTCTTCCAGGTCACCTGCACGTTAACTTATCTTACATACCCTCTCAGTTTGATTCGGGTATGTTTCTCTTTCAGTTACGTTATCTATAATTCGGGGACGAATTATTCTTTTTAGGGGGAAGAGTTGTAAAACCCGCATGCTTTTACCATGAATAGTACCCTTAAGATCGTACGTACTAGGTTAAAACTTTCCTATTATAGTATGATTACGATTACGTGTTAGGATTGTACGTATTACGTACGTGTTAGTACACGATAAGTATTTACTACGCACGAACACGCAATAATTATTTGACAATAATTAATCACGAACATGCGATCATGAAATCATGAACGTAATTAAATCACGAACTATTATTAATTACATATATATATTTATTACGAGCGTAAATAAATATATTAGGTCACAGTAATTATTTAACGAGAACACACAAAACGCGAACACAAATAAACACGAACAAACACGTAAAACACGAACACGAGAACACACTTATTAATTAGACACGAAAAATGATCGGGTTACCCCATGTGGGCCCATATGTCACGAAATTAGGGAGGGAAGATGGGCTTAGCCCATCAATTTTTACTAAAGCAAGGAATTAGGAAAAGATCACTACTCATTTTCACTTTACAGAGGATTTTACAAAAACCCTAAAAGTTTTCTCCCTTCTTCCTTTGTTCCTATTTTGGCCGCCACCCATAAAACACCATGGAGGGGTGTTTGTTTGATTTTGATCTTGGTTTTTGGTGCAAGTTTTCGTGTTTGTTCATCCTTGATCGATCTACGTATTCGGTATACCTTTTTAATCCTTTTTCTTTTGTTTTAGATTTATAAATTAAATAAGAACATGATGTTTTTAAAAACCTAATTAAAAACATAGATCTAACATGTTTATGATTATGGGGTAGATCAAAACAAGGGTTTTTAGGGGTGTTTGTCTAGCCGACACCTAAACCGAACCCCTAAGGGGTCTCGGCTTGGCACATAGACCACCACCGAGACCTCAAGGTCTCGGTTTGGTGGTGTGGGTCCCATGGTAGCAGCAAACAAGGGATACCCTGACCTTGGTTCGGGGTATGGTGTTGATTACGGGTCCGGTTCATGGTTTCTAGTCAAGATCCGGTTCACGGTTTATTTAAGATTTTTTTTTTATAATCATATGTTAAAATTAAATTAATAAAATATGAAATGATTAATTTAATAAACAAGACTTAGGTTATAATTTAATTATTAGAATCATGGAATTATTAACCTAAGTATTTAATATTTTCTGGACTTATAATTAATTAATTATTTAAAAACCATGGTTATAATTAATTAATTAACATGACTTAGGTTATATTATTAATAAATAATAATACATGTTTTAACCTAAGTATTTAACTTTATTTAATTAAAAACATGATATTCTTTAATTAAATATTTTAACCTATAGTTTATTTTCATTACATGAAATAATTAATAAACTATACATTATATCATATGACTTAGAAAATAATCATGAAAACACTTAGGCTTATATACTTAGCTTATTTAACCAGCTTATATCTAATTATAGAAAAGTTCTATTTTTAGAAACTTATTTAAATAAGGCAGCTAATCTATTTATGGAAACTTTCTATTTTTAGAAACTTATTTATTTCAGGCAGCTAATCTATTTATGGAAACTTATTTAAATAAGGCAGCTAATCTATTTATGGAAACTTTCTATTTTTAGAAACTTATCTATTTTAAGCAGTAATTCTATTTTGGAAACTTTCTATTTTTGGAAACTTTCTATTTTTGGGAACTTTCTATTTTTGGAAACTTTCTATTTTTGGAAAATTTCTTTTTTTGGAAACTTTCTATTTTAGGAAACCTGCTATTTTTGGAAAGTTACTTATTATTACACAGTAAGTATAATAATACATGAAATAACAGAAATACCAGAAATACTTAATCAGAATAGACAAAATATAAGATAAACACAGTTAAAGACTTTAAACAGTAAAACATGATATGAACATATAAAATAAGCTAAGACATGATATAAACCAGTTACGTATTTAGTAGTCAGATACTTATTCACGTATGTATTCATGTAGCATTAGTGATACGAAAGTAGGATTCCTCTCAGTTCGTCTTCTTCGTTCACTGGACATAAGGTACGAATTCCCGTCCTTTCAGTATGGACATTCTATCCTTATTAGGATTCCCCGTATGCAGCCAACTGTTTTCCTAGTATTTGTTTTATATGTTTTTGAATTGCTTATGTTTAATTAGAATACCTAAAGCCATATACATGCATGACCAGTTTCACCTAGTTATGGAGGTACCATAACCATAACATAAGAGGCACTGATGTTATGACTTCACCACAGCGGAGTGATTGCTCGTGGCGTCCCTTCAGCTTTTGGCCATTTATATTATATTTATCATGTTGGGCGTATGGGTGCATCCTAGTTACATGTTTTCAGTCAGGATTTCATGGTGAATGTGGTGTGTGCCTTGCATCCTTCACAAGGAGCTGATCCCTCCTACCCAAACCAGTATATTAAATTAGAGGCAGCCCCTCTAATTTGCATGATGAGGTCACCCCCTCCAAGTATTCATGCACGGTGGATTTTCATGACCTATATTGGCTAATGGTAAAAATTTATTAAACAGTTTTCATAAGATAAACATAAGGCTTTTCAAACTATAAAACCAGTTTTATGAACACGTTCCAGGTTTTCCAGGACTTATACATTTCCGCTGCTATTAAGTCTTTATTATGCTTAGTCATTCATACTATGTCTATATCCGTGCACTGAGCGTTTTGCTCAGCCGTTACTTTCCTTTCCATGTCCCAAAACGGCAGGTACTCTAGGAAAGACTCGAGCATTTGGGGGACGTGCATAGGATGGAAGCTGCTAGAGACTTCTTTTCCTTTTTGCCTTCATTTACTTATGCTTGTTTTAGCCTTTCATTCATTTCTTTTGCTTATTATGTTTTGGGCTTATGTTTGGGAACCGATGTTTGATTCCGGTTATCCCTATGGTCATGTAATGTTTTAGACATTTATCCTTGTATGCTTTGATGACACGCCATAATTTCACGTGACATTTCATTTATCAAAATAGGGTGTTACAACAAGGGTGTTTGATTTGATTTTTGGTTGATTTAATTCAAGCATCGTGTTCGTGTTATTAACCTCCATTCGTTACACGTATTCGGTTATCCGTTATCCCTTTTTCTTTAATTCTTTTTATTTAATTATGAACATGTAAACATGAGATTAAATAAACAAGTAAGTAAAACATGTTAGATTTGTCATGGGGGAATATTAAGGGATGTTTTCGGGTTGGTTTGCTCGGCGGGGGGTCTCAGCAGCAAGCAGACACCACCACCGGCACACAGCCGGTGGCGGTTTTGGTCTAACAGGGGGAACCATAGGCTCGGCAGGGGGAACCACCGGCTCACAACCGGTGGGAAACTTGTTGGGTCAGTGGCTAGCCGAGGCTAACCAGTGGGAACCACCGGTTGCAGCCGGTGGTGAATTCGCAACGGTAGTGGCAACCGACTGAGTCGGTTAGCCACTGTTAAGGGGGTGTTTGTTTTGGTCCGGTTCATGGGGAATTCGGTCCGGTTCACATTATGTCTAAATTGAAATCATGGGTCCGGTTCATGACTAAATTTTACATGTATTAATTTTTACAAGTTATATTATTTAACAAGAGATTAAATTAATTAATAACATGACTAATAATTAATTTAATTAATCATGGGTTTAGGTTAATATTATATATGAAATAATACATGTTTTAACCTAAGTATTTATTTATTTAATTTAGACTATAGTATTAATTAATGATTTAAACATGGATATAATTAATTAATAAACATGACTTAGGTTATAATTAATATTATATTAATACATGAATAACCTGTATTTTATACACCTTAATTTAATTAAATCATCCTTATATATAATTAAATCATATAACCTATAGTTTATTTAATTAACATGATATTATTAATAAACTATACTAATAATCACATGACTTATGTTATTTAACAAGTAAACTTTAATTATAAATATGGAAACTTTCTAATTCAGGAAACTTAGTATTTTTGGAAACTTTCTATTTTTAGAAACTGATCTATTTTATTAAGTTGATCTATTTTTGGAAACTTTCTATTTTTGGAAACTTTTTATTTTAGGAAACCTGCTATTTTTAGAAAGTTGCTTTTTATTACACAAAAAATATAATAATACAGGAGATACAAGTAATACTTAATCAGAATACATGGAATACATGATAAACACAGCCTAACATTAAAATCAGTAAAACGAGATAAGAACGTATAAACAAACTAAGACACAATATAATCAGTTACGTACTTAGTAAACAAAATACTTATACATGTACCCTATCTATGTAGCATTAGTGAGATCGAAGTAGGTCTTCCATTCTTGTTTAATATGTTTGATTACTTATGTTAGTTTAAGAGCCTAAGCCATATACATGCATGACCAGTGTCACCTAGTTATGGAGGTACCATAACCATAACACTAGAGGCACCAGCGTTATGACTTCCCCACGGCAAAGTGATTGCTCGTGGCGTCCCTTTTCAGTTTTGGCCATTATATTATATTATCATGTGGGGCGTATGGGTGCATCCTTGTTACATGTTTACTAGTATTATCAGAGTGAATGCGATGTGTGCCTTGCATCCTTCACTAGGAGTTGAGCCGTCCTACCCAGACTATTTAATTAGAGGCAACCCCTCTAATTTCATGACGAGGTCTCCCCTCTAAGTATTCATGCACGATGGAACCTTATGACCTATATAGGCTATTTGGCTAATTGATTTTACATAAAAACATAAGTCTTTTCAAACTCTAAAACCAGTTTTATGAACTTGAGTCCAAGTTACTTAGAACTTATACTTTTCCGCTGCTATTAGTCTTTTATGCTTACGTTATTCCATGTCATACTTGTACATCCGTGCACTGAGCGTTATGCTCAGCCGTTTTCCTTTCATGTTCCCAAACGGCAGGTACTCAAGGGCGCTCGTAGACTTTAAGCGTACGTGCATATGGATTGGAAGCTATCTAGCCTTCTCTACCTTATGCATTTCATCATACATTTTGCTACTTATTTCTTTGGATATTGTTTAGTCCTTTTCCTTTAAAGTAATTATGTTTGTGTGTGATGAGCTTATACTTGGGGTACCGATGTTTGTTTCTGGTATTTCCTTTCATGGTCATTTAATGTTTTTAAGACATTACCTTATATGCTTTGATGACACGTCATAATCACGCGTGACATACCATTTACCAAAATGGGGTGTTACAATTATGGTATCAGAGATAGGTTTCAACCTGTAGGCTCTCAAAACATGACTTGTGATTAGTGGGTAGTCACTACGATCTTCCTAGAACTGACAGTCGCTTTTCATGCATTCATTTTTTTCATGCATGTATGTCATATGTCATTGTCGCAGGTTTATGAATAAGTAATGGTTGGTACAGGATTGACCCTATTTAGTCGCATGTGCTTTTATCGAAACTTTTAACTTTGGGACCAACCCATAAGCGTCCCCTCGCCATGTCTTTTGTTTTGGGTGAACTGACCATAGGCGTTTACCCTTGCGCATATAAAAGTTTTTTATAAACTGCATCATGCATTCATACATCGTTTTCATGCATAAAAGTTTTCTCATGATTTATTGGCATAGATTTTTTTTCATGTATATATATTATGTTTTATCAGTTTAATCATGCATTTTGTTTTAACTGTCGGATGGTGAACACACGCAATGCTCGAGAGATGGCTAAAGCTGCCAATGCAGCTTTGCAAGCCATCCTTCCCCAAAACAACAAAATCATCCACCACCACAGGTCGTCCCCATAGCTGATTAGGATAGGCTGACAATAGAGTACTATGCGATTAGGCAGAGAACTAAGGAGAACAGCAACGAGTTCATGCAATGCTTTCTTTATTTGGCTGGTGTTCTTGGCGCAGCAGCAAGTACTGCTGAAGAGCAAGCATGCCATTTTCGTTAGGCTCTTCGTACATCGGTCGCCAATAACTTGGTATGTGCTACCTTAAACACGGTGGCACAAGTAGCCGATGCAACACGTAAGCTGGAGATGCTGCATGAGAGAGAGGATTTTGATGAAGCATAGAGACCCGAGAAGAGGTATTTGTTCGTCACTCAGTGGTGACCATTTCAAATTCATTAAGTACTATCCAATATTTATCTTTCTCTTTAAACTGCATCTTTCAGGCAGAAGACTGGGGACCGGTCTCAACCGGCTACTCAGCAACAGCCTACTCAGCCTGAGGGTAACGGTCAGACTCAAGACCGTTCTGCTACGGATAGGCGTGGCTGTAATGATAATTACCGTAACAACGCTGGCAACTCCACCAGCAGCAGGTCCCTAATCATACTCATTTCTTATGTTACACGTTTCTGATTCATAATTCTGACACTTTAGCATATTCTACCAGGAATCATGGTAACATAAGGGAGCAGGACCGTAGAGGTTCACAACCTAACCGTACAGCTATCACTGGTATTACGTCTTATGATTTTCCGTATTGTCCTTTTGTACCTATAAAAAATGTCTTATGTGTACTCTTCTGAACAGGCTCCCAGCCACCAAGGGTACCTGTTGGAGGGTATACTCACCCTCTCTACACTACCTGCAACCGTAGGCACCCAGGGCCATGTCGCCGCGATAGCGATGCTTACTTCAAGTGTGGCCTGACTGGTCATCGCATGAAGGACTACCGCAAGGGAGAGATGGAGGGCACATTTGGACATGCTGATTCCAAGCCACCTCCTACTAGTGGACGGGTGTACACGACCTCTCATGATCAGGCCAACAAGTCTATATGTACCATCACTGGAATCTTGTATATGTATGGTCAAGCTGCATGTGTTTTATTTGACACGGGTGCTACTCACTCGGTCATTTCTACTATTTATGCCAAGAATGTTAGGATATCCCCTATGCCATTAGAGAATGTATTAAACATTTCCACGCCTTTAAGAGACTATGTACGCATAACCCATGGGTACAAGAGCCTTCCCCTAGAATTTGACGACAAGATTCGTCCTGTTGACGCACTTCCATTGGATATGTGCGATTTTGACATGATATTAGGCATGGACTGGCTATCCAAACATCACGCCACCATTGACTGCCATACATATCAGGTCATCTTCGGTGATGTAAATGCACCAGAGTACATTCACGATGGGTTCGTACCCGGAAGGTCTGTACAAATAATTTCAACCTTACAAGCACGTGCACTACTGTCACATGGTTATGAAGGTTATCTTGCTACTTTTCATGATTTGGAGGTTGAATCTCAATCCATTCAGAATCAGCCGATCGTGTCAGAATTCCCAGACGTGTTTCCAGAAGAACTCCTGAGCATACCACCTGCTCGCGAAGTGGAATTTAATATTGAGCTCGTCCCAGGAGCTGAGCCAATATCTAAGGCTCCTTATCGCATGGCTCTCATAGAGCTGAAGGAGTTAAAGGAACAACTGCAGGAATTGTTAGAACACGGTTTCATTTGACCTAGTGCTTCTCCATGGGGTGCACCTGTTCTGTTTGTAAAAAAGAAGGACGGCAGCATGCGTTTGTGCATAGATTATTGTGAGCTCGACAAGATCACCATCAGGAATAGATATCTGTTGCCACGCATTGATGACTTGTTTGACCAACTCCAAGGGGCCAAACATTTCTCCAAGATTGATCTGAGGTCGGGCTACCATCAGTTACGGGTTAAAGATCAGGACATCGCCAAGACTGCTTTCCGTACACGTTATGGGCACTACGAATTCGTAGTCATGCCATTTGGGCTTACTAATGCTCCAGCTGTTTTCATGGATCTGATGAACCTTATCTTCCATGAGTTCATGGACAAGTTCGTCATTGTCTTCATTGACGACATTCTGATTTTCTCTAAGTCAAAGGAGGAACACGAAGACCATCTTCGTACCGTACTACAGATACTTCACCAGAAGCAGCTGTATGCTAAATTCTACAAGTGTGAGTTCTGGTTAGACAAGGTGGCGTTCCTAAGCCACATTATATTTGTAGAAGGAATCACCATAGATCCAGCAAAGGTTGAGGCTATTAACAAGTGTCCAAAACCGACATCAGCGACTAAAGTTCGCAGTTTCCTAGGCTTAGCTAGTTACTACTGTAGGTTCCTAGAGAACTTTTCCTGTTTAGCACTGCCGTTGACCAAACTGATGCGGAAAGGGGAGAAATTCGTTTGGACTGAAGAAATAGAGAAGAGCTTTGAAGACCTAAAGCACAAGTTAGTATATGCACCAATTATTACTCTCCTAAATGGTACAGATGGATTTCAAATCTACAGTGATGCTTCAAGGAAGGGACTTGGCTATGTTCTCATGCAACATGGGAAAGTGATTGCGTATGCTTCACGGCAGCTTAATCCTTATGAGGAGAACTACCCTACGCATGACTTGGAACTTGCAGCATTCGTGTTTGCATAGAAGATATGGAGGCACTACTTGTATGGAGAATCATGTGATATCTTCACAGATCACAAGAGCCTGAAATACATCTTCACTCAACGTGAGCTGAACATGAGACAGAGAAAATGGTTAGAGCTGTTGAAGGATTATGACATTAATCTGCAGTATCATCCCGGCAAGGCGAATGTAGTGGCAGATGCACTTAGTAGGAAGTCCGGTATGATCAACGACATTAAGATTAAGGAAGAGATAATAAGAGACTTGGAGCGACTAGACATTGAGATCATGGTACGTGGACAACATGGTTACTGGGCTAATGTTAGAGTGGAACTTGAGTTACTCCCTAGGATCAAGGAAGCTCAGAAGGATGATGGTGAAATTTGGGCGATCATTCAGAACTTGGATCAGCAGACGGAGTTTCGGTTGGATGACGATGGTATCTTATGGCAGGGCACCAGACTTTGTGTTCTTGATGATCTTACACTCAGGGAAGCGTTATTAGCTGAAGCTCATATGTCCCCATTCTCCATTCATCCTAGTTCGACCAAGATGTACCACAACATCAAGCAGTACTTTTAGTGGAGTGGTATGAAACAGGATGTTGCTACTTATGTCTCCAAATGTCTTACCTGCCAGCAGGTTAAGATCGAGCATCAACGGTCTAGTGGTCTACTACAACCGTTAGACATTACAGAGTAGAAGTGGGACAAGATCACCATGGATTTTGTTACCGGTCTTCCACAAACAAAGAGGAGGCATGATGCGATTTGGGTTATCGTTGATCGACTTACTAAGTCAGCTCATTTATTACCGATCCGCAAGGATGATCCGGTCAGCAAACTCGCTGATAATTACAAGAAGGAGAGCATGAGACTTCATGGTGCTCCGTCCAGTATCGTCTCAGACAGAGATCCTCGGTTTACTTCACGATTTTGGAAGAGTCTGTAGAAAGCTTGGGGGACAAAACTTAAGCTTAGCACGACTTTTCATCCTCAAACAGACGGACAATCGGAGAGAACGATTCATGCATTGGAAGACATGCTCTACGCATGTGCATTGGAGTGGATAGGAGACTGGGATGCTTATATCTTTTTAGTAGAGTTTGCATACAACAACAGTTGACACGGCAACATAAAGTGTGCACCATTCGAGATGTTGTATGGCAGGAAGTGTCGCGCCCCAATCAGCAGGGATCAGGTTGGTGAGCGAACACTTGAAGGACCGGAGATGATAGAGTTGACCAACGAGAAGGTCGTGGTAGCTAAGCAGAAATTACAGGAAGCTCGTACACGCCAGAAGAGTTATGCCGACAAGCATCGTAGGGACTTACATTTCAACGTAGGAGATCATGTATTTCTTAAGGTATCGCCGGCACGTGGTGTTAGACGTTTTAGAATCAAAGGGAAACTCAATCCTCGATTTATCGGACCGTTTGATATCATCGAGCGAGTCGGTGAAGTATATTATCGCTTAGCGTTACCTCCGCAGCTTTCGCATGTTCATGACGTTTTCCATGTGTCCTTACTTAGAGGGTACAATTATCATCCCCTTCACATGGTTCAGTATCCACTGGAACAGATTCGTGAAGATCTTACCTTCATAGAGGAACCCAAACGAGTTCTTAACATACAAGAATGAGTCATGAGGAAGAAGACGATTCCATTCGTAAAAATCCTTTGGAGGGATCATACCGAGCGAGAAGCCACTTGGGAAACAGAGGAGTCTATCCGGGCTTCTTAACCTCATTTCAAGTTTTGAATTAGGGTATGTTCCTCTTTCAGTTTACTTTCTCTATAATTCGGGGACGAATTATTCTTTTTAGGGGGGAAGAGTTGTAAAACCCGCATGTTTTACCATGAACAGTACACTTAGTAAACGTACGTACATATAAAAACTTTCCTTTTATAGCATGAACACGTGTCACGATGATTAATTACAGAAGTTATGTACGTATTATTACACGATAAGTATTAAGTACGTAATAGTACACGATAATTATTAACAATAATAATTATAATCACGAACATGAAATCATGAACGTAAAAATCACGAACATGTAATTACGTACTTATTTTTGATAATACGATTAATATCCTTACGTACAAGTATTTATATATAACACGAAAATTTAACTATATTATAACACGAAATCACGAATATGCGAACACGTAAGATATAACACGAGAAAAACTTCGGGTTTTTCCCTTGTGGGCCCCATATGCCGCGGCACCAAAGAGACATATGGCCAAGCCCAACATGATTTTAGTAAATAAACAAAAAATGAAAAACATTCTTTTCATTCACAGAGTTTTTTAAGAAAAACAAAAACCCTAGCCTCTCTTTTGTCTCCTTTGGTCGCCGGCAACAACAAACACCACAAGGGTGTTTGATTTGATTTTTGGTTGATTAATTCAAGCATCGTGTTCGTGTTATTAACCTCCATTCATTACACGTATTCGGTAATCCGTTATCCATTTTTCTTTAATTCTTTTTATTTAATTATGAACATGTAAACATGGGATTAAATAAACAAGTAATTAAAACATGTTAGATTTGTCATGGGGGGAAATTAAAGGATGTTTTCGGGTTGGTTTGCTCGGTCGACACCCAACCGAGAGCCCCAAGGCTCTCGGCGTGTTTTTTGTTCGCACCACCAACCGAGACTTATGTCTCGGTATGGTTGGTCTCGGTCGACAGCAGAAACAAGGGACCCCGACTAACGTCGGGGTGGCCTTGTGGTTGATTAGGGGTCTCGGCAGCAAGCAGCTATCACCACCGGCACATAGCCGGTGGCGGTTTTGGTCTAACAGGGGGAACCGCAGGCTCGACAGGGGGAACCACTGGCTCACAGCCGATGGGAAACTTGTTGGGTCAACGGCTAGCCGAGGCTAACCAGTGGGAACCACCGGTTGCAGCCGGTGGTGAATTCGCAAGGGTAGTGGCAACCGGCTGAGCTGGTTAGCCACTGTTAAGGGGGTGTTTGTTTTGGTCCGGTTTAGGGGGAATTCGGTCAAGTTCACATTATGTCTAAATTAATATCATGGGTCCGGTTCATGACTAAATTTTACAAGTATTAATTTTACAAGTTATATTATTTAACAAGAGATTAAGTTAATTAATAACATGACTAATAATTAATTTAATTAATCATGGACATAGGTTAATATTATTTATGAAATAATACATGTTTTAACCTAAGTATTTATTTATTTAATTTAGACTATAGTATTAATTAATTATTTAAACATGGATATAATTAATTAATAAACATGACTTAGGTTATAATGTAATATTAATACATGAATAACCTAAGTATTTTATACATCTTAATTTAATTAAATCATATAACCTATAGTATATTTAATTAACATGATAATATTAAGAAACTATACTAATAATCACATGACTTATGTTATTTAACCAGTAAACTTAAGCTTATATTATTAGATTATTAATTCATCTTAATTCTAAATATGGAAACTTTCTAATTCAGGAAACTTACTATTTTTGGAAACATTCTATTTTTGGAAACGGTCTAATTTTGAAAACTTTCTATTTTTGGAAACTTTCTATTTTAGGAAACCTACTATTTTAGAAACTTGCTTATTATTACACAACAAGTATACTAGTACATGAGATACAAGTAATACTTAATTAGAATACATGGAATACTTGATAAAGACAGCCTAACATTAAAATAAGTAAAATGACACAAGAACGTATAAACAAGCTAAGACACAATATAATCAGTTACGTACTCAGTAAACACAATACTTATACATGTACCCTATTTATGTAGCATTAGTGAGATCGAAGTAGGACTTCCATTCTTTCGTCTTCTTCGTTCATTGGACATAAGGTACGGATTTCTCGTCCCTTCTGTATGGACATTCTTTCCTTATTAGGATTTCCCGTTTGCAGCCAACTGTTTTCCCAGTATTGTTTTATATGTTTGATTACTTATGTTAGTTTAAGAGCCTAAGCCATATACATGCATGACCAGTGTCACCTAGTTATGGAGGTACCATAATCATAACACTAGAGGCACCAGTGTTATGACTTCCCCACGGTGAAGTGATTGCTCGTGGCGTCCCATTTCAGTTTTGGCCCTTATATTATATTATATTATCATGTAGGGCGTATGGGTACATCCTAGTTACATGTTTACCAATATTATCATAGTGAATGCGATGTGTGCCTTGCATCCTTCACTAGGAGTTGATCCCTCCTACCCAGACTATTTAATTAGAGGCAACCCCTCTAATTGCATGACGAGGTCTCCCCTCCAAGTATTCATGTACGGTGGAACCTCATGACATATATAGGCTATTTGGCTAATTGATTTTACATAAAAACATAAGTCTTTTCAAACTATAAAACCAGTTTTATGAACATGAGTCCAAGTTACTTAGAACTTATACTTTTCCACTGCTATTAGTCTTTTATGCTTACGTTATTCCATGTCATACTTGTACATCCGTGCACTGAGCGTTATGCTCAACCGTTTTCCTTTCATGTTCCCAAACGGCAGGTACTCAAGGGCGCTCGTAGACTTTAAGCGTACGTGCATATGGATTGGAAGCTATCTAGCCTTCTCTACTTTATGCATTTCATCATACATTTTGCTACTTATTTCCTTGGACATTGTTTAGTCCTTTTCCTTTACAGTACTTATGTTTGTGTGTGATGAGCTTGTACTTGGGGTACCGATGTTTGTTTCTGGTATTTACTTTCATGGTTATTTAATGTTTTTAAGACATTACCTTGTATGCTTTGATGACACGCCATAATCACGTGTGACATTCCATTTACCAAAATGGGGCGTTACAATTATGGTATCAGAGACAGGTTTTGACCTATAGGCTCTCAAAACATGACATGTGATTAGTGGGTAGTCACTATGGTCTTCCTAGAACTGACAGTCGGTTTTCATTCATTCATTGTTTTCATGCATGTATGTCATATGTCATTGTCGCAGGTTTATGATTAAGTAATGGTTGGTACATGACTAGCCCTATTTAGTCACATGTGCTTTTATCGAAACTTTTAACTTTGGGACCGACTCATAGGTGTCCCCCTGCCATGTCTTTTGTTTTTGGTGAACTGACCATAGGCGTTTACCCTCGCGCATATAAAAGTTTTTTATAAACTGCATCATGCATTCATACATCATTTTCATGCATAAAATTTTTCTCATGATTTATTGGCATAATTTGTTTTTCATGTATATATATATATTATGTTTTATCAGTTTAATCATGCATTTTGTTTTAACTGTCAGATGGTGAACACACGCAATGCTCGAGAGATGGCTACAGCTGCCAATGCAGCTTTGCAAGCCATCCTTCCCCAAAAAAACAATAATCCTCCACCACCACAGATCGTCCCCATAGCTGATTGGGATAGGCTGACAAGGGATTACTACGTGATTAGGCAGAGAAATAAGGAGAACAACAACGAGTTCATGCAGCACTTTCTTCATTTGGCTGGTGTTCTTGGCGCAGCAGCAGGTACTGCCGAAGAGCAAGCATGCCATTTTCGTTGGGCTCTTCGTACATCGGTTTCCAATAACTCGGTATATGCTACCTTCAACACGGTGGCACAAGTAGCCGATGCAGCACGTAAGCTGGAGATGCTACAGGATAGAGAGGATTTCAGTGAAGTAGAGAGACCCGAGAAGAGGTATTTGTTCGTCACTCAACGGTGACCATTTCAAATTCATTCAATACTATCCAATATTTATCTTTCTCTTTAAACTGCATCTTTCAGGCATAAGACTGGGGACCGGTCTCACCCGACTACTCAGCAACAGCCTACTCAGCCCAAGGGTAACGGTCAGACTCAAAACCGTTCTGCTACGGATAGGCGTGGCTGTAATGATAATTACCGTAACAACGCTGGCAAATCCAACAACAACAGGTCCCTAAACTTACTCATTTCTTATGTTACACGTTTATGATTCATAATTCTGACACTTTAGCATCTTCTACTAGGAATCATGGTAACGGAAGGGAGCAGGACCGCAGAGGTTCACAGCCTAACCGTACAGCTATCACTGGTATTACGTCTTACGATTTTCCGAATTGTCCTTTTATACCTATAAACCATGTCTCATGTGTACTTTTCTGAACAGGCTCCCAGCCAGCAAGGGCACTTGTTGGAGGGTATACTCACCTTCTCTGCACTACCAGCAACCGTAGGCACCCAGGGCCATGTTGCCACGACAGCGATGCTTACTTCAAGTGTGGCCTGACTGGTCATCGCATGAAGGACTGAGTCAAGGGCGAGATGGAGGGCACATCTGGACATGCCGATTCCAAGCCACCTCCTACTAGTGGACGGGTGTACACGACCTCTCGTGATCAGGCCAACAAGTTTACATGTACCATCACTGGAATCTTGTATATGCATGGTCAAGCTGCATGTGTTTTATTTGACATGGGTGCTACTCACTCAGTCATTTCTACTCTTTATACCAAGAATGTTAGGATATCCCCTATGCCATTAGAGAATGTATTAAACATTTCCACGCCTTTAAGAGACTCTGTACGCATAACCCATGGGTACAAGAGCCTTCCCCTAGAATTTGACGGCAAGATTCGTCCTGTTGACGCACTTCCATTGGATATGTACGATTTTAACATGATATTAGGCATGGACTGGCTATCCAAACATCACGCCACCATTGACTGCCATACATATTGGGTCATCTTCGGTAATGTAAATGCGTCAGAGTAGATTCACAACGGGTTCGTACCCGGAAGGTCTGTACAAATAATTTCAACCTGACAAGCACGTGCACTACTGTCACATGGTTGTGAAGGTTATCTTGCTACTGTTCATGATTTGGAGGTTGAATCTCCATCCATCCAGAATCAGCCAATCGTGTAAGGATTCCCAGACGTGTTTATAGAAGAACTCCCGTGCATACCACCTGCTCGTGAAGTGGAATTTAATATTGAGCTCGTCCCAGGAGCTGAGCCAATATCTAAGGCTCCTTACCGCATGGCTCCCATAGAGCGGAAGGAGTTAAAGGAACAACTGCATGAATTGTTGGAACGCGGTTTCATTCAACCTAGTGCTTCTCCATGGGGCACACCTGTTCTGTTCGTAAAGAAGAAGGACGGCAACATGCGTCTGTACATAGATTATCGTTTGCTCAACAAGATCACCATCAGGAATAGATATCCGTTGCCACACATTGATGACTTGTTTGACCAACTCCAAGGGCCCAAACATTTCTCCAAGATTGATCTGAGGTCGGGCTATCATCAGTTACGGGTTAAAGATCAGGACATCGCCAAGACTGCTTTCCGTATACGTTATGGGCACTATGAATTCGTAGTCATGCCATTTGGCCTTACCAATGCTCCAGTTGTTTTCATGGATCTGATGAACCGTATCTTCCATGAGTTCATGGACAAGTTTTTCATTGTCTTCATTGACGACATTCTAATTTTCTCTAAGTCGAAGGAGGAACACGAAGAACATCTTCGTACCGTACTACAGATACTTCGCCAGAAGCAGCTGTATGCTAAATTCTCCAAGTGTGACTTCTGGTTAGACAAGGTGGCGTTCCTAGGCCACATTGTATCAGCAGAAGGAATCACCATGGATCCACCAAAGGTTGAGACTATTACCAAGTGGACAAGACCGACATCAGCGACTAAAGTTCGTAGTTTCCTAGGCTTAGCTGGTTACTACCGTAGGTTCGTAGAGAACTTTTCCTGTTTAGCACTGCCGTTGACCAAACTGATGCGGAAAGGGGAGAAATTCGTTTGGATTGAAGAAAGAGAGAAGAGCTTTGAAGACCTAAAGCAGAAGTTAGTATCTGCACCAATTCTTACTCTCCCATCTGGTACAGGTGGATTTCGAATCTACAGTGATGCTTCAGGGAAGGGACTTGGCTGTGTTCTCATGCAACATGGGAAAGTGATTACGTACGCTTCACGACAGCTTAAGCCATATGAGGAGAACTACCCTACACATGAATTGGAACTTGCAACAGTCGTGTTTGCATTGAAGATATGAAGGCACTACTTATATGGAGAAACATGTGATATCTTCACAGATCACAAGAGCCTGAAATACATCTTCACTCAACGTGAGCTGAACATGAGACAGAGAAGATGGTTAGAGCTGTTGAAGGATTATGACATTAATCTGCAGTATCATCCCGACAAGGCGAATGTAGTGGCAGATGCACTTAGTAGGAAGTCTGGTATGATCAACGACATTAAGATTGAGGAAGAGATAATAAGAGACTTGGAGCGACTAGACATTGAGATCATGGTACGTGGACAACATGGTTACTGGGCTAATCTTAGAGTGGAACTTGAGTTACTCCCTATGATCAAGGAAGCTCAGAAGGATGATGGTGAAATTTGGGCGATCATTCAGAACTTGGATCAGCAGACGGAGTTTCGGTTGGATGACGATGGTATGTTATGGCAGGGAACCAGACTTTGTGTTCTTGATGATCTTACACTCAATGAAGCGTTATTAGTTGAAGCTCATAGCTCCCCATTCTCCATTCATCCTGGTTCGACCAAGATGTACCACGACATCAAGCAGTACTTTTGGTTGAGTGGTATGAAACAGGATGTTGCTACTTATGTCTCTAAATGTCTTACCTGCCAGCAGGTTAAGATCGAGCATCGACGGTCTAGTGGTCTACTACAACCGTTAGACACTCCAGAGTGGAAGTGGGACACGATCACCATGGATTTTGTTACCGGTCTTCCGCAGACAAAGAGGAGGCATGATGCGATTTGGGTTATCGTTGATCGACTTACTAAGTCAGCTCATTACTTACCGATCCGCAAGGATGATCCGATCAGCAAACTCGCTGATACTTATAAGAAGGAGATCATGAGACTTCATGGTGCTCCGTACAGTATCTTCTCGGACATAGATCCTCGGTTCACTTCGTGATTTTGGAAGAGTCTGAAGAAAGATTGGGGGGACAAAACTTAAGCTTAGCACGGCTTTTCATCCTCAAACAGACGGACAATCGGAGAGAAAGATTCAGACATTGGAAGACATGCTCCGAGCATGTGCATTGGAGTGGACAAGAGACTGGGATGATTATATCTGTTTAGTAGAGTTTGCATACAACAATAGTTGGCACGCCAGCATTAAGTGTGCACCATTCAAGATGTTGTATGGCAGGAAGTGTCGCGCCCCAATCTGCTGGGATCAGGTTGGTGAGCGAACACTTGAAGGACCGGAGATGATAGAGTTGACCAACGAGAAGGTCACTGTAGCTAAGAAGAAATTATAGGAAGCTCGTACACGTCAGAAGAGTTATGCCGACAAGCATCGTAGGGACTTACATTTAAATGTAGGAGATCATGTCTTTCTTAAGGTATCACCGGCACGTGGTGTTAGACATTTTGGAATCAAAGGGAAACTCAGTCCTCGGTTCATCGGACCGTTTGATATCATCGAGCGAGTCGATGAAGTACCTTATCGCTTAGCGTTACCTCCACATCTTTCGCACGTTCATGACGTTTTCCATGTGTCCTTACTTAGAGGGTACAATTATCATCCCCTTCACATGGTTCAGTATACACTGGAACAGATTCGTGAAGATCTTACCTTCATAGAGGAACCCGAACGAGTTCTTGACAGACAAGAACGAGTCATGAGGAAGAAGACGATTCCATTCGTCAAAATCCTTTGGAGGGATCATACCGAGCGGGAAGCCACTTGGGAAACAGAGGAGTCTATCCGGGCTTCTTACCCTCATTTCAAGTTTTGAATTTGGGTATGTTCCTCTTTCAGTTTACTTTATCTATAATTCGGGGACGAAATATTCCCTTTAGGGGGTGAAGAGTTGTAAAACCCGCATGCTTTTACCATGAACAGTACACTTAGTAAACGTACGTACATATAAAAAATTTCCTTTTATAGCATGAACACGTGTCACGATTATTAATTACAGAAGTTATGTACGTATTATTACACGATAAGTATTAAGTACGTGATAGTACACGATAATTATTAACAATAATAATTACAATCACGAACCTGAAATCATGAACTTAAAAATCACGAACATGTAATTACGTACTTATTTATGATAATACGATTAATATCGTTACGTACAAGTATTTATATATAACACGAACATTTAACTACATTATAACACGAAAACATTAATATACGAACACGTAAAATATAACAAGGGAAAAACTTCGGGTTTTTCCTTTGTGGGCCCCATATGCCGCGGCACCAAAGAGACAAAGGGTCAACCCCAACTTGATTTTAGTAAATAAACAAAAAAGGAAAAACATTCTTTTCATTCACAGAGTTTTTCAAGAAAAACAAAAACCCTAGCCTCTCTTTTGTCTCCTTTGGCCGCCGGCAACAACAAACACCACAAGGGTGTTTGATTTGATTTTTGGTTGATTAATTCAAGCATCGTGTTCGTGTTATTAACCTCCATTCGTTACACGTATTCGGTAATCTGTTATCCCCTTTTCTTTAATTCTTTTTATTTAATTATGAACATGTAAACATGGGATTAAATAAACAAGTAATTAAAACATGTTAGATTTGTCATGGGGGAAAATTAAGGGATATTTTCGGGTTGGTTTGCTTGGACGACACCCAACCGAGAGCCCCAAGGCTCTCGGCGTGTTTTGGTTCGCACCACCAACCGAGACTTGTGTCTCGGTGTGGTTGGTCTCGGTGTGGTTGGTCTCGGTCGGCGGTAGGAACAAGGGACCCTGACTCACGTCGGGGTGGCCTTGTGGTTGATTCAGGGTCTCGGCAGCAAGCAGCTACCACCACCGGCACACAACCGGTGGCGGTTTTGGTCTAACAGGGGGAACCGCATGCTCGGCAGGGGGAACCACCGGCTAACAGCCAGTGGGAAACTTGTTGGGTCAGCGGCTAGCCAAGGCTAACCAGTGGGAACCACCGGCTATAGCCGGTGGTGAATTCGCAAGGGCAATGGTAACTAGCTGAGCCGGTTAGCCACTGTTAAGGGGGTGTTTGTTTTGGTCCGGTTCATAGGGAATTCGGTCCGGTTCACATTATGTCTAAATTAAAATCATAGGTCCGGTTCACATTATGTCTAAATTAAAATCATAGGTCCGGTTCATGACTAAATTTTACAAGTATTAATTTTTACAAGTTGTATTATTTAACAAGAGATTAAATTAATTAATAACATGACTAATAATTAATTTAATTAATTATGGACTTAGATTAATATTATTTATGAAATAATACATGTTTTAACCTAAGTATTTATTTATTTAATTAAGACTATAGTATTAATTAATTTTTTAAACATGGATATAATTAATTAATAAACATGACTTAGGTTATAATTAATATAATATTAATACATGAATAACCTAAGTATTTTATACACCTTAATTTAATTAAATCATGCTTATATTTAATTAAATCATATAACCTAAAATTTATTTAATTAACATGATATTATTAATAAACTATACTAATAATCACATGATTTATGTTATTTAACCAGTAAACTTAAGCTTATATTATTAGCTTTTTAACTCAGCTTAATTCTAAATATGGAAACTTTCTAATTCAGAAAACTTACAATTTTTGGAAACTTCTATATTTAGAAACTGATCTATTTTTAGAAACTTTCTATTTTTGGAAACTTTCTATTTTTGGAAAATTTCTATTTTTGGAAACTTTTTATTTTTGGAAACTTTTTATTTTTTGAAACTTTCTATTTTTGGAAACTTTCTATTTTAGGAAACCTGCTATTTTTAGAAAGTTGCTTATTATTACACAACAAGTATAATAATACAAGAGATACAAGTAAGACTTAACCAGAATACATGGAATACATGATAAATACAGCCTAACATTAAATCAGTAAAACGAGACAAAAACGTATAAACAAGCTAAGACACAATATAATCAGTTACGTACTCAATAAACAGAATACTTATACATGTACCCTATTTATGTAGCATTAGTGAGATCGAAGTAGGACTTCTATTCTTTCGTCTTCTTCGTTCACTAGACATAAGGTACGGATTTCCCGTCCCTTCAGTATGGACATTCTTTGCTTATTAGAATTTCCCGTTTGCAGCCAATTGTTTTCCCAGTATTGTTTTATATGTTTGTTTACTTATGTTAGTTTAAGAGCCTAAGCCATATACATGCATGACCAGTGTCACCTAGTTATAGAGGTACCATAACCATCACACTGGAGGCACCAGTGTTATGACTTCCCCACGGCAAAGTGATTGCTCGTGGCGTCCTTTTTTAGTTTTGCCCATTATATTATATTATATTATCAGGTGGGGCGTATGGGTGCATCCTAGTTACATGTTTACCAGTATTATCAGAGTGAATGCGATGTGTGCCTTGCATCCTTCACTAGGAGTTGATCCCTCCTACCTAGACTATTTAATTAGAGGCAACCTCTCTAATTGCATGACGAGGTCTCCCCTCCAAGTATTCATGCACGGTGGAACCTCATGACGTATATGGGCTATTTGGCTAATTAATACAGATTTTACATAAAAACATAAGTCTTTTCAAACTAAAAAACCAGTTTTATGAACATGAGTCCAGGTTACTTAGAACTCATACTTTTCCGCTGCTATTATCTTACACCCCCAAATCATATGCGCAACGGAAATACAATATTTGAGTGCTAGGCAGTTATCATCACACACTAGTTATATCGAATGACTCAAAAGAGACGTTGAAAAATTTACATTAATAAAAATGTACAACAAAGTCTAAATAGTTTTCCAACCCAAAAAGTTACAACGGAGTCGCGTTTAGGTCCCCACTGAATCTCAACCAAATTTCCATGTTCATACACTTTAAACAAAATAAGATTTAATTGTTTAAATAAAATGGAGGAAACCAATTAGACCACAAAAGCCACAACAACATTCCCTTGCATGCTCCGCCACATCCTAGCCCCAATTACCTGAAAAACACATGCTTAAAAGGGTAAACAGATAATGTTGAGCGAAATCTATAGGTTTTACAATCACATTTGAACATAAGTGTATAAAATTCATTCACGATCATTCATAGAGTTGTCGATCAAACAATCTATTATTCAAGGTTATTATATTTAGCAATAGCTAATAATTGTGTTTAAGCTCATGACACCGATCCGTTAACTTAATCACCGCGCCAAATTCCAGCATGATCACATTGAAACCATTGCCCCTTCTAAAGGCATCAGTTGCAAATTATACCTTATTTCTTATACAAAATATCCGTACGTAGAGGGTACTCAACGTACAACTCTCGTATCAAATTGGGTCGTCAACCCCGTAGTACCAGAAATTGTATAAGCGGCTATTTCCAATTCACACAAGAACTAGACAAGTAATTAACGGTTCATGAAATTAGGGACTTTTGCAACTAGGTACTCAACACAATTCAAGGCAACATTCGTGTCCAACAATCATTCATGACTTATGTTCATTTTCATTTAAATAGCATGTATCCCCCTCGCAGGTAAAAACTTTTGAAATAAGTAAAGAGCGAGGCTATAGACTCACCTTATGTAGAAGTATTAGACGAAGTATCGGAAGACGATCACCGACGATGAGGATGCCCGGGAAATTCGATCACAACACCTAGCGAATAAACGCGTAATGAGTCAACTTATTTATATAATATTAGGTACTGAATAAAATTAAATAAAGTCAATTGTGACTTCTATATACTCAGGCCAAAATCCAAACAAGTGATAATTACTAGACTCGTACCATATTTCTACTTTACTAAAAGTATTACTCGTTTTACAATTCTTCCGGTACATACCAAATGTACGGGCTGTTTTCCTATACTTAGACATCACCATAAATTATTAGAAAATTTATAAAATTAATTTACAACCTGTAGAATGTCCATATTAAATTTCATAAAAAGTTCTCACTTCTAAGACTCACTGCTCGTCACATTACTAAACTCAATTTTTCGGACAGTTTTGTACCTTCACGTTGTAAGACCTTTTTGACTCATTTAAAATATACCACTTGTAAATTTGACTCCTAAGTCTAAAAATAGACTCAAAACCCAGATTTATAGCTAAAGAACAACTCTCAACCATTTTTAAAACTCTAGTTATAGTCCCCGAGATTTGACATAAATTCGAACAGAATTTCGGATTATGTCGACTTTCATCTCCCGGTACACGAAAACTTCAAACTAACATAACTTTTGACTCGTTTGGAGTTAAAAGCTCTATCTTATATCGAAACGAAGATAAAAATAAGCTCTACAACTACATCTAATCCTTAAGACCTGGATTAGACTTATGACCACTAAAACTTGCCTTAATATTCTGATTAAAAATGACTCTTTAAAAATCATAACAAATCACCATTCCAATCATTTCTAATGATTCATAGACCTATTTTAACATCATATCAATAATCTAAAACATCCTAAACATCCTATATCACTTGGATGAACAATCTTTCACAAAAACCCATTTTAAAAACTACACATGCAATATGATTTAATCAATCAAAAACATCAAAAACATGATGACAAACACATATCCACAACAAATTAGGATCAAACCCAAAAATCAAACACCACCCCA
This sequence comes from Glebionis coronaria, assembly GCA_025667525.1. Classification (NCBI taxonomy): domain Eukaryota; kingdom Viridiplantae; phylum Streptophyta; class Magnoliopsida; order Asterales; family Asteraceae; genus Glebionis; species Glebionis coronaria. Next base: position 75,553,764 of record CM046876.1, read on the forward strand.
TTTGGGCCGTGGGTTTTGGGGAACAAAAACCACCAAGAAAAACATTTTTCTATCTTGTTTTTATAGTCAATTATCATCACAAACATGTAATCTAAACATGCATATAGTTTAACTAGATCAAAACCCCATTTTTAAAAATCTTATATTTTTGGAAAAATCAAAATGAATGCATCGATGTTTTTAGTGATTAAGAACCGCTACAAAGAGATTACAAGAGTGGGTCTTTGATTGGTTTCTTCAAAACACAAGAAAAAAATCAATGGTGGTGCTATGGTGGTGAGGGGGGCGACGACTCAAAGAGAGAGAGAGACGGAGAGAGAGAAAAAATTTGAAATGAAAATGAAGTGTGTTTTTCCATCCCTTCCCTTTTGTAAAAATTAGAGGGACCTCTCTTGACAACTTAACTATCTTTTGGTCTTAAAATAAAAAGACACATTTTAAGAGAGGGAATCGACTCACTAGTCGGTTTTGAATTTTTGTGGGAGTCGGGATTCATCCCGGCTTCCTAAAACATATTTATAAGCCTATACTCACACGAAATAAAATAAAAATGGTTCCGAATCGACTTAACACGTAAATAAAAATAAAAATCTTGAAAATTCGAATATCGATCAATCGATAATAAACTATAAATTTTGGGCATCCGTCGGTATCGCTTTCACTGTCGATTCTTCTTAAATCATCAAACGTAGAATTTTATTCTCGTTTATTGGTTTCAACTTAAACCGTCAAATAATTCCACGATAAAAATTCTCAAAAATTTCAAAAATATAAGTAAAATAGGATTAAATAATGACCTCGGTTTTTGGGGTGTTACATCCTCCCCTCCTTAAGAGAACGACGTCTCGGCATTCGCCTCCTCTTATACTCGCATTTCGTACCACTAGAAAAAATGAGGGTACTTCTTTTTGAATAAATCCTCACGCTCCCACATGAATTCCGGTCCACGTCTAGAATTCCATCGTACCTTCACAATCGGAATTCTACTATGCTTCAGCTTCTTAACCTCTCGATCCATAATCTCCACTGGTTCCTCAATAAAATTCAACTTATCGTCAAGTCGTATTTGATCCAAAGGAATCACCAATTCTTGGTCCGCTAAACACTTCTTCAAGTTCGGCACATGAAACGTGTTATGAATAGTACTAAGTTCAACTGGGAACTCCAATTTATAAGCAACCGGTCCAATTCGTTTAATGATCTTGAATGGTCAAATATACCTTGGACTCAACTTTCCTCTCTTCCCAAAATGAATCACACCTTTCCATGGCGATACCTTTAGCATAACCATGTCTCCAATCTCAAATTCCAAAGGCTTCCTACGATTATCGACATAAATCCTTTGTCGGCTTCTCGCAGCTAATAATCGATTCTTGATTTGCACAATCTTCTCGGTCGTCTTAAAAATCATTTCAGGTGCAGTTAGTTGACTTTACCCTACTTCGCTCCAACACATTGGGGATCTACATTTACGCCCATACAACGCTTCAAACGGTGCAACCTTAATACTCGCATGATAACTGTTGTTATATGAAAATTCTACTAAAGGCAAATGACGCTCCCAACTACCACCAAATTCTATCATGCACGCTCGGATCATGTCCTCCAACATTTGTATAGTCCTTTCACTTTGGCCATCGGTTTCGGGATGATAAGCAGTGTTCAAACTCAACTCGGTGCCCAAAGCACGTTGAAGAGATCTCCAAAATTTCGAAGTAAACCGACTGTCACGATCCGAAATAATCGACAACGGCACTCCATGACGACAAACAATATCTTTCACATACACCTCATCAAGCTTCCCCATACTATCCGTCTTCTTCATAGGTAAAAAGTGTGCAGATTTAGTCAATCTATCCACAATCACCCATATCATATCACAACCACTAGCAGTTCTAGGTAAACTTGTTACGAAATCCATAGCGATCTTCTCCCACTTCCATTCGGGAATCTCAGGTTGAACCAATAATCCGGACGGTCTCTTGTGTTCAGCCTTAACCTTCGCACAAGTCAAACACTTACCAACGTAGCGCACAATATCTGCCTTCATATTCGGCCACCAATATACTTTGTTCAAATCATGATACATCTTATCCGATCCAGGATGTATCGAATACTTCGTCTTGTGGGATTCATTCATCACAAAATCTCGCACTCCTTGTGGTCCTTTCTCGGGTGGACACAAAGGTAACCAGATTCTATTATCAAAATATATCATCCCACTCGACCTTACTTCAAACATCGGCTTCATCATCCTTCCCAAATTCTCTTTCTTAACATTCTTCCTCAACAAACCATTGGCTTGAGCTTTCAATATCAACTCGGTCAAGTCAACATTTTTAGTCATCACCAAAGCCCTAACTCTCAACGGTTTTTCCCTTTCCTTCCTACTAAGCGCGTCAGCTACCACATTCGCTTTTCCAGGGTGGTAACGAATCTCGCAGTCATAATCACTCAGTAACTCAACCCATCTCCTTTGTCGCATATTCAACTCCTTTTGATCCAATATATGTTGTAAACTCTTTTGGTCAGTGAACACCACACACTTGGTTCCATACAAATAATGTCTCCACAACTTCAAAGCAAAAACAACAGCTCCAAGCTCTAAATCATGAGTCGTATAGTTTTCTTCATGCTTTCTCAGTTGTCTTGACGCATAAGCGATCACCTTCTCGCGCTGCATCAATACCGCTCCATAGCCCTTGTGAGACGCATCACAATAGACCATGAAATCTTCAGATCCTTCAGGTAACGACAAAATCGGTGCAGAACACAGCTTTTCTTTAAGAGTTTGGAAGCGGTCTCTTCATCTTTTCCTCACACAAATTCTCTATTCTTCTTAGTCAACTTAGTCAAAGACTTAGCGATCAACGAAAATCCTTCGATAAACCTTCGATAATATCCCGCTAAACCTAGAAATTGACAAACTTCCGTCGGCGTTGTCGGTACCGACCAATCTTTGATAGTTTCAATCTTGGCAGGATCTACACGAACACCTTTGTTGTCAATCACATGCCCAAGAAACTGCACAGATTCCAACCAAAATTCACACTTCGAAAACTTGGCATAAAGCTTCTCTTTCTTCAACAAGTCCAAAATCGTCCTCAAGTGTTTCTCATGCTCCTTCTTTCTTTTGGAGTAGATAAGAATATCATCAATGAACACTATGACAAACTTATCCAAATACGGTTTACACAAGCGATTCATAAGATCCATGAATACGGCAGGCGCGTTCGTTAAACCAAAGGGCATAACTTGGAATTCAAAATTTTCATATCGAGTACAGAAAGCCGTTATAGGAACATCTTCCTCTTTAACTCTCAGTTGGTGATAACCCGATCTCAAGTCGATCTTCGAGTACACACTAGACCCTTGCAACTCATCAAATAAATCATCAATCCTTAGCAGTGGATACCGATTCTTAATCGTCAATTTGTTAAGCTCACGATAGTCAATACACATTCGAAATGATCCATCTTTCTTCTTCACAAACAAAACAGGCGCTCCCCATGGCAATGAAATCGGTCTAATAAATCCCTTATCCATCAATTCTTTCAACTGATCAGATAACTCCTTCAACTCTGACGGCGCTAATCGATAAGGCGCGCGAGCCACTGGTGCAACTTCCAGCACCAAATCAATCCGAAATTCAACTTCTCGAGGTGGCGGCAGTCTCGAAAACTCTTCAGGAAAAACTTCAGGATAATCTCTAATTACTGGCACGTCTTCCAATTTCTTCTCCACCACACCATCACTAGCGATTTGAGCCAGAAATACATCACAACCTTCCTCCATATACCTCATCATTTTCAAGCAAGATATCACTTTCAAACGAGAAGTACATTCATCACATTTCACAGTTAATACCCAATCCTCAACGGAATCTGGACTAACCTTTCTCCATAAACAATCACTGCACTATGCGCAATCAACCAATCTATACCAATCACTACATCAAAAGATCCTAGCTATATAGGCATCAAATCGATCTCAAACACGTAATTACCCAACTTCAAGGAACACCTTTTTAGTATCGAATTAGTGTTAACAATTTTCCCATCCGCTAATTCCACATTATAACTAGTTGCTAACTCTATTGGTTCTTTATCGATAAGGCGACTGAATTGTATATCTACAAAACTCCTATCTGAACCAGAATCAAACAGTACACTAGCATAACGCGCATCAAGTAAGAACGTACCGTTCACCATGTTCGGACCTTGAGGCTTGTCCACATTCCCTACAACATACATTGGAGCAACATCATTTCCACCTTGATTATTCCCAACCTTAGGACAATTCCCTTGCTTGTGTCCTCTTTCACCACAACCAAAACAAACCATCACTCTAGTAGCGTTAGCACCCATAGCCACACCTCTAGATTTGCACTCTACCGTCTTATGTCCAGCTTTTCCACATTTTCCACATGCAGGTGGACAGTTACCCACATGATACAAATTGCACCTACCACACTTAGGGTTAATCTTGTTTCCTCTTGGCACAGTAGCAGCTCTAATCTCATCATTCCTTCTCTGATTAAACTGTTGGTTACGATTCAGTCCTTGATTGTTGCCACGATAATCTCCAAGATTCTAACCTTGAGACTGACTAGACTGGGCAGTCTCCCACTTCCTCTTGTTTCCTTCAGCCATACTAATCTTCTTGTCTTGGATCTTCACATCAATCAAAGCGTGAGTCATTTAGACTGCTTCATCAAAGGATATAGGCCTTGACTAAGTCGTCTCACCCTTGATATTACTCGACAACCCCCTGATATACTGTCTGATCTTCTTACGGTCATCCGCAAAAGCATCTAGACGTAGCAAACATAACTCATTAAATCTGCGGGTATAACCGGCAATGTCATTGTTTCTCAACATCAAATGTCTCAACTCGTCTTCTAATTGACCCAGTTCTTCCTCGGGACAAAATATTTTAGTCAACAATGTCTTAGTGGCAGCCCAAGTTCTCCCATCGGCCACTTCTAGCCCAACAGTCTCCACTTGGCTCTTCCACCAACTCAAAGCATCATCTTGGAGAGTAGCAGTTGCAAATTTCACCTTGTTAGTTTCCAAACAACCACTGATTTCAAACACACATTCAATCTTATCAATCCATCGACACAATTCCAATGCCCCACCAGTTCCTCGAAACTATGTAGGTCCACACTTCACAAAACTAGCATAAGTACACTCCCTTGGAACTTGCGGTCCAGCATTGTTTCCAACATTGTTTCCAACACCTTGCACTCGGTTGGCACGATCCTCAGCGAGAGCTGTATCAATCGCCTGCTGAATCATGTTGTTAACAGTAGTAGTAGTAGTCAACTTTGGAGGCATATTGAAGGACTAGTCAAGCAATGATTCACAAATGACCAAAAATGCCTCTTCACTCCTTCTCTGCAGTCGCAGGGAAAAAGAACATGATAAGTATACACATCAAGATCAAGATGGATTTCTTTTTCAGGACATAATATAAGTATAACATGTACATCAACAACTATAAGTATTCGTCAACCATATCATAAAAGAGCTAATAAAGACATAACATAGATCATGAAGGGTAAACATCGACTGCATTGATATCAACAAAATTTTGACAAGTCATGTCACTACAATCTATCACCGACTAAACCAAAAGGATATTAAGGTTCATCACAAATCCATAGTACACAAGTCTAAATAAGTTCTATTACACAGACGAAATAGAAAATGAAATACTAAAAACAAGAACTAATCACGAGGCGATCCACATGATTTCTTGGGTTGCGACTCATCATCATCACCGTCTTCTTCAGGATCTTCTTCGGGTTCCTCCTCATCACTATCTTCTTCATTGCTCACAATTCCCTTGCCTTTGTCATTAGGGTCACACTCCACCACTCTCTTCCTCCTCGAGGTTGATCTAGTCTCTGGTACTGCTTGGTTCCCACAAGTAATACACTCATCCCTAGTAGGCGGTTGAACCATAAAGTCATTGGAAGCATACTCAGAATTTTCAATAAACCACCATTCTTGTGGTAGAAATTGCCTCACACGATGCTTCCAGCTTCGCATCCTTTGCAACTTAGCTTCATCCTCTCTATTTTGCTCAAGGCTAGCACTCACATTCCTGATCATAGACCTCAAACTATCCATTTCACTCCTAACCATCATCCTGTCATACTCAACTCTTGTAGTCCGTTTCAACAGTTTCTGAAAAGCTCTTTCATTTTCATCAAACCTCTTAATCACTCGAGTTTCCACAACATAGCGCTCATACATCAGCCTATCCAAATTCTTCAAGAAATAGGTAGTATCTTCATACGACCTTGGACCAGGGCAAAACACTCTAGAAATGTCCTCATGGAGCGAACTAGCACGAGCCGCGGTGTCCGATGCGTCAGCATTACCATAGCGAACACGGGAAATACATAGCATACCAACCAAATGAGAAATACGGGCAGGCCTAGGAATACGAGCCATTCGTCGACCATCTTGCACATCATCCAACTCAGCTTGAACCACAACATTATTACCAACACTATCTTCTTCTTCATCTATTCATCCATTATTGTTGTTCTGCGGGTTTGGTCCATTAACATTCTCATCTCCATTGCCGTTAGGTGGGATTTTCGACATTTCTGCAATCACAGAAAGTTTGAGGGTATAAAAAGGTCAATATTCAAAATTATATACATGCATATTCATGCCATGAAAAATGTAGTGCGTATGCTAATATGATGCAACAATATGATAGCCATGCAAATGCAATGCCAAAAATTTTTGATGACAAGTATTCAACATACTTCCAATAAAATCTCGATACAATACCATAGTACTTACTCAATAAACATTAGGGAATTCATTTCAGTTATAGGGGATACATCTAAAAATAAATAAAGCAATGCTAAAAGTAATCTTACCGGAGCCATGCGGAATAGTTGTGTGCTTTTGAAAACATTTGAGACACCAAAGTTATAGTTTAGGACATTTTCAAAAATCGACCTAGTTCTCTACAACTTGTGGCTTTGATTACCAATCTCTAACACCCCCAAATCATATGTGCAGCGGAAATACAATATTTGGGTGCTAGGCAGTTATCATCACACACTAGTTATATCGAACGACTCAAAAGAGATGTTGAAAAATTTACATTAATAAAAATATACAACAACAAAGTCTAAATAGTTTTCCAACCCAAAAAGTTACAACATAGTCGCGTTTAGGTCCCCACTGAATCTCAACCAAATTTCCATGTTCATACACTTTAAACAAAATAAGATTTAATTGTTTAAATAAAAGGGAGGAAACCAAATAGACCACAAAAGTCACAACAACATCCCCTTTCATGCTCCGCCACATCCTAGCCTCAATTACCTGAAACACATGCTTAAAGGGTCAACAAATAATGTTGAGCGAAATCTATAGTTTTTACAATCACATTGGAACATAAGTGTATAAAATTCATTCACGATCATTCATAGAGTTGTCGATTAAACAATCTATTATTCAAGGTTATTATCTTTAACAATAGCTAATAATTGTGTTTAAGCTCATGACACCGATTCGTTAACTTAATCACCCGCGCCAAATGCCGACATGATCACATTGAAACCATTGCCCCTTCTAAAGGCATCAATTGCAATTCTACCTTATTTCTTATACAAAATATCCGTACGCAGAGGGTACTCAACGTACAGCTCTCGTATCAAATTGGGTCGTCAACCCCGTAGTACCACAAATTGTATAAGCGGCTATTTGCAATTCACACAAGAACTAGAAAAATAATTAACGGTTTATGAAATTAGGGACTTTTACAACTAGGTACTCAACACAATTCAAGGCAACATTTGGGTCTAACAATCATTCATGACTTATGTTCATTTTCATTTAAATAACATGTATCCCACTCGCGGGTAAAAACTTTTGAAATAAGTAAAGAGCGAGGCTATAGACTCACATTATGCAGACGTATTAGACGAAGTATCAGAAGACGATCACCGACGATGAGGATGCTCGGGAAATTTGATCACAACACCTAGCGAATAAACGCGTAATGAGTCAACTCATTTATATAATATTAGGTACTGAATAAAATTAAATAAAGTCAATTTTGACTTCTATAAACTCATGCCAAAATCCAAACAAGTGATAATTACTAGACTCGTACCATCTTTCTACTTTACTAAAAGTATTACTCGTTTTACAATTCTACCGGTACATACCAAATGTACGGGTTGTTTTCCTATACTTAGACATCACCATAAATTATGAGAAAATTTGTAAAATTCATTTACAACCTGTAGAAAGTCAATATTAAATTTCATAAAAAGTTCTCACTTCTAAGACTCACTGCTCGTCACATTACTAGACTCAATTTTTCGGACAGTTTTGTACCTTCACGTTGTAAGATCTTTTTTACTCATTTAAAATATACCACTTGTAAATTTGACTCCTAACTCTAAAAATAGACTCAAAAAACCAGATTTATAGCTAAAGAAAAACTCTCAACCATTTTTAAAACTCTAGTTATAGTCCCCGAGATTTGACCTAAAATCGAACACAATTTCAGATTATGTCGACTTTCATCTCCCGGTACACGAAAACTTCAAACTAACATAACTTTTGACTCGTTTGGAGTTAAAAGCTCTATCTTATATCAAAACGAAGATAAAAAGAAGCTGTACAACTGCATCCAATCCTTAAGACCTGGACTTAGACTTATGACCACTAAAACTTGCCTTAATATTCTGATTAAAGATGACTCTTTAAAAATCATAACAAATCACCATTCCAATCACTTCTAATGATTCATAGACTTATTCTAACATCATATCAATAATCTAAAACATCCTAAACATCCTATATCACTTGGATGAATAATCTTTCACAAAAACCCATTTCAAAAACTACACATGTAATATGATTTAATCAATCAAAAACATCAAAAACATAAAAAACATGATGACAAACACATATCCATAACAAATTTGGATCAAAACCAAAAATCAAACACCACCCCATTTGGGCCGTGGGTTTTGGGGAACAAAAAACACCAAGAAAAACATTTTTCCATCTTATTTTTATAGTCACTTATCATCACAAACATGTAATCTAAACATACATATAGTTTAATTAGATCAAAACCCCATTTTTAAAAATCTTAATTTTTTGGAAAAATCAAATGAATGCATGGATGTTTTTAGTGATTAGGAACACTTACAAAGAGATTACAAGAGTGGATCTTTGATTGGTTTCTTCAAAAACACAAGAAAAAAATCAATGGTGGTGCCATGGTGGGGGGGGGGGGGGGGGGGCGACGACTCAAAGAGAGAGAGAGAGGGAGATAATTTATTTTTTAAATGAAAATGAAGTGTGTTTTTCCATCCCTTCCCTTTTGTAAAAATTAGAGGGACCTATCTTGACAACTTAACTATCTTTTGGTCTTAAAATTAAACGACACATTTTAAGAGCGGGAATCGGCTCACTAGTCGGTTTTGAATTTTTACGGGAGTCGGGATTCGTCCCGGCTTCCTAAAACATACTTATAAGCCTATACTCAAACCAAATAAAATAAAAATGGTTCCGAATCGACTTAACACGTAAATAAAAATAAAAATCTCAATAATTCGAATATCGATCGATCAATAATAAAATATAAATTTTGGGCATCCATTGGTACCGTGTTCACTATCGATTCTTCTTAAATCATCAAACGTAGAATTTTAGTCTCGTTTATTGGTTTCAACTTAAATCGTCAAATAATTCCACGATAAAAATTCTCAAAAATTTCAAAAATATACATAAAATAGGATTAAATAATGACCTCGGTTTTTGGGGTGTCACATATTAGTATTTTATGCTTACGTTATTCCATGTCGTACTTGTACATCCGTGCACTGAGCGTTATGCTCAGCCGTTTTATTTTCATGTTCCCAAACGGCAGGTACTCAAGGGCGCTCATAGACTTTAAGCGTACGTGCATATGGATTGGAAGCTATCTAGCCTTCTCTACTTTATGCATTTCATCATACATTTTGCTACTTATTTCCTTGGACATTGTTTAGTCCATTTCCTTTACAGTAATTATGTTTGTGTGTGATGAGCTTATACTTGGGGTACCGATGTTTGTTTCCGGTATTTCCTTTCATGGTCATTTAATATTTTTAAGACATTACCTTGTATGCTTTGATGACATGACATAATCACGCGTGACATTCCATTTAACAAAATGGGGTGTTACAGCGCTTACCCTTAGCAAAAGAAGAGAAATCTTCTTACACTTGAGTGGATTTTTCAAGACATTCAAAGTTTATAACTCAAGTTTATGCTTTAGAAAAACCTCTCCGCCAAAAAAGAAATTGAGTTTTTCAAAAAGTGTTGAACACAATTTTTTCAAGAAATTTTCAATGATTTAATCAAAATCTTTCAAAAATTATGTGTTCAACAAGTCCCATCCTCAAAAAGCGAAATGTGGATCACATACTCACAATGACAATTCAATTGGATCAATTTTTGAGGGGGAGCTTTCCAAATTCATGCTATGTTTGACACATCTTTCCCCCGAAGATTTTCAAGACTATTTTTCAAAATATATTTTAATCAAATTTGGTATCTCTAGTATCAAAAGATTTTATATATTAGAGATAAGGGAGAAAATGTGTTTAAAATGTGATCTAAAGACTCAAGCACTTTAACTATTGCCCACATGTGCGAAACACTTTCGATTATCGATGCACACGTGAAGGGGGAGCTTTTCTGAAATGACAAAACTATCAAGGTGTTAAATGTTTTTCAAATACTTTGTTAGACATTTGAAGTGGTTTTTATGGTTACAATCTCATACCCACAACATCTTTAATCAACGACGTTATTGCTGTCAAAAGGGTGGTTAGGTTTAAGTCCTATGATCCAACCAGAACCGGAGGGATCTTCCCAGGGACAATCCAATAGATTATTAGAAGTCCTTAGGAAAGATGGAGTCGAATGTGAGCGTAGCTGAATGCCGACTAAGTACTGATGCTAGCACTGGAACAATCACAACAAGGTGCTAGTAATGATGTCTTGGTAAGCATTGAAGGGGTTGAAGAATGAAAAAGAAATGTAAGGATAAAGGGTGTAAAGAAATTAGCCCTCCATACAACTTAGGCAGAAACCGGGTCAACACATCACAAAGATAACTCATCATGGACCTAGTGATGTAATGCACAAACCTTACCTAGCTACTCATGCTTCTCTCAAAAGAAGTTTGTTTTATTGTCACAGAGAATAACATGATTTCTATTGACTTTATCACTCCGAGATAGTGGATATTGAATAGGTGGCATTTGCTCCAGCCTCCGACCACTAAAAGTGCACAAATCAAGTCTAGAGCATAGAGATCAATCAAATCTCGTTAGGACACACGAATGACGAACAAGAGAGTCCTACGCTATATCCTTGCGATATTGCTAGAAAACTCAGAGTGATACTACTTAGTATTCACAATGATGAGTGGAAATGCTTCCAGTGTTAACATCAAACAGCACTACGGTAAGTCATATGTAAGATTCTTTATGAATTAAACATATGTAAAACTGAAAAGCAATAGTGTTTGATTCTGAATTGATTCAAACTCGTTTCAGGTTTCTACGCAACATCTTTATGATCTTGCCAGAACATTCAGAGTGATATTCATTAATATTCACAGTGACGAATGGAAATCATTCTAGCGTCAACCTCAAACAGCGCTATGGTAGGTGACTTGCGAGATTCTTATGAATCAAGCTTGTGTCAACTGGAAAGCAACAATGGTTAGATTCTTTAAGAATCAAACTTGTTCCAGGAATTTGAATTGACGACTTTAATCAAACGGATATTTATCCAATTGATTCACTCTATATGTTTGCAGTCTTGCTTTGAGACGATCGAGTAAGGAGAACGGCTAGTACAGCCGCGAAACCCTGTTAAGGAGATTCTTAATTGAATCTACCTAATCACAGGTACGGTATTTAATATCGTATAACGGTCTTCACTGACCGGAGGTAAAACGCTACCGATTTAGGACGAATGTCAAAGCCATTCAGTCTGTGTCTATGTTTTGTCTCGAGAAGGTGGCGTTACAGTGTACTCAGCAAAGTCAAAGATTCAAAACCACATACTCATGCCTAAAGACATATTCAACAATTAATAGTGTGAGCATGTGGATGAAGACACAAGATCGCAAGATGGCAAAGACAAGTCAAGGATGATTTGAAGATATCAAGATTAAAGACAAAGTCGAAAGACAATGACAAAGGCTCAAAGATCACAACATGAAGGAACAAGACTACTATTACACGTTCAAGACTCACTTATGGCGAGATTAGTAACCTCTACAAATCTCCAAATGACAAAGGGTAATGATCTCTCATTGGAGGATATTTTTAGCCTCAAAATATTGAGTTAAACAAGAATGTTCGGTCATATGCTTATTATGTATCGTATTTTAGAACGTTGTAATAGGTAGTAGGTTAGACATGTTTTTGTTGATCCCAAACTTAGATCGATTAGCTTTGTGTATACGAGATTAGATCAAGTATAACACGTAGAGAAACCTTTGTATATGCTTTGTGAATCTAAGTGTTATGCGGAATTTAACACTTAAACAAGAACACAAGATGTAAACAAAACTTTCACTTTGATTATGAATGTCAAACTTGCTTACAATGAAAGATGTTTACGAATGAAAACTATATAAAACTCGATGTTAAACATTAACCTAAAGGCCTTCTTTTATAGACTAAGAAGCCTTGTACAATAAGCTACGTATCAACTATTCTAGGTAAAGATAAACATAGAAAATACATTGTCGTTTTTATCCTTACTAGAAGCATTCTAGAATATAATAAACGTGTAGCTCATATCTTCCATCAGTGCTTGTCTTCAATCTGTCAACGCTTGACTTTAACTTGTCAACACTTGAGCTGTCAGCGCTCACTTTGTTCTTGTCAACGCTTGAGTTGTTCTTGTCAGCGCTCAAGTGATCTGGCCTTAATTTATTCCCAACAATCCTCCCCTAAACTTGATATCCACTCTTATGATCAAGTTTCTGAATAAGCATTAAGAACTTGGAGGAGTCTGACAAACCTTCTCATATTGGTAATGAATAAATCTGATCAAATTCTTTGCCACGTCACTTGAATAATCTATCTCCAGCTGGGTATCCTTCATCTTTTCCAAAACAGCCTTGGATATGAAATACTGAGCATCCACAAGTAGATACTCAGCAAACTTTGTAGAACTCAAATGATATACACCAGCAGCTGAATATAACCTCCATTGAAGACCACTGAGGTCATCTTCAAGATCCTTCCATATTTCAGGATCTTCCTCATTTGTCCCACACATTCTTTTAAATGTGGTCCAAAGTTTTATTCCATTAGCTGAAGTTGGTGCTTCAGCCTCATACTTGGTCTCTAGTAACCTCCAAAGGTCCACCAAGTCTTCTCTATCACAACTTGCAAATAAAGATATGAGAGTGGTAAAAGTGTGTACCTCCTTGCCAAATCTTCCAATCTTCCAGAATCCACATTCATCCTCATCATAACTCACAATTAGATTCCTGGAATCTAATGGTAACACTTGCACCATATCTGAAGCTTCTAATGGGGAGAGCTTGAGGCTCTTTCTGATAACTGCTTCACTTGGATATAGTGGATTCATATCTTTTGAAAACTCAAGTTTAAATCCCTTCTTCAATGGCCTGGGAACTATCATAGCTTTCTTGATTTCCATCTCTTCTGTAAGTTGCTCCTTTCTTTCATCTGAAAGAAGTCTGAGAGTGTTTTCTTCCTGCACTCTCACCCAAATAGGATAAGCCCTATGTTCCAACTCATCAAATGTCAAAGCCTTCAACTTCTGATGTGTCCATCCAACTCCATGACATCTGAGCAACATAAAGTAGAGCTCTCTTCTATCCCTTTTCAATTCTGAGAGAATATTGCTTGCCTTGTGCTTCAAAATCACCTTACAATCCTTCTGAACTCTAAGAAGAAGCTCCAAACCCCATATTTGATCTGAAATGGTCAAGTCTGGATTATCCATGCAGCTTTCTTCCCAAGAATTGTACATCTGAACCACCTCTGGCATGTCAAAGTCAACCTGCAATTTTAAATCTCTCAACTTTTCCCTAGCAAGCTCATCACCATACTCAAGCCTTTCTGGTTCTATAATCATCACACTTGAGTCTGAGCTAGCTCCATCACTTTCTTCTTCAGAAGTCACAACAAATGGTGACTTTTCCTTTTCACCTTGTTCCATCATTTGTTCAGCCAATCTTCTATCAAATTCAACTTGGGCTGCATTCTTTGGAACAATTTCTTCTACCAATTTACCCTTACCCTTATCTGATGGTGCAATGGTTGGTAAGGTAGATGGTAATACCTGAGTAGAAACTTCTTTGATGATAGATGATGACTGGAATACATCACCTTCATGTGCAGGTCTGTCAACGCCCAAATTTCCTCTATCAGCGCCCAAAATACTTCTATCAGCGTCCAAATTTGTCTTGTCAACGCTCAAATATTTTCCCTCAGCGCCTTGTGTAACCTCTCTCAACATAGCTGTAAATGATAAATTTAGATTGGTTGGAGAGATTAAGGACGTATCAAAACCTGTTTGTTCCTTCAAAGTTGTAAGGGCTTCAGCAACATCCATTGATTGACCATCTTGGCTGCCCTTATCACTCAGATTTCTTTGATCTTCCTCCCCTTTGGAAGACTCCTCCATACCCCTCCTAGCATGATCACTCTCCAAAACAACAATCCTCTCCCTCAATTGCTTGAGTTCAAGGCCTTGTGAGCTGACAATATGTACTAAGTCTGCATTTTGCTTTTGCAAGCTAATGCAGACTGCCGTCAATTCCAAAAGAGTCATTGGTTCCAGTCTGCCCTCTTCTGAAATGGGGATTTGACCTCCCAAGTCAGATTCATTGGGCATGGATGAGGACTTAATGATGGTGGGACTGCCTTGGCCAGCATCTAAGCCAGAACCAATAGTCCCAGCCTCATCCAGGTCACCAGCCACACTTGTGGTGGTGGTTCTCTCTGCTTCATGGCTAGGACCACCAGAGGAGAACACTCCAGTAGTCCTTTGGCGTTTTATCAACCTATATTCAGGTGGTGTAGAAGATGGTGTGGAAGAATGAGTAGATGTGGGTTGGTTAAGGGGTGTTTGGGATTGTGATGGTTGTGTGTCAGCGTTGGAAATAGGCACATCAACGCCAACATTTGATGTGTCAGCGTCAAAGGGTTCTTGGTCAAGTTGCATTTATTCAGGTGAGGGTAAAGGGTCAGGAATGGGTTCAAGTTGTGGTTGAGGGTCAATTTGAGGTTGGGGGTCTAGTTGGGGTTGTGTTGCTGCAATAACAGCAAGCATGGCTGGGGCTAAAGGTAAGTCTCTAAGAGGTGGTGAATTCATCTTTGTAAAAATAGCTTTCTTTTGTTCAGGGATCTTATAAAAACCATTGTGATCCCTTGAACAATAACCTTGATCATCAAAAATCATTTGCAAAAAACGGGGATAAGCTAAAGTCATTTTTGTCCCCTTGTTTTTACACATCCCTTCAAAAATCATTTTAGAATAGTTATATTTTTGCCCTGTTGCAATGCACATAATAGCACTAGCAATGGATCTATTGATCTCATTGTGTGCAGTACATTTGGGACTCAAACATTGAAGGAGAATGTGAATGAGGTACTTCCAGGCCGGGGGAAATTCCCTGCTTAAGGTACTTGTTAAGAGTACCTTCATCAAGAAAAGGATATCCCAAAGCCCTAAGCCCTTGTTCTATTTCATTTATGGGAAGGATGGCTACACCATCAGCATCATCAAGATGCAAGGCCTGGCGTACCAAGGCCTCAGTAACCACCCAATACCTCCCATGAACAATAGAAGTTAATGTGGTCACTCCATTAACTGTTGAGGAACTGACAGTGTTCCAAAACTGTTTAATGTGTGTGACTGGAATGAGTGGTGCATGAGAAAGAGCATACCTTAATGGGGATGCGTTCAAATACGCCACCATTTGTGTGTATTGATGAAACAAATCATTATCAGCAACAAGATAAGCAATCATGTTGTGTTGAGACTTGAACCCCAAATCCAATTCTGCTGAGTTAAACTTTGGTGCCATTGATGAAAGCTGTTAATTTGAAGTGTAGAAGATGAAGGTTGATAAGAGAAAAGTGTTAGACAAGAATTATAGATACCCTGTTTAAAAATAGGAGCCAAATTTATAGGAGATAAAGAATGCATGTGATTGGCCCAAAAATAGGCAAAGATTTTCAAAAACTAATCATGAAAATATTGAAAAAGTTATAATTTATCTCATGCATTTAATGAAAGTAACAACTCCTAAAATTACGGCTTGAAAATATGTCAAAAAGTAACAACTGGGTAGGTCCCATTGAGTGTCAACGGTCAAAGATAACCCATCAACGCCCAACGGCTATAATCTTGTCAACGTTCGCCTAAAGCCATGTCAGCGCCCAATTTGGTCACAACAACGCTTGGAAAAATCTTGTCAGCGTCCAAAAATAAAATTGTTTTAAAAAGTGAAAAATGACCTTAACAAGTAATTTATCCTAGAGAAGATAACCAAAAGCTGATAATTATCATAGGGCGGCAAGCACTGTCCAGTTATGCACACTTGCATAAGCAAGATAGACATAACAGTCCTCTAGTGTCCCTTGCTAACCAAAATTCTAAACAACCAAGTTACCTTATAAAATCCTTGTTACTCCCAGGTAAATCCCATATCAAAATCATTCCCAAGTCTCCCAACAGACCACAACCAATTCTAGGCCAAAAATGTCTTGGCAGCATGCAAAGTTGATATACTATGCATGCTACAGTGCCTCATGGTTTAGTAAAACTAACCCATACTCACCTGTGGACACAATCTAGAATTGTGATAAGAGTATCATATGGATACCCAAACATCCTAAGGGTTCCTAAAACCTCCCCTTAAATCATGATACATAAGTTTGCTAAAAACATGCATGAACATAAAAATTTATGTCAAGATAGGAATGAAACATTCCAACCATCATCCATAAATAAAAACTTGTCCAAATGCTTATCCTTTGATCCATAAGCAACTCTGTATCCAATGGTATACTGCTAACACCATCTGCACATTTAGATTGAAAACCACAAAACTAACATTGTTGCTGACAACGCCCCGATAACACACAACAGCGTTGAAGGAAGCTTTGTCAGCGTTAGACAATTATATTGCTGACAATGTTGCAAAAACACTTATCAGTGTTCAAACAACCTTTGTCAGTGTTAGAAAAATATAGTGGAAAATCTAAATCATCAATAAGACCAATAATAATAATGCATCATCCTGTACATACTTTTACAAAAAGAATCCAAAACACATATTAAGTGAGATTAACCATTCCAATACTTGTTACCAAGTATTGAAATCTTCCAGCATCAAAAGGTTTAGTTAATAAATCTGACACATTTTCCTCAGTGTCAACCCTATCTGGTTGTATTAAACCTTTCTCAAAGCAATCTCTTATAAAATGGTGTCTAATTTCTATGTGTTTAGTTTTAGAATGATGTACAGGATTCTTAATGATGCATAAAGTACTATTATTGTCAACAAATATCTTGGTATGCATGAAATTATACCCATAGTCCAACAGCTGGTTCTGAATCCACAACACTTGACCACAACATGCTGCTGCAGCCACATACTCTGCTTCAGTTGTAGAATTAGCCACCACTGTTTGTTTCTTGCATTACCAAGATATTAACCTGCTCCCAAGAAACTGACATCCACCAGTTGTGGATTTCCTATCAAACTTATCACCTCCATAATCACTATCTGAATATGCAATCAGCTCCAATGGTGAATCCTTTGGGTACCACAAACCAAGATTAGGATAGCATCTTAGGTACCTAAAGATCCTCTTCACAGCATAAAGGTGAAATTCTTTGGGAGTCACTTGATGGCGTGCACAAGCACACACAACAAACATGATATCAGGTCTGGAAGCAGTAAGATACATCAAGGATCCAATCATGGATCTATAATGCCTGACATCAACATCTTTCCCATCTCCAATCTTTCCCCAAGGGTGTTCTCTATGCATAGGAGTAGTAGCCCTCTTTTCATGTGGAGAAAAGCCAAACTTCTTCAAGATTTCAGCAACATATTTGTCCTGGGAGATGAAGATACCATCTTCTTTCTGCTGAACTTGTAAACCAAGAAAGAAGTTCATCTCCCCCATAGCACTCATCTTGAATTTGTCTGTCATAAGCTTGGAGAAATCCTCACTCATCTTTGGATCAGTAGACCCAAAAATGATATCATCAACATAGACCTGCACAAGCAACACATCCTTGCCTTTCTTCTTTGTAAATAGTGTCTGATCTATGGTGCCCCTCTTGAATCCATTGTCCACCAAATAGGTAGACAAAGTACCATACCATGCTCTAGGAGCTTGATGAAGGCCATACATAGCCTTTTTGACTCTATACACTTTATCTGGATGCTCTAGATCCTCAAAACCAGGAGGCTGCATGACATAAACTTCCTCAACAATGGTGCCATACAAGAATGCACTTTTGACATCCATTTGATAGACTGTGAAGCCCATGCAAGATGCATAGGCTAGAAAAATCCTAATAGCTTCAATCCTTGCAACTGGTGCAAAGACCTCCTCATAGTCTATCCCCTCCTCTTGTGTATAACCTTGAGCCACTAACCTTGCCTTGTTTCTGACCACAATACCTCTTTCATCTCTTTTGTTCCTGAGAACCCATCTTGTCCCTATAGGTCTGACATATCTAGGACAATCAACCAGCTCCCAAACATCCTGAATTGCAAATTGATGAAGCTCATCCTGCATTGCTTCCACCCAACTTGGTTCTTTGAGAGCATCAAATATCTTCTTGGGTTCTTCTTGTGACAGAAAACATGCAAACAAACATGCTTGCATAAGAGGGGTATCAACCTTCTTGTGTATATTGGCAATAAATCCACCAAGACCTTGATGGGATCTTCTTGTCTGAACTGGAGTCATAATATCACCAATGATCTGAGATGGGGAGTGATTCTTCATTGTGGAAGTGAGAACCCCACCTTCAAAAAGTCTGGTGTCCTCAACCTCATGCTCCATGTTGCTAATGTCTTCTTCATCAGACTCTCTTATGTCAACATAAGGATGACCTTCTTCATGTGAATTGGAAGGTTCTCCTTGTTCAAAAGTGGAAGAGAACAGATGTGCAAAGGTGTTGTCAACGTCTGAACCTTGTTTGTCAGCGCTTGGGCTGACAACGCTTGAACTTTTGTTGTCAACGTCTGAGCCATCAACGTCTGAATTGGTCCTGTCAGCGCTAGATTTGCCTTTGTCAGCGCCTGAAGAACCATGCATGTTTGTATCTGGTGGTATTTGGAGACCACCATTATCTTGTCCAGCAGCAGCAGCAAAAGCATCTGTCCAAATGGGAATTGTGACATATTCAAATGTAGGAGATGCCTTTTCTGCTTGTGATCCAACCTTCTCATGAACCTGTGTACCTGAAACATTAACAACTTGTTCCTCCACAACATTTGAAGTTACCTTCACAATGTCTGGATTAGTGACAGGCATATAATTTAAAGTTCTAGATAAGGGTTCCAAATCAAACAACCAATTAGGACCACTTTCAGGATCACTAGGTTTATTTTCTAAGAACCTAACATGTACTCTCTCAACAATACGTTTGTCCTCTTTAAGATAAACCCTATAACCCTTGCTCTGCACTGAATACCCCATGAAGTAACCTTCATCACCTTTTGCACTAAATTTACCTAAGGCATTACTAGTATCTAATACTACTACATGACATCCAAAAGGTCTGAGAAAACCAATATTAGGTTTTCTTCCCCAAAGTAACTCATAAGGTGTTTTGTTCTGAATTTTGTTAACCAATGCTCTATTTTGCACATAGCATGCTGTATTAACAGCCTCAGCCCAAAAGGCTATAGGAAAGTGAGCATCAGCCAACATGGTTCTGGCTGCTTCAATTAGGGTTCTATTTTTCCTTTCAGCAACCCCATTTTGTTGTGGGGTTCTAGCAATGCTAAATTGCCTAGTAATTCCTTTCCTGGCACAAAAATCATCTAGCTTCTTGTTCCTAAATTCTCCACCATTATCACTCCTAAGCATTTTAACCTCATTGCCAGACCTTTTCTCAATTTGAGTGATAAAATCAATAAGAACATCAGCTGTGTCACTCTTCATAGCTAGAAAGAATGTCCAAGTAAACCTAGAAAAGTCATCTGTGACAACAAAACAATATGACTTGCCATTCAAACTTTCTATATTTGTTGGACCAAAGAGGTCCATGTGAAGCATATGAAGAGGTCTGGAACTAGTATGCACCTGTTTGGACTTGAATGAGACCTTGTGCTGTTTGCCTTTAAGACATGCAACACAAGAGTGGTCATTGTGGAAGGCCTTCTCAGGCAAACCATCAACTAAACCAAGCCTCACAAGTCTATTTATATTTTTAAAGTTTATGTGCCCTAGTCTCCTGTGCCACAAATTACTTTCATCTACTGAGGCCTTAGCATAAAAACAAGACATATTTGCATTCACTTTAATCCCATTTATATTCATATTATATATGTCCTTATGCCTAGGTGTTCTATACTCAATATATTTCTCATCAGGGATCTTAAAATCCTTACTTAACACCAAGCACTCAGTATCAGTGAAAAGAACCTTATTTTTGTTATCACAAACTTGTGATACACTAAACAGATTATAGTCCAGTTCTTTTACCAGGAAGACGTTTTCAAAACGCAGATTATTGGTGAGAAGGGTTCCTTTGCCTGTAATGGTGCCGTAGCCCCCTCCAAAGTATACCTTATCACCATATTTAATAGGAGTGAAGTTCGTCAGATAGTCTTCCTTTCCTGTCATGTGCCTTGAGCATCCACTATCCCAATATCCATAATCATTGATCTGTCTTTGAATGCCCTGCACATAAAGAAAAAAAATTAGTTTTCTTTGGGAACCCAAGTCTCAGAAGACTTGGATTCATCTGGTTGTTCAATAAGAACAGACTTAGTTCTCACAACAACCCCATTCTCATCCTTTTTAGGATGAAATACCCAGTTAACCCCAATTGGTTTTGTAATGACCTTTGAAATGTAATTAAATCTATTGCAAGTCATTGAAATTCCATTATTATTAGGGTTTTGATCTTTCTTGGGTCTCCATGTTAAGCTTGAAGAAGCTTTAGACCCCTTACCTTGTGGCCGCAAATACTTAGGTCTGGTCACGTTTCTGTCAGCGTTGGATTTTGACCTGTCAACGCTGTAATTACCCTTGTTAGCGTTGAACCTAGGGTTTGCTACAGGAACCCATTGCCTATTTGACCAGGTGTTTATCTTTTGAAAAGGTCTTTGTCCATGAGTGTTAGACCTTCTAGAAAAGAATGGGGCAGGTCTAATCACTTGTGGACTTTGCTGCACACAAGGTTTGGGTCTGACAACGTTTGACTTCCTAACAACGTTGACTTTCTTCCTATCAGCGCTGAAATTGTTTCTAGCAGCGCTGGCTTTGGGAGTGTTGACACACTTGTATGCCAAATGTGAAAAGCTACCACAAGTATAACAGGCTTTCTTAGACACACTCTTAGGTCTAGAAGAGAAGAAACCTGTTCCATGATTGTTAACTTGGCTCTTGGGTGACCTATTATTCCTATACATCTCTGCATATTTAATGGTAGGTCTTCTAACAGTGTTTGAGCCTAGGTCAACAGCTTTACCAGTGACTGGGTGAGTAACCTTAATGGGTGGTGATTCATTAGGACTTTCACATAGCAAACCTCCCTTAACAAATAAAGTAGGGTTAGCTTTCTTCCACTCATTTAGGTCAGTCAGTTTTTGTTGATACTCTTCCACTGGAGTGACAACTCTTGGTGGAGGAATGAATTCCTCTTCTTGGCATTCTGGTATACCAGTCCAAGATAAATCCTTTCTAAGGACACCATAGAAGTCACCAGCTGGTGGTGGAACCAGAGTGTAATCATTCATCCCAATCCCAGTCATGTCCTTAGGATCCCTTTGTTTAGCTACACAGTCTCCTAGGGTTTGGGTGGCTCTGTCAAATCTTTGAATCTTGAGGTCAACATTATCTTTATTCTTAATGGCCTCATCTAACTTAGCCTGTAGGTCTCTATTGACCTTTGTCATGATATTTCTAATATCCATACTACCCTCTAGCTCATGTTTTAAGATATTGATCTTATCTTTTAAATCAAATTCCATTTTCTTGTATTCAGAAACGGTTTTCTCAGTTTCAGTAAGAGCTAGTTGGTAATTGGACAATTTACACCTTTCAGTGCTCATATCATCTTTTAGTTTTAACACCTCTTTGTTAAGTCTATCAGTGTTTAACCTACAACCTTTGCTACAAAAAGCATCATCATATACCTCATTATCAGATGAAGAGGAGGAGTGTGCCATGAGAGCATATTCAACATGCTCTTCTTCTTCAATATCAGCAACCAAAGCTTTGTCCTCTTCAACATTCTTAGCCAGATAGCTCCAATCCCATCCAGTACCATCAATTCCTTGAACTGCAACCATGGCTTTGGAATCTTGAGCTTTAACAACCTGACTTGAGGGTTTACCAGCATCAGATCTTCTAGGAGATCTGCATTCCCTCATGAAGTGCCCCATACGATGACAGTTGTAGCATTCAACTTTGGATTTATCAAATCTAGCTGTGTCTTTAGCATTGAAGGTCATCTTCTTCTTGAACCTTCTATTCCACCTATTTGCTCTTATACTAGCAAGAGCCATGTTCCACTTGATATCCATCTCTTCCAAGTGCTCATCACTTATCTGCTCAAGGTCCTCATATGTAATCACTGAACCATTGGGCAAAGAAGCAATGTAAGCACACACAGTATCCAAATCCAAACCAGCAAGTTTAACTCTTGGGGAGTCATTCATGAACGTGTCAACGTCTAAAAAGGAGACGTTGACAGGACTTGTTCCAGCGCTGACAAATGATGATCCAATAACTGGATGCATAAAAGAGTCCTTCTGATTGAATTGACCTTCACTATGAGAGAAGAAGGCCATGTTGCTGGTGCTAGGTTTGCTTCCATGTGCTGAAAGAGTTTCATCTTCCAATAGTCTTAGTTTGTTGTAGATGTCATCAAACGAGGAGCTCTTGTAAGTATTATTGGCAAGAATAGATCTTGCCTCAATCTTCCATGCCTCACCAAGACTTTTCAAAAAGGTAGCATTGGTGTCAACATCATCAACTTGTGTCCCCATGAAGGACAACTTGCTTGTGATGTCAAGCAATCTGCTTCTCACACTACTCAGTTTCTCATTGGGCTGAGCTTTGAAGACAGCATAATCATGCAGAAGTTTCTTTTTCTTTTCTTCCTTAGTGTCTGCATTACCACCATATGCAACTTCAAGTGCTTCCCAAAGATCCTTAGCAGATTCATAGCCTCTATATTTGTGCTGGTTTTCTTATCCCAAAGAAACTTATGAATATTTAGGGCTTTCATGTCAACCCTTTTCTTTGCAATATCTTCAGCACCTACAGCTCTACCATCTCCAGGTTTTTCTTTCTTATCTTCATCAGGACATCCTTCAACAGCTGATCTTTGAGTAATGGCATCCTGAATCTTTTGAGCCTTATTGAATGAGTTTCCATATTCAATAATCTCCCAGAGTGTGTAATCAAAGATCCCCAGATATTGTTCAAAGTTGAACTTCCATAAGTCAAAGTTTGTTGCATCAATCATGGGAATCCTGATGTTTGGTAAGGGTGAAGAGGAGGTGGTTATTGCTTCAGACATGTTGTTTTTAGGGTTTTGGTGTTTTTAGGGTTACTGAGAAAATTAGGGTTTTGGTGTTCGTGTATGATTCTGGTGTTCTTCAAAGATCAAAAGTTCCTCAACAAGCTCTGATACCACTTGTTGATCCCTAACTTAGATCGATTAGCTTTGTGTATACGAGATTAGATCAAGTATAACACGTAGAGAAACCTTTCTATATGCTTTGTGAATCTAAGTGTTATGCGGAATTTAACACTTAAACAAGAACACAAAATGTAAACAAGACTTTCACTTTGATTATGAATGTCGAACTTGCTTACAATGAAAGATGTTTACGAATGAAAACTATATAAAACTTGATGTTAAACATTAACCTAAAGGCCTTCTTTTATAGACTAAGAAGCCTTGTACAATAAGCTACGTATCAACTATTCTAGGTAAAGATAAACATAGAAAATACATTGTCGTTTTTATCCTTACTAGAAGCATTCTAGAATATAATAAACGTGTAGCTCATATCTTCCATCAGTGCTTGTCTTCAATCTGTCAACGCTTGACTTTAACTTGTCAACGCTTGAGCTGTCAGCGCTCACTTTGTTCTTGTCAACGCTTGAGTTGTTCTTGTCAGCGCTCAAGTGATCTGGCCTTAATTTATTCCCAATAGTTTTACGGGCTTAACTTTAAGCTAAAGTTGATTCATAAGTAACTAAAGCCTAAAAGGAAAGCCTGGCCCATTAATATATAGCCCATACAAGCCCGCATGTGGGTGGACTATATATACCCTCCTCCTATCATGTTAGGAGGAGGTTGACTCATTTTGTATTCTCACTCTTAATCTAATATTCACCAAGTTTCTAACCATCCTCTCTCTTTTCTCTCTCTACTTTCTCTCTCTAGAATTCATCTATCTTCTATCTACCTTTCTTGTTTAATCATCACAAATTAAAGGGACAACAGTACGGGTGTATATATATTGATTTACATATCATCAATAATTCATTCACTCCTCTTGATTCAATAATTATTAAACCTAATTTCAAATAAGTTCATAACCATGGCTTCTAATTCTACCAATCGCCCAACTCCAGTTTTAGATGAACTCATATCTTTAAGTGGTCACACTGATAATCCTAAGGTGATGAAAGCCTTTTTTGAGCAATAATTTGTGGAAGATAAGGCGTTTTCAAACTCTATGCGTGACATGATTACTGTAATTAAGAGTCGGCTAAATAGATTGGTACTCTCATTGATGAAATTGATAGAAAGGATGATCCTGATAACTTTAATGAGCCAATTGAGTGTTTAGAGCAAACATAGGGAAGGTTGGAGATTAGGGTGTGTCACCTGGATAGTGTTGTGGATGAAAACAACCAGACTATCAAGGAGAAAGAACATCAGGCTGTTATGATGAATTTGTGTGACGGATAGGAGGATGAGGAAGACTCGGAGTATGGCTTGGATGATGGCTCAGCGGGTGGTCAGAGGGGGGTTTTGAAGAAGCTTAGGTGTGTTGGTCTTTGGGTTTTTTATTTTTGGATTTATGATGCATATACCGTGGGTACATTGTAGTTTTTTATCTTATGGGTTTTCGTTTTCATGTTTATTAAGGTTGTAATATCTTTAACTCTTGTTTCATATTGTATCCTTATGAAGCTTATGAATGGAAATCTGAAGTATCTATTTATGTTATTATTTTGTGTTTCGGCTATTAGTTATGTATATATATATAATTGTATGCCTATAACCTGATTATTATTCTTGTTTCAGTTTAGGCCTTTTTGTAATAGTGAAATATGGTGATTAGTTATCAGATGTAGGTGATCATTTTGATTATCTTGCTGTATAGCTGCCTATTCAATTGTAAGGAAGGAATTCTTATAGGTCGTAAACTTGTAAATGTTGTGTAAAAGAAAAATTTGTAAGAAACATAAACTGCTACTTCGGTTGAGCCCCTTTGGGTACTACTGTTGGCTGAGATCGTACTAACAACGTAGTCATGTTTGGTTAGCTAGACATCCCAAGTGATACGGTAAATTCAAATTTTTGTCGCTAACAGGCTTATAATGTAGTTATGTTTGGTTAAGCAGTCATCTCGAGTAATATGGTAAAGGGAAATGTATGAGGAAATGAGTGTGATAAATTGGCATGTTAGTGTTCATCATTTTCGCAAATTTGTGGCAACTTGACTCAAAATTAACCGTAAATTCATTTGGAAGTTTCAGGAGTACAAACTTGGTATACACATAGGCTGTAGGATTAATTTAATTCTTTATTAGCTATGAGACCGCAATTAGACATAGTCTCATCGTCCAAATCAGATTTAAAATGCATTAAAATATCATAAATACCTTGAAAATATGCTTGTGTTTGTTCAATGTGTATTTTAGGTACATATATCGTAAAAAGACAAAAGATCACAAGAAACAGGCAAAAACGAACACGGGAAACGAAGACGTACAGAGAACCATACCTGAATGGTGAATTTCCAAGAAAGACCTTCAAGTTTGAAGAATTGACAAAATTGGTCCCTTAAGAATTGAAGACTTGTCACTTAATACCCTTGTAAATCTCAAATATTACATTTGGGTCCCTTAAGTTTCAATACATAACATTTATGGTCCTTGAAGATTGAAGAAATTACATCTTGAGTCCTCTTATTTGTTTGCAAATGTTTAAGGAACTGAATTTATAATTAGCCTAAAGACATTTATAAAAGGAAAGCGTAAAGGAAACTGTTGAAACTTGATATGCCACAAATTGCAAAGTTAAGGGGTCTTTTATGCCAATCATAACCCATTTACCCATTCCACCCAACCAAACCCGTCTAAGTCCACCGATTGACCCAAAACAGGCCCATACCCGATTTGCCACATCACCACCCACTAACCACTTTTATAATTTATTAATCAGTTTTAAACTGATTAATAAACTAATAAAAGTGGCGCTAAACACGTTTTCCACACCCCAACTAAATCAAACACAACCCTGTTCATGTTTAGAACCCTAATCCACAAATCCTTAAACCCTAAAATTAAACCTTAATTTCATCCAGATACATAATTAACCATCTCCTAACCATTTTACCACCCTTAATCCTTTCAACCATATGACCCCTGGTCCCCTCCCTTGCACCAATAGGGGCTCGTTTCCAGCTCTATGACAAAACAAACACAGAAAATCGATGGTTTAAAATGGTTTCGTGCTCCCTACTCACAAAGGAACGTTGGAGATTGCTTCATATAGCCTGGATCATCACAAGATGCCAACTGATCCTCCACATGGGCACGATTTGACCAAGATGCTATTCAAACATAAGGGCAATCTTGGAAATCAAGCACTTAGGGTTTTAAGTTGTTCTTTTCCTTTCTAGAAGCAATGTAGCTGGCAATATATGGCAATAGGACCTTAGCTATAGTTTCTTGTTCTTAGATTTTCAAATAAATTGTAATTCATTTTTTTTCTTTTAATGAAAAAAAGTTGGTATATTTCTGATAAATCTAAATTCCATCAATCTCTTGTTTGCTGAAAAGTTATTTTTGTTGGGTCTAAGAGTTGATGTGGCAGAAACTCAAATGAAGAAAACATGAAGATGTTTGTTCTAGCCGCTGACACAGCGTGAAGTGCCGCTGACAAATGTTTACACGCGGATGGAAATCTATTTAGAATAATTATTCAGAATATTGTTTATCAATATTCACTATATAGTTTATCAATATTCACTATATAGTTTATTCAAATAGAAGATCTCGTTGTTTATTTGATCTTATCTCTTGTAAAACCCTGGACCTTACACTATAAAAGGAACCCATGGCTTTAGGTTTGTTCATCAGTTTTATTCACAATGTAACCTAAAGCGTGTGTCATTTACTAGGCGTGGGATTCAATGTATACACGGCTAGTGGTTGTTTGTTAATCATTAATACAAGCAATCGTTAGGAGGAAAATCATTTTGTAAAACATCTTGTTGTTAATATTCTAATTCCGCTATGAATGTTAATTAATCCTAGAGTATGGTCTAAACAACCATGAGTCTAACGATCTATTGGTTTCCACAATTGGTATCAGAGCAGGTGGCTCTCGATCTAGGATCTACAAGGTGTTTCATGATGTTCGTGTTAGTGTTGTTGTGAAGTAGAAGTTGTTGTCCAGAATTCACGACGGTTTTAGCGACAGATTAGCGACAGTTTTCCAATTCTGTGACATAAAAAGTGTCGCTAAAGTTTTTGGTTTAGGTTTTTTCAAGATTCCCCTAATCACGAAAAAGATGAGGTTTGATCATTCTTTTGTCTGTTCCTAATTTAATTTATGTTTACAAAGCTATTGATTGCATCTGACAATAATGATGAGCATTGGTCCGGGACCAATCTATTGTTATTGTTGTTTCGACTTGTTAAGGTGAGTTGGTCCAGGATCAATGATGAACCCTAGCTGAGATGAAATTAGTTGTACTGTAGGCATGAATTTAGAAAAGGAAGAGGTAAAAAGAAAGATTGGATTTTTGATTTTTCTGTTTTTAGGGTTTGATTAATAAACTCTAGATCGGTAATATTCTTTGTTGTGATCTGTAGAAGCCGTTTTTAGGGTTTTGTAAAACGAACCCTAGATCTAGTACTTCGTATGATACAGCAGTCCAAGCAAAAAGATGGTATGGTATGTTTCTTTTGTTGTAAAGATAAAGAACAGTATCATGACTGATATCACGTGAGTACTTCTCTTATCTATACTTTTTGGAGTCTACTACTTATCTTGTGTTCAAGGCTAAAAAAAGACGTGGGATATATCTTGCTGGGTCCCATAAGATATCTTTAATATTAATTGGTTCGCATGCTTGCTGGTGCGTATCATAGTAGTAGAACCAAGACGTTTACTCATCAAAAGAAAAAATGTGGGGTCCCAAGGGTTTTTCTGAAGTGATCTATAGCAGTAGATTGTAATGTGATAATGTGGTCCTACGTTGAACAAGTCCATGCCAGGGATCAAGCAACAAGTTGCTGCTTTAAATTCATGTGGTCAACGAAGTGCTGCTCAAAACAGTAATAGTACTTTATGTAGTCCCGATGGTAGTTACATGATACTATTAGGGTTTGTAACAAGCCCTAGATCTTAAAGAGTGATGTTAGACAGACTCTGAGTATTTGTCTGTTCTGCTATGGTCCAAACAAGTATGGCCTACTTTGTTTATTATAAAGAAGTCAACGTGAAGATGTGAACGTGAATTGTATATGTGAATTTTGTTTCATATATTATTCACGTGCGCTACTATTATAAAAAGAATAGCACAAGTATATAACAGGCTTTGAATCACGTGATTGTAAGTGGGACAAAGATAAGGAAGTATGAGAACATATTTGTTTCTTATTGAATAAAAAGGAGTATCACGTGAAGATGGATGCAAAGGTAAAGTGGTCCATGATATTTGTTCAAAGATTATAAAGAAGTGGTCGTGTGATCTACACAGTGAGGTAATGTTTTTAGTTACTATTAGATTATGTTGGCTGCTGATGATGTCAGTGGATACCTTAGCCGATGTCAAAGCATATATAAGATGCTGACAAGGTATAGTTTATCCGCTGACAACAATGCTGTCCAATATAGATGTTGGAAAACAAAGGATCGCGGATAAAGGGGAAGTTGCTGCTGTTTGGAATTTTGATTAGGTTCTGGCATACAAAACGAGGAGGTTACACACGAAGGTACATGGGATCTCTGGTTTTATTCAAAATATCATTTTGATATTTATGACTCGGTTATTTTTTTTATAAGACGTATATGATTAAGGGGAAGAATGTTTATGATACGATTGATGTTTGACGTAGTTTTTCGTGAGTTTGTATTCCATTATATCTTAAAAGTCGTGACTAGTCCCCATTACTTTTAAGATAACTTGTTCGTGCTTATACGGTTGGTGACAAAGACTTGTCATATCTAACAAGGCCTTAAGACTTGCTATCACTTGAAGGAGTTACATTATCGTGCTCAGTGTCTCACACAAGAATGAGGATTTTCACAAAGATATCGAGGTCTACTTATATGGCGGTTATTCATATAAGTTCGATGTCACGTGAATAGTATAAGACATGGAATATAGGTTTGGGTTATTCTGCTTCTACATTAGGAATATTATTTTTCAAGATTATTACACAGAGTCTACATTTGGAGAATCTTTGATTGCATACATTGTTTCCTTCCCTAATTTGATGTTACAAAAGGGGAAGATATCAGTGCTTAACTTGAGGGGAATCAACTTGAAGATGATGTACCATTTACAAGAGATACACAAAGAGTTTTACCGACATCAACTAGGGGAAGATTGTTGGGTTTAAAAGTTGATGTGGCAGAAACTCAAATGAAGAAAACACGAAGATGTTTGTTCTAGCCGCTGACACAGCGTGAAGTGTCGCTGACAAATGTTTACACGCGGATGGAAATCTATTTAGGATAATTATTTAGAATATTGTTTATCAATATTCAGTATAAAGTTTATTCAAATAGAAGATCTCGTTGTTTATTTGATCTTATCTCTTGTAAAACCCTGGACCTTACACTATAAAAGGAACCCAGGGCTTTAGGTTTATTCATCAATTTTATTCACAATGTAACCTAAAGCGTGTGTCGTGTACTAGGCGTAGGATTCAGTGTATACACGCCCAGTGGTTGTTTGTTAATCATTAATACAAGCAATCGTTGGGAGGAAATTCATCTTGTAAAACATCTTGTTGTTGATATTCTAATTCCGCTATGAATGTTAATTAATCCTAGATTATGGTCTCAACAACCATGAGTCTAACGATCTATTGCTTTCCACAATTGTTCATTCTTAATACATTTCCTCCTACAATGTCCTAGTCCTAAGTGTACATCTTTCAATGAAATCAATCGTTCATTCGGTTGTATTCTTGTTTGTATGGCCACTGGGCAAAAATATAACTTTTCTCATATGATCTTTGAGGGCATGTTGCACAACAAGGGTAGCAAGATGACTCTTGCTTACCCTAGGTTTTTACAAATGGTTTTTGAGCAACAAGGATATTATCGTAGGGATTATGACAACTTTTATAAGATCCTTACTCAAAAAGCAAAGATTTTTCTGTCCATGAACACTCAACCTTTCAGACCCTTTGATAACTCCCAAATCCAACATGTTTTCTTGAGCATTATCTGTATATTTTGCATGGTTTTTGGTTAAACTAACGAGCTATTTAGCTCATATATGTGTGAAGTTCTGTTTTGTGTTGTTAGTTAGCCAAGAACAAGGAAAGAAAATAAAATAAAGAATAAACGACGATTCATGCATATACGAAGGAATCCCGACTAGCTACAAGCCTTTGAAGATCTATATCGGGTACAAGAACAAGTGTTTCCAAGAAGTACAAGTCACTCAGCATGGAAGTTGCCACCAGCAGAATCCAAGTTGTCACCAACATTTCTGAAAGTTGCCACTGGCGGAATACAAGTTGCCACCCACTTTTGTGTTGGCAGATTTTGTTTTCTACATTCATGCAACCTTGAGAAGAACGCACAAGAAGCTTCTATTGGATTCTAGAACTACTTTGGTTACAATAAAACTTCTTTGGCTCCAAGACAAACATTGATGACCAAGGCTTGAATTCAACTATAAATAAGACCCTTGGGGGTCATTGTAACATATCCCTTGAAGGTAATTCATTACCAACTTCATTATTCACAAAAGAAACTCTCCCAACCTTGGTGAAGAACCCCATTCCCGGATTTATTATTGGAGTGATAAAGTGACGATTTTGAAGCTCCAATCATCAAAATAACCTTTCCAAACTCTAAGGGATCATTGCCTTTATCATTGGTAGTGTTTCTTGATACTTAAATCACCACCAACCTTCACCAAACCTCTCCTAAACCTGCCTCAAATCTCAAATAAGAATTTCATTTGCACAACCCGAAAGACCACAAAACTTGTAGTCAATTGGAGGCCTAAGGATTGCTCTAATTCCTTTCATTTACTTATTGTATTCATACTTTGGGTAAACTCTTGTTATTTTTATTATGTTGAACTCTATGTCATATGTTGAATGTTTGTTGATTAATATGATCATGGAGTAGTTTTCTTTACACTTGTTTGGATAATGTTGTGACATGAGGACTGTTTATGTTTTATCATTGTTTTGATCAATTTCATGTTATGTTTGAAATCCAATTGTGCTTAAGTTCCATTCCATTTGCTTATCATACTTGATTAGTTGTTGATGATTTCATAGTTCGAAAGGGTTATCATTCACCAACTATTTATAATCGTTTTGTCTATGGATGATTATCTATTGTATTGACCATTTCTTCAGTAATATTATTATGCAAAGGAACTTAAGTGTGATTGTTAATGATTTTGTGAAACGACCGTGAATCAAACTTGTTAACTAAACATAGTCTTGAATTGGTTGATTTGTCTTAATGCTTGATTTGATTGTGT
Organism: Glebionis coronaria; assembly: GCA_025667525.1. Classification (NCBI taxonomy): domain Eukaryota; kingdom Viridiplantae; phylum Streptophyta; class Magnoliopsida; order Asterales; family Asteraceae; genus Glebionis; species Glebionis coronaria. The sequence continues at coordinate 75,586,020 of CM046876.1, forward strand.
TATGATCATACACATTGGTTATTTACCTTTAAAATCAAAGATTGGAATTTGTGACCATCATCTTGTTTACTTGTAATCAGTTTATCAAAACCATCCTCATATGAACAATCCATATGTTATGAATAATCCAAGCAAGTGTTGTCTTTAATATTATTGTTAGCATCTCATTTTATTAGCTTAATCATCATTTACTTGTTACTTGTTGCTTATTTGCTTATTTTTTACTTATATGGTAATTGTGGGAGTGACAACCATTTTTACCACTAACTTTACATTGTTACAAAGATCCTTTACAACCGAAAACACCCAAATCCCAATGAACGACCTCGGCTTACCACAAAAAGCTAGCTACAAACGAAAGGGTCATACTTGCCCGTGTGTTCTTAGATTATTTGGAACTCCGTGTTATAAATTTAAAACTTGTGTAATCGCAAGAGAACGCATCGAGTTTTTGGCGCCGCTGCCGGGGATTTGTGTTTTGTGCTTTTCATGTTTTGAATCTTTGTTTCATATCGTGTATCGTTTAATCTCTCTTTTGTGCGTATTTGTTTTGTGCTTATTTGGTTTAAAATTAAAGTGTGTTTTGATTAAGTTTTTTAGTGATTATTTCATCAAACCCACAAAGTTTTTTTAGGTGTTCTTAGTTTTTAGTTCCTAAATTTTTTTATTTTTTTTTCATATAATCGATTTTGCCGCCTGGCAGACCCTTTTGCCGGCCGGAAACACCCTTTGGCCGCCAGCAGAAAAATCTTGCCGCCGACAACTTTTCCATCTTTTTCACAGTCTATTTTGCCGTCCGACAAACCCATTTTGCCGCCGACAACTCTTCAAATCTGAAAAAAATAAATAAAAAAAATTAACTTTTTTTATCTTTAATCGAGCCTTCCTCAAACCCGTTCCTAATTGTGTTTTTCACTCGTTTAACGTCCATTCTTCTAGTTAATAACCAATTACCCTTGTTTGCTCGTAACCCACCCAACCGCCCCGTTTAATCTATTTGTGTCTCGTTCGTATTTCTATTCGCTCTGGTTTATTTACAAACCCCGTGGATAGAACCCGAAGTCATTCGAACCATCCGGTTTGATTGATTTGGTACAATATATCATTTACGTTTTCATTCTTCTTTTCTATCGTTTCTTTATTTGTTTCCTTTAGTTAACATATATATAAAAAAATGCAAAAATATTTTCTATTTGAGTTCCTTTATATTTTATTTATCTTTTCGTTTTTTATTTTTAGTTATTAATTTTTTTTTGAAGTATTTATATTTTTCATAAACCCACATCTTAGAGGTAAATGCCTCGTTAATAAATTCTATAAACTTAAACGTAAGTTCAAGAAGAAGACTCGTGAACCCGATAAAACCATATTTGATATCGAGTCACCCGAACCGTTCACCAAGGAACGTGTTGTCATTATCGACATACTCGAGTCGAAATTCGAAAACCCATTCCATACTGAAGGAATCTTCACCTATGAAACCGAATCCGATTCCTCAACCATTGTTACCATTGATCCCGGTGATCAACCGATGTGGTCAAACACTAGGATCGTTGCTCCAACACCTAGTTCCTCTATTGTTCAAATCCTTATTTTGAAAAATTTCACAATCAAAAGTAACCACATACAAATGATTCGGGAAAACCATTTTGATGGAGAATCCCTATCCTATCCTCACCGACACGTTCTCGATTTTCTCGAGATTAGTAGCCTTTTCCAATATGGTGAAAATCAAGAGGACGCGATTAGCTTGAGGACATTTCCATTCTCATTAGCCGGAGAAGCTAAGATTTGGTTGAATGAATTAGATGAAGGAACAATTACTTCGTGGAACGAATAAAGAGAAGCTTTCATAAGCCGATTCTTTTCACCCGCAAAGTTTAAACGTCTCCTAAACAACATTCCTGACTTTCACCAACTCGATAACGAAACTCTCGTTGAAGCTTGGCTCCGAATGAAAGAAATGCTTCGCGCTTGTTATGAACATGATCTAACCAAGAGAACGATAATCAAAACGTTTTATCGTGGTTTAGACGATCCAACTCAAGTATCTCTCGACGCCGAAGGAATCTTCCTCTATAATACTCCGAACGAAGCTTTCCAAATCCTCGAGGACAAATTCCTTCTCAAGCTTGATTATTCGAAGGATTCTTATGCCGAACCTCATCAGAAATCCGTTGTTTCTGTCGGTAGAAATAACCTTATCTCCGATCACACCGTGTTGATTGAGAAATTCGAAGCTCTAGACTTATCGATTCCCAATTCCTAATCATAAGGAATGAACTAAAAGATATGTGAGACGATCGTAGAAACGATCACGATCTAAAAACCACCATGAAGGATGACACACCAATGTGTGAACCTCATGAAGCGAATTATGTCGAAGAATATCACGAAGGATATCATGACCAAAATTTGAGGAATTCACATTCCTATCTTACCCTAAACCCGAACAGTCCCCTTCCTTAATCTCGACCGCGAGATGTGACGCTATACTCAACACAATATCACCAAAAACCCGAACCCTCAATGGAGGAGATGATGAGAGAATTTATTGCTTGGCAAACGGAAGAAAACGAACGTGTTAAGAACAATTTGGTTGACTTGGAGTTTCAATTCAATCTAAGGTTCCGGAACCACACAACCATAATCGATTGCTTGGAGAGACAAACTGATGAACTAGAAAAGTTAATCCAACATACCAAGTACCTTCCTCAAATCACCAACACCAAAACAAGTGATAAACTACCCTCTATCCGAAACGACAATGATAAGGGTGATGTTGCATTTATTGAGGGAGAAGAAGTTGAACCTATTCCAACCGTGCCAAAACCGAACTCCATCATTTCTAACTCACCTTTTCCCAAGGATTGCGTCGTGCATATCCCATACAAAAAGAAGAAGACGTTTGAACATGATGAATTGTCAAGTAATGACGCGGAGTTGAAATCAATAAATGACGTTGGAAGTAGAGGAATGAAAAAGATGGACGACAATGATGTGTCAAAGAAGCCTTTCACAGTTTGGACTATAAATGGCGAACTGCTTCCGTTCAATGATGATAATTATCAAAATCAATGGCACCCAACCAAAGTTCCCCATCTTAACCGTATCATCAAAGAATCCTAACACCGAGGGAAAGAGTCTAGCTAACGACTCAATAATAAATTAAGTGCTTCTCGGGAGGCAACCTGTGCTTTAATTGTTTGTATGTTTTAAATAAATATGTATACCCCAAATTTTTTTTTTCAAACTTGGAAAATATTAAGTGTGAGGGGGTGTACTTTGCTAGTAGTGTTTTATATCTATGTGTGCTTGCGTGTTTTTTTTGAATAAATGCAGCAATAGGTAATGGAGGAGGCATGGAGAAGGAATGAAGTATCAAGAACCGGTTGATCTCACAAGCTTATGGTGTAGCATTGTATTACATGGAGATCAATTGCAAATTTTTAGCCCGGGAAGTTTCGTTTCTCTTGAACTATTTATTTATTTTCCTCACTTTTCATGCTTTGAAGCTTATTTTTTCATATTAAGTCTAATCCAAAACTTAAGTGTGAGGGGAAATAAATGGGAAAACGAAACCAATTTTTTAATAAAATAAAAAAAGGGAGAGTTTGTACACTTGTTTGCCTTTAGGGTCTAATTGTTTTCACATGCTTATTTGTAAATATATTTCAATAATCGTTTACATGGTATATATATATATATATATATATATATATATATATATATATATATATAAATAAAATTTAGTGAGATCGCACTTGTGTGATAAAACTAGTTGCATCGATTAGCTAACCACCCATATTAACCCTTTTGTTAGCACTCTCGTCTAGTGTTACTACTAGATACCCTTAAAACACCCGTTGAGCCATTCTTTTTGTTTTTGTTAAATCCACTAAAAAGAAAAAATATTTAACCTTCAACCTTAGCCTAATCCATGTCAAAGTCTAAATGGAGGGTTTCTAGTTGCTTGGTAAGGTGGATCATTTTTTATGATTATTAGTTGTCACACTTCACTATGTGTATGTGCTATTCCAACAAAGATGGAGACGACCGCTTCTATTTGTATTTTTTGTGGTGTGTGCTTAAGCAAAGTGTGAGGGGAGCATGTGATGTATGTTGATAAAAAATGAAAAAAAGGAGGAGGATGAGAAAAAAAGAAAGAAAAAGAAAATAAGTCATCGAAAAAAGTAAAAAAAAAAGTTGATGATGACAAAAATAGCCAATGAGCTATATGTTTATGAAAATGAAGGAAGATGAAGTATATTTGGATATCGATTATCCAATGTGCTAAGACGTGATATATATTTGTGTTGATCGATATGTGTTGAATAAAGCTCGTAGCTATGATCATTTTTGGGCTTGTAATTTGTTCGGTAACTAGCAACATGGGACTTAGACTTTTAATTTATATATTCGTGACACCTCTCATAAAATATCACATGTCTTATCCATACCCATTAACCCTTAGCCTTGTAACCCAATAAAAGTCCACTTTAGATGTGCACACTTGGTGCTCACGCCATTTCATTTAGTTTTGTTTGTACTTGGTAGATTTGCATCTTATTTTTCTAAACCATTTCATGTCTATGTGGGAAGTTTTTCTTTTACTTGTTTGAGGACAAGCAAACTCTTAAGTGTGAGGGGGTTTGCACCTGTAGCCATTTCTTATAAAAATAAAAAATATTTTCAAATTTTTCATAGATTTTTCAATTTTTCGTAAAATTTTTAATTTTTTTTTCTTTTAGAACCTAGGTATTTAGTTTTTAATTTTATTTTTCTTTTATTTGCTTGAGGGCAAGCAAATTTTTTCTTTTCCTTGCTCGAAGACGAGCAAAACTTAAGTGTGAGGGAATTTGATAACGTCCAAATCCAACATGTTTTCTTGAGCGTTATCCGTATATTTTGCATGGTTTTTGGTTATATTAACGATCTATTTAGCTCATATATGTGTGAAGTTGTGTTTTGTGTTGTTAGTTAGCTAAGAACAAGGAAAGAAAAGAAAAGAAAGAATAAACAATGATTCATGCATATACGAAGGAATCCCGAGTAGCTACAAGCCTTTGAGGATCTATATCAGGTACAAGAACAAGTGTTTCCAAGAAGTATACAAGTCACTCAGCATGGAAGTTGCCACCAGCAGAATCCAAGTTGTCACCAACATTTCTCAAAGTTGCCACTGGCGGAATACAAGTTGCCACCCACTTTTGTGTTGGCAGATTTTGTTGTCTACATTCATGCAACCTTGAGAAGAACACACAAGAAGCTTCTATTGGATTCTAGAACTACTTTGGCTACAAGAAAACTTCTTTGGCTCCAAGACAAACATTGATGACCAAGGCTTGAATTCAACTATAAATAAGACCCTTGAGGGTCATTGTAACATATCCCTTGAAGGTAATTCATTACCAACTTCATTATTCACCAAAGAAACTCTCCCAACCTTGGTGAAGAACCCCATTCATTTAATATTGGAGTGCCAAAAAGTGACGTTTTTGAAGCTCCAATCATCAAAATAACCTTGCCAAACTCTAAAGGATCATTACCCTTATCATTGGTAGTGTTTCTTGATACTTAAATCACCACCAACCTTCACCAAACCTCTCATAAACCTGCCTCAAATCTCAAATACGAATTTCATTTGCATAAGATTGCCTTAAATCTTAATTTTGAAGGACATATATATGAAACTCTCACACAACCTCGCCTTAAAATTTAATAACGCCACAACTTAATTGAGCTTTCTTTGAGCTTATTTGGCAGCTTATAAGCTGATTGCAATCGGAAATAAACAAGTAAGCAGATTAAAAAAAAAGCAACAGCCATCAGTTCTAGCAGACAACATATAAAGCAACGATCAAAGAGTATCGGAACATACATATGAATGGCAACATAACTCACCGAAAACCCAGATCCGATCAAAAGATCAACCATGGCCGCCGATCAGATTTCTAGTGATGAAAAAATTTTTATGGGTGCCAATAATAGAGATGTTGTGAGATGGAGGTATATAAAAACCCCCAATCAATTGAGTTACTGTAGCCAGTGAGGTGCCGATTAATCACCAAAGGGCAACAATTAAAAGAATCATTTGCAACATAAATTAATTAAAAAAGAGTTACTCGCCAAAGTATTAATGATTCACGGGGGGAAGGGGCAAAAGGCAAAACTGATCAATTAATGATTAACGCGGGAAGGGGCAAAAGGCCAAACCACAAATAACGAGAACGGATCAATGAAAACGGGTCGGGGCAAAACCGTGTGTGTTTAGTGTGTGTATTTTCTGTGAGAGAAGGGAGGGATTGTGAGGAGCGGAGAAAGACTTTTTTATTTGGTATGAGAGGAGAATCACTGTTTTTATGGAAACGTGATTCTCCTCTTTTATATATAGACTAATTAAAAATACCCAAAACAGAAATTAATTAGCAAAAAACGAACAAATCTGTTGCTTTGATCGAGCAATTCACGAATGCGATTAGAGCACATCACTCCACACATAGATGACAAATCGCGACTCGTACGTACTTGACAAAGTGGAGGTTTAGGATTCGAATCCAACGGGGAAAAAATTAACCTCTTTGTGACAACGACGGTTTATATACGTTAATTTTGACCTGTTTAAAAAATAGTCGTCTTAGTAATTAGCTTGTAATGTCGAGTCAGAAACTAGATAAAAAAAACATATGAAATGAATCTCTACAAAACATATAGTGCTCGAAAATTCCACATGTGTAAAAACATGGTCGTGTCAAAACAAATATGATACGAAATCCTGAGGACAAATGGTGAAGAAATCAATACCTACAAAACTTGTGGTCATAGTCAGTTGTCAAAATAATACAAAAAAAGTTGACATAAATAGAAATCTCAATGAACCTTCACGTGTATACATAACTAAGAGTATAATACATAGTCAGCTGCACTCATGCCAGTTTGTAGCGTATCGGTAAAAAAAAAACTAAGAGTATAATACATAGTCAGTTGCACTCATGCCAGTTTGTAGCGTATCGGTATTATTTTGTTTTTCAGATGCTCGATGAAGTCGCATTTATCGTTTTGGGACAAAATGATCACACAAAATAAAGTTTTATAGTTAGACGGCTCTTTAGACCATCATGTTTGAAACTTTGAGTTTGACTTTTTGTTGTTTTCTTTGGAAAATAAACAAAATCATACTGAAAACAGAAATAAACCTAAAGCGTGGAGTATTATTATTTCTAACGCGAAGCAAATTAAAGAGCTGAACTATTGTAGAAGTTGGTTTCTTTTATCTTGCTAACTTTATGTATTATAAAATGAGTTTTGCAAGAGCCTTTTTTAAAAGGTTCGGTAACTTTTTCATTGTTATAATAATGCAACACAATGTAGTACACAAAATGTTTTAAAAAGCTCGTAAAAACCTCGCAAAAACTTTGTAAAGACGTAAAGCTTGACATTCACGTCATGTAATAAATCAAGCTTTGAGTTTAATGCTTGAAGTGAGACGAGTAAAAATACGTGATAAGTCGCGATAAAATAAGATGCGTGGATGTTTTTTTAAATTCAGTTTCGATAAAAAGCGTATTTTTTACATAAAAATACAAAAATTATATTAAAAATAGTTTCTCGACTTTATTATTTATGTATAACACTTTTTGTGACCTCAATATATTTAAGGTTAAGCACATAAAATAAAAACGTGCTTTCCAGAGTTACAATACTGGGCAACAAACTTTTTTATTGATCAATATCAGTAACGAAACTTGTTGCAACCTTTTAATATCACTAATATGACCTGATAATATTTTTACAGAAATTATAAAATGTATTTCTCTAAATAAATAAAATTTCGGAATTTTTTTAGATAAAAAAATTATATATTTGAAAAAGATAATTTCGAGAAAAAATAGTTTTTTGAAATAAGTTTTTTAAGCTAAAGATTATATAAAGATTTAAAAGTTATATGAAAATTGTAATTATTTAAAACTAAATACATATTTTTTTGTATATTTTTTCGAAATTTTTTATTATTCGGATTTGTAAAAACATTTTTTGAATTGTTTTTCTCTAGTTGATTTTTCTCTAAAATGTTTAAATCAAAAGTTATTTTTTGAAAGAAACATATTTTTGAAAAAAATATATATTTTTGAAAATTTATTTTTGAAAAAAATACAAAATTTCGAAAAAAACCTTTAATAATAAATGTCAACTATTTATATATTGATAGCATTATCAAAAAAAATTTAATAATAATAATGTGGAACAAAAGAAAACTGTTAGCAACCTGCATATATTTTTTGAAAAATTGGTGATATTGAAACGAATTTGAAAGTTTGATTATGTATATTGATCAATAAAAAAGTTTGTTACTTAGAATTGTAAATTTTGGAAAATAAGTTTCTATTTTATTAACTTAACTAATATATTTATGATATTATATAAACTAGGGTTTGTGCCCGCGCTTCGCTGCGGCGAGCGTTTACAAACATTGTTAGGAATAAATTATAGCCAGTCTACTTGAGCGCTGACAAGAGTAAAACAAGCGTTGACAGGAGTAAAACAAACGCTGACAGATCAAGCGTTGACAAGACAAAGTCAAGCGTTGATACATTGAAGACAAGCACTGATGGAAGGATATACTCTACACGTTTAATGTATTCTAGATTACTTCTAGTAAAGATAGGAACGACAATGTATTTTCTATATTTATCTTTACCTAGAATAGTTGATACGTAGATTATTGTACAAGGCTTCTTATGTCTATAAAAGAAGACCTTTAGGTTAATGTTCAATATAAGTTTTCATACGTAAACTACTTTCATTGTAAGCAAGTTTGATATCATTAATCAAAGTGAAAGTTTGTTTACATCTTGTGTGTTCTTGTTTAAATGTTAATTCCGCATAGCACTTAGATTGTCATATACATATACAAAGGTTTCTCTAAGTGTATTATTTGATCTAATCTCGTATACATAAAGCTAAATCGATCTAAGTTTGGGATCAACAAGTGGTATCAGAGCTTGTTGAGGAACTTTTGATCTTAAAGAACACAAGAACCCTAAAAACACTAAAACCCTAATTTTCTCAAAACCCTAAACAACATCATGTCAAATCCAAAAATAACCTCTTCCTCCTAACCTTTGCCAAACATCAAGATTCCCATGCTTGATGCAACCAACTTTGAATTGTGGAAATTCAACTTTGAGCAATATCTGGGGATCTATGACTACATTCTCTGGGAGATCATTGAATATGGAAACACATTCAATAGTGCTGAAAAGGTTGCTGCTGCTATTGCTACAAGAACTGCTGTTGCTGGATGTCCAGAAGCAGATAAGAAAGAAAAACCTGGTGATGGTAGAGCTGTGTCTGCTGAAGACATAGCAAAGAGGAGGGTTGATATGAAAACCCTAAATATTCTAAAAGTCTCTTTGGGACAAGAGAACCAGCATAAATACAGAGGTTATGATTCTACTAAAGACCTTTGGGCAGCTCTTGAAGTTGCATATGGTGGCAATGAAGATACCAGGGAAGAAAAGAAGAAACAACTCATGCATGATTATGCTGTTTTCAAAGCTCAACCCAATGAGAAACTTAGCAGTGTGAGAAGCAGATTGCTTGACATTACAAAAATTGTCCTTCATGGGGACACAACTTGGTGATGTTGACATCAATGCCACTTTTCTTAAAAGTCTTGGTGAAGCGTGGAAGATTGAGGTAAGATCTATACTTGCCAACAAGACTCACAAAAGTTCTACTTTTGATGATATCTACAACAAAATAAGGCTGTTGGAGAATGAAACCCTTCTGGAGCATGGAAGTAAGTCTACTAATAGTAACATAGCTTTCTTCTCACACAGTGAAGGCCAATTTGATCAGAAGCACTCTTACATGCATCCAGTTACTGGATCATCATGTGTCAAGGCTGGAACATGTCCTGTCAACGCCTCCTATTCAGACGCTGAAACTTACAAAAGTGACTCACCAAGAGTTAAACCTGCTGGTTTGGATCTAGATACTGTATGTGCATATATTGCTTCTCTGCCCAATGGTTTAGTGATTACATACGAGGACCTTGAGTAGATAAGTGATGAGCACTTGGAAGAGATGGATATCAAGTGGAACATGGCTCTTGCTAGTATAAGAGCAAACAGGTGGAATAGAAGGTTTAAGAAGAAGATGACTTTCAATGCAAAGGATACAGCTGGATTTGATAAATCCAAGGTTGAATGCTACAATTGTCATCGTATGGGGAACTTCATGAGGGAATGCAGATCTCCTAGAAGATCTGATGCTGGTAAACCCTTAAGCCAAATTGTCAAGGCTCAGGACCCTAAGGCCATGGTTGCAGTTCAAGGAATTGATGGTATGGGATGGGATTGGAGCTATTTGGCTAAAGATGTAGAAGAGGATAAAGCTTTGGTTGCTGAAATTGAAGAAGAAGAGCATGTTCAATATGCTCTCATGGCACACTCCTCCTCTTCATCAGATAATGAGGTATACGATGATGCTTTTTGTAGTAAGGGATGTAGGTTAAATACTGAGAAACTTAACAAAGAAGTGTTAAAGTTATTAGATGATGTGAGTACTGAGAGATGCAAACTGTCTAACTATCAATTAGCTCTCACTCAAATTGAGAAAACAGTCTCTGAATACAAGAAAATGGAATTTGATTTAAAAGATAAAATAAATATCCTAAAACATGAGTTAGATGCTAGTAATGATGGTAGGAACATCATGGAAAGGGTTAATAGTGATCTACATGCTAAGTTAGATGAGGCCATTAAGAATAAAGATAATGTTGGCCTTAAAATTCAAAGATTTGATAGGGCCACACAAACCCTAGGAGAGTGCGTTAATAAACAAAGGAATCCCAAGGATATGACTGGGATTGGGATGAAAGACTACTTTGTGGTTCCACCACCAGCTGGTGACTTCTATGGTGTCCAACAAAAGGACCTATCTTGGACTGGTTTACCAGAACTCAAAGAGGAGGAATTCATTCCTCCACCAAGAGTTGTTACTCCAGTTGAAGAGTATCAACAAAAGTTGACTGACTTAAATGAATGGAAGAAAGCCAACCCTACCTTATTTGTTAAGGGTGGATTATTATGTGAAAGTCCTAATGAGTCAACCCCCATCAAAGTTACAAACCCAATCACTGGTAAGGCAGTTGACCTTGGCTCAAACACTGTTAGAAAACCTAGTGTCAAGTATGCTGAAATGTATAGGAATACTAGGTCACCTAAAAGCCAAGTTAGCAATGATGGAACAGGCTTCTTCTCTTCTAGACCTAGGGTTGTGTCTAAGAAAGCCTGTTACACTTGTGGTAGCTTTTCACATTTAGCATATAAGTGTGTCAACGCTTCCAAAGTCAACGTTGTTAGAAAGTCAAACGTTGTCAGAACCAAACCTTGTGTGCAGCAAAGTCCACAAGTTGTTAGACCTGTCCCATTCTTCACTAGAGGGTCTAACACTGATGGACAAAGACCATTTCAAAAGACAAATACTTGGTCTAATAGGCAATGGGATTCTATAGCAAACCCTAGGTTCAACGCTGACAAGGGTAATTTCAGCGTTGACAAGACCAAATCCAACGCTGACAGAAACATGACCAGACCCAAATATTTACAACCACATGGTAAGGGGTCTAAAGCTTCTTCAAGCTTGACATGGAGACCAAAGAAAGATCAAAACCCTAATGATAATGGGATTTCAATGACCTGCAACAGATTTAATTACATTTCAAAAGTCATTACAAAACCTGTTGGGTTAACTGGGGATTTCATCCAAAGAAGGATGAACAAGGGGTTGTTATGAGAACCAAGTCTGTTCTTGTTGAACAACCAGATGAATCCAAGTCTGCTAAGGCTTGGGTTCCCAAAGAAAACTAACTTGTTTTCTTTATGTGCAGGGCATTCAAAAACAGGTAAATGATTATGGATATTGGGACAGTGGATGCTCAAGGCACATGACAGGGAAGGAAGATTATCTAACTAACTTCACTCCCATTAAGGATGGTGATAAGGTTTACTTTGGAGGCGGATATGGTACTATCACAGGCAAAGGAACACTTCTCACCAAGAACTTGCGTTTTGAGAATGTATTTTTAGTAAAGGAACTTGATTACAATCTTTTTAGTGTATCACAAGTTTGTGATAACAAAAATAAAGTTCTGTTTACTGATACTGAGTGTTTGGTGTTAAGCAAGGATTATAAGATCCCTGATGAGAAATATATTGACTATAGAACACCTAGACATAAAGACATATATAATGTGAATCTGAATGGGATTAGAATGAATAGCAATATGTCATGTTTTTATGCTAAAGCTTCAGTAGATGAAAGTAATCTATGGCACAGGAGACTAGGGCACATAAACTTTAAGAATATAAATAGGCTTGTGAGACTTGGCTTGGTTGATGGTTTGCCTGAAAAGGCCTTCCACAATGACCACTCTTGTGTTGCATGTCTTAAAGGCAAGCAGCACAAGATCTCATTCAAGTCCAAACAGGTGCACTCTAGTACTAGACCTCTTCACTTGCTTCATATGGACCTATTTGGTCCAACCAATATAGAGAGTTTGAATGGTAAATCATACTGCTTTGTCATCACAGATGACTTTTCTAGGTTTACTTGGACTTTCTTTTTAGCTATGAAGAGTGATACAGCTGACACTTTAATTGATTTTATCACTCAGATTGAGAAGAAAACAGGTAATGAAGTTAAAATGCTTAGGAGTGATAATGGTGGTGAATTTAGGAATAAAGTGTTAGATGATTTTTGTGCCAGGAAAGGAATTACTAGGCAATTTAGTGTTACCAGAACCCCTCAGCAATCTGGGGTTGCAGAAAGAAAGAATAGAACCCTAATTGAAGCAGCCAGAACCATGTTGGCTGATGCTCATTTCCCTAGAGCTTTCTGGGCTAAGGCTGTTAATACAGCTTGCTATGTTCAAAATAGAGCATTGGTCAACAAAATACAGAACAAAACACCTTATGAGTTACTTTGGGGAAGAAAACCTAATATTGGTTTTCTCAGACCTTTTGGTTGTCATGTAGTAGTTTTAGATACTAGTGATGCCTTAGGTAAATTTAGTGCAAAAGGTGATGAAGGCTACTTCATGGGGTATTCAGTGCAGAGCAAGGGATATAGGGTTTATCTTAAAAAGGAAAAACGTATTCTTGAAAGAGTACATGTTAGGTTTTTAGAGAGTAAACCTAGTGATCCTGAAAGTGGTCCAAATTGGTTGTTTGACTTGGAACCTTTATCTAGGACTTTAAATTATATGCCTGTCACAAATCCAGACATTGTGAAGGTAACTTCAAATGTTGTGGAAGAACAAGTTGTTGATGTTTCAGGTACACAGGTTCATGAAAAGGTTGGATCACAAGCAGAAAAGTCATCTCCTATACAAGAGTATGTCACAATTCCCATATGGACAGATGCTTTTGCTGCTGCTGCTGCTGGAAAAGATAATGGTGGTCCCCAAGTACCACCAGATACAAACATGCATGGTCCTTCAAGCGATGACAAACGCAAATCTAGCACTGACAAGACCAATTCAGACGTTGATGGCTGAGACGTTGACAACAACAGTTCAAGCGTTGTTAGCCCACACGCTGACAACCAAGGTTCAGGCGTTGACAACACTTTTGCACATCTTTTCTCTTCTACTTTTGAACAGGGTGAACCTTCCAATTTATATGAAGAGGTTCATCCTCATGTTGATGAAAGAGAGTCTGAAGAAGAAGATATTGGCAACTTGGAGAATGAGATTGAAGACACCAGACTTTTTGAAGGAGGAGTTCTCACTTCTACTATGAAGAATCACCCCACTTCTCAAATCATTGGTGATATTATGACTCCTGTTCGGACTAGAAGATCTCATCAAGGTCTTGGTGGATTTATTGCCAATATTCACAAGAAGGTTGATACCCCTCTTGTGCAAGCATGTTTTTTTGCCTGTTTTCTGTCACAACAGGAACCTAAGAAGATATTTGATGCTCTCAAAGAACCAAGTTGGGTGGAAGCAATGCAGGATGAGCTTCATCAATTTGCAATTCAGGATGTTTGGGAGCTGGTTGATTGTCCCAGATATGTCAGACCTATTGGGACAAGATGAGTTCTAAGAAACAAGAGAGATGAAAGAGGTATTATGGTCAGAAACATGGCAAGATTAGTGGCTCAGGGATATTCACAAGAAGAGGGGATAGACTATGAGGAAGTCTTTGCACCAGTTGCAAGGATTGAAGCTATCAAAATCTTTCTAGCCTATGCATCCTGCATGGGCTTCACTGTCTATCAACTAAACCTTTTGATGCTGGGAGGTTTCAATACTTGGTAACAAGTATTGGGATGATCAATCTCACATAATATGTGTTTTGGAGTCTTTTTGTAAAAGTCTGTACAGGATAATGCATTGTTATTGGTCTTTTGAGGATTTAGATTTTCCACTATATTTTTCTAACACTGACAAAGGTTGCTTGAACGCTGATAAGTGTTTTTGTGACGTTGTCAGCAATATATTTGTCTAACGCTGACAAAGCTTCCTTCAACGCTGCCAAGTGTTATCGGGGCGTTGTCAGCAACAATGTTAGTTTTGTGGTTTTCAATCTAAATGTGTAGGTGGTGTTAGCAGTATATCATTGGATACAGAGTTGCTTATGGATCATTGGAGAAGCATTTGGACATGTTTTTATTTATGGATGATGGTTGGAATTTTCAAATTCCTATCTTGACATAAATTTTTATGTTCATGCATATTTTTGGCAACTTATGTATCACAGTTTAAGGGGAGGTTTTAGGAACCTTTAGGATGTTTGGGTATCCATATAATACTCTTATCACAATTCTAGATTGTGTCCACAGGTGAGTATGAGTTAGTTTTACTAAATCATGAGGCACTGTAGCATGCAAAGTTGATATACTATGCATGCTGCCAAGATATTTTTGGCCTAGAATTGGTTGTGGTCTGTTGGGAGACTTGGGATTGATTTTATGATGGGTTTTACCTGGGAGTAACAAGGGATTTTATAAGGTAACTTAGTTGTTAAGAATTTTGGTTAGCAAGGGACACTTAAGGACTGTTATGTCTATCTTGCATAAGCAAGTGTGCATAACTGGACAGTGCTTGCCGCCCTATAATAATTAACAACTTTTTGGTTATCTTCTTTAGGATAAATTACTTTGTTAAGGTCATTTTTCATTTTTAAACATTTTTATTTTTGGACGCTGACAAGTATTTTTCCAAGCGTTGTTGTGACCAATTTAGACGCTGACATGGCTTTGGCAAACGTTGACAAGAATATAGTCGTTGGGCGTTGATGGGTTATTTTTGACCGTTGACACTCAATGGGACCTACCCAGTTGTTACTTTTTGACATATTTTTAGGCCGTAATTTTGGGAGCTGATAACTTTCATTTAATGCATGAGATAAACTTATTCTTTTTCAATATTTTCATGATTGCATTTTGAAAATACTTGCCTATTTTTGGGCCAATCACATGCATTTTCTTCTCCTATATATTTGGCTCCTATTTTTAAACAGGGTACCTATTATTCTTGTCTAACACAATTTTCTCTTATCAACTTCATCTTTATCAATCATTCAAACAGCTTTCAACAATGGCACCAAAATACAAACCAAGTGATTTGGAATTAGGATTCAGAAGTCAACACAACATGATCGCGTATCTTGAAGCTGATGATACTCTGTTTCCCCAATACACACAAATGGTGGCGTATTTGAACGCATCTCCTTTTAGGTATGCTCTTTCTCATGCACCACTCATTCCTGTCACACATATTAAACAGTTTTGGGACAATGTAAGTTCCTCAACAGTTAATAGAGTGACTACATTATCTTCTATTGTTCATGGGAGAACATGGGTGGTTACTGAAGCTTTGGTATGCCAAGCTTTGCATCTTGATGATGCTGATAGTATAACCACCCTCCCCATTAGTGAAATAGAACAAGGACTAAGGGCTTTGGGTTATCCTTTTCCTGCTGAAGGAACTTTAAATAAATATCATAAACAGGAATTTCCCCCAGCCTGGAAGTACCTAATACTTGTCCTCTTACAATGTTTGAGTCCCAAGGGTACTGCACACAATGAGATCAATAGATCTATTGCAAGTGCTATTGTGTGCATTTCTACTGGACAAAAGTTTAATTATTCCAAAATGATTTTTGAGGGCATGTGTAAAAATAAAAGGAACAAAATGACTTTAGCTTATCCCAGATTTTTACAAATGGTTTTTGATGTCCAAGGGTACTGCACAAGGGATCATGATGATTTTTATGAGATCCCTGTACAAAGGAAAGAAATTTTTATGAAGATGAACTCACCCCCACATCGTGACCTACCCCTAACCCCAACTATGATTGCTGTAATTGAAGCAGCACAACCCCAACCAGACCCCCAACCCCAAATTGACCCAATACCTGAACCATTACCTTCACCACAACATATGCAAATTGACCAAGAACCCTTCGACGCTGACACATTAAATGTTGGCATTGATGTGCCTATTTCAAACGTTGACACATATCCTTCACAGACCCAAACATCCCTTAACCAACCCACATCCACCCAATCCACATCATCATCTCCACCAACACAATATAGGTTACAAAAACGCCAAAGGACTACTGGAGTGTTCTCCTCTAGTGGTCCTATCCATGTAGCAGAGAGAACCACCACCACAAGTGTGGTTGGTGCTATGGATGAGGCTGGGACTATTGGTTCTGGCTTAGAAGCTGGCCAAGGCAGTCCTACCATTATTAAGACCTCATCCATGCCCAATGAATCTGACTTGGGAGGTCAAATACCCATTTTAGAAGAGGGCAGATTGGAACCAATGACTTTGATGGAATTGACGACAGTCTGCATGAGCTTGCAAATGCAAAATGCAGACTTGGTACAAGTTGTCAGCACATAAGGCCTTGAACTCAAGCAATTGAGGGAGAGGATTGTTATTTTGGAAACAGCTGAGTCGAGGAGAAGGCAGACAAGGGTCCTTTTATCTGAGGAGGATTCTTACAAAGGGGAGGAAGCTGCAATAGAGCCTGTTAATTTGAGTGATAAAGGCTCACATGAAGCTGCTACAGAACCTTTTGTTGAGAGTGGAAAAGATTCATATGATGAAGAATCTTTGGGTGTAGCTGAAGCCCTTACTGGTTTGAAGAAACAGACAGGTTTTGATATGTCTCTAGTTGCTCCTACCAACTTAAATTTGTCATTTACAGCCATGTTGGAGGAAATTGCAAGAGGCGCTGAGACAGGTACTTTGGGCGTTGACAAGACAGATTTGAACGCTGACATGAGTATTTTGGGCGCTGACAAAGCAAAAGTAAGCGTTGACAGACCTACAAATGAGGTTGATGTACTCCAGTCATCATCCATCATCAAAGAGGTTTCTTCACAGGTATTACCATCTATCTTACCAACAATTGATCCATTAGATAAGGGTAAGGGTATTATGGTAGAAGAGGTTGTTCCAAAGAATGCTGCACAAATTGAGTTTGATAGAAAGTTGGCTGCACAAATTGTGGAACAAGAAAGAAAGGAGGTGGGAGAATCACCTTTTGTTGTCACTTCAGAAGAGCAACAAGGAAGTGATGAAGCTAGTTCAGACTCAAGTGTTATGATCATAGAACAACCAGAAAGACTTGAGTATGGTGATGAGCTGGCTAAGGAGAAACTGAATGAGTTGAAATTGCAGGTTGATTTTGATATGCCAGAGGTGGTTCAGATGTACCATGCTTGGGAAGATAGGTGTATGGAGAATCCACACTTGACCATTTCAGATCAGATATGGGGTTTGGAGATTCTTCTTAGAGTACAAAAGGATTGCAAGGTCATTCTGAAACACAAAGCAAGCAATGTTCTCTCAAATTTGAAAAGGGATAGAAAGGAGTTGTACTTCATGCTGCTCAGATGTCATGGAACAGGGTGGACTTATAAGAAATTGACTAGGGGTTGACATTTGAAGAGTTGGAGTGTAGAGCTTATCCTATTTGGGTTAGAGTGCAGGAAGAAAACACTCTAAGACTTCTTTCTGATGAAAGAAAAGAAGAACTTGCAGAGGAAATGGAGCTTAAGAAGGCAATGTTTGTTCCCAGACCAGTGAAAAAGGGAGTCCCTCTTGAGTTTCCAAAGATATGGATCCATTACATCCAAATGAAGCTGTTATAAGAAAGAGCCTCAAGCTCTCACCATTAGAAGCTTCAGATATGGTACAAGTGTTACCACTTGATTCCAGAAACCCTATTGTAAGCTATGAAGAAGATGAATGTGGGTTTTGGAAGATTGGCAGGTATGGAAAAGAGGTTCACACTTTTACCACCCTTATATCTTTGTTTGCAAGTTTTGACAGAGAAGACTTGGTAGACCTATGGAGGTTGTTAGAGGCCAAGTATGAGACTGAAGCACCAACTTCAGTCAATGGAATAAAACTGTGGTCAACATTCAAGAGAATGTGTGGACCAAGAGATGAAGATCCTGCTATTTGGAAGGATCTTGAAGATGATCTTAGTGGTCTTCAATGGAGATTGTATTCAGCTGATGGTGTTTATTATTTGAGTTCTACAAAGTTTGTTGAGTATCTACTTGTAGATGGTCAGTATTTCATGTCCAAGGAAGTCTTGGAGAAGATGAAGAATACACAGCTGGAAATTGATTATTCAAGTGACGTGGCAAAAGATTTGATCAGATTTATTTATCACCAATATGAGAAGGTTTGTAAGATTCCTCCTAGTTCTTAATGTTTATTCAGAAACTTGATTACTAGAGTAGATATCAAGTTTAGGGGAGGATTGTTGGGAATAAATTATAGCCAGTCTACTTGAGCGCTGACAAGAGTAAAACAAACGTTGACAGGAGTAAAACAAACGCTGACAGATCAAGCGTTGACAAGACAAAGTCAAGCGTTGATACATTGAAGACAAGCACTGATGGAAGGATATACTCTACGCGTTTATTGTATTCTAGATTACCTCTAGTAAAGATAGGAACAACAATGTAATTTCTATATTTATCTTTACCTAGAATAGTTGATATGTAGATTATTGTACAAGGCTTCTTATGTCTATAAAAAAAGACCTTTAGGTTAATGTTCAATATAAGTTTTCATACGTAAACTACTTTCATTGTAAGCAAGTTTGATATCATTAATCAAAGTGAAAGTTTGTTTACATCTTGTGTGTTCTTGTTTAAGTGTTAATTCCGCATAGCACCTAGATTGTCATATACATATACAAAGGTTTCTCTAAGTGTATTACTTGATCTAATCTCGTATACATAAAGCTAAATCGATCTAAGTTTGGGATCAACAAACATACTTGTTATACTTAGTTGTGTATAAAAGCTTGCAGCCAGCTGTTGTTTCCACCTAGTTGGTTACCCGCTCTCCTTTTTGTTTATGTTTCTGATAATAGGAGCGATAAAAGATATCTTTTGTTGATGTTCGAGTCACCTACGGCGACGCCGGCTTGCTTGAGGAGGATAACGTTACTATTTTCTGAGAAAAATACTTGGTGTTAAGAATGAGAAAGTGTGTGTAGACTTTTTAAAGCGTAGAGTGGAGTTGATCTTTGTTACCTGAGGTTTTCAGCCTTGTAGCTTCCCACGGCTGTCACAATGGTTCCCGCTACTTTGTTTATTACATAGTGTGGCGAATTCCTATGCCATCTGGTATGATTGTTTGTTAGCTGTTGCTAGAAGTCAAAGCTGCATGCAGCGCGAAACTTCTGTTAAATTCAAAGTGACTTTTGTTCATGAGCAGGTTTAACCGGAAGAACTACAATTATTACTTTATGTGATAAACCAAATGATAAGATTAATGTACCGACAAGAACACTACACAATAAAAAATTATATGCAGAAAACTAAACTATGTTCTGAATGTGATAAAAGCACAAAGGACTGCATTATATAATCATTGAAGGGTGTCGATATACATGTTAGATATATGACAAAAATTTAAATATTTTCTTAGAAACATGTATAGTTTTTGTGGCTATTACTGTTTTTGTCCTACTGTCAATTGCATTCTATGCATTTTTCTCGCCTTTCCTTGGGAAGGATATCTATGAAAAGATATCCTTTATCATAGTTTTTGCCTAAAACTTAGAAAAATATTTCATTGAAAACAAACAAATAAAACATACCTCTTGATGTCTATCACAGCCTGCTATCGCTTTTATGAGCAGCAAATGAGATATAGTACAAACAACCCATACTGAACCTTGCACATCGGTTTCTTATTAGCAACAGATCACTGGACATCAGAATTCTAGCCACCAACAATCATCCAGATCTGACATCGAGCATGTTTAGCTGGTGGTATGCATGAAGTTATCTACCCTGCAAGCAATTCATAAGCCAATTAAGTTCACACCTTGAAATAAAGAAATCCATTTCGAACTGTATCGATACACTTAAAAAAACACACCATACAATTGATGTGAAGTTGTGGAAAAGCTGGAATTTATAAACCTGCGGGTGTTGTCGGTCTTAAGATTGGCACATAACAAACCAAATAGATAACTTTTAATTTTAAAAACCGCTATGAAAAAGTTGTTAACGGTAAGAAAATGATCTGAGCCAAACACCGAGTATGTAACAGGCTGTAACTATTTTTTTAAACACCTTAATTTAGCTTAGATCCTAAAACTTCATACAAATTTGGTTCCTAAATCGCAAACTCCAGCACCTGTTCCTTATGTAGCTGATATTGCGGTTTCATTATCGGTTGTCATCGCAATTCAATAATTCTATTTGGTATATAAACACCTAAATGATCTAAGGGTCAATTTGGTATATAAACACTAGTTTTGCAGCTTACTCCTTCAAATGCAATCTTTATGATCAATTTGGTATATAAACACCTAAATGATCTAACGGTTGCAAAATGTAGCCCAGTTTTCTATGTGGCAAGTAAAAACATGACAAAAAATATAGCAAAGGATGTGCATAAGAACTGACCATGAGTATGAATGGAAGGCATCGATGGCAAGGAACTATGCATGAACAGGGAGTTTCTAACAGGTTTATCGCGAGGTGGTCCTTCAAACCATTCTGATGCACGTGCTCTAACATTCCGTGAACGTAGCTGACGGTGCGGGTTTCAGTATGCATGAACCGGGAGAATCCGTGTGTGTCTGAGCAGTGCAGGTTTAAGTATTCAAAGGGGAACGCCAATTGTTGCCAACAGATTCTATAAAAGATTAGGTATAAGAAAAACCAAATGGTTATTTGAGACATAATATAAGTCCAAAACAGCGAAGAAAGGAAAATACCTTTTAAGATACCTTCGAAAGACCAAGTGGGATTGAGCGAGCAGAGGTTAGAGAACTTCTAGAAGACATCTAATCAGAACCGGGCAGTGATACGGCGGACGTAGTAACTGAATGGGAAGTGCTTGTAGCCACCTGAATGCATTTGAATTTACCTATGTAATTAGTAGATTTACCGATAAATTGGCTGAAAACATATTAAACTGAGATCAAATACTCATTTAAGTAACAATTCAACAAAATCTGAAGAAGAAAAAGATCTCAGAGTTACCGGTGAACTATAAACATGAAAACCATGATCGCCCTCCATAAACTACCCAAAATACCATCGGTCCTACACAAAGAACATTTAAAATATAACATTTCTTAAACGCACAAACACTAACAATGAGGATCTTAAACTAATAATTGTAAATAAATGCTTACCCAAGTCGGTTTATTCCAAAAGCTTACATAATGCACTTTCGTGTTCCTGTATTATTCCTCATAAGTTTCGCCCACGGCTTGTAAGTTCTGCACATAACAAAAAGATTTTGTGTCCAACTTAAGCAGAAAAGGGAGGATCTGTGTTTCTCCAATATAATTGTTTGGATTAGTTCATCTAGTGAAGTAAGTCTAACAATTCAGCAAACCACGAATGCATATGATTGTAGAGTCTACATTTGTTTATAATCTAGTGAAATAAACGTTTCATCAATAACTTTCAGCTTGACCTTTTAAAGGCTATCCGTATATATGGTCAGTTTTAACAATAATCCAGTAACCAAACACATAAAACAATCAAAACTAACAAAGCGACAATACCAGTATGTCATTAAAACATTTTATCGAACACATGATATACAACATGAACGACTTTAAGGAATTTGTTCCATTAAAACAATATTAAAAATTAAAAAAAAGTTGTACTTTTTGGAAGATCAATATCATCATCATCCTCAGCAGAAATCACATCCTAGAGGTACCTAAAGTCAGATTCAAACATTAAAAATTAAAGACAACCAGAAAGATTTAATATGAAAAAGCATCATATAAATCATAAAATAATGTGCATAACAAACAAAAGGCTATAAGAAATTCTCAAATATACAATTTTTCATTGTAAACTAATCTTCTAATAACTTATATGGTTCGCTAATTTTTTTTATAAATCACCAAGAAAACTACATACCTGTTTTTGATTAGCTTTTTCTTGACATGAATGAATGTCGAGAGATGAGTTTTCAGAGTGGGAAGAAGAAGCTTGAGAGATGGGTGCGCTTTCTTTTTCAATTCTCGGTGAGATGTATGAAGAACGAAGAAAGATCTAGATAGAGGGAGATGGTGAGCTTTGTGAGTGGTGATATTAGTATTAAACAGTTGTGTGTGTGAGGGGCTTTATGAGTGGGGATATTATTAAACAATTGTGTATGAGAGGGGGGAACTGTTCATTGGGAACCGAGATTCCCCCCTTTTATTAAGGATATAATATATAAATTTATATATTTTTTTATATTTTGTGACGTTTTAATTCACGCCTTAAAACGTCATAAATTGTCATAATTTACAAAAACGTAAGACCTTATCATACCGCTACATCGCATCTCACGTTATCTATATATACCCTTGAGTACACCTTTCATTCTATAATAGTATTTATATAGTTCATCATATATTATATGAAAATGCTAAAAGGTCTACTATAAACTAAGCACTATATTCACTAAACTCGTTATTTCTGCATTATCACATTAACATTCAATAAACCATTAAACCCATCATCACCTCTTACTAGGGTTGAGCATTGTTTCGGGATCGAATCGAAGACCAAAATGATCCGAAATTCTAGACTGAGACCGGACCGGAATGGTCCGATCCGGTTCGTGTTGCTCCGGTCCGGTTCGGTCATCGATCCGATCCAGTTCTATTAGACATAATCAAATAAATTTTGGTAAGATCGTATCGGATCAGACCGGACCGAAGACCGAATTGATCCAAAACCTAAACCGAGAACCGGACCAAAGTTTTTCGGTCCGGTTCGAATCGATCCGATCCGATCCAGTTTTCTAGTCTGAGTCAATTTTAGATCTGTCATGCTCATCTTTACCTCTTACTCACTATAATCACTATCAATCAAACAATATAAACATATTTCATTTTATATAAACATACCGCATAATATATGTAAAACCCGCATGCTTTTACCATGAATAGTACCCTTAAGATCGTACGTACTAGATTAAAACTTTCCTTTTATAGTATGATTACGTTCACGTGTTAGAATTTTACGTATTACGTACGTGTTAGAACACGAAAAGTATTTATTACGTACGAACACACAATAATTATTTAAACAATAATTAATCACGAACATGCGATCATGAAATCATGAACGTAATTAAATCACGATCTAATATTAATTACATATATATATTTATTACGAACACGAATAAATATATTAAGTCACGGTTAATATTTAACAAGAACACATAAAACACGAACACGACTAAACACGAACGAACACTTAAATAATTAGACTTGGAAAATGGTACGGGTGCCCCATGTGGGGCCCTACCCGCGGCTACACTAAGGTAATGGGCCTAGCCCATTGCATATAAACACAAGAAAGGGGGTGTTCGTTTGATTTTGATCTTGAATTTTGTGCAAGTGTTCGTGTGTGTTCATCCTCGTTTGATCCACGTATTCGGTATACCTTTTTAATCCTTTTCTTTTATGTTTTGATTTAATAAATTAAATAAGAACATGATGTTTTTAAAAAGCTAATTAAAAACATAAATTAAACATGTAAATGGTTATGGGGTAAATCAAAAACATGAGATTTAGGGGTGTTTGTTCTAGCCGATGCCTACACCGAACTCCCAAGGGGTCTCGGTTTGGCTTGTGAACCACCACCGAGACCTCAAGGTCTCGGTTTGGTGGTGTGGGTCCCACGGCAGCAGCAAAAAGGGGGAAACCCCGAAGTGGTTCGGGGTATGGTGTTGATTACGGATCCGGTTCATGGTTTTTAGTCACGATCTGGTTCATGGTTTATGTTAAGGTTATGTTTTAATAATCATATGTTAAAAATTGAATTAATAAAATATGACATGATTAATTTAATAAAACATGACTTAGGTTATAATTTAATTATTAGATCATGGATTTTTAACCTAAGTATTTATATTTTTCTAGACCTTATAATTAATTATTTTTAAAAACCATGGCTATAATTAATTATTTAACATGACTTAGGTTATATTATTAATAATTAATAATACATGTTTTAACCTAAGTATTTAACTTTATTTAATTAAAAATATGATATATTTAATTAAATACTTTTAACTTATAGTTTATTTAAATTACATGTAACGAGGCTTGAATACACCCGTGCGATGCACCAGAGTTGATTCTGGATATTTATCATGAATTGTTACATGCGTATATTTGAAGTTTAGAAGATATAGATAAATAAATAGATATTCCCTCATTTTATGACTTGCTTTACAATTATTCGTAACTATTTCTAATGGCCCTTTGTTTTTTCACTTTACAAAATTAACATTATCTTGTTATGTCAATTTCGTTCCATACTCGGCATGTTATTAAATTCGAGCCATAACCGACTTTAATTTTCATTAGAGAATTTATGGTTACTTCCCCATTTTATGTTATTAACGAACTGTAATTTACTTTTTTCCATGAACTTAAAACTTTTTATATATATGTTTACACTGGGCTTGATCTTTGTAAAAATAAGATGATATACTTATGAGAAAGCATTATATAGTTTCATACTGACTCTTTTCACTCAAGTGAAACTTGATCATAAAAAATATGAATAATAAAGATATAATCAAAAGAGTATTATAACAAATAGAGGACAATGTCAATTATTCGTATGTATTTTTTGCGTTCATGCTTTAGAAATTAATTTTATTTAAGCATATTTGATCGGAATATTAACTTATAGAAAAATGTCAAATACTTTTTTCATCCGCTTGTGATTCTAATTAATAACTAAATTGAGGACGTTATGACAACGTAATTTTTTAATACATGTTATTTTGCTACCAAACTGAAAAGAATAAAATCACACAACAAACATGTGAATGGAGATAGAGAAGTTGAAACTCTTAATTTTTTGCATGTTGACTTGTGATGAGCTTTTGAATGAAATTATTCTATGAAATATATACTGTTAATACCGTACATGAAACAAAGTCATCATCATTATCTTAAATCATCTACATAAAGCCACGAAGTTCTTGTTTAACAAATGACCAACCTGACGTTAGAAATATGATCCAGCGCTAAATACCCCTTTTCATCTCTTTTGCCATGATCATAATAGAATTCGGAATTCCAAAAACATATGTACATCTACCGTTATTGATCGAGCAGTCAACATTAGCGGCTAGTGACGTCATGCAAAACATTTGGTTATACGCCCTTATGTTGTCGATAAAATGGGATCTCTATACGGATGTTTAATATATTCCAAATATTTTGTCGGTGATCTTACAAAGACTCACCCCACAAAGCAACACTTGTGATACTAAGGTCATGTGGTTCTTTAAAAATTCGTAAGCTTTTCCTCGTCCCATAACAACACACCAGAATGTTGATAAACTCGGTACATGAGCCCAATTGGACATGTTCTAATGGTGTTTCTGCGGAACTAAAATGCAAGAACTATATGTTCACAATATGAGCGAACATATGCCAATATCAAATTAAAACAATTAAAGCATTAAAAATTTCTTACTTTGGCACATCAGTCCAACTTGTTTGTCGGATTCAGGTTGGCTATTGGGTGGTGTATTCGATGTGTGACCAATATATGTGCGTCTTGTAAAAATGAAGGTACAAACTTTAGATGTGGTGTAACGATAAAAAAATATAAAATGTTGGTGCCATGCATACGTTCAGGGGCAGGATGCCGACGTTTCGAATACTTGAAGATGTAAACATAAACAGTAAATCTAGCAAAAACACTTATACTTATTGTGCGGCGATTCTCGTAGTGCATCTTCAACTTCAAAATGGCTCATTGTTGTTGACACTGTAGGAACGACATCAACATCAAATGAATTGGCCAATTATTGTACATCACATGTATTAGGTGAAGTCAAAATTACCTGAGACGAAACTTGTTGGACAACCATATTCTATATGGGAGAAAGGGCCACATCATGTTGCCCGTAATTCGTATCTCCATAAACCATAATCGCCGGATGGTCAACGTCACACCTGCATTAGCTAAGTTTCTACGATTGATACTATTTAAAACATCTAAACATGTTAAACTGAGTAAGAACATTATCAGAGACGCGTACATGTGTTATGAGGAAATTCGGCAAATACCGCGTAGAGTACCAATGTGTTTTGAAACAGCGTTATGGTTAGGACTGGTCACACACAATCGATGCCTACATTCTCAAAAGACAATAATTTTGAAACCTAGATAATCATTTTTAACTAAGAGAACACACTAAATAATAAACAATGATATAAAAAGATGTAACAACAAACTAACATAAAACATGAAAACCTTTTTAAGAAGTAATGATACGCTTTTATGAAGGTTAACAACAATCCTCTTTTTGCAACCAATTATAGCTTCCAGTTCTTCAATTAAACAATCAATCAAAATCTTCAAAATCTCACCTTTTTAACAATTTATCAAAAACTTGATAATAATGGGTTAAACCAATGAAAGTAAAGCCTTACAAACTTGGTTATTTAAGTTAAAGCTCACCTCAAATGATTCTTAAAATCTTTGGTCTCGGTTCCATTGTGGTGGTAACAACATAAATCAAATCAATGTTGTAACTTCAATTTGCTGTTTAAAAGTAGAATATGAAGTCAAATCGAAGGAAAACACTTCATATTCATCTTCCTTCATCAATATTGTATAACTCCATGGACCCTTCATCTTTAAGTTGATGATTAACTTGAGTAGTTGCATTGATTCAATTCATCATTAATACTTTACATTTAATATAGGGACTCAATCTTATAGTATAATAGATAGATGATTAATAAACTATACCTTATATCATTATGACTTAGAAAAATAATCAGAAAACACTTAAGCTTATATACTTAGCTTATTTAACCAGCTTATATCTAATTATGGAAACTTTCTATTTTTAGAAACTTATTTAATTAAGGCAGCTAATCTATTTATGGAAACTTTCTATTTTTAGAAACTTATCTATTTTAATCAGTAATTCTATTTTTGGAAACTTTCTATTTTTGGAAACTTTCTATTTTTGGAAACTTTCTATTTTTGGTAACTTTCTATTTTTGGAAACTTTCTATTTTAGGAAACCTGCTATTTTATAGAAAGTTACTTATTATTACACAGTAAGTATAATAATACATGAAATACAAGAAATACTTAATCATAATAGACAGAATATAAGATAAACACAGTTTAAAGCTTAAAACAGTAAAACATGACATGAACGTATAAAATAAGCTAAGACTTGAAATAAAACCAGTTACGTATTAGTAGTCAGATACTTATACACGTATGTATTTATGTAGCATTAGTGATACCGAAGTAGGACTCTCCTCAGTTCGTCTTCTTCGTTCACTGGACATAAGGTACGGATTCCCGTCCTTTCAATATGGACATTCTTTCCTTATTAGGATTCGCCGTATGCAGCCAACTGTTTTCCTGTAGTATAAGTTTATATGTTTGATTTGCTTATGTTTAATTTAGAATACCTATAGTCATATACATGCATGACCAGTTTCACCTAGTTATGGAGGTACCATAACCATAACATTAGAGGCACTAGTGTTATGACTTCCCCACGACGGAGTGATTGCTCGTGGCGTTCCTTCAGCTTTTGGCCATATTATTATATTTATCATGTGGGGCGTATGGGTGCATCCTAGTTACATGTTTTTCAGCAGATTACTCAGTGTGAATGTGGTGTGTGCCTTGCATCCTTCACAAGGAGCTGATCCATCCTACCCAAAACCAGTATATTAAATTAGAGGCAGCCCCTCTAATTTGCATGATGAGGTCACCCCTCCAAGTATTCATGCACGGTGGATTTTCATGACCTATATTGGCTAATGGTAGAATATGTTAAACAGTTTTTATAAGATAAACATAAGGCTTTTCAAACTATAAAACCAGTTTTACCAAGACTTAACCGGGTTATTCGGGATTTAGTTTCTTCCGCTGTTATATGCTTATATGCTTATACTATTCATGCTTTATTGTACATCCGTGCACTGAGCGTATTGCTCAGCCGTTTTCCTTTTCTATGTTCCCAAAACGGCAGGTACTCAGGGACACTCGTAGACTTTAAGCGTACGTGCATATGGACTGGAAGCTTTTAGCCTTTCTTTACTTTATGCATTATCTTTACTTTGATACTCTTGCCATGGACATTGTTTAGTCCTTTCATTTACAGTACTTATGTTTGTGTGTGATGAGCTTTACTTTTGGACTACCGATGTTTGATTCCGGTATTTTCCTTTTATGGTCATGAAATGTTTAGACATTTATCCTTGTATGCTTTGATGACACGCCATAATTACGTGTGACATTCCATTATCAAAATGGGGTGTTACAATTATGGTATCAGAGCCAAGGCTTCGACCTGTAGGCTCTCAAAATATGACCTGTGATTAGTGGGTAGTCACTATGGTCTTCCTAGAACTGACAGAAGTTTTCATGCATTCATCATTTTTATGCATACATATATATGTCATTGTCGCAGGTTTATGACTAAGTAATAGTTGGTACATGACCGGCCCTATTTAGTCGCATGTGTTTTATCGAAACTTTTAAATTTGGGACCGACCCATAGGCGTCCCCTCGCCATGTCTTTTATTTTGGGTAAACTGACCATAGGCGTTCACTCTCGAGCATACAAAAGTTTTCATAAAACTGCACAATGCATTCATACACACATTTTCTTGCATAAAATTTTTCTCTGGATTTATTGGTATAAATTTTTTCATGTATATATATATTTTATGTTTTGATCTGTTAATCATATGTTTTACGTTATACTTTCATATGGTTCTCACACGCGAACATGAACAACTCAATGCTGCAATCCAAGCTGCAATGCAAGCTTTGCTTCCTCAACTGAGGAACGACATCAAGGCTGAGGTTCAAGCTGCCAACAATCAGCAGCATAACCAAGAACCTCCTCCTCCTCCAGCGACATTGGCAGTATGGCTGGAGAGATTCAACAAGCTCCGTCCTCGAGCTTTTGAGAAAACAGATAGCCCCAGTGATGCTGAAAGCTGGTTGGCTCACATTGAGAAGATTTTCAGTGCTATGGGTTGTGACTCCGTGTTCAAGGCGAGGTTGGCATGTTACTGGTTCGAAGGCGATGTGTTAAATTGGTGGTTAGCTTTGATGCAGTCTGAGGGAGGTGACGATTGGGATGCTGGTCTGACTTGGGCTCAGTTCAAAGATAGGGTGATGGAGCAGTTCTTTCCCAAGGATGAGCAAGACAAGCTCAAGAGGGAGTACCATGGGATCCGACAGAGAGTTGGGGAGAATAGCAATGAGTTTATGCAGCGCTTTCTTCGCTTAGCTGGTTTCCTTGGTGCGGCAGCAGGTACTCCTGAAGAGCAGGCACACCACTTTAGGTGGGCTCTTCGCACATCGGTCGCAAACAATCTGGTGTGTGCTATGTTCACCACTATAGCACAAGTGGCCGATGCGGCACGTAAGCTGGAGATGTTGCATGAGAGAGATGAGTTCGGGGAAGCTGAGAAACCCGACAAGAGGTAAACATTCGTATTCAAGCGGTGACCAATCCGTATTCTTTCCATATATGTCCATTATTCATCTCTTTAAATTGTATCATCCAGGCAGAAAAGTGGGGACCGGTCTCAGCCGGCTACTCAGCAGCAGCCTCATCAGCCCAATGGAAACGGTCAGACTAACGATCGTTCTGCTATGGATAGGCGTGGCGGTAATGATAATTACCGTAACAACGCTGGACACTCCAACGGCAGCATGTCCTAATACTTACGCATTTTCTTATGATTTCATGTTATAACTCATATTCTGACACTCTAGCAAATCTTCTACCAGGAACCATGGAAACGGTAGGGACCAGAACCAGAGAGGTTCGCAGCCTAGCCGTCCAGCTATTACTGGTCCTCAGCCAGCCAGAGCACCTGCTGGAGGATATACTCATCCTCTTTGCTTTACTTTCCACCGTAGGCACCCAGGGCCATGTCGTCGTAACACTGACGCATGCTTCAAGTGTGGTCTTCCTGGCCATATCATGAAGGATTGCCGTAAGGGCGAGATGGAGGGAACATCGGGACATGCTGATACCAAGCCGCCTCCTACCAATGGGCGTGTTTACACGACATCTCGAGACCAGGCCAACAAGTCTACAGGTACCATCACTGGAATCTTGTATATGTATGGTCAAGCTGCGTGTGTTCTTTTTGATACGGGTGCTACTCACTCGGTCATTTCTACTGCTTATGCTAAGAACATTAGGATTCTCCCCATGCCACTAGAGAATAGACTTACTATTTCCACGCCTTTGAGGGACTTTGTATTAATCACCCATGTATACAAGAGTCTTCCCCTAGAATTTGATGATAAGGTTCGTCCTGTTGACGCACTTCCGCTGGACATGAATGACTTCGACATGATTTTGGGCATGGATTGGCTATCCAAGCATCATGCTACCATAGACTGCCATTCATATCGAGTTATCTTCGGTGATGTTAATGCACCAGAGTACATTCATAACGGGTTCGTACCCGGATGGTCTGTGCAAATCATATCTACCCTGCAAGCGCGTGCACTACTGTCACATGGCTGCGAGGGTTATCTAGCTACGGTTCACGACATGGATGCTGAATCTCCATCAATTCAGGATCAACCAATAGTGTCGGAATTCCAAGATGTATTTCCAGCAGAACTTCCGGGCATACCACCTGCACGAGAAGTGGAATTCAATATCGAGCTTATTCCAGGAGCTGAACCGATCTCCAAGGCTCCTTATCGCATGGCTCCCATAGAGCTGAAGGAGCTGAAGGATCAACTGCAAGATCTTCTAGAACGAGGTTTCATTCGACCGAGCGCATCTCCATGGGGCGCACCGGTCTTATTTGTTAAGAAGAAGGACGACAGTATGTGTCTTTGCATAGACTATCGCGAGCTCAACAAGATTACTATCCGAAATAGGTATCCACTGTCGCGTATAGACGATCTGTTTGACCAACTCCAAGGGGCCAAACACTTCTCGAAGATTAATCTTAGGTCAGGCTATCATCAGCTACGGGTTAAGGAGCAGGACATCGCCAAGACTGCTTTTCGTACCCGCTATGGCCACTACGAGTTTATAGTTATGCAATTCGGCCTAACAAATGCTCCAGCAGTGTTCATGGACTTGATGAACAGAATCTTCCATGAATTTCTGGACAAGTTCGTCATTGTCTTCATCGATGACATCCTGATTTTCTCAAAGTCCAAGGAGGAACACGAAGAGCATCTTCATACAGTACTACAGATTCTTCGCCAGAAGCAGATGTATGCTAAATTCTCCAAGTGTGAGTTCTGGTTAGACAATGTGGCATTATTAGGTCACATTGTATCAGCAGAAGGAATCACTATGGATCCAGCGAAGGTTGAGGCCATTACTAAGTGGCCGAGACCGACATCAGCAACGGAAGTCCGCAGTTTCTTAGGCTTAGCTGGCTATTACCGTAGGTTCGTGGAGAACTTTTCCCGCTTAGCACTACCATTGACCAAACTGATGCGGAAAGGGGAGAAATTCGTCTGGACTGAAGAACGAGAGAAGAGCTTTGAAGACCTGAAGCAGAAGCTAGTATCTGCACCTATTCTTACTCTCCCATCTGGTACGGGTGGATTTCAAATCTACAGTGATGCATCAGGGAAGGGACTTGGCTGTGTTCTCATGCAACATGGGAAAGTGATCGCGTACGCTTCACGGCAGCTTAAGCCTTATGAAGAAAATTACCCTACGCATGACTTGGAACTTGCTGCAGTCGTGTTTGCATTGAAGATATGGAGGCATTACTTATATGGAGAATCATGTGACATTTTCACGGACCACAAGAGCTTGAAATATATCTTCACTCAACGTGAATTAAACATGAGGCAGAGGAGATGGTTAGAGCTGTTGAAGGATTATGACATTAATCTACAGTATCATCCCGGAAAGGCGAATGTAGTGGCAGATGCACTTAGCAGGAAGTCCGGAATGATCAACGGCATTAAAATTGAGGAGGAAATCATAAGAGACTTGGAGCGACTAGACATCAAGATCATGGTACGTGGACAGCACGGTTATTGGGCTAATCTTAGAGTAGAACCCGAGTTACTCTCTAAGATCAAGGAAGCTCAGAAAGATGATGGAGAAATCTGGGCGATAGTTCAGAATTTGGAGAAACAGACGGAATTCAGAGTAGATGCAGATGGTATCGTATGGCAGGGCACGAGACTTTGTGTTCCTGATGATCAAGAACTCCGGGAAGCCTTGTTAGCTGAAGCTCATAGCTCCCCATTCTCTATACATCCTGGTTCGACTAAGATGTACCATGACATCAAGCAATACTTTTGGTGGAGTGGTATGAAACAGGATGTGGCCACTTACGTCTCCAAATGTCTTACCTGCCAGCAGGTTAAGATCGAGCATCAGCGATCTGGCGGTCTCCTTCAACCGTTAGATATTCCAGAATGGAACTGGGACAAAATCACCATGGATTTTGTTACTGGTCTTCCGCCTACCAAGAGGAAGCACGATGCAATTTGGGTTATCGTAGATCGACTTACCAAATCAGCTCATTTCTTACCGATCCGCAAGGAAGATCCGGTAAGTAAACTCGCCGATACGTATAGAAGAGAGATCATGAGACTCCACGGTGCTCCATCCAGCATCGTCTCAGACAGAGATCCTCGTTTCACTTCGCGATTTTGGAAGAGTCTGCAGAAAGCTTGGGGTACACAACTTAAGCTTAGCACGGCTTTTCATCCTCAAACGGACGGACAATCGGAGCGAACGATTCAAACATTGGAAGACATGCTGAGGTCATGTGTGTTGGAAAGGACGGGTGATTGGGACGATTACATCTGTTTGGTGGAGTTTGCATACAACAACAGTTGGCACGCAAGTATCAAGTGTGCTCCTTTCGAGATGTTGTATGGCAGAAAGTGTCGCGCCCCAATCTACTGGGATCAGGTTGGCGAGCGAACACTTGAAGGACCAGAAATCATAGAGATTACCAATGAAAGGATCGCAGTAGCTAAGCAGAAACTTCAGGAAGCACGGTCACGTCAAAAGAGTTACGCCGATAAGCATCGTAGGGACATACATTTTAACGTAGGAGATCACGTCTTCCTTAAGGTTTCGCCGGCACGTGGTGTTAGACGCTTCAGGATTAAAGGGAAGCTCAGTCCTCGTTTCATCGGACCGTTTGATATCATTGAACGAGTCGGTGAAGTATCTTACCGGTTAGCGTTACCTCCGCAGCTTTCGCATGTACACAATGTATTTCATATGTCCTTACTCAGAGGGTACCAGTATCATCCCCTTCACATGGTTCAGTATCCACTGGAATAGATACGTGAAGATCTCACTTTCATAGAAGAGCCCGAACGAGTTCTTGACAGACAAGAACGAGTCATGAGAAGGAAGACGATTCCATTCGTCAAAATCCTTTGGAGGGATCATACCGAGCGGGAAGCCACTTGGGAAACAGAGGAGTCTATCCGGGCTTCTTACCCTCATTTCATATTTTGAATTCGGGTATGTTCTTCTTCTTCAGTTTACTTTATCTATAATTCGGGGACGAATTATTCTTTTAGGGGGGAAGAGTTGTAAAACCCGCATGCTTTTACCATGAATAGTACCCTTAAGATCGTACGTACTAGATTAAAACTTTCCTTTTATAGTATGATTACGTTCATGTGTTAGAATTTTACGTATTACGTACGTGTTAGAACACGATAAGTATTTATTACGTACGAACACACAATAACTATTTAAACAATAATTAATCACGAACATGCGATCATGAAATCATGAACGTAATTAAATCACGAGCTAATATTATTTACGTATATATATTTATTACGAACACGAATAAATATATTAAGTCACGGTTAATATTTAACGAGAACACATAAAACACGAACACGACTAAACACGAACGAACACTTAAATAATTAGACTCGGAAAAAATGGTACGGGTACCCCATGTGGGGCCCCTACCCGCGGCTACACTAAGGTAATGGGCCTAGCCCATTTAAATTTTACTAAGAAAGGGGTTAAGGTAAATTTTTTGGTCATTTTCACTTTATAGTAAATTAAACAAAAACCCTAAAAAGATTTTTGCTCCTTCCTTCTTGCTCTCTCTTGGCCGCCGCATATAAACACAAGAAAGGGGTGTTCGTTTGATTTTGGTCTTGTATTTTGTGCAAGTGTTCGTGTGTGTTCATCCTCGTTTGATCCACGTATTCGGTATACCTTTTAATCCTTTTCTTTTTATGTTTTGATTTAATAAATTAAATAAGAACATGATGTTTTTAAAAAGCTAATTAAAAACATAAATTAAACATGTAAATGGTTATGGGGTAAATAAAAAACATGGGATTTAGGGGTGTTTGTTCTAGCCGATGCCCACACCGAACCCCCAAGGGGTCTCGGTTTGGCTTGTGAACCACCACCGAGACCTCAAGGTCTCGGTTTGGTGGTGTGGGTCCCACGACAGCAGGAAAAAGGGGGAAACCCCGAAGTGGTTTGGGGTATGGTGTTGATTACGGATCCGGTTCATGGTTTTTAGTCACGATCTGGTTCATGGTTTATGTTAAGGTTATGTTTTAATAATCATATGTTAAAAATTAAATTAATAAAATATAACATGATTAATTTAATAAAACATGACTTAGGTTATAACTTAATTATTAGATCATGGATTTTTAACCTAAGTATTTATATTTTTCTAGACCTTATAATTAATTAATTATTAAAAACCATGGCTATAATTAATTAATTAACATGACTTAGGTTATATTATTAATAATTAATAATACATGTTTTAACCTAAGTATTTAACTTTATTTAATTAAAAACATGATATATTTAATTAAATACTTTTAACCTATAGTTTATTTAAATTACATGTAATGATTAATAAACTATACCTTATATCATTATGACTTAGAAAAATAATCAGAAAACACTTAAGCTTATATACTTAGCTTATTTAACCAGCTTATATCTAATTATGGAAACTTTCTATTTTTAGAAACTTATTTAATTAAGGCAGCTAATCTATTTATGGAAACTTTCTATTTTTAGAAACTTATCTATTTTAAGCAGTAATTCTATTTTTGGAAACTTTCTATTTTTGGAAACTTTTTTTTTCGGAAACTTTCTATTTTTGGAAACTTTCTATTTTTGGAAACTTTCTATTTTTAGTAACTTTCTATTTTTGGAAACTTTCTATTTTAGGAAAGCTTCTATTTTTAGAAAGTTACATATTATTACACAGTAAGTATAATAATACATGAAATAC
Organism: Glebionis coronaria; assembly: GCA_025667525.1. Taxonomy (NCBI): domain Eukaryota; kingdom Viridiplantae; phylum Streptophyta; class Magnoliopsida; order Asterales; family Asteraceae; genus Glebionis; species Glebionis coronaria. The sequence continues at coordinate 75,621,839 of CM046876.1, forward strand.
AAGAAATACTTAATCAGAATCGACAGAATATAAGATGAACATAGTTTAAAGCTTAAAACAGTAAAACATGACATGAACGTATAAAATAAGCTAAGACTTGACATAAAACCAGTTACGTATTTAGTAGTCAGATACTTATACACGTATGTATTTATGTAGCATTAGTGATACCGAAGTAGGACTCTCCTCAGTTCGTCTTCTTCGTTCACTGGACATAAGGTACGGATTCCCATCCTTTCAGTATGGACATTCTTTCCTTATTAGGATTCCACGTATGCATCCAACTGTTTTCCCGTAGTATAAGTTTATATGTTTGATTTGCTTATGTTTAATTTAGAATACCTATAGCTATATACATGCATGACCAGTTTCACCTAGTTATGGAGGTACCATAACCATAACATTAGAGGCACTGGTGTTATGACTTCTCCATGACGGAGTGATTGCTCGTGGCGTCCCTTCAGCTTTTGGCCATATTATTATATTTATCATGTGGGGCGTATGGGTGCATCCTAGTTACATGTTTTTCAGCAGATTACTCAGTGTGAATGTGGTGTGTGCCTTGCATCCTTCACAAGGAGCTGATCCCTCCTACCCAAAACCAGTATATTAAATTAGAGGCAGCCCCTCTAATTTGCATGATGAGGTCACCCCTCTAAGTATTCATGCACGGTGGATTTTCATAACATATATTGGCTAATGGTAGAATATGTTAAACAGTTTTTATAAGATAAACATAAGGCTTTTCAAACTATAAAACCAGTTTTACCAAGACTTAACCGGGTTATTCGGGACTTAGTTTCTTCCGCTGTTATATGCTTATATGCTTATACTATTCATGCTTTATTGTACATCCGTGCACTGAGCGTATTGCTCAGCCGTTTTCCTTTTCTATGTTCCCAAAACGGCAGGTACTCAGGGACGCTCGTAGACTTTAAGCGTACGTGCATATGGACTGGAAGCTTTCTAGCCTTTCTTTACTTTATGCATCATCTTTACTTTGATACTCTTGCCATGGACATTGTTTAGTCCTTTCATTTACAGTACTTATGTTTGTGTGTGATGAGCTTTATTTTTGAACTACTGATGTTTGATTCCGGTATTTTCCTTTTATGGTCATGAAATGTTTAGACATTTATCCTTTTATGCTTTGATGACACGCCATAACTACGTGTGACATTCCATTATCAAAATGGGGTGTTACAATATATCTCAAGAAATCAAAAAACATTTTTTTCCTCTTGTTTTCCGTTAGTTAAAACCAAGGTTGTTAATATGATTGACGGTATGTCCGCGTTCGATCATCGCCAAATAACATATCGATTTTTCGACTGATATCCTAAATTATATATTATTATTATTATTTTATATTTTTTATCATTATTTCTAATACATTTAATATTTTATTTTACATAAATCTGCAAACTTTATATATTTTTAATAATTTTATTTATGTTTTTATTATTTTTCATTATATATCTTGTGTATATGTTATAAAATTTAAATTATATTAGTTTTTTCACTTATGTTTTAATTTAGTTTTAATAAAGCTCGCTTCATATTTGTTAGACTCATTGTAAAAAAATAGGTCCATTACTAAAAAAATAGTTTTACATAATTTATATTAGAGTTTCTATCACTCTCCTTTCACCTTCTTCTTTATCCTCTTTTTTCTTATCGAGCATCACGACAAAATGAAAATAAAAACACAATCAAGAAAATCATTACATAAAAAATCAATCGATATTACAGATATTGACCGCTTTTGGCGAAAACATCAAAGTTGAACGATATGATGCATATCGTAGAGGTGGACTGTCCCAACTAATATGTCATCAATATATCACCGCCATAATCGATATTTACAACACATGTTGAAACATACAGTACCTCCAAACAAACGTAAAAGCCGCACCTTTGGTGTGCAGTTGGAAAAACATGTAATAGTGTTAGCGCATAACGGGTGACATCACTAGGTGATCAATGATCACCACCACCACGAACCAACCTTGCAAAAAATAAGAGTGACATTTAATTTTTTTTTTTTGAACATTGACATTTAATTGATCTAGTCTAAAACTAGTTCCAATTTACTAAAGTTATGTGTCATCATATTTGTAAAAATGATTTGTTATTCGAACCCATTAACTGAATTCTTTTCATCATTATGCTTTTGTTTTAGCTTGTTTACGTGAAACTATTCTAAGCTGTGTAATTTTAGTTGTTTCATTAATAAGGATATTGCCTCCTCTAAAACATAATGACGACTACTCTTTTTAATAAAATTGTCAATGCTATGGAGTTCCACTTTGACATGATTTTAAAACAGAAAGCGGATTTTAAATGTTTAAGTGCATCACATGCTCAGAATTTCCTACTAACTATCCTTATAGACGAGCTCGGTTAACATATGTCACCAATGAAGTACCGTTCTATTCATAAATATCGCCTCATGATTCCATTATTTTCGGTTGATACAATGTGCTATGTTTGTCGCAAAGCATGCTTGGATTCTTGTGGGGAACATGATGCTCAATGTAAAGAGCTCCCGGGTTTCAAGTACCGACACGATATAGTCAGAGACATTCTTTTTTACATATGTACGCGTGCTGATATCTCCGCAAAGAAAGAAGCACTTGTAAACTTATTGACTGACCCGTCAGATGGAAGATCCAAACTCGGATCTGCTGACGTTTTGATTTTTTTATGGGTTGGAGGGAAACATGTGTGCGTGGATATGACTGGGGTTTCTCTTCTTGTGGGGTTGAGTAGCCGATGTTTTACAGCTGGTCAGGCTGCTTTGAAAGCCGCCTCATGCACAGTGACAAAACATGAAAAAACATGCATTGAAAATCAACACGTGTCTATTCCTTTTGCATTTGATACCTTCAGTTTCTTTACACGTGAAGCGGTGGAGCTTCTGAAGAGAATTCAACAAGTTATGAATAACGACGTTATGACACGTAAATCCACAAATATGATTTCTCATAATATTAACTTTTCGATAAAAACACTTACGACACAGTTTGTTGCTCGCTTGCCATCTACAATTATGTAAGTATATTTAAACTAAAAGAATATCACCTTATATAATAAAAAACTATAAAAATTTAAATGCGAAAAAATAAATATGATTTATTTATAAAAAAAAATTATTACATTATAAAGGTTCTATGTGATAGTTGAAAAATAGCTATCTACAAAATATTGAAAAAATAAATGAACAATGATTGAAATATGGGAATATTTTAAGGAAGGTTAGCATGATTGAAAATGGTTGACATGAATAAAATGTTAGAAAAATACGTTTGAAAGTATTTACAACTTCATATAGAAAGTTTACTTAATTCGTTTTGGAAAAACAAACCCGCGTATGGAAATCATACACAATCAGAGAATGATTTTTAAACTAAAAAATGGAATCTATCTTAGTTTATTTAATTCGTTTGGAAAAACAAACCCGCATATAGAAATCATACACAATCAGAGAAAGATTTTTAAACTAAAACATTAAATCTATCTTAAGAAGTTTTAAACCTACGCACATGAACATAAGTTGACATTGGTTGTCCACAACAAACATGAAAATAATTACAACATTGTCTAAAACAAACATGAAAATAATTACAACATTGTTTAACATTGTCTAAAATTCTGTCATTATTTTAGAGAAGTTATATTAGATACCTTGTATTTTTTGGATGTAAGGGATCAATCATCACCTTTCATCTAACTTTAATCAAAGACTTATATTAATCCTTATTTTTTAATTAAAAAAGGGTGGAAGGGTATTTTCGTCATTTTACACCTTCTCACCTAACACCGCCTATCACTCCCATCATATCTCAGATCTAATAAATCGATGCTTTTTTTGTTCTCTTTAAACACACACAAACACACACACACACACACATATTTAGATCTTAATCTATCATCACAAACATCAAACCCGTTCCTTCGTAAATCAATCATCCCCTTCATAAATAAGGTAAACTTCATTTGATCTGTTTTGATTCATTTTTTTGGCTTATTCGATGTGAATAAGCTTATAAATCATCATATTCTTTATAGCTTATTTGAGAAATTACGTGAATTTAATGTGTCGAATAATAAGGTAACTTATTAGATGCTTAATGTGAATAAGCTTATAAATTATCATCATCTTTATTATGATAAATTATAAGCTAACTTATTAGCTTATTTTCATGAATTATAAGGTTTTATGGCTTAATCTTCCCGAATAGATTTAGTATGACTTGTTAGTGAAGTATCATATATTATATACTATATCATATATGATATAAGCTAAAATATCATATATGATAAAATATATCATATATGATTACGTGCTTGAAAATTGAATTAAATCTTTGTTATGGATTAATCTCGCTGAACAGATTTAGTATGACATGTTAGTGAAGTATCATATATGATATACTATATCATATATGATATAAGCTAAATTATCATATATTTAAAATATATCATATATGACTACGTGCTTGAAAATTGAATTAAGTCTTCTTTTTGTATAGAGAAGGCTGTTTACAAGGCATGTTGAACATTACAAGCATCCAAAAGGCCAAGAAGCTTAATTAAGAAGCTTATGAATTTTTGTTTTACGTTTATTGTTCGTTTTTTCCTTGTAATCTCCTAATGGAGTTTTGACGTATATGAACGATTTTGTAATCCATTGGTATTTGGTACACCGTCTTGTTAATATGGTTTAACTTTCTTGTTATTATGTAATTATGGTTTTGATAAATTAAGCCATATATGATAATGGACTATCATATATGATAATTGAAAGTCCCTAAACTATGCTAGAAACACTAAACTTGACTAATCAACACACGTAATTACTTTTCAAACGTAATACTTATTATTGTATAATAAAGAATTACAAGTGTTATGGATAACACCGTTTGATGACAATGTGTTGTGCACACTTTGAACAACTAAAAAACCTAACTTATGAATACAATCATAGTTGTTTGATTCAATAAGTTCTAAGCATTAATGTGTGAATATTCTCAAAGTGTTAAACATTAATGCTTGGCTACACATCTTATTTATAGTGATACGAGGTTGACCTAAGTACTAGTTGATGGTGACTACACAAGACATTCACTTTTCAAACATCTGTCACAAGATGCTCTTCTATTCTTGGTAGTCTGCCACTATGCTTTAGGGAAACAGAGCTGACACAGTTTCCCTTTTCTTCATAGTCTCGTACACACAAATAGCATGTCCAAAGTGTGCTGAGTGTTAATAGGGTATTGCCACCCCTGTTAACCCTCAACCCCTCAGAGTCCCTGATACATCTTGGCTGTTATCCATCACAGCCAATGAGTATGTCTTCAAGTAATCTTCGACTTCCTTGACAATGTCTCTGACATGGACTCCTCTGAGGTTGCTCACAGATATTTAGATATCTGTGAGTCTTACGATACTTGCCTGCCTCCTAGGCACAGGCGAGTGACTATCTAACAGCTTGATTTATGTTTAAATCTATGATACAGGGAATCTAACAAACTTAGATTCCCAACAATCTCCCCCTATTTAAACATAAATACAGCTAGATCTATCTAAGTTAAGGTAAGTGAGATAACAGCTTCTTCTTACTCATAACAGATCTAAACAAACATATCTCATGATTTTATTCATACTTAAAGAAAATTACAAGTACAATACAAAAGTGAAATAAAATATGAAGGTAAAATTTAGTTGTGAAATCCTTCAATAGTCATCATTTTTGATTTTTTCTTTAGTTTCAGCTATGTCTGTCCTAGTATCCAATTCAGTCTGCAAAGCTTGTGCAAAAACCTTGGAATACTCTGTGTTAATCTTAAGTCCCTTTTTGAGACAAATCAGCTGAATTGTTGATGCTAATCCTAGCTCATCTTCCCTTTGGAATGCATATTGGCAAGCTCTGTTCATGAAGGCCATACCTCTTTCAGGCTCTGTGTAGGTCTTACCATCAATAGGACCAATGATTCCATTTGGTAGTACCAAATCCCTGTGTATTCCATCCACTGAACATCATCTGTGACGAAGGTTTCCTTAACAAGTTGAGTCATCCTTCTTCTTTTCTTTCTAGACTTTGGGGGTTCTTGTTCAAACAGCTGTGGTGGGGGATCTATTTTGAGCTTGGCTGCTGTTTCTTTAACCCAGTTAAACTTAGCTTTGAGGGTCTTAAGAAGGGTAAAATTAGCCTAACCAGTTCTTTTAGCAGCCAAGGCTTCAAGTTCAAACCATTCAGATAATCCAAGTTTCTTTAACCTGAAGTCCTCAAAGACATCAATATTGGCCTGTTGGTTATCTCTCCACAAAATCATTTGTGGTGTGTTAGTAGACTTGTGAATGGTGTATTTGAACTTGGTGATTTTTCCAGGTGCATACCTGTTGTTGACGCAGGCATCATAATCAGCTTTTACCTTTTTAGTGCCTTTGTGCGTTTAACTTCCATTTCCCTCAACCTTTGTCTTTGCTTCTCCCTTTCAGGTGGAGTCATCTTTCTCAGAGTTTCCTCATTAAGCTCCTTGGCTTTCTTGATTTCATTCAGCCTCTTGAATTCAACAGCCTGTTTCTCAATCTCTTCAGGTGTTAGAGGATTCTCATTAAAAGGTGTGAAGGTTGTAAATTGGGATAGGTCTGTGGTTGATCCGCATGTCTTTAGCATCGCAGCTATTTTCTTTAGTTTGGCGTCTGTGTCTACCATAACTATTTCTTTTCCTTTCTTCGAGACAGAGGATTCCACACTCATGTTTTCCAGCTATTCAGCTCTTTTGATGAACGCTGACTGAGCTTGGGTTTGTATTGCCTTGGGTAGGGAGCTAACAGTGAACTTGAGTTTCTTGGCAGCTGGTTCACCATCATCCACAGACTCACTGGTGTTAACCAGAGTCAGGGACTTTGATGAATCAACTCCATCATTTGTCTGTTGCTCCCCCTTACTTTCATCCTCATCATCGGGTATGATCACTGGTGTGATGACTTGGAGAGGGACATGTGAAGAAATAGTGTTATCAGCAGAGGTTGAGCCTTGTTTGGCAGATTCAAGGATAAGTACCTTTTCCTTCTCCCCCTCACGTTCAGCCTGTCGTTTCAGCCGTTTGGATGAAAGTGCCTGAAAGTGCCTTGCAATCTGTTCAACAGAGGCAGCCATATCGCATTGCCTGGTCCTTGAAGCTCTGGCAATCTTCAGCAGGAGGTTGTAATTTCCATTTGTGTTGCGATGAACACGATCAATGATAAAGTTTGTGTGACGAAGTTGCCTGCTACGAACAACTTCAAACTCTCTATGCATAACTCGTGAGCATTAAAAAGGGCAGGGACCGCTGTTACAATGGTATCCTTGATTCGTGTGGACAAATGACTAAGTCCTTGGGACACTCCTTTTCTTGCACCATCTTTGATAGGTTCGGTGACTGCATCCCTAACCGCCTGATTGATGATCCCTGGAAAAGTGACAGTGAAATTATGCATCTCAGATTTGATAACATCCAACTTTCTTGAAAGGCGCTCCATATCTGATTGATGATGTTCAGGTTTAAGATTATGGATGTTCAGGCTTTGTTGTGCGTAATAATCCTCCCTTGGCAATATGTCAAAGTTGGTTTGGGAAGGATGATCAAACATGAGGAACTCAGTTGTTGGATCATAAGCAGGTCTCTGGAAGGCTATAGTGGTTGAGGTAGTAGAGGTGGGAGTTACTATAGCTTCCTTGGGAGGAGGAGTGGTATCATCAGCTGGTTGGGACACAACTATGTCTTTTGGATGAGACAAAGATTGTTGGTCATCATCTTCTTCATCGTCCTCCTCCTCAAACATCCCCTCAGGGAGAATCTCGTCCTTAGGCATTGATTCGGGTTCAGATAAATCATCAACTAATGAGAGCACTTCTTCTTGAATATCAAGCAGGGGCTCTTCTTCATTTAGCTGATCCTGAATTATTGTATCAGCTTCTTTTTATGGCTGCTCTAGGGATTCAATGTTTGGCTGTACAATATCATCCTGCAAATTGTTTCAAATTAGTAACAGGGAAATAAAGAAGGTGAATGGTCGCCAGTTCGCTGTCCCAGAGAGGCTGAGGGTGATTAATCAGCCATTCCAAAGGATAAATCCTTGGGATTCTTTTAAGAGTGAAAAGTATGAGGTTAATGGTCGCCATTCGCTGCCCCTAGGAAAGCTGAGTGTGATTATTCAGCCCTCCCCCAAAAAAAAGGTTAAAACCTTTGGGAATCTTTTGATTGTGAAACATATGTTGTTTAGGATCGCCATTCGCTGTCCTTAGGAAGGCTGAGGGTGATTATTCAGCCCCCCCAAAAGGTTAAGAAACCTTTGGACTCTTTTAAGGATGAAACATATGTTGGTAAAGATCGCCTGTTACGCCGCCCCTAGGAAAGCTGAGGGTGATGATTCAGCTCCCCCTGAAAGGATAAATCCTTTGGGATTCTTTTAAGTGTAAAAAAGATATAGGTTAAGATCGTCTTGTTACGCTGTCCCTAGAAGAGCTGAGGATGATTATTCAGCTCCCCTAAAAGTAAAACTTTTGGTATTTTTTTTAGGGAACCAAGAGGCTGTGTGAGGTACAACTATTCAGGGTCGAGACATATATGTATTCAGGTTGTTGTTCGCCTGAATACTGTCTAGAGGGTGCAGGGTCATCGGGGTGCTTTAGAAACATAAATGAATCATTCCCTGGTGCATAGACAGGGTGTACAGAAGTCTTAAGGATATCTAAGTGCATACATTGACTTCTATGGGTCGAGGATTACCCTAACTTCACCACTCTCACCTATAGACATTTGAGAGTGGTTGCTTGTGGAACTCTACAAATTATAAGACTGATTACCTGTGCGATATCAGCAGAATTCAGCGGGTTCCCTGTTGTCTCGGCTGACATCGAGACACTAGACCCTTGTTGTTGGTCAGCTAAAGTCTCTGATTCCACAGGAGTCTCTGGAACAGAGGAGGTTGTAAGGTTTACATTCTTCTTTGCCCCGGCCTTTGCAACAGTTTTGGTGTAGGAAGAAGATGGGTTTTTCTTCTTCTTTGGCTGTTGGCCAGTTGTTGCCTTGGACGTCGTGGTGTGCTGCCCAGAGGTCAAAGACGTAGACTTGCCAGGCACATCAGAGGTATTCACCTTCTCAGAAGAAGGGATCAAGGACTTCACAACAGAGGGTTGTTTATTTGCTATGTTCAGCATGTGAGAGGTGACAGGGATATCTTCAGGTCCAATCTCCTTGTATATGGCTCTAGTGATGCGATAGGGATTCAGGGAAGTGAGTGCAGAGTTGTAATAGCTGTCACCCAACAGGCTTTCGAAGATGAGAGATAGAAAGCGAACATAGCAGATGTTTTTCTCCCTGACCTGGTTTGGTCCCTTCAGCTTTTCCACTAGGTTGGAGAATAGTAGACTTCCTACATCAACTTCTGTGCCCCAGATCAGCCCATAAGCAATAGATTGGTGATTGAAGGACATCTGATCTTAGGATCCCTGCATTCCTCCTAGGATTTGACTATGTGAGTGAAGAGACACGCCACATAGGGGAAAAATACTTGATCTTCATAGGAGACTTGGAGAGAACTTCAGCAGGTGTAAGAGCAGGGTTTACATCATGAGAGGGTTTAAGTGTGGCAAGGGCATCCTTTACAGCCTTTTTGTCAATCACCTTTAGGCATTCATCGCCATGTCTTAACCCAGCCACACTTGCGAAGTCTTTTAGTGAGAAGGCAAAGGGGTGTTCGTTGCATGAGAGGCTAAAGGTAATGGTGTCGTCAACAACTTCAGCAGAGTACCAGAATTCCCTAAGGTATTCTTGGTAGAAAATGGTTGGGGACTTTGTGAGTGCTTCACTTGCATCACAATTTTTCATGAAGTTCACCAGATCTGAGTAGGATTCGTTGGGATCCTTGAGCCATCCAATGGAGTTGTTCGATGCAAGAATGCTTTCATTTAGTTCAAAGTTGACGTTTGCTGCCTTGGGAACTGGGAATACCAAGGATTCAAGGTTAAAGAGAAACGAAAATGAAGGATGGGTTTAGAGAGAGAAAGCTTAGAGAGAGAGATGTGATTGTGTAAAATGAGAATAGTGGTAGGTGAGGAGAGACGTGATACAATATTATATTCAAATTTGAAACAGTTATTTAATATTTCGTTTTTAGTGTAGTTGTCTTCTCAGCTCGATTCGAATTGATATAACGTTTTCTAGCAAAGACTTGATTGTTTTTGGTTAAAAAGACTTGTTTGGTATTTATGTCTAATTGGCACAAAGCATGTAAAAATGTAAAAATATTACTATATTACCTACATATACATACTAACTAAAAACATTTAGCAATTAGAACATTTAAATGCACGAAATTTAAAACTAAAAATACAAATTTTATAAAAGATAATTTCTATCAGAAAAAGAATACAAGTTTTATAAAAGTTCTACCTTTACCATGAAAGTAAAATCAAAATTCTATAAAATGTAAAAACAAATTGATAAGAGTCTAAAATAAAATTGAAATCTTGAAATGAAATAAAACTAATATACTGTCTGAATCCTAAAGCCCAAAAGCCCAACAGCCCAACAGCCCAACTGCCTAACGAGACAAACAAAACTAAACTTGTAAGGACTAAATACGCAAGGAAATTTTAACTGAAGGACTAACTACGTAAATGACTAACGAAATTGAACTTAAAGTGAAACTATTTCAATAACTAACGGCCTAACTGTTAACCTCTAACGATTAAGGACTGTGACTGTAATGAGAAGATACAAAACGAGGGACCAAACCTGTTAATCCCTACTGATTTAACCTGAAATCCCTACAGTATTACACTCAAATCCTCTTGCTTAATACCCAAAATTCTAGTTAAACCAATCAATTTCTAATACCAAAATTCCTATTAAGCTAGAATCTGTATTATAAAATGCAAACGAAACAGATTGAAACAAAAATCAGCCTAAAAACATATTACGAATCCTGAATCAATTAAGCAAAACAAGCATTAAGAGAACAAAAGTCTATACTAACATCATTACACTAGCAGATTCTTCTACTATGCAGAAAATTGAAAACGTAAGGCGAGCTTAACCTGTGCATCCGAAATCAGCCCGTTGTTGTCGAAGCTTAACGTTGAGCTAGCTTATATCAAGCAACCATTAACGTCGTTCGACTTCGACTACTGGACTATACAACTAATCTTCACACTACTATCTTCATCTCTTAACAGCTACAAGGATCAACCAACTCCAAACCTAATGCGATAATCACTCCATGGAAATCAGCAACAAATCCAAACACCTGCAAAATTAACATAGAAAGAAAACCAAACTCTTCTTTTTTACACTGAATGATTAAGCAAAAAGCTAAGACCTGCTTATTATATCAGTAGAAATCAACTCAAACACGCCTATCTGTACTATATTCGCAGAATAACTGAATTATTTTGCTTCAATTGGAGATGCTAACTGCTCTCACTGGAATCAAAACCATTCTCAAAATCCTAAGCAATTATCTGCTAAATGTATACTAACTGAGCAACTATCCTAAACGAATCGAAGACTACTAGATTTGTTTACTAGTATTCAGAAAGAAAAAAAAAATGTAATTTGCAAAACTCTAAAACTTCATTAATGGAGATTTAGAAATCTGTCACCACTACTCTAACTGAAAACAGAATTCTGTTTCAATGAATTCACACTTCAAAATCCAAAAATGGTAGAAAATAATGGCTATTCTTCTTTTAACTATTATGATTAAGCACTCGAAAATCATAACAACTCTCAAGAGGTTTCCTAACAAACCTGTAAAAACAGAATTAAGAGGAAAATAGAATAAGAAAAATCAACGTTTCATTAATGGCAGAATAAAACTTGATTATAAAGAAAGAAGATTGAGAAACTTAAAGCTTTCATTAATGGCAGTAATATCAAGAACGGTTACAACTGATTAAGATGAAAAATAGAATTTGTTACAAAATTTATCAAGAAATTTAAAAGCTTCTAACTAATCCTACCTACTGTGTGTTAATCTACTCCTAAGCTAACCCTCTGCAAATGAAGCTCTTCTCTTCTATTTATAGCCGCTGAAAGGAGGAGATATGACGTGTTCTATCCAATGAGGATTGGACACGTGTTTAATACGAGGATGATTCGTTCTTCATTCTTCAATCGGATATTTGGGGGTTTCTTCTCCTTTGACTTTTGATCAAATTAATCTGTATCATCTTGTAGAGGAGGAAGGGAGGAACACTTTTGTAGTTATGATCTTCACTTGAATCTTCTTGGATCATTTGTTATTTGAGTTTGCAGGTTTTGGAGATGAAAAGAGGAATAAACCGTCTCTCTCTCTTGAAGGTTGAAGAAGACGCGAATTTGGGTTTGTGTGTTCTGACCGGTTTGGTCAACTTGACTAAGATAAGTAAATAAACTTTTCTTCTTATTTTGCCTTTTTAGTCCTTCCACTTTTGTTACTCTTGCAATTCCAAACTTTAATCTTTTTCTACTTGCATTTGAAAGGTTTAAACTTTGTAATTTCGGCAACTTAAGTCCTTGATCTTTAACAATATGGCATGATTGGCCCTTGAAAGCATCTTTCGTCTCTTTCTTCGTCTTTTCATCAAATAAATCCATGAAAACGCATGTTTGCTCGAAAATGTATCTTCTTACCTGAAAACACATGAAACACAAATACACGCATAATTCTGATATTTTAAAGTTAAATATAAGGTATTTGACTGTGTTTTGAGTGGTATTTGGATCATTATTGATGAGTGTTTTCACACTTATCAACTCCCCTGCACTTGACCATTGCCATGTCCTCATGCAATGCAGCATTTTAAAGCACCAAGTTACACTTTTCTCATAATTAACCAACCTTGGCCATTTTATGATTTAATAAACTATACTATGCTATATGATGAATGGTTTTGAATATTTACAATGCAATGCAAAAGAATCAATTCTATTTATATCTTTTTAGATTTTTCATAAATGGTTTTGATAGAAATAACTCATAAAGAAATCAATGACTTAGATTAGGGCTTTGGTACCATGGACATTTATCACCCTCAAGTTTCACTTTCCCCATACCAAGCTTAAAAATGGGATCATTGTATTCACAAGTAAAAAGTGCATCAACTTATTCATGACAATTAAATGTGGAACCGATTATTATTTGAGCAAATTGCTTGAAGGCAAATTTGTCATTATTTAAAGCGTGAAATATAAGAAATGTAAAATCCAAAAATAAGGAAGCACGGTTTTAATCCTAAGTAATCCTCTCATCCATTACTTGAAAAACCGCTCACAGTTAATACAAGTCCGTTTCAAGAGTAATAAGTCATTCGCCTTATGTGTAAAATCCTCATGTCATGCTTTCATAAGTAGCTACACACTCGCTAAGGAAAAAAAAATAAAACTCACGCAATTATTTACATCCGCCATCTTTTTGAGACTTTGGATCTTCAACCCCACAACCCGTCAAGGTAATATTGGATTGGAGCAATCTATTGAATCCCCGCAACCCGTCAAGGTAATATTGGAACTCAATAGTCACTATAATTAACACCACACTGCCCCTCTTGGGAGTCTTGTATAATTATTTTTTTTTTCTTTTTTCTTTTTCTCTTTTTTTTTTCTAGCCACTCATTTTTTTCATAAGCCGCTCTTATTTTTCTTTATTCCTCACAAAGAAACTTCAAAAGAATAAAAGGAAAAACACCCACTAAATATTGAGCATGACATAAGTCTAGTACACATAAAACGTTCTAACTTAGAATCTTAAAACGTACTCATACCAACCATGAATGATTAGCCAAAAATGCATAAGAGATTACAAACCAATTAAAACCGTTCTTGATTATTTATTAACAATTATATACATGCGAAGAAAATAGAGGCAAAGAAGAGAAGGGTTTAGCCACAAGTAATTATCATGAAGTTTATCTAGCCCTTTTACACTTGCTTCAACTCTATCATTTCCCATTCTCCACAAATTTAAAATATCAAATAATGAAATTGGTGGATGCTTAGCCTAATAGACCATCGAAGGACTACATGGTTAAGGATACTAGCTAGAGAATGCTAAAATAAGCAAACTCGGGTTGAGTCAAAATATCCATGGCGGGCCTAATATGTCAAAGAAATCTAAACTTGTTAAAACCATGTTTTATTTTATTTTTTTCTTTTTATATATTTTTTAATGAAAAGTAAAAGAAGAAATATATACAATGCAAATGTATTATGCAAATGAAAAATGATTGATGCAAAAATTATGTATGCATATTTTTGGTGGCCAAAGTAGATCAAAAATTTGAAAAATGTTTGAAAAATTCAATTTTTCCAGTTATCATGAAGTTAAGGCAATGGTCTAGGTAAGGTCACTTCGATAGAAGTCTCCCCTACACTTAAGATAAACATTGTCCTCAATGTTTAAGAGTATTGGAGTAAACTCCCCTACACTTATGACATTGATTACTTTGCTTAACTCTAGTTAAGGAAGAGACAACTAAAGGGTATTCATTTTAAGCACAAGGTTGAATATCACGATAGCAAAAACTAATCGAAGTGAACCAGATACACGGGCCTCCTCCATAAGCTCCAAGCATGAAATGAGAGAGAGCAACCCTTGAAACAAACACGAAAAGACGAAGAAAGGCACCCCTCCACTTCAACTCTACTATAACATCCTTTTAATTAAACCTAACCTATTGAAAATCTACTCTACGTTTTCTAACCTAGTTATTCAATGCTTGAGTTTTTTTAACCCTAAGTCGCTAGCTCGACTCAGCCCCGAATTAGGTTGTCCTTGGGGAAACCATCATGGAGAATAAAGGATATCCACTTTGAAGCACGTCTCACATGATACACTCAAACTTAGCACGTTTCCATTTACTATAAGATTTACAAAATCCGCCTCGATAAATGGAACGGTCCAACGTGTCTCAAGTTTGTCCAACATACGAAATCTCTCAAATAGGAAGCACACCAGGATCAAATACAAAGTTTCCATCTCGACAAGTGAACAACTCCAAAATAGGTAGTATCACCAAAGTAAGCTCATACAAGAAGCACAGATCAATCGAAATCACACTCATAAGTGGAGTAGATGAAAACCAAGGTGTCTCAAATTTATGTATCCCAGGATCAAAAACCTTTCCCTTCATGGGAAAATAAGAAGATGAGCTCGTGTCAACCATATAAGATTCCCCCTTAGTGATCAAAGCATCATGAGAATATGAAGGTGTAAGTATCAAAACATTCATAACTATTATGTCCATATTGGGCTCATCATCATCATCAAAAGGTGGGTAATCTTCCATAGAAGGCATAGCGAAAGGAGGATCAAGAGTAACAATGTCTTGTGGAGGAGGTGTAGGCTCTATGTTTCCAAAAAGCAATGTAGTAATAAGACGAACCTCCTCTTCCAAATTAGAAACACTATTGTTGACCTCTATATCAAATTGTGCAAGAGTATCCTCTATGGTGGTATCAATCTCCATAAAAGAGTCCATATCAAAGGTTTTGAGTTCTAAAGGTTCCTTAGATGAAAAAGTATCAATCTCTAAGAGGAAAGGATCTTCATCAATAACCAAATTCAAGGGTGGGAGGGTGGGAACATAAGGCTCAAAAGGAGGTGTATTAATGAGAGAATCACTCAAAGGGATGATATGATCATGAAAATCAATAGGTGTATCCTCAAAAACCAGTGAAGGATGATCAATTAAGGGTTCTTCTTCTATAGACTCATTATTAGGTTCTTCACACTCCTCAAAAAGTGGGTTATCAAAACATGTCTCAAAAAGAGGATTTAAATGTATCACAAAATCACTTAGAGGAATAGGTGAAGGAGTCATAGAAGAAATGGAGTCATCATCATCAGAAGTAAAAGACTCATCACTATCATAAGGATCATCAAAGGTTTCATCACAAGAATCATAAGGTGGTAGAGGAGAAGGATCCACTTTTCCTATAGGAGCAAACTCTTCATCTAAATTAGGAATGTTATCTTGACAAGACAAATCATCGGATGATACAGCATAAGACGCGTCACTAAAATCACAATTTTCATCCTCAATTTGTGGAAAGTCTTTCACAAACTCTTCCTCAATCTCATTATCCCTTTCTTTAAACAATTCATCTAGATCAAAGTCACCAAAATCACTAGTAGTAGCATGAAGGTCAATATGTGATAAAATCTCAATGTGATCATGATGATAAGAGGTATCAACACAAAGCTCATCACATGGTTCATTAGAAACCCTCTCAAGCTCTCTTTGGATTGGGATAAGGTTCTCAACACTAGAAGAGGTTAATTCATCCGAATTGGTGTTTGTATTAGTGCTAAGAGGCTCGTCCCCCATGGTTAAAGAGTCGGTGGGTTCCACATGAGGTAAAGGTGATGAAGGTGTGTCATCATTTAGTGTCATACAAATCGAAGGTTCCTCATCATCTTCATCTAATAAGCATTGTTTAAGCAAACGAGCACGATTAGCAATGAATTGTTCTTCTTTTTCCTTTGTAGCAATCTTAAAGAGGAAATTATCTAAATTTTCCTTAAGGCGACAAGAACTTTTTTCCAACGATTCACGACACATTGCACCGATCTCCTTGTCATAAATTTGCCAAGTCATAATTTCCACTTCCTCAAAAAACTTAATTTGTTCTTCAAACAACGGGCATGCGTTTTTCATTTCCTCAAGGCTCATGTCTTTCATACTATCAAGCATCTTATAAAAGTCATCGTTCGACTTGTTCATTTTCTCAAGTGAAGAATAAAACTTCTTGACATTATCAAGGACATAGGATGGCGGATCCTTCGGTCTACAATCATAACCATAATGGGGTGCGTTCCCACAAAACTCACATGAATAAGTCGAAGAATATGATGGAGGTGGATTTCCATAATTAGGTGAATTATAGGTTTGAAAAGAATCGTGATTATGAAAGTTCTCATGATTGTAACTTTGAAAATTTCCTTCATTTTGAAAACCCTCATAATGTGAAAATCCTTGATTTTGAAAAGTATCTTGATTATGGCATGGAAAATTTTCATCATTTTGAAAGCCTTCATTGTTTGAAAATCCTTGATTATGAAAGGTCTCTTGATTATAGCCTTGAAAATTATCATCATTTTGAAAGCCTTCATTGTTTGAAAATCCTTGATTATGAAAGGTCTCTTGATTATAGCCTTGAAAATTATCATCATTTTGAAAACCTCCATAATTGGAACATCCTTGGTTTTGAAAAGTTTCTTGATTAAAGCTTTGAAAATTATCATTATTTTGAAAACCTTCATTATTTGAAAATCCTTGGTTTTGGTATGACTCATCAAGGGGTTGATCATGAAATGATGGTGGAGGTCGTGATGAAAAATCAGAATATCCCATATAGTCATTACAAGTATGGTCCATTTGAATGTTAGGTTGAAAATTAGGGTTCTCGGTTCCATTATAAGCATATCCCTCCCCATAATAACTATTATTTTGATCACATAAATAAGTATCGTGTGGACCACCACAAGTCGAACAAGTCGAATAATTAGCGTTGGCGGATCGTTGTTGCAAAATCTCCAACATGGAACGAGTATCCATGTTTAACAAGGTGGCCGAATGTATATACAAGTATAATGACGTTTAAAAGCTTCCTCGGGGAAGGAAGTAATACACCAAATGTGGTATGTTTACACGTGTGCGAGTACACGTGTAAGTAAACACGAGGAATGAGGGAGTAGCCCTCGGTCGACTTTTAAGAGAGAAGAGATTATCTCCCTCGAGGTTCGATATGAAATATCCACAAGAAAGTATAATATATAATTACTACTTGGGTGCAAGACCCCCAATCAAGCCTTCCTTCTTAGAATACGCACTAGTGAACGGGGGGTTAGGTGGCGCGAAGCACTTAAGTACCTATTGACCCTTAGATGGAATTTTATAGCACATCGCCTTTCTATTCACTTTGTAGTTTGTATTCTTAGAATTATTGCCTATTGAGAGTATTTATCTATTCTTCCTTAATTAAATTGGATCGATACACGTGTCAAGGACCGGAACGCCCCTCAACACGGTGTATTGCCTCGGCAATACTTATGGAGATAGGTAACTTGGTTGTTCGTATCTACGTATACTTATTTACATATAATAATATATCAAAAATATTTTTGTATTTATTTGATTTTTTAAGAAAAATACTATATGTACGTAAAAGCGATGAAAACGATATAATATATATTTTTGTTGTAATCTTTTAGGAAAAAGATTACTTTTTGGATTTTTTATTTTTTTGTTTCAATTCTTTAGGAAAAGAATTGATTTTTGTGATTTTTTATTTTTTTGTATTTTTATCTTTTTGATTTTTTTTTATGTTTTTGATTTATACGTAAAAATAACGTTCACAAAGTGAACGGATCCCAAAATCCAATCGTCTCACTCGAAATCGTTAATCTTCACGAAAAGAACCGGCAGCGGCGCCATTTAATATTTCGTTTTTAGTGTAGTTGTCTTCTCAGCTCGATTCGAATTGATATAACGTTTTCTAGCAAAGACTTGATTGTTTTTTGTTAAAAAGACTTGTTTGGTATATATGTCTAATTGGCACAAAGCATGTAAAAATGTAAAAATATTACTATATTACCTACATATACATACTAACTAAAAACATTTAGCAATTAGAACATTTAAATGCACGAAATTTAAAACTGAAAATACAAATTTTATAAAAGATAATTTCTATCAGAAAAAGAATACAAGTTTTATAAAAGTTCTACCTTTACCATGAAAGTAAAATCAAAATTCTATAAAATGTAAAAACAAATTGATAAGAGTCTAAAATAAAATTGAAATCTTGAAATGAAATAAAACTAATATACTGTCTGAATCCTAAAGCCCAAAAGCCCAACAGCCCAACTGCCTAACGAGACAAACAAAACTAAACTTGTAAGGACTAACTACGCAAGGAAATTTTAACTGAAGGACTAACTACGTAAATGACTAACAAAATTGAACTTAAAGTTAAACTATTTCAATAACTAACGGCCTAACTGTTAACCTCTAACGATTAAGGACTGTGACTGTAATGAGAAGATACAAAACGAGGGACCAAACCTGTTAATCCCTACTGATTTAACCTGAAATCCCTACAGTATTACACTCAAATCCTCTTGCTTAATACCCAAAATTCTAGTTAAACCAATCAATTTCTAATACCAAAATTCCTATTAAGCTAGAATCTGTATTATAAAATGCAAACGAAACAGATTGAAACAAAAATCAGCCTAAAAACATATTACGAATCCTGAATCAATTAAGCAAAACAAGCATTAAGAGAACAAAAGTCTATACTAACATCATTACACTAGCAGATTCTTCTACTATGCAGAAAATTGAAAACGTAAGGCGAGCTTAACCTGTGCATCCGAAATCAGCCCGTTGTTGTCGAAGCTTAGCGCTGAGCTAGCTTATATCAAGCAACCATTAACGTCGTTCGACTTCGACTACTGGACTATACAACTAATCTTCACACTACTATCTTCATCTCTTAACAGCTACAAGGATCAACCA
Organism: Glebionis coronaria; assembly: GCA_025667525.1. Lineage (NCBI taxonomy): Eukaryota > Viridiplantae > Streptophyta > Magnoliopsida > Asterales > Asteraceae > Glebionis > Glebionis coronaria. Next base: position 75,641,397 of record CM046876.1, read on the forward strand.
ACTCCAAACCTAATGCGATAATCACTCCATGGAAATCAGCAACAAATCCAAACACCTGCAAAATTAACATAGAAAGAAAACCAAACTCTTCTTTTTTACACTGAATGATTAAGCAAAAAGCTAAGACCTGCTTATTATATCAGTAGAAATCAACTCAAACACGCCTATCTGTACTATATTCGCAGAATAACTGAATTATTTTGCTTCAATTGGAGATGCTAACTGCTCTCACTGGAATCAAAACCATTCTCAAAATCCTAAGCAATTATCTGCTAAATGTATACTAACTGAGCAACTATCCTAAACGAATCGAAGACTACTAGATTTGTTTACTAGTATTCAGAAAGAAAAAAAAATGTAATTTGCAAAACTCTAAAACTTCATTAATGGAGATTTAGAAATCTGTCACCACTACTCTAACTGAAAACAGAATTCTGTTTCAATGAATTCACACTTCAAAATCCAAAAATGGTAGAAAATAATGGCTATTCTTCTTTTAACTATTATGATTAAGCACTCGAAAATCATAACAACTCTCAAGAGGTTTCCTAACAAACCTGTAAAAACAGAATTAAGAGGAAAAGAGAATAAGAAAAATCAACGTTTCATTAATGGCAGAATAAAACTTGATTATAAAGAAAGAAGATTGAGAAACTTAAAGCTTTCATTAATGGCAGTAATATCAAGAACGGTTACAACTGATTAAGATGAAAAATAGAATTTGTTACAAAATTTATCAAGAAATTTAAAAGCTTCTAACTAATCCTACCTACTGTGTGTTAATCTACTCCTAAGCTAACCCTCTGCAAATGAAGCTCTTCTCTTCTATTTATAGCCGCTAAAAGGAGGAGATATGACGTGTTCTATCCAATGAGGATTGGACACGTGTTTAATACGAGGATGATTCGTTCTTCATTCTTCAATCGGATATTTGGGGGTTTCTTCTCCTTTGACTTTTGATCAAATTAATCTGTATCATCTTGTAGAGGAGGAAGGGAGGAACACTTTTGTAGTTATGATCTTCATTTGAATCTTCTTGGATCATTTGTTATTTGAGTTTGCAGGTTTTGGAGATGAAAAGAGGAATAAACCGTCTCTCTCTCTTGAAGGTTGAAGAAGACGCGAATTTGGGTTTGTGTGTTCTGACCGGTTTGGTCAACTTGACTAAGATAAGTAAATAAACTTTTCTTCTTATTTTGCCTTTTTAGTCCTTCCACTTTTGTTACTCTTGCAATTCCAAACTTTAATCTTTTTCTACTTGCATTTGAAAGGTTTAAACTTTGTAATTTCGGCAACTTAAGTCCTTGATCTTTAACAATATGGCATGATTGGCCCTTGAAAGCATCTTTCGTCTCTTTCTTCGTCTTTTCATCAAATAAATCCATGAAAACGCATGTTTGCTCGAAAATGTATCTTCTTACCTGAAAACACATGAAACACAAATACACGCATAATTCTGATATTTTAAAGTTAAATATAAGGTATTTGACTGTGTTTTGAGTGGTATTTGGATCATTATTGATGAGTGTTTTCACACTTATCATTATTCAACCGCATTTAATGCATAGTGGGAAAATGACTGCACATGTGGGTCCCTTGACCTTTCAAAAACTATTTGTCTCCTCGTTATTCGGAAAAGAAATGATTAAATATTGAGAATGTTTTTAGCATTTACTTGGAAAGTAATTACCTAGTTTCATGTGAAAAACATTTAATATTGAATCAGATATTTAATGAACACATTTATTATCAAGCCACAGGCTTTGAGATATTGAGCATCCCTAGCTCAGAAACTAGCCTGTTGAACAAAGGTTCAGCCAAAAGCTTTGTGAAAATATCAGCTAGTTGTAGCTCTGTGGGAACAAAGTGCAGCTCAATATCTCCCTTCATTATGTGATCCCTGATAAAATGATACCTGATATCAATGTGTTTGGTACGAGAGTGAAGAACAGGGTTGTTGGAGATGGCAATGGCGCTGGTGTTGTCACAGAAGATAGGCACTTTGTCATATAAGATCTCATAGTCAGCCAATTGACTTTTCATCCAGAGCACCCGAGCACAACAGCTGGCAGCATCGACATATTCTGCTTCAGCTGATGACATGGCCACAGAGTTTTGCTTCTTAGCACTCCATCCAACCAATTTTCATCCTAGGATTTAACAGCTACCTGAGGTGCTTTTCCTGTCAATACAACATCCAGCATAGTCTGAATCTAAATAGGCCTTGAGATCAAAGCTTGATTCCTTGGGATACCATAAACCTAGGGAGGTTATTCCTTTGAGATACCTGAAAATTTTCTTAACAGCCACTAGATGGGATTCTTTTGGGTTAGCTTGGTACCTTGCGCAGAGACAAGTGGAGAATTGGATATCAAGACGACTAGCTGTTAAATTCATGAGTGACCCAATCATGCCTCTGTTAAAGTCCCATTAACAGAGACCCCTGACTCATCAGGACCCAAGTTGTTGGGTGGAAGCATAGGGCATTTTACTGATGCACAATCAGCTAAGTCATATTTTTTAAGTAAATCTTTAACATACTTTTCTTGACAAATTGAAATTCCCTTAGGATATTGTTTAATTTGAAAACCCAAAAAGTAAGTTAATTCACCCATCATACTCATCTCATATTTCTTGGTCATTAATTTAGCAAAACGTTTACTAAGATTAACATTAGTTGACCCAAAGATGATATCATCCACATAAATCTGCACAATGATGAAATCACTCTTATCCTTGAAGGTAAAGAGTGTTTTATTAATAGAACCACTGACAAATTTATTTTCAGTTAAGAAATTAGAGAGAGTTTCATACCATGGTCTTGGAGCTTGTTTCATCCCATACATGGCTTTATGTAATCTGTACACATGATTGGGAAACTCACTGTTCTCGAATCCTTCAGGCTGTTCAACATATACTTCCTCAGCCAAATCTCCATTGAGGAAGGCACTCTTAACATCCATCTGATACACGGTGAAGTTCATATATGCAGCATAAGCAAGGAAGATTCTGATGGCTTCAAGTCTTGCAACAGGAGCAAACGTTTCATCATAATCAATTCCTTCAGTCTGTGTATACCCCTGTGCCACCAGCCTGGCCTTGTTTCTGATGATGTTTCCAAGTTCATCCATCTTATTTCTATAGATCCATCTAGTGCCTGTGATGTTCTTACCAGGTGGAGCTGGCACTAGTGTCCAAACCTTGTTTCTTTTAAACTGATTAATTTCTTCCTGCATAGCAGATACCCACCCATCTTCCACAAGAGCCTCAGCTACTCTCTTAGGTTCAATTTGATAGAGAAATTCAGCAAAGAGACATTCGTTGGCTGAGGCAGACTCTGAGTCATGAATTCGCTGTCTAGTAGTAACCCCTACATTAGGTTCCCCAATGATGTTGACGAGAAGAATGTGTTGATCTCTTGACCACTTAGTTTGAGGAGTTGGGGAATCATGGACAGGGACAATTGTGGGGGTAGATGGTACTATTTGAGTTTCATCCTGCTGACTAGGAGGGCTTTCTTCAAAGATGACTTCAGTGTCTGAGTCAACTTCAGCCATATCAAGGGGTACAAGTTCATTATCAGCAGGAGAGTCTTCAAGGGTTTAAAGAATTGGTGAGTCATCTATAACAGTTGAGGAAGAGGGACTACCAGAAGGCTGTGGTTCTTCTTCATCAAGTTCCTGAGAGGTAGGAACTTCAATGTTGTGTGTAGACAGAGGGTCAAAAGCAGGAACATAAGGAGTGAGAGTGTTGGAGTGATGATGGTGATGACAGGAAGGTCTTGGTTCTGAGAATTCATCACTTGGGAATGACACGTTTTCATTAAAATAAATTTCATCTCCCTCTGTTCCTGTTCTCTGTATGACATCATCATCTTCATTGAATCGGACATGAAATGTTTCTTCTACTTCTTGTCTTCTGGTGTTGAATACTCTGAAGGCTTTGGTTGTGGGAGAGTATCCTAAGAAGAAACCATCATCAGCTTTTTCATCAAATTTTCCAAGTTTATCCCTGTAGTTATAAATAAACACAGGACATCCAAAAACATGGAAATAGCTGACATTTTGAGCTCTGTTTCTGAAAACTTCATAGGAAGTTTTACCATGTCTTTTGACAATGATTGATCTATTTTGGGTATAGCAGGTAGTGTGAACAGCTTCTCCCTAAAATTGCTTTGGTAAAGCTGCACCATTTAACATAGTTCTGGCTGCTTCAATCAAAGCCACACCATTTTGTTCAGGAGTGCCAGCTGAAGAGAAGTTTTGTGATATTCCCTTTTCATCAAAAAAAAGATTCAAGTTGATGATTCTTGAATTCAGTACCATTATCACTTCTTAGAGCTTTGACTCTAACATCATTCATATTTTCAACCTGTCTGATGAAGGACATGATGGTATCAGCCGCATCACTTTTCCTTCTGAGGAAGAAAACCCATGTATACCTTGAAAACTCATCAACTATGACCAAGGTGTATTTGTTGTGATTAATGGTATGAGGTTTGACAGGCCCAAACAAATCCATGTGAAGGAGATGTAAGCACTTGTCAATAGAAAATGATTGCCTGGTCTTAAAAGAAGACATGTGATGCTTTCCCTTGACACATGTTGAACAAGTCTTGTCTTTAGAAAACATCACTGAAGGTAGACCAACAACCAGATTTTGTGTGGCTATCTTGTTGATGTTCTTAAAGTTGAGATGAGACAGTCTTTTGTGCCACAGCCAATTGACACTTTCAGAGGCTTTAGCTAGAAAACAATTGGAGCTGTCTTCAGAGCAAACAACCATGTTGATGACATATACATCTCTCCTTCTTGGTGCAATAAGCACTACATCATTGTTCTTGTTGAATATGGTTCCCTGAGTCTTAGTAAACAAAACCTTGTAGTCAGCATCACACAATTGGCTGATGCTAATAAGATTGTGTTTAAGACCATTCACATATGCAACCCTTGTAAAAGTTATCCCATTGTAGTTCACTGAGCCGTATCCCTCTGTGTCGCCTGAAGAATTATCCTAAACACCACTTTAGGACCTAGCTCCTTTGAGTATCTGTGCAGGTATTGTCGAATCCCTGTCATATGTCTAGAACAGCCACTGTCTAGATACCATACCGATTCCTTAAGATGTTTCTACACAGATACATAGAAACAAGTTAGTTCCTATGGTGAACCCACTTTCCAGTGGGTTCCCTGAATTGCTGATTAGCAACTCTTGAATTCCTGTAGAACTTTTGGCGATGGGAAGGACAATTAACTTTTTTTTCACAACTTTTTTCATAACTTTTTTCATAACTTTTTTTCACAACTTTTTTCACAACCTTTTTTCACAGCTTTTTTTCATAACTTTTTTTTCACAACTTTTTTCATAACTTTTTTTTTCACAACTTTTTTCACAACTTTTTTCACAACTTTTTTCATAACTTTTTTTCATAACTTTTTTCACAACTTTTTTCACAACTTTTTTCACAACTTTTTTCACAACTTTTTTTCACAACTTTTTTCACAACTTTTTTCATAACTTTTTTCACAACTTTTTTCACAACTTTTTTCACAACTTTTTTTCATAACTTTTTTTCATAACTTTTTTTCACAACTTTTTTCACAACTTTTTTCACAACTTTTTTCAAAACTTTTTTCACAACTTTTTTCACAACTTTTTTCACAACTTTTTTTCACAACTTTCTTCACAACTTTTTTTTCATAACTTTTTTCATAACTTTTTTCACAACTTTTTTCATAACTTTTTTTATAACTTTTGTCATTTCCTTTTAAAGCTTTATTTTTTTTATCTTTATGTAGTTTTAGACAACAACACCTCTTCTTTTATTCACCAAAAACGATTGAGTCGCACTTTCAACCTTAGTCAATTCGAATTGAATCGAGACGAACAAATTTTTATACTTGGCAAAAACCTTGTATCAAATGGCGCCGCTGCCGGCTCTTTTCGTGAAGATTAACGGTTTTCTGTGAGAGACGCGTTGGATTTTGGGATCCGTTCACTCTTGAACGTTATTTTCCTTGTCTAATTTTCAAAAAATTTCAAAAAATCCTAAAAACATAAAATTTTCAAAAATCCAAAAGAAATAGAAAAAACATAAAAAACCAAAAATATTTCTTGTCTATCTTTCTTTTCCTTTTGTAGGTGTGTATGCATACCCGTGCTCGTAAGAAGAAAGCAATTCAAGCCGAAGTCGAAACTCAACCTATTGTCACCATGGACAATCGATCAATGATCGAGCTTTTTCAATCGTACGTAGAGGGCAACACCGATGCTATTGTCATACCCGAGATTGGAGCCAACAACTTTGAGCTCAAATCCGGCTTCATTCAAATGGTCTCTGCTCAACCATTCTTGGGGCGTACACTTGATGATCCTCATGACCATATCAAAAGGTTTATTCAACTCACTAATACGGTCAAGTTTAATGGGGTTTCACAAGAGGTAATTCGCTTGCAACTTTTTCCTTTCTCCTTAGAGGGACAAGCCCGGCATTGGCTTGATAAGGAACCGCCACAAAGTATTCTTACGTGGTCGGATTTAGAGTCCAAATTCATCAACTACTTTTTTCCACCCTCACGTACTACCGCTTTGCGGAATGAAATCATTAACTTTGAACAAAAGTACGGTGAGACATTTAGTGAATATTGGGACCATTTTAAGGAACTTTTAAGAAAGTGTCCACAACATGGTTTCTAAAAAGTGCATCAAATTAATACTTTTTACAATGGTTTAAGCATGAATGACCATGATTCACTAAATAGTGCCTCAGGGGTAACATTTTGGTTAAGTCTTCTAATGCCGCATGGGATATTATTGAGAATAAATCTAATGTGCAAACCAAAAGTGTTCAGGCTAATGTGGCTAGTGCTAGCACTAGTGACACCGAAAGGAGACTTGATAAGTTTACTACGGTTGTTGAAGCACTTGCTTTACAAGCCGTTAACAATGCCAAAAACAACAATGCTTTTAATATAACTTACGAAACTTGTGGTGGGCCACACTCTTATGATAATTGTGATAAAGTTTATGATCAATCTCACGGGGAAGTATATGCTTACAACAACACCGAGAGAGTTCATTTCAAGCCTAATGTCGATGTTAATCACTTGTCTTACAACTCGACAAATTACTTGGCTCCACCCGGTTTTCAGCAAAGACCACCACCACCAAACCAGAACAACCTAGGACCGCCAAGAACTAAATTTCAAGGTAATGCCAATGTGAGGGGCTTACATGCAAATCAGGGAAATTACCAAATGCAAAATCAAGGCTTTCCAAACCAAGGTTTCAATCCTCAAGGTTTTCCACCTTATAACCGATTCCCAAACCAAGGTTTTCAACAATAAGGGTTCAATTTACCTCCTCCGCCAATGGACTTGGTTTTACAAAAGTTGAATGAACATGAGAAAATCATGCAAGCAATGCAAGAATCTACTAGACAAATTCAAGAGTCCACGGATAGGATATTCGTTCAAATGTTACAAACCCTTCGCCCCCAAGGTGCTCTTCCTTCTACCACCGAAACAAACCCTAGAGCGAATGTGAGTGCTATTACTACCCGAAGTGGAGCAACTATAGTAGGACCTTCTATCCCTCCTCCCGTTACTCCATCTACACCTCCTCCACCTCCATTTATTCCTCCTACTTCCACGCCTAGTACTAGTTCTCCATTACCGTCTCCACCTCTCACGAAAGAAGTACCTAAACAAAACCCTCCACCAACCCCACCTAGCACCTCTAAACCTTCTACTTTTCACCCTTTAACATCTCAACCTTTACCTGCTACACCCACACCACCTAAACCCAACATTCCTTATCCTTCTCGGTTAGACAAGAGCAAATTGCTTACTAAAGAGGATTCTCAAGTTAATTCCTATTTGAAGATGATCTCTCAAATGAATTTCAACATTAGCCTTGTTGAAGCACTTGTCCAAATGCCGAAATTTGTCAAAGCATTCAAGAAATTGCTTAACAAGAAGGAAAGATGGCTGAGTTTGTCAACACACGCTTAAATGAAAACTGTTCCGTAGTCATTCTTATAGAACTTCCGAAAAAACTTGGAGATCCCGGTCGTTTTGTGTTGCCTTGCATTTTTAATAAAACCGAAGAATTTACTGCCTTAGCTGATCTCGGGGCAAGTATAAATTTGACGCCTTTAAGTGTTGGGAAAACACTATCATTACCCGACCTTACTCCAACAAAGATGACTCTTGAGCTAGCAAATCTCACTCTCGTTTACCCCGTTGGTATTGATGAAGATGTATTTGTAAAAGTTGGTACCTTCACTTTTCCGGTCGACTTTGTTGTTGTTGATTATGAAATGGACCCTCGTATTTTGTTAATACTTGGACGGCCATTTTTTAGAACCGAAAAAGCTCTAGTCGATGTTGCCGAAGGTGAATTAATCTTAAGGGTCGGGAATGATGCTCAAGTTTTTAAGATGGGGAAGATTACAAATAAGACAAATGGAAAAGAAACCGCGAAAATGATTAATTTGCTTTAAGAAGAGCTAACTTCTACTTTGGAAAGTTTTAAGCTTGATGACTTTGTTGTATATGATAATCCTCTTTTCGAGTCTTCCCATGAAAATCCACTTTTCCAAGACGATATGGATGATTTTGACGATTCTCTCCCCAATGTGGATCCCCCACCAATTTATGATTCTCCATCGATCTATGATGATTATGATGATGATTTTAGTTCTGATGGGGATGATTATGATAATTTTGTTTCAGAGTATCCAGTCATGCCAACTTATGATGATTTTGATGATGTTGATACTCTCTCGAGTGATTCTTCTCATGATGACCTTACTCCTACTTTTGATGAAGATCCTTGTTAGCCTTAAAATGTGTGCGACTAACGGAATTACATTAGTTTCATAGTCGGGACTTGCAGGGACTAATATTGTCATATGTAAAGTTCAAGTCCCAGGCTATATAAACCCCTCCATACTTCCATGGAGGGGTGAGGCTCATCATTTCCTTCTTGTCTTTCTCTCACTAGAATAAACACACTTTTATTCTTACTTGGTTCTCTCTCTAAAATGGCTAAACAACACTTCTACCCTCCCCGACCTCCGGATCATAAACCCGTGTTCATAGTGAATTCATGTTTAACAATTGGCATCAGAGCTAACCGGGGGTGTTTCGTGTTTTTGATTCGTGGTTTTGTTCGTGTTTCTGGTGTCCATATTCAGATTTGTTGTATCGTTCTCTTTAATCATTCTATCCGTCACATCTATATTTATTTATCTCTCTTTTCATATGAAATATTTACACTGTTGTTAACATTTCTTTAATAAAGTCTTGTCACAGTTCTTGCTTTGTCACAGTTTCCAAAACAGTTGAATTTATTCATCAATTTTTTTTATCATCTTTATCATATTTTGACCTTCATCAAAACTCAGCTTTATTATTGAAAGATGAAAAAAGGGGGACCAGGTACTATTTTTTGGGAAAAGCACAGATTCAACAAAGTTTCATGATCCATTTTTTTCGGCTGTAATAACCCATTCCGATGGTGAGTTACGATGGGGTGATATTGGATTCGTCCCGATGGCTACTTTGATTGCATTGGCTGCGATGACTACTTTGATCGCATTGACTGCGATGGCATGTTTAATCCATTGCGATGGCTCGCCTTTTACGATGGAAATGTTGCGATCGCATCATGCGATGTCCACTGCGATCGTATCTTGCGATGGCGTGTTGCGATGGGTTGCTACGATGGACTCATGCTGCGATGGGTTCTGTTGACTAGACTGCGATGGGTTTTGTTGACTAGACTGCGATGGCATCATGGTTTTATAACATTGCGATGACATTCTTTTGAGAAAATATTGTGACCTGTTTAAAACATACAAAGACCATGGTGTTTAAAATCTTATCGAGACCAAATATGACAATCACACCATCCTTTTAACTTCCATCAACACCAAATATCTATCCTAGCCCATCGACACCTAATACCCATCTAGACTCATTTAACAAAAACAAAATGGATCTCAGTTTATTAAACGATTTTTCAAAATCTTTTGAAGATTATGGTTCGTTTAAAATAACATCATCATAGATCCCATTTAAAAACCGACATGCATGACCAATTAAACCTTAGCCGAGAACTTTTCAAGATCAAGAAACGATCTATCCAAACCGTATCAATCATCACGGATCTTGTAAGAGTTTTTAACTCTTGATTGCTATTCGAAAAGTTAAGAAAGATTTATAACAAAACTGTTATAATCTGTTCTTTGTTTCGACCATACTCAAACCTACCTGAGACCTGTGAAATAGATCTTGGTGCCATATCTTGGTGCTCACTGTGCTTAAAACAAATCGAATAACAGGTTTTGGATTGAGATGTTTTCTATCATAGGGTGTTCATGTGTCGATTTGTTTCAGGAAGGAGAGTTTATCTGATTTCTAGTTTTGAAATTAGATAAATATGGATTGGGTATATGGGGCGGAGAGTACGATGGAAGAAAAAAAAAGGGGGCGGATGGAACGAGGTGATTAGAATATGTGTGTGAGATTAATTAGGGTTGTCTTTTATATCCCAAACGTGGGGTTCATGGACCGGGTATCTCAATGATGGTGTTGGGCTTTTTGGTAGGGGTTATGTTATTGTTGCTTATCCAAGTGTTAACATTTCACGGGCTGAAACAAAAAAAATTGATAATTTATTGGGGCCGTCTAATGTTGGCATGGTGAATTGGTAAACGTTTACAAGTTTATTAATGGGTCAAGTATAATGAAAACCCTCACTTTTAAAACCCAATAATCTCGATCCGCGCATCAGTTGGGTATCTGATCAATTATGGGCTTCAATGTAAAGTTAGCTAGACCACGTTGACGGCTTCTCATTCTCAATTCATCGTTGGGTTTTCTAGTTAACGTCACTCAATCAACACTCACTCAAACACATCAAACACGAAAATCACAACAAAAACAAACAAACACCAAAACGATCCTTTCAGATTCACTGAAATTGTCAAAATGGCTAGTATTCGAGCAAAGTAATGTCAAGTGATCACGAACTGGATTTGGTATTTATTATTTGAAGGTGCAGTGGAATATCACGAAGGAGTCTACTAAATTCATCATCGAGCCTTTTCACCCCCTCTATCGATTGATGATTCGCTTCAGCATTGATGATTAAGACTTGATTTATCTAGTTTCCACTGTCAAGGGGTGGATGGTCGACGACATGGACAACTATCACTTAAGGAGTTTTGTTGTAGTGCTCAGTGTCACACTCACCGGGAGTTGTGGATACTTCAAGAGGTGTTCTACATCTTATACCTCTCTCTTTATGTATAAGATTCTAAGAGACGTTTCTCTGCACCGTTCTTCAATCAACACAAGTGCTAAGCGTAAGTAACAAACTTGGGGGATTTTACTTCAGTTTCAAGTTTGGAATATCAGGTTTACTTCACCAGTGGTCACTACAGATAGCCGAAAGAATACGAGGTTGGTAAGTTTAGCCAGAGAGTACAAGAGTAGAGATGTGATCAGCAAACAATTCTCACGAGCAAATTGAGCTACAGAATGTCAACAAAGATCTCTACTTCAGACACGAACATCTCGCGATTCTGATTGTACTTGTCAGATGATGCTCCCGAGTTTTCTTAACCACCTTACTCTTGACAAGAACATCTCACGATTCTGTGGGTACACGACAGATGATGCTTCCGAGTGTTCTTAACATTCTTACTCCTGATAAGAACATCTCGCGATTCTGAGCGTACACGTCAGATGATGCTTCTGAGAGTTCGTCACCGTCATACTTTCGACAAGAACATCTCGCGATTTTGAACGTACACGTCAGATGATGCTTCCGAGAGTTCGTCACCATCATGGGGGAAGAACGTGTACTTTGGAGACTTAGTTCCCACTCTGGAGTACTTATTTCAACTTCCAGGGGGAAGTATTCTACAAGCGTGAGAAGATTTGTTGCTGATTTCTTACATGTTCCCCCAAACACATAATCATAAAGACCAAAAATGTCAAGGTAGCAGGTACTTGGTGTGGATTGCTTCTTCTTCTACAAAATTCCGCTGTGCACTTTAAATGTCAAAGATAGAAGATTGCTCAAGCTACAAATTCTGCTCAAGACAAGGATATTGGTTTGGGGGGAAGCTGATTCAGAAGCTTTTTCAAAAATAAGTCTATGAAGAAAGCTTTTCAAGACATGTGGTATGAATTGGGGGGAAGTTAATCCAGTTCATACATGATACAATGGTTCCTCAACAAGCAAAGACAAAGAGGATTCAAACTGAAGTATAAGTTTTTCTAGAAGACTTGAAGACAACAGGGTCATCCTCAGCATTGGAAGCAAACTTAATACTGTCATATTTTTGTTGTATTTGCATTTGTTAGGAACATTGTAAGTAATTCTGTATGTCTCCACATTGGGGGAAGATTGTTAGCCTTAAAATGTGTGCGACTAACGGAATTACATTAGTTTCATAGCCGGGACTTGTAGGGACTAATATTGTCATATGTAATAGTCAAAGTCCCGTGCTATATATACCCCTCCATACTTCCATGGAGGGGTGAGGCTTATCATTTCTTTCTTGTCTTTCTCTCACTAGAATAAACACACTTTTATTCTTACTTGTTTCTCTCTCTACCATGGCTAAACAACACTTCTATCATCCCCGACCTCCGGATCAAACCCGTGTTCATAGTGAATCAAAGTTAACAATCCTCCACCAAACACTATTGATACTTTGGATAATTACTCATTTGAGGAAGATTTTGCCACTTTCCTTAATACATACTTCCCAAATGAGAATGATTCTCCTCTTTTGGACTTTGATGATGCTCTTTATCCTCCTTCGAATATTAAGAAACCCGTTTCAAAGGAGAAGAAGACGGACGACACCGATATCCGTAGTACCTATGTCTTGACACCTCTTTATCCACCTTCTGAGGATGAGATTGTGAGATTTATGAGCGGATCTTCTTCAAGGTCTACTGGGCCTGAGTGTTATTTTCCCCTAAAGTAAAAGGTGTTCGATCCCGGTATTGTAAATTTTAAACCATCTCAGTATCCATCTGATGAAATAAAAGGAAAGATTTTTGGAACTTGTGGAGATATGCTTGCACCTCATCCTACTTTCTACCACCGTGCTCTACGACTGCTTAAGGGAACCTTGCCTACTCTTCTTTGGCTTGCCTTGTTCGCCTTAAGCTTGAGCTATTTGATGGATGAAAACCATGTATTTGATCTTGGTGGATGTTCTTCAAGGTTATTACCATGCTAATCAAGGTCGAGTCAGGCTCACGACTCGGTGAACAAAAACAAGCGCTTCTCGGGAGGCAACCCGAGTATCAATCCTTTTATTCCGTTTTTATAATAAGTGTAGGGGGAGACCCTAGTATGTGTTTGTTGTTTTCTTTCTAATCATGTGTAGGGATTCGAGATTTCAAAAACCCATTCTTGATGACTTTTGACGACCCGTGATTCCGTGTACCCGTCTTCCCGGTTTTATCCTAAATTCTTTTGATTCACTATTTAATATTCTTGAATATTAAAATAGGAATCACTTTAGTTGTCTCTTCCTTAGCAAGATTTAAACAACGTACACAATGTCCTAAGTGTAGGGGAGTTTACTTCCACATGCTTAAACATTAAGGACAATGTTTATATTAAGTGTAGGAGGACTTCTATCGAAGTTAAGTGGGCTTTTCCTTGTATATGTCCTTATTTTAACCGGAAAAATTGATTTTTGACATTTTTCAAATTTTTTAATCTATTTTGGCCTAGTCGTATTTTCCTTTGTTATGGTTATTTTTTTTCTTTTTTAGAATAAATTTTAGTAAAGTGGTTTTAATTTTTAAACGTTGTGAATCTTTTGACTCAACCCGAGTTTACTTGTCCATGTTTACTCTAGCTAGTATCCCTAACGTGTTTAATTCAATTTTTGCTAGGCTTTTATATAGGGAACTTTAAAACGCGAAAGTCTTAACTCTTACGGGTTAAGAACAAGAACTTTTCGCAAGTTCCTATAGTTGATCCTAGAAAGTCGTTTATCAAGGGAACTTTAAAATGCGAATTCTAAAACTTGAAAAAGTCTAAGAAGTTGCAAGGTCCTATAGATGACTTGAAAATCCAAAACTTTGATTTAGTTGGCTAAGCATTCACGAGTCTCATTCCTTGAGATTTTAAATTGTGAAGAACGAGAGATGATAGAGTCAATTATAAGTTTGGTATTCTTTCATGAATTTATGTGAGTTAATTATGAGCTTTTTCTCCCATCGTTTGTTAATAAATTTAATTGCAATAAATAAGGTTGTACGATTTAAAAAGTTACTTAGCTTCTAGCCCAAGATCGTTTAAAAGTTGCTCGGTATTAATTAGAGTTCATAGCCAAGGCATAAGTTATTGAAGCGGGATGCGAAGATTGGCGAGTCCGAAAAGGTCCTAACAATGAGGGCTACATTTTGTTGCTAAAGATCTAAAGTGATGTAAAGAATCATCTATCAAAAATCAATATGAAGGATCGAGACACACGACGAAAAGCAAACACTCCCCAAAAGATGATGGAGAAGTCTATCCAAAAAGACCCTAGCAAGGTATGAGGATAAATAGATCCAAGTCCTAAAAGGAGGCGGATCGTTGTATATCAAAATCCCAAATAAGGATTGGAGAAAAATGAAGAAGTCGTGGTCCAAATATGAAGAATCTCTCAAAGAGTTCAAGTGAAGAAATTTCTATTATGAAGAGAAGACCATTATTTCATGAACGTCTCTCAAGATTTGAAGTATGAAGTCAATGCCAAATATCGGTCCGAGAAAGGTCTCAAATCGTGAAGCGAGTTATGCCAAGATATGAACTTTATGAGGTCCCGAGAAGCAGTTTTAAAAGATTTTGTCCTTTAGCTAACTATTGATTAAATCGTCCTACTTTATTTTCAGCCTAAATAACTATCGAAATAAGTCAAAAATGCATCCTCGTGATCATTCAAGACAACAATAAAATATATGAGATACACCTAGGAATAAGGGAGTCTAAGTGAATAATTGGGCCACATGAGTTTGTGTTAGTTTGCTAACTTATAATAACAATGATCTCATTTTTAAGCTTGGTATGGGGAACGTGAAACTTGAGGGTGATAATCATTCATGACATTCCAAAACCCGAAGGTAAGTCTTTGATTTCTTTACTTGTTTTCTTCCTTTAAATATTTTGTAATTTTCTATCTCTTTAATAAAGGCCAAGGTGGATTGATTATGATGGAAAATGTAAATCTTGCTTTATAATTAATGCATTGCATGAGGGCATTGCAATGGTCAAGTGTAGGGGATTTAATAAGTGTGAAAACACTTATCCTTTTACCACTTAACTATAATAATAACCAAGCCAAAACGTGTATTTTATGTCGTAAATGTCGAAATTATGCGTGGTTTGTGTTTTTATTGTGTTTTAGGACCAAAAGATGAAAAAGGAAGAAAACACGGGCTTTCACGGGCTTTTATCGAAGAAAAAGACAAAAGACGAAGTCAAAAGATTAAGAGTGCAAAAAGAACGGAAGTCCAAGGCCTATTCTGAAGATTTATCGAAGAAAAAGTCTAAAGACAGAAGTTTAATGAAGTCGAAGAACCAAGTCTAATAGAAGAAGAAAATTATAAGACGAGTTCTATTTATATCGACAAATCCTAAGACAACGTCGAGAAAGTCGAAGAATTTAAAAGACGAAAAGACAAGAAGAAGCATCAACGATACTTCCACTCCTCCTATAAATACCCCCCTAATATGTCATTAGGAGGAGGGTAGTTAGTAGTAGATTTTAGTTTTATTTTTGTAAGGTAATTAGGAGTAGATTAATACTTTCTCTCTCTAGCTTTCATTTCATGTTTTAATCTTTTTCATTAATCTTGTATTAGATCTTAATCTTAATCTTAATCAAGCTTTCAATTAATCATTCTCATTCTTCCTTTCTTTATTATTAATCTTGGTTTGATTTAGATGATCATGTAGTTGCTTAATCTTGATGTTTATTGATTTATTGATGCGTTTGGTTGATTATGTTTATGGGTTTTTATGTGTTTGATTTTGATAGCTTATGGTGTTTGATGCTTATTGTTTGATTTTGCTTATTTTTAATTAAGTGTTTTTATTAGTTTATTTTATTAAAAGTTGATTTTTAATTTTTAGTTTTATTAGTGTTTTTCAAGTTTTTAATTTGTGGTTTAATTAGTTTTTCTTAAAAGTGTTTTAGATTAACTTTTAGTTAATTGCTTATTTGATTTGTGCTTATTGTTAGCTTATTTCGTGAGTTTTTAATATTACTGTATCTGTTTCCATATTTTCGGATTAGGGTTTTCATATTCCGAAGATTCACATTCTGAAGATTTCATTTAATGTGAATTTGTTCATTTCTCTGAAAATACTCCATTTCTCTGAAAATCTTCATTTTCCGAAAATATGCCATTTCTCGGAAAAACTTAGTTATTCCGAAAAACTCCATTTTCATAACTTTTTTTTCACAACTTTTTTCACAACTTTTTCATAACTTTTTTCATAACTTTTTTCACAACTTTTTTTCACAACTTTTTTCACAACCTTTTTTCACAACTTTTTTTCATAATTTTTTTTCACAACTTTTTTCATAACTTTTTTCATAACTTTTTTTTCACAACTTTTTTCACAACTTTTTCACAACTTTTTTCACAACTTTTTTCATAACTTTTTTTCACTACTTTTTTCACAACTTTTTTCACAACTTTTTTCACAACTTTTTCATAACTTTTTTCACAACTTTTTTCACAACTTTTTTCACAACTTTTTTCACAACTTTTTTTCATAACTTTTTTTTCATAACTTTTTTCACAACTTTTTTCACAACTTTTTTCAAAACTTTTTTCACAACTTTTTTTCACAACTTTTTTCACAACTTTTTTTCATAACTTTTTTTCATAACTTTTGTCATTTCCTTTTAAAGCTTTATTTTTTATCTTTATTTAGTTTTAGACAACAATGCCTCTTCTTTTATTCACCAAAAACGATTGAGTCGCACTTTCAACCTTAGTCAATTCGAATTGAATCGAGACGAACAAATTTTTATACTTGGCAAAAACCTTGTATTAGTGTACTTGTACTCCTTGCATCCATACATGAAAACTTCTTCAAGATTTCAGCAACTTATTTATCTTGGGTGATAAATATTCCAGCTTTCCTCTGTTTGACTTGTAGTCCCAAAAAGAAAGTAAGTTCTCCCATAGAACTCATCTGAAACCTTCCTTCTTCAAACTCTTCACACCAAGATTTCTTGGTTGAACCAAAATAATGTCTTCAACATAGAATTGTACTAGAATAATATCCTTAGCATTCCTTTTGATGAATAGTGTTTTGTCAATGGTTCCTCTCCTATATCCATGTCCTAACAGAAAATTGGATAAAGTTGCATACCAAGCCCTTGGAGCTTGATGTAGACCATACAGTGCTTTGATAACTTTGTAGACTCTGTTGGGGAACTTAGGATCTACAAAACTTCGAGGTTGTGAAACATATACCTCCTCTGAAATAGTACCATAGAGAAAGGCACTTTTCACATCCATCTGATAGACTATAAAACCTATATATGATGCAAAGACCAAAAATAACCTAATGGCTTCTATCCTTGCCACTGGTGCAAAAACCTCATCATAGTTTATCCCTTCTTCCTGTCTATAGCCTTGAGCAACAATCCTTGCCTTGTTCCTCACAACAACTCCTCTTTCATCCTTCTTGTTTCTGAAAACCTTTCTAGTACCAATAACCCTTTTACCTGAGAGAAGATCCACAATAATCCAAACCTTTTGTAGCTCAAATTATGTTAATTCTTCTTGCATGGCATCAACCCAACTTTCTTCATCAAGAGCTTAAGAAATATTCTTGGGCTCTACTTGTGATAAGAAACAGGAAAACAAACAATGTTGAGTATCCTTATGATTTGTTCTCTGCTGTTGTTTGACATAACTCACAAGTGCATGAGTTTCAGCATTAGCTTGAAGTTGTCTTCTGGTTTGCAGAGAAGACTTGGGATTCCTAATAATCTGAGTAGTAGGATGGTTGTTGTTGACTTTATGAGCGGGAAAAGAACTGACTGGTATTTCAGTTTCCAAATTATTGAAATCAGTTACTGCACCATGCTCATCATATGAAGCTTTGGAGAAGATTCCCTCAGGTGGACTAGCATAAATGCCTTTATCGTCCATAGCTTGTAAAATATCTTCTAAAGAATCAACAGACTTTACAGATTTTGACTTAGCAGTACTTGCAGACGAGGTACCGCTAGGTGTAGTGTGTACTGCTGAGTGTTGTGATTCTAAAGATTCTTCTCCTGAATGCTCATTAGCAGATGTATCATTCTTTTCTTGATCTAGAAGCCTTTGAAGCTCTTGGGAGGCATGATCATCAGTTGATGGCATTGTTTGCTTCTGGGGAGTAGCAACCATAGGAGTAACAGTAGGCATACTGGGGACATAGATGTGAACATCATCATCCTGAGAGTCTGATGAAGAAGGTTCTCCTTGAGTACCTAACTTTGTTGTACCAACCTCCTCACATGCATTGTTAGTCTGACAATCCTTTTGCACAAAATAGTAATCCATGGAATTAGTTAGATAGTCTAAATCAAACATCCAAGCATAACCTATTCCAGGGACATTGTGTTTATTTTCTAAGAAATTAACATGTGCATTTTCATCAACCTTCTTAGATGCCAAATTGTAAACCCTATATGCTTTACTTTGCAATGAATATCCTACAACATATCCTGGATCAAATTTTCCATCAAACTTCCCCAAATGAGCAAGAGTATTTAGTATAGACACATGACATCCAAAAGGTCTTAAATGACTTATGGTTGGCTTAATACCAGTCAAGAGTTCATAAGGTGTCTTGTGTTGAGGCTTGGCCACTAAGACTCTATTTAACACATAACATGCAGTATTGATTGCATCTGCCCAAAATGTATTTGGCAAAAGAGAATCAGCTAGCATAGTTCTAGCAGCCTCAATTAGTGTCATATTCTTCCTTTCAGCTACTCCATTTTGTTGTGGAGTCCTAGGATTACTAAATTGTCTCTTGATGCCTTTAGACCTACAAAATTCATCAAATTCAGCATTCTTGAATTCTGTCCTATTATCTATCCTAATGATTAAGACTTGTTTAGTGAACTGCTTTTCAACTAAAGTAATAAAATCCTTAAGTAATTCATTGGTTTCACGCTTAAGAGCTAAAAAGAAAACCCAACTGAATCTACTATAATCATCAGTTATAACTAGGCAAAAGGTCTTATGACTAATGCTCCTAATAGAAATTGGACCAAACAAATCCATATGCAATAGTTGCAAAGGTTTTGTCACAGAATTGATAGTCTTGGTCTTACAAGAGGTTCTATGTTGGTTACCTTTTTGACAAGCAGTACATGTGAAATCATTCTGAAAAGATTTGTTAGGTAACCCTCTAACCAAATTTCTATTCACTAATCTGTTAAGATTCTTGAAATTCACATGACCTAACCTCCTATGCCATAGGTTAGACTCATCATTAGAAGCCTTAGCTAGAAAACATGTAATACCACCTATTGGAGTAATAGTATAAAGATTAAAGGTGTACGTGTTTTCTTGCCTGGGTACTTTAAGCAGTATTTGAGATTCTTTAGGCATCTCAAAGTATTTGGAGAGCACCAAGCAATCTGAATCTGTAAACAACACCTTGTTCTTCTTATCACACATTTGTGACACAGAAAAGAGATTGAATTCATTTAATTCTTTTACAAAGAACATGTCCTCAAATTCAAACTTCCCTGTATTGATTTTCCCTTTACCAGTGATTCTACCTTTGCTACCTCCAAAGGCTACTGGTCCACCTCTGAATTCTTCAAATTCAGCAAGAAAATATTTATTCCCTGTCATGTCTTGAGCATCCACTATCTACTATAACTTTATCTTTTAATTCATCGATTAGATGCCCCTGCACATACACAAAACTTATTAGTTTTTAATAGGGACCCAAGCCACATTTGGCTCGGATCTTGTGGGACATACATACTTAAGAATTTGATAGGTAGTCTTACCAGTGAGACTACACACACTCTTATACTTCATGGTTCCAGTCAAATAGTCAAATACATAGGTAGGTTTGTTGTCTTTGTACATTTTTGGCCTAAGTACTGCTTTAGCAGTACTTGCCTGAACACATGGTTTTTCACCTTTAGGAACCCACATTTGCACGGGTTTGTTATTAGACTTACTTCTAGATGTTCTAGGTTTCTCAACTACATTCTTAGAAGTCTTGTGGAACTTTAGTTTAACATATTTTTGACCAGTGGTACTTGAGTTTGGTCTAGCAGTACTTGCAGTTCTAGACTTGCCAGTACTTGAGTTACCAGATTTTAAAGGTACTAGACCTTGTTTCATAAGTATTGCTCTTGGAACAAAGTTCTTGGTAGAGATATTTGTAACCTTATGAGGTTTGTTATTAGACTTACTTCTAGATGTTCTAGGTTTCTCAACTACATTCTTAGAAGTCTTGTGGAACTTTGGTTTAACAGATTTTTGACCAGCGGTACTTGAGTTTGGTCTAGCAGTACTTGTAGTTCTAGACTTGTCGGTACTTGAGTTACCAGATTTTAAAGTCACTAGACCTTGTTTTGTAAGTACTGCTCTTGGAACAAAGTTCTTGGTAGAGATATTTGTAACCTTATGAGATTTAGCTACCCTTTTTGCATGATCAAACTTAGGTTTGTCATCTTTAGATCTCTGTTGCCTATTAACCTGTGCATTTTTCCCATTACTATTCCGTCTGGCCTTTTGTGCAGCCTTTTGTTTTACAATTTTATCTTCATGTAAAGTACAATCTTTGATAAAATGAGTAGACTACCACAAACATAACATCCTTTTCTTCTTAAAGAAGACCCAAAAGGTTGTTTTAACTTAATTTTCTCAAAACCTATCCCACCCCTCTTGGTTTCATTATGTTTTACATTATTATCCAATGCCTTACTAGGAGTTTTTAACTGCTTGGGAGCAGAACTAGTTTTAAACACTTCAGACACAAAATTGCTCATTAAAGATGGATAAACAATGTTTTTTGTCACAACAGATTTATCTTGGGTCAAGGTACTAGAGTTTAAATCATTAACAGCCTTTGATTCATCTAACTCTATACCTGTATCATTACTAGGGGCATAAAAATTTCTGATAATGGTGGAGGAACTGCCTTCATTCCTTAAGCATATCTATCATTTTCAGGTGTATTATCTGACTCACTAGAGCTATCAAAAATACCCTTTGATAAGTCCTTGTCAGTTAAAGTTATCCCAGGTTGGTCCTCAATATATCCTAGGCCTGACTTATCATAATACCCCATTTGTGAATCAACCAATTTACCCAATCCTTTAGAGGATTCTTGCCAATGATTAATCACTTCCCTTTCATTATAAAGACTGGCTTTTAAAGCTTCATTTTCTGCTGATACTTTCAAAAGTTGTTTTTCAAAAGCTTTAATTTCCACATCTTTGTCCCTCATTTGAAGAGTTAAAAATCTTATTTTCTCTTTATAGTTTTGTTGATCCTTTTTATACAAAACTATATGTTCCTCTAGTTTAGCAACACCCTTTTTAAAAGCATTTGTTTCTATAGTGCATGTGTTGACTTTTTTATAATGTTCATCTAGTTCTACTTTTAAGTTATTGAATTTAAGAACACAATCTTTAGAACAAGGATGTACCTCAGTATCTTCATGTGAGAGAGCCATCAACCCAAGCTCTTCTTCTTCCTCATCTTCAGCCCAGTTCACCACTCCATCTATAGTTACCAATGCTTTGGTTCCTTTGAGACTCCTGTTGTTTCCTTTTGTAAAGCTTTCAGAAATTCTTGGATTGGTTCGATAGCTGTTTTTGGACTTTTGGCTGCTACTTTCAGCCTTGTCTCTAGTGCACTCCCTTGAAAAGTGTCCATTACTTCCATAGTTATAGAATTCAACTTTAGACTTTTCATATCCTAATGGCTCATTAGGATCAACAATCATCTTCCTTCCAATCTTCTTAAAGAACCTATTGGATCTCACAAAAATCATAGCAGCTTGCCATTTGAGATCCATCTTTTCAACATCAGCATCATCCATTTGGAACAAGTCATTGAGAGTCAATCTTGGTCTGTTTTCTTGTCCAGCAAAGAATGAGAAGGCATCATTGTCACTAAACAATGGTGAAGATCTTCCTTGTGGGTTTTGAGAGACTATAGGACTGTTTTCAGTACTTTGTGAGTAAGTACCGCTTGTAAGTCCTCCAATGGTATTTTAGAAGTAAGTACCGCTGCTTGATCCACTAGTGGTATTTTGAAAGTAAGTATCGCTATTACCTTCTGACACAAAACCAAGTTAGACTTTGTTGTTGCTGCTGCTTTGGTCACCTCAATGCCTTTAACATCCATCTCATAAGCTCTAAGATTGTTGTAGAGATGATCAAAAGGAATTGTATCCAGATCATCCCTTGTGATGAAGTGCATAACCATTGCGTTCCACTATTGTGGAACACTTCTTAAGAATTTCAGATTAGCTTCTTTATAAGGAATTTTTTGCCCATAAACTGCTAATTGAATAAGCATCTTACTGAACCTTCCATAGCCACCATAGATTCCTTCTATACTGGAAATTGAGAAGTTATCAAATTCTTGTTTCAGAACAATCTTCTTCATCTTCTTAGATTTGTCATTACCTCTAAATCTAAGTTTGATGGCATCCCACATAACCTTTGCATCCTTGTAGTGATGAAAGCTAGGTAAAATGTCCTCTAAAAGTGCCATTACCAAAGCAGTTCTGGCCTTTCTTTCTTTGATCTCTGCTTGTACCTCCTCAGCAGTCACAACAGGTAAAGCATAGCATGTATTATCGGGCAACCAGTGTAACTTCTTAGGTGTATTCCCATTCTTGATAACTTGCCACAGAGTATAATATGTGTGATTCAAGTAATGTTCCATCTGCATAGCCCATGTCTCATAGTTATCACCTTTGAGAACTGGAAGTTTGACAGCAGAAAGAGTATGGGAAGGTGTTGTAGTTGTAGAGGTAACTACAACATCTATAGCTTGAACACCTTGTGGTGGTGTAGGATGCACAACTTGAGGCTGTCCCTGAGGTATTGGATCAGGATCTGGAATGTCATCCAAGTGAGGGTCATCACCAGGTTAAGATATTGAGTTTTAGTGTGAGTGGAGTTTATAGGGTTGCGTTCTTCTTTTTTAGAGTTTCTCAACAAGCTCTGATACCACTTGTTGATCCCTTTGATTGGATCTATATTCTGTTAAGAACTAGTATAGTAGTTTGTAATCAAACTTAAACACTTTGAGAACTCTTACTCAAGCTAAATAAGTTATGCGGAATCTAACTTATAAAGCACAGAAGAACAAAATTACTTTTAACTATTCGATTCTCTTATTAATCGACTTAAATGAGGTACATGAATGACATCATACCTATGTTCCTTTTATAGAGTAAGGAACCCTAGAAACCTTAAAATATTCTATAAAGATAACTATATCACAAACGATATATTATCAATATTCTAACTATTAAGTATATCACATAAGATATACTCTAACTATAACTATGACATATCTTATACAAAGATATATTCGTCCTAATCAATATAGCAGTACTTACTTTATAAGTAGCAGTACATACTATGTACCGCGTTAACACTAACGGTACTTGAAAGATATTAACAGTACTTAAATTACACTAACGGTACTTGAAACTTAACAAATAACTCCCAACAATCTGTTATACTTCTTTCTCTTAGTATAATTTCTCCTGAATGCTTTCTTCAACTGTTCGAAACTGTCTACGCTTCGCCAGGAAAGTTTTTCGAACCAGTCCCGAGCATTGCCAGTTGGTGTTGAATTAAACACGTGGCACCACATAGGCATCAGCCAACCTTCAATTTATGCTTGCGTCTCGAAAACTTTTAGATGGTCATCCAGGTCGCCCGTTCCGTCATAAGTCTTGACGTTCGGCGGCATGCGTCGTTTTTTTGTCCTCCGAATAGTTTCGGATACGGCTTGTGAATGTGTCCTCTTTTTCTCGACACCACGGGAGGGAGAGATCATCATTTTCACACCGAGATTGGCGGTGTGAGTGTCTCTGGTGTTCTATCTCCTATCTGAGGATTCTGAGGAGGAATACCTTGTCCTACAACGTCTAGGTTGATGATCATCATAGTCTGATCAGGATGAATCATAGCTCGGTGAGCGTCTCCCCCGTCTCGACTAGCTACGATGACTCTTCCATCGAAAGGGTGGAGTTAGGTCTCTCCCATCAGCTGATGGGCTAATCTGTTGAAGACGCTGGTTCGTCGAGCATTTTCTCTTGGTGTTTCTAGGGTTGCGTGTCCCATAGATCCATCATAGTGGTCCTTTCCCTCTTGATCTACCTCCAGGTCTTCAAGGATTCCATCGCCGATGCGATCGAAAAAATTTCTGAGGTTGAGGTTGTTCTTCCTCCCGAGATTGTTGCTTTGTTTCACGCCTTATTCGCCTCTTCTGGGGATGTTATGGCATGTCGCCTGTAACGTTATCAAAGCAAAGCCTGGACTGGAGGCTCCTTATCAGATTCAACCTTGTCGTGATGGCTGGAACGATGGTATCAAAGTTTTACATAACGTAGTCTTCAACACTCCCATCTTTGATTGAGGTGGTCATGCCACCTTCCGTCTCTATAACGGCTTGTTTTTGTGACCCTTGTCAGGGGAGGAGGTGTCGACCCTGGGTCAGGGTTGTTCACGGCTAAGGTTTGCGATGGAGTACCAAACAACGGACCAGTTCCTCGTTGGTTAACCGTGTTCTGGTTACTTGCTCCACTAGTTGACCCCGTGGGTGACTTGGTAGAGGTTGTTGGTATCTCTGTAGCTGGTGTTTTCTTTCCAACGTTCTTTGGGTAAAGATGGTCTTTCGTTATTGGTAGAGTTTAGTGTATGGTCCCACAGATGGCGCCAACTTGTTGATACAAAAGTTGGATGGACCTTGACTAACCCAAATTAGGCTTAATTCGGGTATTCGGGACTCTGGCTCTCGTACCAAGTGAACTTCTAACAAGACCCTGCACACTAAAAGACAACACGTTGTTAGGCTTACCGTGGGAGGGTTTTCCACGATTAGACTCTGACGTGAGAGCAAGTAATCGAATTAGGGCTTTGTAATTGGTGAGGGTTGTTATTCGGATGTGAATCATACCTTTATGGAACCCTTGGGGGTTCCTTATATAGGCGGTAAACCCTAGTTGGGCTTTACCGGATCTTGAGCCCAAGTAAAGTATAATTACCATGTAGGAGCAGATCCTTATCTTCTAAATAAGGATAGTGAATATCCCCTTGCTTTAGGTAAATCACAATCCTACTTAGGTTGTGATTCTGCCCAATCCACTCCGTGTACGGCACGAGCGTGGTCTGCACTATACCGCGTGTGGCTATTACTATTTGGGGCCCATAACACCAAAGTAACAATTACACAACCCATACGTGTTGGGCCGGATACGAGTAGTACCCGTGGGCCGGGTTCATGACCCGGCTGGGGACTATACGTCATCAGTTTCCGTACTTCATACATGTTCATGCTTGCTTTACGTGCGTTACACGAGTTCTTTGGTAAGTGCAACTAACTTTTTTGGTAGACGCAAATTGCAAACTCATACCACATGCTATATTTGGTGCAGGTATCATGACAGAACACTGCATCTCTGAATTACGCCCAAGAGTCAAAAACAAAGTTCTGGAAGCAAAAGTATATCGCATGTGGATTAACCAGAGTCCACCCAACCCAACAACAACAAATTATTACTGTATTCTCATAGACAGAGAGGTAATGCACATATGATTTTATTAGCAGTTGAAAAAACGATACTCAACCCACTCTTAACATGAATATTCACAAACAAGGTTTTGCCATCCAAGTAAACATGGGCATCTACGATATCCCACACTTCAACTCGCTACTAAAAGAAGGATCGCGTACAGAATATCAAACTTCGCCTGCATACCAACATCTAACTACCAACAAACTTTAGAAACCGCCACAACCCTACAGTTTGGAGCAGCATACACGAAATTCGAAAGCATAGACGCTACACCTTTCCCAAAACACTATTTCAACTTTGTTGCTTACAACCAACTCGGTTCCAAAATGCACATAAGAGGACAACCAAAACAATCGCCGCTCACATGTTATTTTTCATACATGCTTACCACATTACCCTTCATTTCATCTAAACTTTATGTTATATAATTATAGTTGGACCACCATTGTTAAAAAAACATAATAACACGGTATGCACAAACACAACAGACTACATAAGATGCTTAATCAAAGTTGACAACACTCAATGTTAGCCTCAAAATATTGAGTCAAACAAGAATGTTCGGTCACATGTTTATTATGATATCGTATTTTAGAACGTTGTAATAGGTAGTAGATTAGTCGTGTTTTACTATAACACCCCTAATTTACCACGCAGCAGAATACCACTTTGGGCGTTATTTCATAGCACATCACACACAATCACAGAAAACAACCTCAAAAGAGACGTTTAAGATAAACATAAAAGATTATTTATAACCATTGTCTAAAACATTTCCAACCCAAATATGATGTTTTCATCAGAGTAGCGTTACTTGTCCCCAAAGATCTCAACCAAATCACAACAATAATTTGACTAAGACATGACAATAAATAATTGATAAAAGGGGAAGGAATACAATATTATAGACCAATAAAGCACCAACTCCTTCCATGCATGCTCTTCTACTATCAATCTTGATTACCTGAAACACATGCTTAAAATCGTCAACACAACAGTTGAGCGAATCTATAGGTTTATCAAATCATAAGTTGAACATAAGTATTAAAACCAATCATGACCATTCAATAGCATTGTCGTACTCACAATCTATTATTCAAGGATATTATCTTTAGCAATAGCTAATAATTGTGTTTAAGCTCGTGATGCTAATTAGTTAACTCAATCACCCGCGTACATAGATCGGCATGATTTAAGTGAAACCAGGGCCCCTTCTAAAGGCATTAGTTGCAATTATACCTTATTTCTTATCACAAGTTATCCATCCGTAGAGGGTACTCAACGTACTAGATCTCGTCTCGGATAGGGTCGTCAACCCCATAGTACTATCAATTGTATAACCGGCTATCTCCAACCCACACAAGGGCAAGACAATAGTTAATAGTTCACGAATTTAGGGACTTTTGCAACTAGGTACTCAACATAATTCAAGGCAACATTCGGGTCTAACAATCATTCATGAATTATTTTCATTTTCATTTAAATAGAATGTATCCCCCTCACGGGTAAAAACATTTGAAATAAGTAAAGAGCGAGGCTATAGACTCACCTTAAGTTGTAATGATAGTAGTAATAGCGAAGACGTAGACGAAGACAATCTCCGACGATGAGGATGCCCGGTAAATCAAATACAACACCTAACAACAAACGCGAAATGAACCAACACCTTCAAGTACCTTCAAGTACTGTAGGTACATAATTAAGAAAACTCAAAGTTCACATAAACTCACGCCAAAAATCTAAACAAGTGATATTTACTAGACATGTTCATTTTTATACTTTGTTAAAACTATTGCTCATTTTACAATTCTGCCGGTACATACCAAATGTACGGGCTGTTTTCCTATACTTAGATATCACAAAAAATTATGAGAAAATTTGTAAAATTCATTTACAACCTGTAGATAGCCCATATTAAAATTCATAAAAAGTTCTCACTTCTAAGACCCACTGCTCGTCACATTACTAAACTCCAAATTTCGGACAGTTTTGTACCTTCGCATTGTAAAACCATTTTTACCTTCTTAATCAATACCATTTACAAATTCGACTCTTGATTATGAAAGTAGACTCAAAATGCTAAGTTTACGGCCTGAGAACAGCCTCTAATCATTTTTAAAACTCAACTTATTGTCCCCGAGATTTGAACTAAAATCGAACACAATTTCGGATTGAGTCGACTTTCATCTCCCGGTACACGAAAATTCAAACTTACATAACTTTTGACTCGTTTGGAGTTAAAAGCTCTACCTTATACCAAATCGAAGCTAGAAAGAAGATCTACAAATAAATTCAATAATAAAAACCTGGACTTAGACTGAAGGCCACGAAAAATAGACTTAAACAATCTATTTGAAAATGATACTTTCAAAATCACATCTACACTTGTTTTTAATCAATTACACCAACTGTTATGCCCCTAATATCATAAACCAAACATCCCAAACCAATCTAATCATTCCTAATCACTTGTATGATTATCCATTAATAAAACCCAAATCAAAAATTACACATACAATGTAATTAAATAATTTAAAAATGATAAAAACATGAATATGAATACATACCCACAAGAAACAAGATCAAAATCAAATCCAACCAAAAACCCCTCGTGGGCCGTGGGTTTGGAGCTGAAAACACCAAGAACAAATTGATCCCAAGCTCCAATATTACAAATCATTGTTCCTAAACACAGTTAAACACAAACCCATAATGTCAATTAGATCAAATCAAGGTTTTTACAAAAATATATCAAAAATTAAATCTTGAAAAAAAATGTTGTTGCATGTTAGATTTTTGTGGTGGGATTCACTTAACTTGATGTTAGAAACATGGGATATTGCTTAGATTTTCAAGAAAACAATCTTGATGGTGGATTGAGGTGGTGGTGTTTTGGCCGTGGGGTAGGAGAGAAAAGGGAGGAGGAAGACAAAATTTTTGTTGTAAAAATGAAAGTGTGTGTGTTTTTCTTTCCCTTTTGTAAAAATGGGAGGGTTAAAATTGACAACTTGGCTATCTTTTGGCCTCATAAATAAACGACCATTTAAAGAGCGGGATTATGACATACTAGTCATTTTGAAATTTTACGGGAGTCGGGGTTTGTCCCAGCTACCTCAAAATACTTTCAAATGGTTCAAGCGCACACAAAACGAATATTCATATGGTTCTGAATCAACTTAAAATGTAATAAAAATAAAAATCTCGAAAATTCAAATATCGATCAATCGATAATGAAAGGTAAATTTTTGGGCATCCGTCGGAATCGTAGTCGTTATCGGTTTCTCTTAGATCATCAAATGTAAAAATTAAGGCCTCGATCATTGGTTTCAAATAAAACCGTCAAATATATAACAAATGAAATTTCTTAAAAATTTCTTAAAAATTTCAAAAATATTCGTAAATTAGGGTAAAATAAATGACGCTGGGTTCGGTGTATCACATCCTCCCCTCCTTAATGGAGCGACGTCCCGACGCTCTCCGGTTCTTATACTCGCATTTCTTACTACTAGAAAGATGAGGGTACTTCTTCCTAAAGAGGTCTTCACGTTTCGACGTGAACTTTGGTTCACGTCTCGGGTTCCATCACAGTTTCACAATGAGTATTCTACCTTGCTTTAGTCTCTTAACCTCTCGGTCCATTATCTCTGTTGGTTCTTCTATGACGTGCAACTTGTCGTCCTGTTGGGTTTCATTCACTAGGGTAACTAAACCATTATCCGCCACACAATTCTTCAAATTCGACACATGAAGAGTATTATCATTTTCACGAAGCTCATCCGACAGCTCCAACTGGTAGGCAACTGGTCCATCATACCTTTGGCTCCACTTCTATTATTTTCCAAAACGAATCACGCCTTTCCACGATGATACCTTTAACATTACCATGTCTCAAACTTCAATTTCCAACTGCTTCCTATGGTTATCAATATATTTCTTCTCACGGCTTCTCGCTGTTAACAAATGACCCTCAATCTACACAATCCTTTCCGTATTCTCTTGAATCATTTTAGGTCCATTCAACTGAATTTTCCTTACTCCACTCCATCCAACTGGTGATCTACACTTTCCTCAACCCAACAATTCGAATGGTGCAGCTTTAGTACTAGCATGGTAATTGTTGTTGTACAAGGATTCTATCAAGGAAACGCGTCGATCTCAACTACTACCAAAATCAAACACACATGCTCGGAGCATGTCTTCTAACATTCGAATCGTCCTTTCACTTAGTCCATCAGTCTCATAAAAACAATTAATCATAAAGAAAAATTACACGGGCCACACATAACCCCATCGAAAACGTTAAGAATATGCGATACGAAGTAATTAATACTAGTCGTACAAAATAACCTTGTTGCAATATTACATACATACAACCCTAGTTCGTCAAAAACGAATTCATCGATACAAAAATCATTCGACATATACATAACTCTCTCGAAAACATCACAATCCAATCAAACGCAAAAGCCATTATGAAGCACATACAGCCACATCACGACATGTTTGCAAAATATCCAAACCATGCCAAGTAAATAAGTTCAACCAAGTTAACTCATGCTTGCTAATCAGCCAAGCCATGATAAAATAAGGATATTTGAAGGGATTTCGGATGAGTCCAGTTAAAAGAAAATTGCAAGTTAAAGAAGGTTCACAAGCTTGCTAGCTATGTATGCATATCCATAAAGAAAGAAAATACATACATATGTCATCGTAGGGTGCTCACACACGGATCCATACCCAAATTTTGTTTTACAAGAACACCATCTTACTTCCGTCCCAAGCATGGTCAAAATCCCAATAAGCATCACCGTTCACAGTCAAAAAGGTATTACATAGGACACATTATCCACAATCATACGTCAATTCATACTGCAGCCTTGAGCTCGCATAATGTACAATCATTCGACTAAATCACTCATAAAATAAACACATATCAAGCAAAGGTTTAGCACATAAACATCAACTATGGCTATCGGTCGTTTAACCATCGACGATAAAATAAAATCGAGTCAAGCAAAGAGGATTCCTCACTTGAATAAACAAAGACGGCAAATGGAATTGTCTTCCAACTACCGATGCACAGTTGGTAAACTTCAACAGTTTATCACGTGTCGTTGACATATCAAAAGTACGATATATTTGATGTAGGAGAAGTCTTCTTCATTTCCTTCAGAGTTACCCGAACTCAAATTTTCTCTACTTCGGCAGTCTTCTATTTTTGTTAAAATTTCTTCTCAGTGTCGGCATGAGCTCCTTTGGTATTTCACCAACATCCTAGTGATTCCGATGGAATTCGCACGTTACTTGCAACACATAAAAACATTTTCCATAGTTACTCGGTCCCGGTGACTTACTAAGTCAATGCCAAACGAAAGAAAAGGTTTCAAAGAAACACAAGAAAATAATAAAAAAATTCCTTTAGGAATCAAAGAGAATACGATTACTTGCATAAGGATCTACCATTTTAAAAACGTTCTCATCCAAACATTTATCAAAACACTACAAGTTTCAAGATGACCAATTTATTTGACACGATAGTGCTCTTCCTAAACTATGCATAATTAGCTAGATCATGCATACTTGAGGACCAAGCAACGACAACCAACAAAACAGGACTCTTCCTGGATTATGCATAGTTAGCTAAGATGTGCATAATAGAGGATCGAGTGACGACACCACATTATTATTATACACCAAATATGACTACGAAAGTTTTCGACCTAATCTTCAAAATAATTAAATCATTTGAAATGAGAAAACATTATTACTATCATTTCAAGGAAGACATCAAACATTTTTTTTATCCACGTTGAAAACATACTTTTACTTTGCCTTTTTATGAGAAAAATAAATAAATAAATAAATCGACACCATTTGCATTTGGTTCAATGAAACATTTCACACACTCATACATATTTTTGAAACAGATCGTTCATAAAATAACGGTAAGGTGGTTCCAGATTAAAGATCATTGCAAGCATAACGAGTAGTAAAAATCAAAAATCAATGAGATCATTTAAGATAAACGAGCAATATATTTGCCAACGGAAATTAACTACATTAGAAATGAAAATACTTCGAATATATGACAAGAGTTTTGGAATAACAACAAAAGTCTATAAATACATGGAGTGGACATCGAACATCTTCACAAACACCAAAAACAGGACAAGGATCATAATTCCCATCGTCTCGAGTTACACACACATTCCACCAAATTTTAGGTTCCAATAACCGAAAGGAGAAAAGTTACGGGGTCCATGAAGAGGACAAAAATACACCGGGGGACATACCCTTATTATCATGTACTAGCAAAGTAGTAATTTCGAAAATAAATGATGGTCTCATACCATGGAAAATATGAAAACGAAAAATCACATGACTACCCAAGTTCAGATATAGACTCGCATAATCGAAGAAGAGATGTTGTATGATCGAACCATCGTGACTCAAAACATTAGATATACATCTTTATAAAATAATATACAAGTAGGCATGTGTTGGGTTATCCATTTTCATATCCTAATTAATGTGACCTTGTATATTGTAAAACCGAACATTTGCACATTTTTAATCTGTGTTACACCATTAAAGACTTCATTTTTTTCATTTTTCAATCTTTACAAAGTTTTTATTTCTGGAAATATTTCAATCTCTAGGAAATTATTAACATTAGTAGATGCGGTGACTCGGTTATCATAATCGATAAAATCATTAGGTTCAAAAGTCTCGATACTTGTGTCAAAATCTCATTAATGTTCATATCTTAAGTACCAAAAACGTACATAGTAAGAATTTTCAAAGTTTCATATTATTATTACGACATATCTTATTACGTATATACAAGTATCCAACATGAATCAAACTAGTACAATTAACTCTTAAGATCAACCTTTGACTTTATATTATACATAAGTCTTCCTTAAAACTGGTATGCTATATTTTATTCACGCGAACCGTGTCAAACGTTAAAGATGTTTCACGTAGTATTATCTTGTATAAGTTACTGATTATAGTCGGGACTTGAATCTCGATAATAATAGAATAAAAAAAATCAAAATGCTTATTTCAATAATTCTGAAATGTAGAAAATTCGAATTTTAAATCTTTAGCCAATTCTCAAGTGATTTTAAAATTAACACATCTCGTAGCAGAGTAAAACGACATTCCATCAATTTTTAATAATTTATATCAAGTGTTAGAATTTCTCACTTAAATGGTATATTTTGATTTTATCCCAGTTTATTCACTACAAGGAGTTATGAGTTCTAGTTTATACCAATGCATTCGTAAATATAACTTGACCTTATGTTTAAAATAAAAGCAATTTTACAAAGTCTCTAGCTCCAAAATACGTGGCCAATTTTTCTATTCATTTTATGTATTAAAAGATACGCCAAAAGTTTACCATAATGACCCAAAAGTTAATTCATATCAAACCTCAAGACGTCTATACTCGATATTCATATAGTTAATTTTGCCAATAACTCCTTTTTTCAAATTAAATTAAACAAATTCTTGACAAATCCATCACAAGCATCTAGTATCAAATTATTAATATATGAAAACAAGGAAATTTCGAGTAATATAAATTACTTATTATGCTTTACCAACCAATTTGAAGGAAAGAAAGAAAAAAAATAATTTCACCTTGTCCCTTTACTCTCTATAAGAATTTTACTTGTTACAAGACACATCATAGGTCATTCTTATCCAAAAGTTTCATTCACCATATATTTAATATGTAAGACGCTTTATGTTTAAATCATTCAATTAACAAAATTCAATGCTTATTTAGCTGGCACAAGTGTCGGACCTCGTCATGTAAAGTATTAAATTCAAAATAATGAAACAACAAAACAAAATGAAATAAACGGAACGAGAACACGTATGTCAATGCTATAAGTGTTGATATTGGCTTCGGGTGGGTCTCAAAATCGTACACAATAAAATTAACACAAACAACCAAACTTCGAGCTATCTCGCTTGATCACAACGCTAGTCTATCCTTAAAACACATCTTTAAATTCGAGTAGGATGATAAAAACGATTAAATGGCGATACGCCTCAACAACGTTTTATAATATACACATATGATTTGCCGCTACAGTGTACGCATCGTTGATTATTCTTCGGCTATATTATAGTTACGCGAACTAATATATCAAACCCATAAGAATAAGGGAAATAAAATAGTACGTTAGTAATTTACGTTTCAAAAATTAGATGTCCTAAAATGACACATCATGGTGTGATAACGATAATCGGGATCAATCTAGTTGATATACAATATGTTATGAAGCATTATTTACGTATATAGAGTATCAAACGAGGTTCACACTCGGTTATTCGAACAATAAATTAATTATCAAGATCGATGATTGGCGGTGAGGCCAAATTATGAACAAAATCGCATTATAAAATGTACGATAATCACGCAAGGACCATTGCTTCACGTGCAATGCCTTTAAATACCATAATATATACATACCTATACATACAATAATTCCCACGTACACACAGGATCACAACACAGTGTTTCCATGTAATGCAATGTAGCCCGTATGCCAATTACATGCAACCTATATGATATTCACGCAACTGCTTGCAAAACTACAATGATAAGTACTAAACGTACACAAAGACATATCTCAATATATTATCATAGTATATACTACTAAATACTAGGGAACTCATATCAGTTTTGAGGGATACATCTAAATCATAAGTCAATGCTAAAGAAATCTTACCGGAGCCATGCGGAGAAGTTGCGTGCTTTAAAACTTTTTATGACACATCAAAAGTTATAGTTTAAGTTTTTCAACAAAATCGACCTAGTTCTCTATAACTTGTGGTTCTGATTACCAATCTATAACACCCCCAATTTACCACACAGCGGAATACCACTTTGGCCGTTATTTCATAGCACATCACACACAATCACAGAAAATGACCATAAAAGAGACGTTTAAGATAAACATAAAAGATTATTTATAACCATTGTCTAAAACATTTCCAACCCAAATATGATGTTTCATCAGAGTAGAGTTACTTGTCCCCAAAGATCTCAACCAAATCACAACAATATTTTAACCAAGACATGACAGTAAATAATTGATAAAAAGGAAAGGAATCCAATATTTTAGACCAATAAAGCACCAACTCCCTCCATGCATGCTCTGCTGCTATCAATCTTGATTACCTGAAACACATGCTTAAAATCGTCAACACAATGGTTGAGCGAATCTATACTTTTATCAAATCATAAGTTGAACATAAGTATTAAAACCAATCATGACCATTCAATAACATTGTCGTACTCACAATCTATTATTCAAGGATATTATCTTTAACAATAGCTAATAATTGTGTTTAAGCTCGTGACACTAATCCGTTAACTCAATCACCCGCGTACATAGACCGACATGATTTAAGTGAAACCAGGGCCCCTTCTAAACGCATTAGTTGCAATTATACCTTATTTCTTATCACAAGTTATCCGTCCGCATAGGGTACTCAACGTACTAGCTCTCGTCCAGAATAGGGTCGTCAACCCCATAGTACTATCAATTGTATAAGTGGCTATCTCCAACCCACACAAGGGCAAGACAATAGTTAATAGTTCACGAATTTAGGGACTTTTGCAACTAGGTACTCAACATAATTCAAGGCAACATTCGGGTCCAACAATCATTCATGACTTATGTTCATTTTCATTTAAATAGCATGTATCCCCCTCGCGGGTAAAAACATTTGAAATAAGTAAAGAGCGAGGCTATAGACTCACCTTAAGTTGTAATGATAGTAGTAATAGCGAAGACGTAGACGAAGACAATCACCGACGATGAGGATGCCCCGGGAAATCAAATACAACACCTAACAACAAACGCGAAATAAATCAACACCTTCAAGTACCTTCAAGTATTGTAGGTACATAATTAAGAACACTCAAAGTTCACATAAACTCACGCCAAAAATCCAAACAAGTGATATTTACTAGACACGTTCATTTTTATACTTTGTTAAAACTATTGCTCATTTTACAATTCTGTCGGTACATACCAAATGTACGGGCTGTTTTCCTATACTTAGATATCACCAAAAATTATGAGAAAATTTGTAAAATTCATTTACAACCTGTAGATAGCCCATATTAAATTTTATAAAAAGTTCTCACTTCTAATACCCACTGCTCGTCACATTACTAAACTCCAAATTTCGGACAGTTTTGTACCTTCGCATTGTAAAACTATTTTGACCTTCTTAATCAATACCATTTACGAATTCGACTATTGATTATGAATAGACTCAAAATGCTAAGTTTACGGCCTGAGAACAGCCTCTAATCATTTTTAAAACTCAACTTATTGTCCCCGAGATTTGCCCTAAAATCGAACACAATTTCGGATTGAGTTGACTTTCATCTCCCGGTACACGAAAATTCAAACTTACATAACTTTTGACTCGTTTGGAGTTAAAAGCTCTACCTTATACCAAATCGAAGCTAGAAAGAAGCTCTACAACTAAATTCTATAATAAAAACCTGGACTGAGACTTAAGGCCACGAAAAATAGCCTTAAACAATCTGTTTGAAAATGATACTTTCAAAATCACATCTACACTTGTTTTTAATCAATTCCACCAACTCTTATGCCTCTAATATCATCAACCAAACATCCTAAATCAATCTAATCATTGATAATCACTTGTATGATTATCCATTAATAAAACCCAAATCAAAAATTACATATGCAATGTAATTAAATAATTTAAAAATCATAAAAACATGAATATGAATACATACCCACAAGAAAAAAGATCAAAATCAAAGCCAACCAAGAACCGCCCTTGGGTCGTGGGTTTGGGGCAGAAAAACACCAAGAAAAAATTGATCCCAAGCTCCAATATTACAAATCGTTGTTCCTAAACATAATTAAACACAAACCCATAAGTTAAATTAGATCAAATCAAGGTTTTTACAAGAATATATAAAAAATTAAATCTTGGAAAAAAAATGTTGTTGCATGTTGGATTTTTGTGGTGGGATTCACTTAACTTGATGTTAGAAACATGGAATATTCCTTAGATTTTCAAAAAACAATTTTTGATGGTGGATTGAGGTGGTGTTGTTTTGGTCGTGGGGTAGGAGAGGAAAAGGAGGAGGAAGACAAAAAATTTTTTGTAAAAATGAAAGTGTGTGTGTTTATCTTTCCCTTTTGTAAAAATGGGAGGGTTAAAGTTGACAACTTGGCTATCTTTTGGCCTCATAAATAAATGACCATTTAAAGAGCGGGATTATGACATACTAGTTGTTTTGAAATTTTACGAAAGTCGGGGTTTGTCCCGGCTACCTCAAAATACTTTTAAATGGTTCAAATGCACACAAAATGAATATTCATATGGTTCCGACTCGACTTAAAACGTAACAAAATAAAAATCTCGAAAATTTAAATATCGATCAATCGATAATAAAATGTAAATTTTTGGGCATCCGTCGGAATCGTACTCGTTATCGGTTCCTCTTAGATCATCAAATGTAAAAACTAAGGCCTCGATCATTGGTTTCAAATTAAACCGTCAAATATATAATAAACAAAATTTATTAAAAATTTCAAAAATATTCGTAAATTAGGGTAAAATAAATGACGTTGGGTTCGGGGTATCACATTTACGGGCTTAACTTTAAGCTAAAGTTCGTTCATAAGTAACAAAAGCCTAAAAGGAAAGCCTGGTCCATTAATATATAGCCCATACTTACTTGTATTCACTCTCTCTAATCTAATATTCACCAAGTTTCTAACCATTCTCTCTCTTTTCTCTCTCTACTTTCTCTCTCTAGAATTCATCTATCTTCTATCTATTTTTCTTGTTTAATCATCACAAATTAAAGGGATAAAAATTGGTATCAATCGCCACGGGGTAGATTTGTGATTGGTTGTTGTTATTTCATTTGATTCGTATGATTTAATTCATAAATCATCTCGGATTCAAAAAAGATTTTGTGTTTTCCATGCTCTAAATCTTGATATATATCTCCTACATAGTTGTGGTAGGGATTTGGGTGCTTTGGATTGGTTAAATCATGGATTTCTAAGCAAAAATCTCATTTTTACTCATTTTTCACGAAACAGTAACCATATTGCGACACTGTAGCTTGAAAATCCATTGCAATGTCCTAGGGTTTATATATTGAGATACTTTTTGCGACAGGTGTTGGTATTGCGATAGGTGTTGGTATTGCGACAGGTTTGGTATTGTGACAGGGTTGGTATTACGACAGGTTTGGTATTGCGACAGGTTTGGTATTGTGACAGGTTTGGTATTGCGACAGGGTTGGTATTGCGACAGGTCCTTCTTTGGTATTGCGACAGGTCCTTCTTTGGTATTGTGACAGGTCCTTCTTTGGTATTGCGACAGGTCCTTCTTTGGTATTGCGATAGGTCCTTCTTTGGTATTGCGACAGGTATTTCTTGACATTGCGAAATCACCAATTTTTGATCGAAGTATTTTTAGACGTAGCCAGTATCTAGATTAGCTTCGGAATATCGTTTACCAAAAAAAATAATAAATATTTAAAATTTTCCCGTCAAGTAAATTCAAATTTTTTCCATACTAGTTTTAGGATATTTCTAGCTCGATTTCAAATTTGGCGATTACAAAAAATTTTCGGTCTACCGTTATATCGGACTGGGGAATTTATTGTCGGACTGAACAAAAATCGCAATTTTCAGAATTTCAACCACAACCCAATCACACCATATCTACTTAAGATCCGGAGTCACTTCATCAACTAAGACACCATCGTCATGGAAAAGAGCAATGCGTGTTCAGACGTAACTGACGTAGAGATGGAACGACTACAACAGCGGCTATGTATCTTGAGAAAAAACTCCATGGACGGCTTTAGAGTACTTCATGAGTCTTTTAAGGACCTTTCAAGAGTCTTGATCGAATTAGGTGAATCCACTGGCACATTCAGAAAGACATTCACAAATGCCATGGATAAACTTGAAGCACAACTTGTCAACGAAAGAAATCACTGCTAGTATATGCAAGACCACTTTCACTGATCTCAAGACGGCACTTGAAAAGACATTTACTTCTGAATTCATCACGTCTTCGCGTACAAAGGACTGCTTCAAGAAAAATAATGGAATAGATGTTTTATCATATAAAGATATGATAACCCGCAACATAGACTTCATTGTAACATATGTGAACCTCACCATACAGATGCAACAAAAGATTGATGAAAGTGTTGGAAACTCACTTTATGTGACGACATTTAAGAATTCCCATTAGTTATCATAGTCACACACGCTTAGACTAGACTAGGAACGTTGTATAGTTTAAGCAGCGTGTGTGACTATATATACCCCTCCTTAGCTTCCAAGGAGGGGTGTTGCTTGTGTCATTTTTCTCATTTAATATATTTTTCCTTTCTTTCACACAACCACTCTCTCTCTCTTTCAACAATGGCTACCACCACTATATTCCACCATGTTAGACCACCGGATCATATATAGCAAATCCTCAATTGGTATCAGAGCCTCAGTTCCATCCTTGGATCGTGTTCAGGTTTTTGATTTGGTGGTCTAAAATTTTCTTTTGGGTCTCGTTATCATTTTTTTTGGTCACGTCTTGTTACTTAAAAGTTTTGTCACGTCTTGTTATAGTTTTGTCCAAACAGATGCATTGTCTCACAATTTAGTCACGGATTTCCTTTTGTCATACTTTATTGTCTCAATGATTTATTTTGGTGTCTCAACTGTCATGCATTTGTTTTCAGCCATTGGTTTTGTCACAGTCCACATCTAACAATCAAACTTGTCCTGGTCAAAAGTCAAATCAGAACCTGCCAATTTTTTTTCTTTTCTCAAATCTGCTAATGATTTTTGTGCATGGTTTTTTTCTGTTATATCATCAGTTCTGGGTTACATATTTTTTGAAGATGGAGATAAGAATGTGCCCAGAAAACATTTTCCTGAATATCAGGAACAAGTACAGATATGTTTTCAGATTGTCAGATCGGAATATTGCGATCGCAAAAACCATTGGTTTCTACATTGCGATCGAATATTCTGATGGAAAGCATTCCGATGGAACGCATTCCGATGGAACGCATTCCAATGGAACGCATTTCGATGGAACACATTCCGATGGGGTGTAGAGGAGACATTTCGATGGACTCATTATTTTTAACACATTGCGATGCAAGTTTAACATTGCGATGGGTTTACATGTTGACTTTGCGATGGGTTTCAAAAACATTGCGATGGCTAAATAGAAAACATTGCGATGAAAACAGTTAACATTGAGATGAAAACAATTAACATTGCGATGGGTTTTATTTTTTTATTTTGAACCATTGAGACTGTTTCTATATAACCTGTGAACCAAAGTTTTGACTAGGACCAAAATTTAACCAAATCCAACATATCATCTCCACCCTTATACCTCCACAACACCATTAATCTAATCCTAAATCCCTTCGTCTCCTAACCCGTCTAAACATCAAAAAGACTCGAACATGATCTCAGATTTATAATGCATGTCAAGATCAGTTAAAGATCCAACACGAAATATAACATGTCATCGATCTGTCAATGGTTTTCACAATCTTTACTATTCGAAAATAATTAAAGTTTCATAACAATTATGTTACAAACCTTAATTGTTTCGATTTATGAGAAACAAAACAAAATCAAACGACATGCACACATACCCGAGATCTCACTGTAAAGATCTAGAAGACAAATTCGTCTTGATTCTTCATTTTTTATATACTTTGATTCATTGCTAAGCTGATATGATAAAAAAGGATGTTGTAGTGACTTGTTTGATCCGAATCAATTAGGATTCGATTTGTTTTAAGTAATTCATTTAAGATGGTGATAATAGATGGATGTGATATGCGTTTTATGTTGATGAGATAAGAAATCAGAAATTGATGTTGGTGGACGAAGAAGAGGATTATGATCTGAGTTCTTTTTGAGAGGAGATGAGGTAAGAGAGATTGGGGGACGGAGGAAACGAAGTGGGGGAGTGAGAGGATTTGGGGGCGGATGTTACTAAGTTTGTGAGATTAGGTTAGATTTGTATGAGATTAGGGATATGTGCCTACTTTATAACCTGAGCATTTCTAATTGTTGGACCGGGTTTAGCACCTGCTGGGCTTTGTATTCACTCATCAATTCATTAGACCAGTTTTTGCAATATGGGCTGCGGGCTAACATTTGTGTTTTGTTGTTATAACAAAATGAATTGACGCCAAATGCTTTGTTTTTACATTAATATAATGTTAATGTAACATTCAAGTTTGGTATATTACAACAATTTTGTATTATGTGTAATATATAAAGTTAACTATGACTAGATGTTGTATACCATTTGGTATAAATGGCTGTGATTGTGGGATCAGGTTTCCATGATATGACAAAAGTGACAAGATTTGAAGACACGTTTTAAGACAAAGTGACAAAAGTAATGTGACCAAATGTCAAGAATTATTTTGATGAGACCAAAGAAATATGGCTATATTTTTAGTGACTACAGTTTTTTTTGGATCAGGTATTAATTATTTGAAGACGGAGACGAATTTCTTCGAAAGCGTGTACTTATTTTATCCTTGAACAGATAACTTGCTCGTGCTTAATCTCAGAATGAAGACTTGTTTATCTGGTTTCCGGGTTCGGGGTGGTTGGTTGATGACTCGGATAACTATCACTTAAAGGGGTTACATTGTTGTACTCAGTGTCACGCGCTTAGTCGACGTGGATAATTTCAAGAGGTGTTGTGCCTATAGACTTCTTCAGTGATGCATTGGGTACTTAGAGATTTCTCCACCGTTCCTCATTCAACAATAGTGCAAGTTTAAGTCACAAGATCGAAGGATTTTTATTCAGCTTCACGTTTGATGTATCCGGTTCATTTTATCAGTAGTCACTTCAAATTGCCTACAAAGGGGTTGGTAAAGATGGCCATGGAGAGTTTATGAGTAGAGATTTTTGATAAACAGCTGATTCTCACAAAATATATAATTCAGCTTATTTATTATTCTCACGAGTTTTCAGGTACATGTGCGTACGATTTATTGATGGTTCCGAGTTTTGAAACCATCAAGGGGGAAGAAGAAGACACATTGAACGCACAACGAGTACACGTGATGAACTTCATACCTTCTTTTGATTTGAAGACATTCCGGGATGACATTTGTCATAGCCGCAGAGAAAATCAGTGTTTTAACTCGTGGCGTTATCAATCTCTAAACGGTACACTACTGATTCGATGTTTAATTGTTTGGTTGTTGCAATTATTCATCATCATTATCCTATATGCACTCCCGGGACTTAATTGACTCTGGTGCATCTCCGGAAGAAGATATGTGCATTTACGGGACTTACTGACTCTGGTGTTACGATGTCAACTTCATGAATGGGATAAAGTGTCCACTTCAGTATTTGAGCTTCATAATTGGGATTGATTTACTTTCTTCAAATTTGTGGGGGAAGAAATGTCTTGATTCT
This sequence comes from Glebionis coronaria, assembly GCA_025667525.1. Classification (NCBI taxonomy): domain Eukaryota; kingdom Viridiplantae; phylum Streptophyta; class Magnoliopsida; order Asterales; family Asteraceae; genus Glebionis; species Glebionis coronaria. The sequence continues at coordinate 75,683,768 of CM046876.1, forward strand.
TTCTGGCATGCATAACTTGAACTCTCAGGGGGAAGAAAAATTCAGAAGAATTATTCAAGCGTGAGAAGAGAAGTTGTTGATCTACTTGGTGTAACCCAAGCATTCAATCCCTCTTAGCAACGTTATCATGTTATATGATGGGATTTGCTTGTTAGATTCCGCTGTGCGCTTAATCATTCTAAGCTTTATTGAAAGCTTTGAAGTTGCTTACGAGGATTGTCAGTTTAGGGGGAAGCTATTTAAAAGCTTCTACATCAAGTATATGTGGCATGAATTAGGGGGAAGCTAATTCAGAAGCTTCTCCTTAACCAGAAGTGTATAGGTTACTTAGCTCGTGTCGTTACAGTATTTCTTCTACAAGTTACTTTAAAGATGAGTCGTTTTGAAGACGATGGCCTCAGAAGACTTCAACAGCATTGGACGCTTCATGAAAGCTCTTGTTCTTATCATTATGTACTTGTTAGGAAAAATATTGTAAGGAATTCTACACGTCGTCCCATGGGGGAAGATTGTTGGAAACTCACTTTATGTGATGACATTTAAGAATTCCCATTAGTTATCATAGTCACACACGCTTAGACTAGACTAGGAACGTTGTATAGTTTAAGCAGCGTGTGTGACTATATATACCCCTCCTTAGCTTCCAAGGAGGGGTGTTGCTTGTGTCATTTTTCTCATTTAATATATTTTTCCTTTCTTTCACACAACCACTCTCTCTCTCTTTCAACAATGGCTACCACCACCATATTCCACTATGTTAGACCACCGGATCATATATAGCAAATCCTCAGAAAGGCTCAATGCAAGATGTGGAATAGCATTAGATATTGATAACACAAGCTGCAGATATGAGACTCAAACGCATAGTTCAGAGAATGATCACAACAGCTCTGGCGAGGAAAGCAGCAGCTCTGGCAAACAAGGCATAGACTCTGAGAATGTCATCAGCAATACACCTTCCTACGACAATGGTCTTGTTTTTGATTCTGATCCATTGTACGAGGTGCACAATGTGTTTGGTAATACCAATACGCATGAGCATAGTGATATACCAACAACAATTACTGACACATGTATGATGGAAACGGTTGATAGCAATACCACACCCGATTCATCAGACATGTGCAATAATGAGTTTGAGGATGATCAACATGCAAATGAGCATGATGATGAGGAGCGTGTCGCGCATGCTAATTTAATTTCTAGTTTACAAAAAGATGTCAATGAAAATAGAAAGAGTCAAAAGCAATTAAAAAAGGCAAACGCAACGCTCACTCAAAACTTTGAAGAAAGCAAAGCCGCTCTTATAAAATCTAGTGAGACCATTGATAGTTATAGGGCTCAGCTTCTTCAAAGAGACAAAGAGCTTGAGGGGTATAAAAGTCGTTTAATTAACGTTAAAAGGGACGATTTTGAAAATGAATACAACGAAGCTATTGTCTTGTTAACTAAAGAAAAATGTTAATTTAATGTTTTATTAAGTGATGAACGTCAAAACGTACCTTGCCACAACAAAAGTAAACGAAGTTGAACATAGGCTTTCTATGAATACCACTGATTCTGCTAAAATTCTTGACGAAAAGAAACAAGAGGTCGAAAAATTAAAACTAGATTTCAAAAATAGACAAGGCAAAGATACTGAAAAAGTAACGGAACTCGAAGAACAAGTCGATTTTTTGAAAAAAGTTGTTTATAAAACGCATAACTCTATTCAAACCGTAAGAATGATAGCACCTCGGTCGTTTTTAAGGGTAAAGCTAGTTTTGAAAGTCCCAAGTACCTTGTACAAGCTCAAGCTACGAACCCTCACTTATATCTTGATGAGTCCGAATGGATCGATCATGATTGCCCAGCAGTTAGGCTTGATAGTGAAGAGACGTCCCTTTGGGATGAGGACAGTAGATCACCAGTCAATAAAGATTTTGTGAAACCATATAATTATGCTTATGAAAACAGTCTTTATGGTCTTTTCACTCCACAAAAACAGAAGTCTCGTGAGGAATTGTTTCTTGAAAGCAAACAACAAAGAATTCAATGGAAGAAAATTTTTGCCACTAAGAAATCTAAAGTTTTTAAATGTATCAACTACTTGCCTCTTGATGCGTATAAAAGCAAAAGTAGGAAGACACTTGGTAATCTTAAACATCACATTGATAATATTCAATCAATCATAGAAAGAGATTGGAAAAAATGTGAAAATGACAAGTGGAAAAAAGAGATTCCTCACGATATAACCTTGCTTGTGAAAGAACTTTTAATACCGAATACGAAGATCATAAAAGAAAATGTTCTTGAATTTGAAAAATTAATTCGGTCTAAAATGTTTGATGATTTGAAATACGTCGAGTCTCTTGAAAAAGAAATTGATAAACTTTAGACGAAAAAATCAGAGTTCTCGAACGAATATGATCTCCTCTTAGAAGAATGTATCTCCAAAGATATTTTGTGTGTTACTCTTCAATCTTGTGCTGATATCAATGAATATTCTTATGTTGCATGCAAATATCTTGATAAGATCAAAGAGTGTGAGCGTCTTTAACTTGAGCTTTCGAAACACAAAGAAAATGTTGATAGAAAGGCTTTTTGAGTTACTTCAACACAGAACTGATTTCATTCAAAAACATCATACTCTTGAAATTGCTTTGCAAGACAAAGTCAGAAAAGGTCCAAATGATAATAACTTGCAAGTAAGACTTTCCGCATTGTGTCGAGAAATGAAAAAAAAAGAGTATGGAAATTACAGACTTGAAAGCTCAGTTGCAAGAAAAGGACATAGCGATAGAAGAGTTGAAGAAACCCGTTGCTAAAATGGGTGGGAAAATTATGGCACCTAAAGTTGTGAAACCTGTTGTTCGATAACCCAATGCTTACAAGGATCCAAATCCATCTATCTTAGGAAAACCGACTCCTTTCTCCAATTCTTCTCATGTAAAATCTAGGTTACCCCCTAAGACTGATGTGCAACCAAGTGTTCCAAAACCATCCATATCACCCTATGTTCCTCCATTTCGAAAGCACACTTCTGTTAAACCCAACCATGTGAATGCACCTAGCACTTCTAGGACTCCTCCCAAACGTGTGACATTCGCGTCCACAAAGGAATCTGTAGGTTCAAATGACTTAGTTCATACCAACAACCTAGATGATGCTAAGAATGAAGGGAAGATTCAGATAGAAAACACCGTGTATTCAAAACCTAGTGCACCAACAACCGCTAGAGTTCAACACACTCTTAATGGTAGTCAACCAAAACCTAGGATCCCTTCCCAGCAACCTAGGAAATGGCAACCATCCATGAGTACTCGTGTACCAAACACTGTAACTGAACGATCAACAAAGCCTAGGTACACACGACCTTTCGTGAATTCCAAATACCTTACATGCCCAACCTGCAAAAAGGGCATTCACAATGGAAATCATGACCATTGCATTCTTCAATACCTTTACGAGGTTAAATCGCGTGCCTTTTCACAGAGAAAGAATGCAGAATCCCATAAGACAACGAGGAGATACAAACCCGCCGCAAAGAAAAGAAATGACAACAAATATGAAACGTGGATCAAAAAAGGACATAGTTTCTCTCCCAAGAAGTCTTCCGCTGTGCAAGAGAAACCTACTCCTAAATCTAGTCTTCAGTGAAAACCAACAGGTCGGATCTTCACGGAAGTTGGTCTTAAGTGGATTCCAATAGAGAAGAGTGATGAAACCTGTGCTAGCACGAATGCGAATGTTTTGTCCGTAGACAAGGAATTTGTTACTCCTAACACTAGTATTTGTGTGAACTCCTCTTCTGTTATTGCAGGTACAACAACAGATTCTGAACCCACTTCTTCTTCGTCAAAGGGTTCCAATTCTGTACATTCTATATCACCCTATTAGGTTGTACAAAAGTCTATTTTTGATTATTTTCGAAAAACTTGAAAAATACAAAAATAAAATAAAACGTAAATATCCATAGAAAAACAAAATAAAAAATGGAAAAACCATTCAAAATCCAAAAATATTATTCTCGACGTGTCTTTCAGTATCGATAATATGGACGTACCTGGAAATGTCGCTCAATAACGACACGGGTGTGTACATAAATCTCGAATGAAAGTTGTAAATATTTTTCGAAACATATCATTTCTATTTAATAAAGGAAATTGTCTATTTTGGACAATATTTCCAAACAACGGGTAGAGCAGTCTATCTTGGGTTGAGCTTGTCACAAAACATTCAACGTTTTGAGCTCAACACAATAGCTTGTAATTGATAAACCACAAACCGGGCTTGGGCCTTATTTATCCACTAATAGTAATCACTTTCAGGTTCCAACCCGGGTCGATATTCACGGAGGAGTGTACGATTTAGTGCGCTTACCCTCAGCAAAAGAAGAGAAATCTTCTTACACTTGAGTGGATTCGTCAAGACATTCAACGTCTATGAACTCAAGTTTAAGCTTTAGAAATACCATGTCGCCAAAAAAATAGTTTTCGAAAAGCGTTGAACACAACTTTTCAAGAGTTTTTCAATGATTATTCAAAATCTTTCAAAAATTGTGTGTTCAACAACTACTATCCTCAAAAGTTTAATGTGGATCATATCCTCGTAATGACAATTCAATTGGATCAATTTTTGAGGGGGGGCTTTCAAAATTCATGCTATGTTAGACATATTTTTCTCCCGAAGATTTTCAAGACTATTTTTCGCGATATATTTTAATCAAATTTAGTATCTCTAATATCAAAAGATTTTATATATTAGAGATAGGGGGAGAAAATGTGATTAAAATGGGATCTATTTTGCAAGACTCAAGCACTTTCAACTCTTACCCACATGTGCAAAACACTTTCGATTATCGATGCACATATGAAGGGAGAGTTTTCTGTAACGACAAAACTAGCAAGGTGTTAAATGTTTTTCAAACACTTTGTTAGACTTTTTGAAGTGGTTTTATGGTTACGATCAAATACCCACAACATCTTTAATCCACGACGTTATTGGTGTCAAAAGGGTGGTTAGGTTTAAGTCCTATGATCCAACCAGAACCGGAGAGATCTTCCCAATGATAATCCATTAGATTATTAGAAATCCTTAGGAAAAATGGAGTAGAATGTGAATGTAGCTGAATGCCGACTAAGTACTGATTCTAGCACTAGAACAATCACAACAAGGTGCTAGTAATGATTTCTTGGTAAGCATTGAAGGAGTTGAAGAATGAAAAAGAAATGTAAGGATAAAGGGTGTAAAGAAAGAAGCCCTCCATACAACTTAGGCAGAAACCGGGTCAACACATCATGAAGACAACTCATCATGGACCTAGTGATGTAATGCACAACCCTTACCTAGCTACTCAGGCTTCTCTCAAAATAAGTTTGTTTTATTGTCACAGAGATCAACATGACTTCTATTGACTTTCTCACTCCGAGATAGTTGATATTGAATAGGTGGCATCTGCTCCAGCCTCCGACCACTAAAAGTGCACAAATCGAGTCTAGAGCCTAGAGATCAATCAAATCTCATTAGGACATACGGAATGACGATAAAGAGAGTCCTACGCTATATCCTTACGATATTGCTAGAACACTCAGAGTGATACTATTCAGTATTCACAATGATGAGTGGAAATCCTTCCAGTGTTAATATCAAACAACACTGCGGTAGGTCATATGTAAGCTTCCTAATGAATTAAACATATGTAAAACTGAAAAGCAACAGTGGTTTGATTCTGAATTGATTCAAACTCGTTCAGGTTTCTACGCAATAACCTTATGGTCTTGCCAAAACATTCAGAGTGATATTCATTAATATTCACAGTGACGAATGGAAATCCTTCTAGCGCCAACCTCAAACAGCGCTAGGGTAGGTGACTTGCAAGATTCTTATGAATCAAGCTTGTGTAAACTGGAAAGAAACAATGGTAAGATTCTTTATGAATCCCACTTGTTCCAGGAATTTGAACTTACGACTTTAATCAAGCGGATATTTATCCAATTGATTCACTCTTTATGTTCGCAGTCTTGCTTTGATATGGTCGAGTAAAGAGAACGGCTAGTATTTCCGCGAAACCATGTCAAGAAGGTTCTTAATTGAATCTACCTAATCACATGTACGATATTTAATATCGTATAATGGTCTTCACCGACCGGAGGTAAAACGCTACCGAGTTAGGACGAATGTCAAAGCCATTCGGTCCGTGTCTATGTTTTGTCTCGAGAAGGTGGCGTTACGGTGTACTCAGCAGAGTCAAAGATTCAAAACCACATACTCATGCCTAAAGACATATTCAACAACTAATAGTGTGAGCATGTGGATGAATACACTAGATCGCAAGATGGAAAAGACAAGTAAAGGATGATTTGAAGATCTCAAGATCAAAAGACAAAGTCGAAAGACAACGACAAAGGCTAAAAGATCACAGCATGAAGGAACATGACTGCTATTACACGTTCAAGACTCATTTATGGCGAGATTAGTAATCTCTTCTAATCTCCAAAAGACAAAGGGTAATGACCTCTCATTGGGGGAGATTGTTAGCCTCAAAATACTGAGTCAAACAAGAATGTTCGGTCACATGTTTATTATGTATCGTATTTTAGAACGTTGTAATATGTAGTAGATTAGTCATGTTTTACGGGCATAACTTTAAGCTAAAGTTCATTCATAAGTAACTAGAGCCTAAAAGGAAAGCCCGACCCATTAATATATAGCCCATACAAGCCCGCATGTGGGTGGACTATATATACCCTCCTCCTAGCATGTTAGGAGGAGGTTGGCTCATTTGTACTCACTCTCTCTAATCTAATATTCACCAAATTTCCAACCATTCTCTCTCTTTTCTCTCTCTACTTTCTCTCTCTAGAATTCATCTATCTTCTATCTATTTTTCTTGTTTAGTCATCACAAATTAAAGGGACAACACTCAACCCGTTGGAACCGCCATTGGAAACCAAGCTATTATAAGAAGACTTGATATCGAGACTCTCAAGTAAGTATTTTTTTCCCACTACCTCAAAACAATTAACAGCAAAAAAACAGAATATACACTCACTCACCAAACTTACCTCTGACGTAATGGACTACCATATAATGGAAACGTGATCGAACTTACTCTGTTGGATAACATGGAAATCGAGTTTGACAGATCTGCATACGAAGAAATGGAAAATCCAGTTATATTTAATATTATCTCTTCCAGAGTTACCACATACGGAGGTACGTCCTTCACACACACCCCAACCATAGTTAACATATATCAAATCTTCACACCATACGAAAACACAGATCCCATACAATGACACAGGTATTCAGCTATTGGGAAAGCCCACCACTCGCTACTATTTCAAGCCGAACATAGCAGTTCTAGAACATCTCAAAAAAGAGTAAGCAAGACACAAGAACATAGAAATATACGTATCCAAATAACATTACTTACCTCGTTATCAAAATATTTTGCAGATACAGAGAAAGGAAAAATATAAACCCGCCCATTGAAATATCAAAAGAGAGATGCTCAGACCAAAATGAAGAAAAGAATAAAAACATATTCCCGTTATTAACATTGATACAACAAAATCCTAATGGATATAAGGTAAGATAATTGTTTTTTGTTTGTGCCAAATATACTCACCCACCACCGCCATAAACTTACATAACACGCTACACACTCCAACACATTGTTCAGGGGGTCAGGTTCGTCTGCTAAGGCACCAGCAGCAGTATCAAGGGAACGGTATTACCAATCATGTAACGAATGTCCCCAAAAAGTATGTGGTGACAACAGAACACCAGCATGCGGACGCCACGGTCCACAACTGAAAGCATCATATAGGTACACCTATACCATCCCATACAACATCCTAAAACAAAAAAACATAATTCCAACTAACCTTGGCACACGCAAGTACAACTTCAAGGCCTCCATCACAAACGAATTTGCAACCGCCAACTTCACTTTCTTCACTCCAAACGCAAACGTACTTACGGGATACAATTTCACCGACCTGGTTACCAAACACGAAACACCAGAACTTCTCAACTTCCCCACCGAGATCCTTTATTTAGTAGGTTGAACACATACCTTCCAATTCCACTACAACCCGTCATCTTCAACATGAAAAATTGATTATATTTTGATTATATACTTGACAAGAAACTTGAGCTGATTGCTTCCTCAAGCTCACAAACAATGCCTGAGGAACCAACAGAAAACCTAGAAGGCGTCGAGGAAACACCCGAAGCACAAATGACAATCGTAGGTTCGATACAACTCAACACACGTATTTAAACATTATAAAAACATATGCTTCTTTCAGCAAATAAATACCTACAAAACTGATAATCGGCTAAAATACAACAGGAATAGAAAACCCGGCAACAACAGCAGAAATACAAGCCATACAATAAGAAACAGAAATAAAATCAGGTATGCAACACCACCAAATAACTATCATCGGTTATAACAACGACAACCACTTACTCATACTTCCTCCTATGCAGCAACACCAATTCCCATAACACCAACACCAGCGCAGAAAAAAGACCCAAAGAAAGAACAAGCAAGCACCGAGCCGTCTACAAAAGCTGTCAAAAGAACTATTTTCCCAGAAGAACAACACGGACAAAAGAAAACAAAAAAGACTAGCACTACACAATTCAGAACCACCCAGGTATAACTATCTCCCCCACACACCATACACATACGTTATGCATTAAAAAATAAAACATTCAAAACACAAACACACTCTAATTTGACTCCCTTACATACTGTAACCTACTATCAATGCATACACTATACTACATATCTCTCCCATACCACATCTCTGGACTTGATTCCTTTACACAATAGCCTACTATCAATGCATACAAAATTATTGCCATACATGTCCACCTAAATTTTCAATTTCTCTTACAGCACAAGTACCACAACTAGGAAAGCTATCATAACCAGCACGAAGACTCGGGCTCCAACAAGTGCTGGAAATGCTAAAAACTATAAAACCCCGTAAAACCTTTTGTAGAACTGGCATGTTCCAGCCATATATATTTATATGTATAAAAAATAGAACACATGCGTGGAACCCCGCTAACCTTTTGTATAACTAGTAGCTTCCTACCATATATGTTCTCATACCCTTTTATACAACGTTAAGCTTCCATATGTACATATTTCTGCAAAGCCTTCATAGGTACATATTTATGCAAACGAACTATGCAAATTTACCTTCTCCTATTAACACGAAGCTAACACCAAACACCGAAATAAGACACAAAGAGCCCCACAGAAAAGTGCGGGTGTGCCCGCCTTGTTATCTACATTCACATAGAAAAAAACGCATGACAATGAACAATAAAAGAAATATTTGATGATAATCTTGAGGTTAGCTTTCTTTAAATTCGTGTGACCTTCTAATGGACTTTTATATTGTCTTTTAATTATCTAATTTCAATTGTTTCAACACCGTACATCCGCACGTCTTCTTTTTCTTTGTACTTGCGATCTCGTTTTACTTTAAGGTATCCACTATGATGAACTTATTAAAAGGTTTATAAAATTTCAACTTCTCAAATGTCATCAATTTATACCACATTTTGAAGTTATAAATCTATTCCCACTATGGATAAACTTTTTGAGGTTTATATCATTAACTACTTAGCTACAAAGAAAGATTAAAAATGGTAATAAATATATCTTACACATCTTCATAATCTTAGACCTCTTCATGCTATGTAAACATGAAATGATATCTCATTATGGAGCAAAAAATCTTAAACCACTTTATAAACTTTGAATCTATGTTTGAAATACCATAGTGAATGATCCTAGAGGGCTAGGTGTCGTAACACCAAACCAACACCACATTAGCCAAAAAGTACAATCAGATCAGCGCCACAGCAGCATAACATCAGACCAACACCAACCCCTATAATCATAACACACCAACACAATTTTTTATAAAACCCCCTCAACAATTATTTTATTTTTTAAATAAACTACCAATTTCATTCATAAACTAAACATTCAAATTACATTACGAAATGAAAAAAACATTACGAAAAAAACATACCAAAAAAATTAAGACTTGTCCGGTCTCGTTATCTCGGCCCATATCCTTGCTTATTTTTTCTTTGATTAATTGTTTTTGCTTCTTAATCCAAAAGGCCTCGTCCTCGTCCAAATCACGAGTCAGCTTGTGCCTCAAAGCCCTTCCGACGGCTTCCCATTTGAGACGAAGTTCTTTCTCCATTAACTCCCTGAATTGGGACGACGAGTTACTTCCACCTGTGCTCGCCGTGGCATCGGACTTGATTTTTTACGGGTCGTGGTTTGCCGGTTGGACTTAGTCTTGCATCATGTCGAATAGATTCTCTTGGGTAGTCCGGGGGACGTCTCCGGTTAGGTCAATAGGATAGGATGCGTCCCATTTGCTATGGAATCTTACAACCGTCCAAGCGTCTTCTTGAGTAAATGAGATCCCTCGATGCTCTTCACGATAAATAGAGTGGAGCTCGTTTCATCACATCCACATCGTTCTCGCCACTTTTCCCCAGACGTTTTGCCCGTTTGAAAGTGGTGTTGGACTTTTGGAAATGGACATTCAAAGTATGTCATTTGCTAGTTATCATATCCTTTGTACGTTGTTGGAAATTTTTCGAACCACACGATACCAAAACGTATCTCCTTTTTGTTGCCGCCTGACATTGTTATCTTCCGAAACGGCAATATAAGACGATGCAAGCAATTCTTCTTCGATCGATAGCAAACGAGTCGATGCAAAGCGTCTCATCATCGGCAACATTTTTTCCTTTTCTTGACTTCTTGCGATCACCTTTTTTGTCGGCGACTCGACTTGTTGAGTGAGTGATTGATTGGTTTAAGATTAGAAGGACGGTGGGTCTTGGAATTCACGGTTCATGGCTTGTGATTGTTCCCATCGAAGAAAAGCTTATTGTTGTACTTGTTGATGTTGTTGATATTGTTCCATCGAAATAAAGTCGATAAATGGTGAATTTTGAGTTGAAGGATTTCCCAAACAAGCCTCGTTCATTAAATTAATGAAACCGTGTTGAGGGTAGTTGGACATTTTTTGCTAGTTAAAATTATACGTATTTACTATAATAATAATAATAGAAAAGAATATAATATTATTGTGTGATATGCACATGGTTTTTTACTAGTCCTAATATAAAGAATTGGGTTTCATTTAAAAAGTAAGGGAATTAAGGGCATGTTTGGTATTGGGGACTACATGGTTTTAGGCCGAAAGACATGTTAAGTCTTTTGTTTGGTTTCTTTCATTTGAACACACACGCTTCCATCATCCCAAAATCTCAATCCCATAAAAGTAGATGGGATAAAAAGATATAATTTGTTATTTTTAAAAGATTCTCCACCACATATTCAAGCAGATTGTATGATTCATTTTTTATAATTAAAAAAAATTAACTTAAACAATCCAAAACATATTTATAATCCAAAATACTAATTAATCCTATATCCTTTTATTTTCTATAAAGTCTTTTTCAAATCCAAACTTAATCTCAGTCCCACTAACAAATCAAACGCACCCTAAAATAATTGATTTTTTGTGTAACTGAAACTCCCTTAGGGGCCGTTTGGTTCGTTTAAAGTTTATGATGTAATTGTAATTCATTAATGGAATTGTAATTTGAGTGAATTTTAATTTGAATTATAGAAATATGTTTTGTGTTTGGTTGGCAAATGTAATGTAATTCAATACAAATTTATTTACATAATCTTGTTTGATTTAAAAAAATTGTAATTTAAATTATACAGTTTTACTCATTAGTATTTGTGAATCTTTTTACCCGATATATATGTTAATTATATGCAATGATAATATTTAACTAGCATAAATATTTTAAGTACGTACAGGAATGTGGCTTAAAAATATTATAAACACATTTTAAAAACACAAAATGAGAATCTTTGAGTTGTCAACTATTGTATCTTTAATAATAGAGGGGAATCACGTTCCCCTAGGAACAATAATCCCCTCTCACAATGGTATTTGTTTAATATTTGCCTCTCTCACACAACTCAAACTTAACCACAACCGTGGATTTGGTTCTCACACAAACCTAATAAACAAATGCTCCCCTCCCATCTCTTTCACAAAAATGGTCTCATCTCATCTCTCTCTCACATAAATCATGATGTTTCTTGAATATTGATTGATCTACTATCGATCAATCTAAATCCACCGTTCTCGATCATGATTTATGGGGGTATTCTCTATATTTTAGAGTTGATCTATTATCAGGGTGTTGGTGTAACGATTTATTAGGGTATTCGCTTGATGTTATAGATGATCTATTATTGGGGTTTTGGCTTGATGTTAGAGACGATCTAATATTTATTAGGGTCTTGGCTCGATGTTAGAAATGATCTATAATAATGAGGATTCGTCTTTTGGGGTTTCGTTTCGATCTTATAGATGAGTTATACTAATGGGGTTGATGTTTCGATCTTAGAGATGGTATTGGAAGCTTGGAACTTATTGGGGTTGTTCTTAATCGAACGTGGTCCTTTCGTCACAAAGGTATATTTTATTCGATATTCCCTCTGTTATTAGTAGTATATAATATGGGAGCATTTGTTTATGCTTATGTTTGACTGTTTGTTTGTAAGGGGAGCATTCGTTTATTCGGAGCTGTTGTCAAATTTGAAGCTTCTGAGAGTGTGAGATGGCCATCGAATTAGGTATGTGAGATGATATGCTATTCATTTTTTTTATGGTTATGTTTGTTTTTAAGGGGAGCATTCGTTTATTCGGAGCTGTTGTTGATTTTGAAGCTTCTTAGAGTGTGAGATGGCCATCGAATTAGGTATGTCAGACGATATACTATGCATTTATGCAACTGTTGCTCATGTCTGGCGGCGACAGTAATGGCGGTGTCTTTTGTTGCCGGTCTTTATGCCAGGCAACGATTGTCACGGTCGTATCACGTTTGTGATCTCATAAATAAATGGTTTACACAAAAATGAATTGTTTGTTTATGTTTGTGATATGTTTCACTGTGCACTGAGATAGTGGAGCATTTGTTAATTCTGTTCTTGAGGGGTTTTACTGTTCCTAAGGGGACGTGATGCTTCCTAATGTTGGGCGTGTTTGTTTATTAGGTTTGTGTGAGAACCAAATCCACGGTTGTGGTTAAGTTTGAGGCTTCTAAGAGAGTATGGTACTGTTGTGTGAGAGAGGCAAAACACTAATCAAATACCATTGTGCGGGGGGAACTGTTCCTAGGGAACCTGTATTTCGTTGCTGGTCTTGATGCCAGGCGACGATTGTCACGGGCGTCTCACACTTGTTATCTCATAAATAAATGGGTTACACATAAATTATTGTTTGTTTATATTTGCGACATGTTTCACTGTGCACGTTTGTGATCTCAAAAATAAATGGGTTACACAGAAATAATGCATATGGGTTACATTTGTGTGGTTTCGATGGGACTGAGTCGTCCCATATCTTGGCAGGGCAACTCAGTAGAGATGCAGCCATGGTGGGCGTACCTTTCCATGTAAACTCATGCCTTATTCGAACATGATCGGAAAAAAAAAGTAAAAGCCTTTGAAGAGTGTAGCCATTCCCAAATTATGTTTTTTAGACAAAAAAGTGTGTTAGAGTTAGTAATCGGCGATGAAGACATTGTTTCATGCGTGCCTTACCTAGTTTCCAACTGTATTTAGTTGGACGATGATGATAGTTGTCAACGACCTGATTTTTGGCGTGGCATCACTTCGACGTGTTTGCAGCCATATCAGGCCACTCACTTGAATCGCTAGTCGCGTTCTCAACTCTGAGCCACTACATTGTACCATCAAAATACTCGCGATCCCAAATATATGGATACCCTTCTAGGGAAGGAGGCGGCACGTTTGAGATGTTTAGGCTGTTCACAACAGCCTAAACATCTCAAACTGCCCCCTCTTCCCTCGAAAGGTATCCACATATAATGTATACAAGTGTATGTTGAAAGGTGCTGCTGGCTTTTTAGTCAAACCTGCTCGAAAGAACGAATTGAAGAATTTGTGGCAACATGTTTGGAGGCGACAGTCTGTAAGTTTTATTATGTGTTTCATTATCTATTTATGATGATTTTTAACTTTGCACTATGGTATTCTATTGTATGATACAAATTCTGATCTTGGTTTATCTTTGTTGTAAATTTAGTCGAGTGTTGGTAACGCCCACCGAGAAGAGGATGATTTGCAACAGAAAGTTGAAGCTACTGCTGAAAACAATGCTACTTCATGTTTCGGTCGCTTCAGATTTTGCTCCGGGCTCTTGCAAAAGATGGTGGGTATGGTTCTAAAGCCTCGACAGGAGAAACAGGTACCATACACGTGCTTTGTGCATCCTTGACAGGAGAAACAGGTACCATTTCCCTCTATTATTAAAGATACAATTAATAAAATACGTTCAAAATAAGACTAGCAAAACACCCCTCCTCCTGCAAAAAGGGGTGTTTGGTTGCTGTTAAAACAGTTGCCAAACACACCTTCTGTTGCTAACGAAAGAGGAAGGATGGCAGAAGTCGAGATCTGCCCGCTTCAGCAACCTCCATGACCCAGGCATGATATCATTGCCATGATATGAATAACTGTATGTTCAATTGTATGATCTTGGTGAAGGCGATGACAAAAACTTTCTACATATATAAATCTATGCAATATCATTACGTGGTAACCAGACGGGTAATGTGGTTGCAGCCATGGCGTTGTGTGATTATGGTTCTATATTTTTGTGACAACCCTGGTTTTGAGGTTCGTCACTTAGTTTTACTTTGTGCTAGTTACGTGTCTTTACGTGTTTATGTGCTAATTGGTGTGTAAAGATTGTGGTTTGGATATCGTTTCCGGTACGGGGTACCTTGTGAGTGAAACGATGTGTGATGATTTCATGTTCATGAGCTCACATGGTAGTGACTATGAACTGAGATGGTGTTATTTAGTGGTTTTACGTATCCGTATATGTATTATAGAAAATCGTGTTTTTACGATTTACGGTTTAACATTTAGAGGTCTCGGATGAGGTAATTAGTCATATGGATATTTTTCGGGATGGTTTTAAGTCATTTAGGACTTAGTTATAAAGTTTATTTCAAAATTTGAGATTTTTTATAAAAGTGTATATTTTACGTCTTTTACGGTAAAACGCGTAAAAACTGACTAGTTTTACGGTTTTGGGATTTTGGAGGCTTTAGGAGCTGAAATAAATTAAGGAAAATTAAGGTAATATTATTAATACATATATTAACAATAAAAAGAAAAAAAACGAAATAAAGGGTGCTGGGTCGGTTTGGTAGACGCAAGAAAAGAAAGGGAAAAAGGAAAAAAGAGAAAAAAGAAAGTGGGCTATGGGTTGGACTTGGGTTCACCCACACCCTATATAATGTTTTAATTAAAAAACAAAAGCCATATTTTTCTCTCCTGGTGTTGAAGTCGACGGTTTATGGAGTATTTTTAGGATTTTCATAGTTTTTTTCATCTTCCATTAAATTAAAGGTAAAACCTTCATAACCCTTTTCAATTAAATTGTTTTTATGTTTTCTTTAATCATTATATGATGGATTTAGGTTAGGGTTTAATGTAAAAACAGTAAATTAATGTTATATTAATGATATCATGATGATTACATAAACTATGGCTTGTATTTAATGGGGTTATGGGTAATTAATTAAGTTAATTTGATTAAACCCGTTTTTAAAAACTGGGCAGAATTTTGAGTCAGTTGTTTTGATCATATCGGGAGTTCTATAAACTCTTATTTTGCGATCCAAGTATCCCTGAAAAGGTAATTGAAGTGGCTTTCCAATGCAAGAAACTAGAACTAAATTGGAGGTGGGGAAGTGGGTCAAAAACAGGTTACAACAGTCGGAGGTCAAAACAGTTTTGAAGTCAGCATGTTTTCTTTTTAAGTTTTGGGTTGTTTGGGGTACTTAGGGTTGCATTGGGATCTTCTAACGAACATGAGAGATGGTTTATATATTATAGTAAGTATCTGCATTGGGCTAAGATTGTGGTTTAGGGTAAGACCCCCTAATCATAACAAACTTTTTCTATGTTTAAAATCAGTAAATCTGGAATGACAAAAGTATATATATATATATATATATATATATATATATATATATATATATATATCGGGGCCTTAACAGTAGCTTTAAGGTTGGGGCAAGTGGGAGGTGTTAGCTAACATATGTAAGGGCATAAATATTCCCTTTACAGAGATCATGGGTGTGTTTAGGTGGGTGTTTGGCTTATAGTTTGGAGACCTAAAACTGGGATTGTTTTTGATAAAATGTTCACGAGATGTGTTATGAAGTAAAATGAGTTAAGGGATTTATAGAGGGGTGTAATGAGATGCTTAGAGCATATATATGAGGTATATATATATATGTGAGAAGGTTAGATGTCCATCATAGGTTGATGAGCCATGTTAGTGTTTGGTTCATGTTTTGATTATGTGTTTTTGGTTGTTAGCCTTTTTGCTAGTGCGTGGATGTTTGGGGAAGCTCAATCAGGTGAGTTTCATAGTCCCATGTTTACTATTGTTTTTTACTTCCAGATGGGATGGAAGAGACACTGTGTTGTGTTATTTATAAATTTATGTTGTGAATGTTTGGCGTTGGTAATGGACTTATGTGTTGATACGTATGTGATTAACTGCTAGATAATTCTTGATTGTTTATGTTTTGACTTGGTAGCAAGGGGTTATTGGCAAGGCGGGGCCTTGGGATTGGTTCATAGGTGTTTGAGTACCTATGGGAGTATGGTGTTTGGTAAGGATGGGAGCCTTGGATTTGGACTTAGTTTTGGTTTGATTGGTTAAATCTTGAATGTTAGTTTGTTAATGCATGTTAGTATCACATTGTCCATACGTTTTTAACTTTTGGTTGTACTCACAGCTTATGGTATGATTTTGGCGTTTGAGTCTAAACCTATGACTCTCACCAACTTTATGTTGACGTGTTTTACTGTCTCTTTCAGGCGAGACTGTGGTTAAGCTTGAGGATAGAAGTGGCTAGATTTGGATGCATTAGGATTGCATTTAGAAGGAGATCCCCGTTCCTTCTTAGTTTATTTTCTTTCTGATTGTTTCGATAGTGATACTATGAACCTATATGTTGATTGTTAGTGTTATATGTTTGTCTTGGGTAAGAGGTAGGACTGTTACCTACTTACCTAGACTCCTGCTATGTTGAGATATTGTCATGACATTTGTGTCGCCATTTATGACATTATATTTGCATTTTAGTTTTCTCTATAGAGACACCATTTGTTGTGATGATATCCATACGTCGCGCCCCATATTCCGCCATGGTGGGGTGTGACAGAATGGTATCAGAGACAATGGTTATAGAGAATTAGGTGGCCTAGTCTAGTAACCTAGTCTATAGCTTAAGGGTCCCTGCATATAGGCGTCATAGGAATATGTGTGCATTTTATATTAATTGATGTGTTTGGATGTTAATTATTGCGATGTTTTGACTAGTATGAATTGAACCATAGTATGTTCATACTTAGCCACATATTATTTTCTTTTCGGGATTGTGACTAGTGCGGGTTGAACCATAATCGACCACGCTAGTCATTGTCGTATTTTGCTTAAATTGTACACTATAGTACATAATTTGGTACATGGTAGTTTCTATCTTTTGTTGGGTTATTTTATGTACCTGAGGTAGGGTATTTTTCTTTCGATGTTTAAGTCATGTTCCCTAAGAATCATGTGGTGGTTCGAGTTATTAGGAGTAGGTGGGTATGAAGGATTTTAAGCCGTTTCCACTCTTATGGGCGACATGACTTATAACTGATTATGTTTTCGTTTCGGATTTAGTCTATGATGTTTTAGCTAGACTATGGATTTATGTATTTCAAGAGTTTGACTATGTTATTTTATTAGTTGGAGTTTTTGACCTTATTGTTTATGTGGTTATGTGCTTAGGTGAGTTGATGGATTTATGTGTTATATGTTGTATTGATTCTTATAAGTGTCATCATAGGAGGGAGTGCATTGGGGAAGGGTAATTGTATAAGTATGGTGGCCAACATAGTTATACAAGTACCACAACTTCAATGGTTCTCAAGTATGATTGCATGAAAGAGGGTTAGTACATGCTTGTATATGATGAGATGTAGAATTTGAGTACACGTATAATATATGGGTTTATGTAATGGCTGCCTATGATATGGCTATTATTCTTTTTGTGTTATATGTTTTGGGTTATAGTTGTGTTGTGTGATTATGGGGTCACACGATATGGTTTGGTTTTGGAGGTGGGCTTTATGCCTTGTTGTGGCACGGTGAGATGGTGATTACTCGTATGAAAAAACGAGCGTATAAAGCGATTGATTGACTTGACATGTATGATAACGAGTATGTTTGGGAGATTCGATAGGTATACATATGCGGATGTATATATACTAATAGATGTTATGTTATGATTTACGGTCGTTCAGTAGTTATTATAACTTGAACGTACCTAGTGCTCTCTTGTGTTTAAAGATTTTTTAGAGCTCGAGTTTGATGGAGTTTCAACGACGTTTTGAATCTTTTGAAGTGTGTCTTGTAGCGTATTCTTTGAGTTTCGTATTTCACGTGTACGTTTTAAAATGGTGTTCTTGGTTTTAAGTCTATTGAAGTAACTTGGGATTTCTTTTGAAATAATGAAATCTTTTGTGTTGGGTCTTACATTTCTTTTGGTCGGTATATATTGAGAAAAAGGGGGACTTGGAAATCTATTATAGGGTTAGATAGTTGGTTTTATTCGGTAAAATAAGGGTAAGGTGTTGAAATCGTGTTTGAAACAAGATGTCACATAAGATTTCTTTCTAATCAACACTTATTTATTTCAAATTCTAAAAGACTTTCTTTAAAATAAAGCGAAGTAAAATTTCTTTCTACTTACATAGTTTATATAATTGGGTTTATCCAATCCACGTCATTTATAATTATTAATACAAGGTTAAATTGAGTTTATGAAGATTTCACATACAATTTTATCTTTCATTAATATAAAACTGTTTTGGTCATAACTTGTTCGTTTTTAAAGCTTTTTGGATGATTCAAAAGCCTAAAATTATGTACTCAAAACGTACTTTTCAAATATTCAGAATGTATAGTCATGGGAGGTCAGTATCTTGGCCGAAATTATTGTACAAGTGTCGGGTTAAAGGTTGATTTCGAATAGTAGTTTATTTTTATGATTTGGGATGCACGGGATACCTAGTTTTTGGGTTGAGTTTTGAGTTCGTCAAGAGGGTTGTTTGTAGATTGTTTGAGTCACATAGATGTGGGAGGTAATAATAAATAGATAAAAAAAAGATATATATTCTTTTGTAAAAGTCGATCTTTTGCACGGTTTAAATAATATGTCGCGGGGCGTAATATGTTTGGTTGCCATTGGGTGTTTCTTGGGTTATTTTTCGTTGTCATGGGTCATTTTGAATTGATACATGTTCTGGGTTTGAGTTTTCTTTTGAGTCTCGTGGTTTTTGACTTGTTTTAACTGGTGCCCGTGAAATGTCGTTAGTTATCCGTTGGTTTGATTCGTTGATCGTATCTGATGGATTCAGGATGTAGTTTTGGTTTCGTATTGTTCGGGAGCATTGAGGTAGTCATATGAAAGACTTGGTCGCGCATACACGCTTAAGTAGGTGACCATGAGAGAACGGTCGGAATACCCTTAGTGGGGAGGAAAGAAGTTCGTAGACGAACTAATGGGGTCATGAGGTCTCTTAGGAGTACCAAGGAGATGAATAGAAATTTGTGGGATACTAGCACAAGTAACGCGCCATAGAGAGTGTTGGAAGGGGATACAATACCTCAAAGGTATTTATGATTGTTCGTAGGGCATGTAAGTTTTCTGAAAATTTCCTGAAATTTAGTAGGTTTGCCTATTACTGTGAGGTCGAACCATAAATAGAGCAAGTAGGGAAGGTGAGAGGAGTTGTAGTTAGTGCCTTTCCAAGGCAAATCGTTGATGGAGTGATTTAAAAACAAGAGTTGTTAGAAATTGCAAGGAATGCCGGATAAAAGTTGAGTTGCTTAGTAGTAGATTGGATGTGGAAAGAGGTTGAGTGGTCCGATGAGAGGAAGTACCGGTCTTTTAAGATGCGTGTAGAATTTTGCAAGTAGAACGAGGTAGGAATTTATTCGTATTGCCGCTAAGAGAGGGTGCAAGGAGGACATAGTTGAAACTACTAAGGATGTTGTATGAACGCTTTGGGTTTACGGTTATGCATTTGGCTTCGCCAAGGCACTAGCGGATTTCATGGAGTCAATGAAGCGAGTGTGCATGAACGTATATAAATGAGTTGTCATCGGGAGTATCGACGACATCTTGATCTACTCAAAGTCTAAGAAGGAGAGTGAGGCGAAGTATGTGTTGGTTTTGGAGTGGAATTATACGGGAGATTTTCAAGTGTGAGTTTTAGTATTAAGTCTACCATGATGAGTGATAGGTGTGAAAACACTCATCCTTTTACCACTTATTTCTTGCTAAAACAAGACCAAAACGCGTATTTAATATCATTTGTTTGGAATTATGCGTGGTTTTTGTGTTTATTGTATTTTTAGAGTCAACCGGATGAATATTGAAGAAAACATGGGATTGCACGAGTTTTATCGAAGAGAAAGACTCAAGACGAAGTATATTGTCCAAGAGATGCAAAAGATTTGAAGTCATTGGGCCTATTTGAAGATTTATCGAAGAAAAGGACCAAAGATGGAAGATTTACATATGTCGAAGGAACTCAAGTCTATTAAACGAAGAAATTAAAAGACGAGTTGAATTTAATCGTCGACAAATCCCGAATCAGAATCGAAAATGTCCACTTTTCTGAAAAGACGAGAAGACAAGAAGAACGGGAGAAAGTCCACTCACCAACCAAAGACAAGTACTATATAAGGACATCCCTTCACACTTTTTGAGCTAGTTTTCATTTTCCCAGTCATTTTCTTTTCTTTCGTAGGAAGCCAACACCATTAAGGTGTTGGTGATTTTTCATTTTTGTTGAATCCTTAATCTTGTAAGTTTTTAATCTTTCCCTTTGTTTGTTTAACATTAATCTTTCAATATAATCCTTCCATTAATCTTGTTCATATTCATCTTTTTGATTTAAAAGTTTAAAGTTCTTATTTGGTTGATTTGATCTTCAAAAGTTATTGGGTTTTGTGTTTTTATTGTTGGGATTTGATGATTATGGTTAGTAAATGATTATTGGTTAGTTTGGTTTAAATCTTTTGGTTAATTTGGCTTGATTTGATAAAAATCATATTACCCTGTTTTTCGTCTGCTTACTGTTCTTCGTCCCCAGTATTCCGAATCAAAGTAAACATTCTGAATCAATCACTTGCAATTTTTCTTCCGGATCAAGTTAATTATTCAGTATCAAAACCTTTCCATCCGGAATATCTAATATTCCGAATCAACTCCTTTCATCCGGAATAATCAATTATTCCGGATCACACCATTTATTCCGCATCAACAATTATTCCGAGTAGAACTTTTATTCCGCATCAACTTTTTCCATCCGGAATATCTAATATTCCGGATCAAGCTCAACATTCCGCATCAACCAATATTCCGGATCACCTCATTATTCCGCATCAACCTCATTATTCCGCATCAACCATTTATTCCGCATGAGTATGGTATTCCGCATGAGCCTATTATTCCGCATGAGTAAGATATTCCGCATGAGCTTATATTCCGCATCAACAGTTTATTCCGCATGAGCATTTTATTCCGCATGAACTAGAAATATTCCGCATGAAGCCTATTTCCCATTTATTCCGAATAAACCTTGTATTCCGAATGAACTATCCTTGTTGATTATTTCGGATAGAGCATTTCTTCAGTTATTCCGCATCAACAACATTATTCCGAATTAAGCTTTTATCTTTAATATTCCGGATCAAGCATACATTCCGAATCAAGCAAGTTTTCAGTGAGGTTATTCTACTGCTTAATCGTTTAATTGTTTATATTTATTTCAAGTTTTATTTCATTAACTGTTTTTGTTTTAAATCTTTATTTACTTCATTCATTTACCTTTTTAGTAGAATAGAAAACCAAACCCCCTATTTGTCACCAAGAACAACTATTCCACTTTGAGTTGTGATCAATTCGAGAAGATTCCGAGACTTTATCTGAACCCAATGAAAATCTTTGTATCAAATGGCGCCGCTGCCGGCTCTTCTCGTAAAGATTAACAGTTTTTTGTGAGAACTTGGATTTTGGGATCTGTTCGCCGTGACCGTTACTTTTTCATAAAAAATTTCAAAAACCCTAAAAAAAATATATATAAAATTTTAAAAAATTAAAAAAAATTAAAAAACATAAAAAACCAAAAATATTTCGTGTTTGCTTTGTTAGTTCTTTTGCAGGTGCATACGTACACGATCAACGTCTAAGAGCCCGAGCCTCTCGAAGACTTAGACATGGCCGGTGTACACAACAACAACAATAACCCACCTCAAAACAATAACAACAACAATGAACCTCTACCGGACAATCGCCCGATGATTGAACTTTTGCAAGCACATGTGGAGGGAAACAATGATCCAATTGTCATACCTGCGATTACAGCCAACAACTTTGAGCTCAAATCCGGCTTTATCCAGATGGTCTATGCTCAACCATTCTTGGGGCGTACCATTGATGATCCTCATGACCACATCAAAAGAATCCTGCAACTCACGAATACGGTCAAATTCAATGGTGTTCCACAAGAGGTAATCCGTTTACAACTTTTTCCCTTTTCTTTAGAGGGACAAGCCCGGCATTGGCTTGCAAAGGAACCGCCACAAATTATTCTGACGTGGACGGGTTTGGAGACCAAATTTATCAACTACGTTTTCCCACCCTCTCGTACTACCGCTTTGCGGAATGAAATCATTAATTCTGAACAAAAGTAAGATGAGTCTTTTAGTGAATCTTGGGACCGTTTCAAAGACCTTTTAATAAAATGCCCACAACATGGTTTTACCAAAGTGCACCAAATTAATACTTTTTATAATGGTTTAAGCATGAATGACCAAGATTCACTAAATAGTGCCTCGGGGGGGGGGGGGGGGTAATATTTTGGTTAAGACTTCTAATGCCGCTTGGGATATTATTGAAAATAAGTCTCGTGTGCAAACCAAGAGTGTTCGGACCAATGCCGCTAGTGCTAGTACTAGTGACAACGACAAGCGACTTGACAAAATTACTACGCTTCTTGAATCGCTTGCTACCCAAACTGCTAGCAACACCAACAGCATCAACGCTAAAAACGCTCAAGTCAATGATGTCAGCCAACCATGTGAAATATGAGGGGGTCCTCACTCTTACACCACTTGTACCACCACCTAAGACTATCCTAGTGAGAATGTTAATGCAGCATACGGTACCTATCCTCCGGCCGCTTATCAAGCTCGTCCTCAAGGAGACCGCAACTTGCTTAGCTATCGCTCAAACAACTTTCTTTCCCCGCCTGGTTTTCCTCCTAACAACCTAAACCAACAAAAAAACCTCAATCGCCCTCCTCAACAACAACCTCGTGCACCATACCAACCACCTCAAAGACAACCATATCCACCTCAAAGAAACAACCAAGTTTACCAACAACCTGCTTATCAACCACCCGCCTACAATGCTCCTCCCAACCAACCCACCGCATTACACAAAGATATTGTAACCTACATGAGGACTAATGATGTGATCGTCGACAATCTCCAGCGGGAAGTGCTCAACTTGAAAGCAGACATGGTGAAACAAGGGAACAATCTTCGAGCTGATATGCGAAACACTTTGGCAAGTCAAACGAATGACTTAAGGAACATGATGGCTGGTTTCTTCCAAGGTAATCAATCCTCTTCTTCGGGTACTCTTCCGAGTAACACCGTTGCGAATCCAAGAGGGGAGATGAAAGCAATCACCACTCGCAGTGGCAAAGGTACCAAGGAATCCGAGCTTCCTATACCTCCACCGGTGATTGTGACTAAGGAAAATGAGTCACCTACTCATATTCCTCATCTTTCTACTTCCCCAATTCCTCCACCTCTTACTTCTACCCCTCCTCCACGCAAGGATGTGAGTGATCCTTCGATCCCAAAGCCTTCCTCTTCTTACGATATACCTTATCCCTCAAGGTTGAGGAAAGAGAAGCTCAAAAGCAAGGACGCTATTCAGGTTTTGAACTTTCTCAAAATGTTCAAACAATTGATTTTTAACATCTCCTTCGCTGAGGCTCTCGCTCACATGCCTAAATATGCGAAAATGTTCAAAGATCTTCTTAGCGACAAGGAGAAGCTTCTTGATATTGCTAATACCCAACTTAACAAGAATTTCTCCGCAGTGCTCTTAAGGAAATTGCCAACCAAGCTTGGTGATCCGGGTCGCTTCTTAATCCCTTGCAACTTCCCAGGAGTAGAGAATTGCATGGCCTTAGCCGATCTAGGTGCCAGTATTAACTTAATTCCTTTAAGTGTTTGGAAGCAATTATCTCTCCCTGAGCTAGTCCCCACCAAAATGACTTTGGAATTAGCTAACCGTACGGTTGCTTATCCAGTGGGGATAGCCGAAGACGTTTTTGTAGGAGTCGAAAAATTCACTTTTCCTGCCGATTTCGTCATCGTCGATTACGATATGGACCCTCGTGTGCCATTAATCGTTGGATGTCCATTCTTGAGGACCGGTCGCACTCTCATCGATGTTGAAGCGGGTGAGCTTATCATGAGAGTGGGTGACGATCAAATTGTCTTCAACATGGGAAAGCTTTCTAAACAGCCTTATTCATACGAGAGTGTTAATTGTATCGACGTTCTTGATGAGGCTTGTGAAGAACACTTCAAAGATACTTGTAAAAGTATTCCTACCTCTCCTCCCAATGTTGAGACCGTTTCCTCTATCGATTCTTCACTAACTCTATTTGGAGAAGGTGATTTCCTTTGGAAAGATTTTGAAGCAACCATGGGAGATGTGAACTTAGAAAATGACGATTCTCCCACCGATTGGGATGAAGACATTCGTCTCATTGAGAAACTTCTCAAAGAGGACCATATTTCTCCACCATCTCCCAAGGATATTGCTATCGATGAACCGACTTTGAATACGCCTCCCATCGAAAATCCTCCGGATTTAGAGCTTAAGGAGTTGCCGTCCCATCTCGAGTACGTGTTCCTTGAAGAAAAGAAGAAGTCGCCCGTCATCATTGCTAAAGACTTGAAAGAAGAAGAGAAATCTCGCCTCATCGCCGTGCTTAAAGATCATAAGAAGGCAATTGCTTGGAAAATTTCCGATATCCGCGGAATTGATCCAAACTTTTGTACTCACAAGATTCTCATGGAAGATGACTTTAAACCCGCAATCCAAAGCCAAAGAAGGGTTAATCCTCGCATTCATGACGTCATCAAACAAGAGGTTATCAAACTTCTAGATGCCGGCTTGATTTACCCTATTTCGGATTCGCCATGGGTAAGTCCCATCCATTGTGTGCCCAATAAGGGCGGAATAACCGTTGTTCCCAATGAACACAACGAGTTGATTCCTACTCGTCTCGTTACTGGGTGGAGAGTTTGTATCGACTATCGCAAGCTCAATGATGCCACGAGAAAAGATCACTTTCCTCTTCCTTTCATGGATCAAATGCTTGAGCTTCTAGCTGGTAATGACTATTACTGCTTCTTAGACGGTTTCTCCGGGTATTTTCAAATTCCCATCGATCCCAAAGACCAAGAAAAGACCACATTCACTTGTCCCTACGGAACATTTGCTTACAAACGCATGCCTTTCGGTTTATGCAATGCTCCCGGGACGTTCCAAAGGTGTATGATGGCTATCTTCCATGACATGGTTGAAGAAACCATGGAAGTCTTCATGGATGATTTCTCGGTTTATGGCGATTCTTTCTCTGCTTGCCTTGCCAATTTAGAATGTATGCTTAAGCGGTGTGAAGACACTCGCCTTGTTCTTAATTGGGAAAAATGCCATTTCATGGTAAAAGAGGGCATCGTGCTAGGACACAAAATCTCCAAAGCCGGTCTTGAAGTGGACCGTGCTAAAGTCGATGTTATTGCTAAATTGCCTCCACCTTCAACCGTGAAGGGTGTGAGAAGTTTCCTGGGTCATGCGGGCTTCTACCGTCGCTTTATCAAAGATTTTTCTAAAATCGCTCGCCCGATGACCCACCTCTTGGAAAAAGATACTCCTTTTATCTTTTCCACAGAGTGTATTAAAGCCTTCAACCTTCTTAAGGATAAGCTAACTAAGGCACCGATCTTGGTTACCCCTAATTGGGAGCTTCCCTTTGAGTTGATGTGCGATGCTAGCGACTATGCTATTGGAGCGGTTTTGGGCCAGAGAGTGAACAAACACTTCCAACCAATCCATTACGCTAACAAGACAATGACGGGGGCTCAACTGCATTATACCACTACCGAAAAAGAGCTTTTAGATGTAGTGTATGCTTTTGAAAAGTTCCGCCCCTATCTTGTCCTTTCTACCACCATCGTGTATACTGATCATTCCGCGTTGAAGTACTTGTTAACTAAACAAGATTCTAAACCAAGACTTCTTCGCTGGGTTTTGCTACTTCAAGAATTTAAAATCGAAATTCGTGATAAGAAGGGAGCTGAAAACCTAGCCGCGGATCATCTCAGTAGACTTGAGGATCCTTATCAAGGGGATCATCTGAACAAAGAGATCAATGACTCTTTTCCCCTGGAGACCTTAATGTCTATCAATTCGAATCAAGATGAGACCCCGTGGTTTGCGGACATTGCAAACTACTTGGCGGGTGGAATTCTTATTGACGGGTTAACATCCCAACAAAAGAAAAAGTTCTTCAAAGATATTAAGACTTACTTTTGGGATGACCCGTATCTATTCAAACAATGTGCTGATTGGATTATTCGCCGATGTGTTGATGGACCGGCAGCTTTAGACATTCTCGACGCTTGCCACAAAGGACCCACCGGTGGTCACTTTGGTCCCAACTACACCGCCAAAAAAGTGTTTAACTTGGGATTTTATTGGCCCACCATTTATCGTGATGCTCACGAGATGGTTAAACATTGTGATGCTTGCCAAAAACAAGGCAAGATCACACATAAAGATGAGATGCCTCAAAATTTCATACAAGAATGTGAAATCTTTGATGTTTGGGGTATCGACTTTATGGGGCCATTCCCTTCATCTAAAGGAAACAAATACATCCTTGTAGCCGTTGACTACGTTTCTAAATGGGTTGAAGCCAAAGCTTTACCCACTAATGACGCAAGGGTGGTTTGTAACTTTTTGAAATTGCTATTCGCTAGATTCGGTGTGCCTCGTGCCATTATTAGTGATCGCGGGACTCATTTTTGCAATGACCAATTCGCAAGAGTCATGGCTAAGTATGGTGTAAATCATCGTCTTTCCACCACCTACCACCCACAAACTAATGGCCAGGGTGAAATCTCTAACCGAGGATTAAAGCGAATTCTTGAACGAACAGTGGGAGAGCATCATGCCTCATGGGCTGATAAACTTGATGATGCTCTGTGGGCTTTTCGTACCGCATACAAGACTCTGATTGGTTGTACACCATATCGTCTCGTGTATGGGAAAGCGTGCCACCTCCCCATTGAGTTGGAGCACAAGGCTTACTGGGCCTTGAAGTGGGCTAATTTCGATATCAACAAAGCCGGTGACCTACGCAAGATCCAACTCAATGAGCTGAATGAACTCCGGAATGAGGCTTATGAAAATTCTTTGATCTATAAGGAAAGGACTAAGCTCATTCACGACTCTAAGATTAAAAACCGAGAGTTCCAAGTTGGAGACAAAGTTTTACTCTTTAACTCTCGGTTGAAAATCTTTTCGGGCAAGCTGAAATCTCGTTGGTCCGTCCCATTCACCATTGCCCAAATTTTTCCATATGGTACTCTCGAGCTCGCTCAACCTAATGGATCTAATTTCAAGGTGAATGGCCAACGAGTGAAGTTGTACTTTGGTGAGGACATCTCTCATGAGATGATTCCATCCCTCACCACGTTTCCCATGAGCTAATTTTGGGTCGAGTCAGGCTCGTGGCTCGGTTATCAAAAACAAGCGCTCCTCGGGAGGCAGCCCGAGTATCTATCCTTTTCCGTTTTAACCTGCTAAGTGTAGGGGGACCTCTATAGGTTGTTTGTGTTTGTGTGGTGATGTGATTACAGGGATGAATGCACTTTTGGAACCTTTGAAGAACCGTGCTCCCGTGTTATCCAAAATCCGGTTCTATCTCTCAACTATCGTGATTCAATTTTCTTCATACTCACATTTGAAATTGATCACGTTAGTCGTCTCTTCCTTAGCTTGATTCAACCAACGTGCACAATGTCATAAGTGTAGGGGAGACTTTTCCCACATGCTTAAACATTGAGGACAATGTTTATCTTAAGTGTAGGGGGACTTCTATCGAAGTTTTAAATGGACTTTTCCATGAAAATGCCTTCATTTAACCGGAAAATCATCTTTTTCAGCATTTTTCAAATTTTTAATTAAGTTTGGCCATTTAGTCGTAATTTTTAAAAAAAAAATTATCGTTGCTTTCATATGTATATATCCCGCAATAAAGTCAAAAATATTAATAAAGTGGTGTAGCTAGTTTTGAAATCTTTGACATATTAGGCCCGTTGCGATTATTTTGACTCAACCCGAATAGACTTATCCAAGTTTATTCTAGCTAGTATCCTTAACCATGTAGACCTTAATTGGTTTATTAGGATAAGCATCCACGAGTCTCATTACTTGAGATTTTAAATTGTGGAGAACGAGAAATGATAGAGTCAATTATAAGTCGGTATTCTTGCACAAGCACACTTGGTGTGATTATTTGCCTATTCTCCCATCACTTGCTAATAACTTATCTGCAATAAGTAAGGTCGTACGATTTGAAAAGTTACTTAGCTTCTAGCCCAAGATCGTTTAAAATTTGCTCGGTAATGATAAGAGTTCATAGCCAAGGCATAACTTATGAAGCGGGGTGCGAAGATTGGCGAGTCTAAAAAGGCCCTAACAAGGCATGAGGATTCAATCTTATTGCTAAAGATCCAAGGTGATGTGAAAAGCATTATTCCCAAAGTCAATATGAAGGATCAAGAATCACGACGAAAAGCAATCAACTCCCATAAAGATCATGGAGAAGTTATCCGAAAAGACCCTAACAAGGTATGAGGATAAATAGATCCAAGTCCGAAAAGGAGACGGATCGTTGTATCTCAAAATCCCAATTAACGATTGAAGAAATAATGATGAAGTTGTGGTCAACAAAGTTGGAGTATCCCTCAAAAGTCTCCAAGTGAAGAAACTCTATTAACGAAGATAAGACCATTATCTCAAGAACGTCTCTCGAATATATGAAGTATGAAGTACATGCCAAATATCGGCCCGAGAGAGGTCTCAAATCGTGAATCGAGTTATGCCAATATATGAACTTTTTGATATCCCGAGAAGCAGTTTTAAGAGATTTTGTCCTTTAGCTAACTATTAATCAAATCGTCCTACTTTGCTTTCGGCCTTAATAAACTATCGAAATAAGTCCAAAAATGCATCTTCATGATCATTCTAAGACAAAAATAAAATATAAGAGATACACCTAGGAATAAGGAAGTTTAATCATATAATTAAGCCATGTGTGTAAGTGTTTGATTTGCTAACTTATAATAACAATGATCTCGTTTTTAAGCTTAGTTTAGGGAACGTGAAACTTGAGGGTGATAAATCTTCGCAGCACCAAAGCCCTAATGTAAGTCTTTGATCTCTTTGCAAGTTATTTCCATATAGATATTTTTAAGTGAAAATGGTTTTCTATCCTTTTGTTTCCTTTAAAGCTTTAATTTCTCTTAGTACTCTAAGTTTTGTTTTAGTAGTATGATAATAAGGCCAAGGTTGATTGATTATGAGAAAAGTGTAAAATTTCTTTATCACTAAGCATTGCATGAGGGCATGGCAATGGTTAAGTGTAGGGGATTTGATAGGTGTTAAAACACCCATCCTTTTACCACTTATTTCTTGCTAAAACAAGACCAAAACGCGTATTTAATATCATTTGTTTGGAATTATGCGTGGTTTTTGTGTTTATTGTGTTTTCAGAGTCAACCGGATGAATATTGAAGAAAACATGGGATTGCACGGGTTTTATCGAAGAGAAAGACTCAAGACGAAGTCTATTGTCCAAGAGATGCAAAAGATTTGAAGTCATTGGGCCTATTTGAAGATTTATCGAAGAAAAGGACCAAAGATGGAAGATTTACATATGTCGAAGGAACTCAAGTCTATTAAACAAAGAAATTAAAAGACGAGTTGAATTTAATCGTCGACAAATCCCGAATCAGAATCGAAAACGTCCACTTTTCTGAAAAGACGAGAAGACAAGAAGAACGGGAGAAAGCCCACTCACCAACCAAAGACAAGTACTATATAAGGACATCCCTTCACACTTTTTGAGCTAGTTTTCATTTTCCCAGTCATTTTCTTTTCTTTCGTAGGAAGCCAACACCATTAAGGTGTTGGTGATTTTTCATTTTTGTTGAATCCTTAATCTTGTAAGTTTTTAATCTTTCCCTTTATTTGTTTAACATTAATCTTTCAATATAATCCTTCCATTAATCTTGTTCATCTTCATCTTTTTGATTTAAAAGTTTAAAGTTCTTATTTGGTTGATTTGATCTTCAAAAGTTATTGGGTTTTATGTTTTTATTGTTGGGATTTGATGATTATGGTTAGTAAATGATTATTGGTTAGTTTGGTTTAAATCTTTTGGTTAATTTGGCTTGATTTGATAAAAATCATATTACCCTGTTTTTCGTCTGCTTACTGTTCTTCGTCCCCAGTATTCTGAATCAAAGTAAACATTCTGAATCAATCACTTGCAATTTTTATTCCGGATCAAGTTAATTATTCAGTATCAAAACCTTTCCATCCGGAATATCTAATATTCCGGATCAACTCCTTTCATCCGGAATAATCAATTATTCCGGATAACACCATTTATTCCGCATCAACAATTATTCCGAGTAGAACTTTTATTCCGCATCAACTTTTTCCATCCGGAATATCTAATATTCCGGATCAAGCTCAACATTCCGCATCAACCAATATTCCAGATCACCTCATTATTCCGCATCAACCTCATTATTCCGCATCAACCATTTATTCCGCATGAGTATGGTATTCCGCATGAGCCTATTATTCCGCATGAGTAAGATATTCCGCAGGAGCTTATATTCCGCATCAACAGTTTATTCCGCATGAGCACTTTATTCCGCATGAACTAGAAATATTCCGCATGAAGCCTATTTCCCATTTATTCCGAATAAACCTTGTATTCCGAATGAACTATCCTTGTTGATTATTCTGGATAGAGCATTTCTTCAGTTATTCCGCATCAACAACATTATTCCGAATCAAGCTTTTATCTTGAATATTCCAGATCAAGCATACCTTCCGAATCAAGCAAGTTTTCAGTGAGGTTATTCTACTGCTTAATCATTTAATTGTTTAATTTTTATTCAAGTTTTATTTCATTAACTGTTTTTGGTTTAAATCTTTATTTACTTCATTCATTTACCTTTTTAGTAGAATAGAAAACCAAACCCCCTATTTGTCACCAAGAACAACTATTCCACTTTGAGTTGTGATCAATTCGAGAAGATTCCGAGACTTTATCTGAACCCAATGAAAATATTTGTATCAATGAGTAGTTAGAGATGATGGCATATCATGGAACCAGCAAGGGGTAAAGTGAAGAAGGATGAGGAAACATTTTGGAGGCTGAAGAGGTGGATTGGATAATGAGCCGATCTTGGCATTATTGGAAGGACTGGATGAATTCGCGAAGCATGACGATACGTGAAGCAGGGATTTGGATGTGTACGAGAACGACAAAGAAAGGTGATTGCTTATACGTTGCAAGAACTGAAGATTTGGAAGAACTAGATATGACTTAATTAGTGGAGCTGGATTGTTATATATGCCTAGAATGCTAGAGGCATTTGGTGTACGAGACGTAGAGAATGACCTATACGGATCATGAACGTCTCCAACACATACTCAATCATCTTGATTGAACATTTGACAAAGGTGATGGGTGGAGTTAAGTGGTGAAAGAAAATTGCAAGGCCAAGTACCATCTGGGAAAGGCAAGCATGGTTGATGAGACATGGAATAAGAAGAATGAAGTGAAGCTGAGACGAACTTGAACTATATGGATGACGTATTAGGGTGGTTTGGATGAAGGATATAGGTTGCACGAGTTGAGTTGTCTAAAGCAGAGAACGCGTCAACATGTATGTTGCGTGGCTTGGACAATCATATGAAGAAAGGGACGTAGACTATACTTCCTACATAGATAGGAGTAGCTTAGAAAGGGGCGATGTAAGGACGAAATTGGTGAAAGGGATACATAATGGGGTGGAGGAATAAGTACGACGAGAGTTGGGTGATAGCCGATAGACTAACTAATTCATCTCATATTTCAAGAGGAATGAGAAGTCACGTAGTTGAGAAGTTGGAAGGATTGTGTACGAATGTG
Source organism: Glebionis coronaria (assembly GCA_025667525.1). Lineage (NCBI taxonomy): Eukaryota > Viridiplantae > Streptophyta > Magnoliopsida > Asterales > Asteraceae > Glebionis > Glebionis coronaria. Next base: position 75,716,322 of record CM046876.1, read on the forward strand.
ATGGAATAGAGGGTTTTGCGTAAAAGTTAGCCTAATATGTATGGAATGCCTTATGAAGGATTATGGCAAGGGAAGAAACGATGGGAAGCATCACATCGTGATGTATGGTAGGAGTCGAGGAAGGAGAAGGAAGTGTGTATAGAAGCGAAACATGAATGAAATAGGTCGAGATAGGAACCGAAGCTAGAACTTTGGTAGAGCCTAATGAGTATAATAAAGCACAAAGCAGGCTAATACTGTCGTAGTGTGGAAAGGGAAATGGCACGGACCTATACTGATTGTTTGGGAGGCTTAGTATAGATAATCGAACGGATGGGGAGTTATAGGTGTGATGTGCCATAGGGACGAATGGCTTGGTCTAACTGAGTTAACCATCCTTTTGATGATGTGTATATATCATAAGATGATTTGGATTAGAAGAACTAATGGATATGTGAAAGACCGTCATAGGTCACTTTGTAAGGAAATTGGAATTTTTAAGTAGTTTGGGGTACGGACTGAAGGGAGTTGATGAACATGATTGGATATGAGTATATCCAGCTAACTGGGAAAAGGATAGGCAAGTGAGATATTTATACAACCTTAGGAGTTACACTGAGGGCATGAGTGATTGATTTAGAGGGAGTTAGGAAACTCATTAGCGATGGCTGAGTTTTCATATAATGATGATTATCATACTAGAAGTCGATAAATGCCATTTGAGACACTATATGAAGGGATAGGATGAGTTGTCCCCATTGTGGACTAGAATTGGTAAAAGAGGCTACTAATGTGGTAATGGTGTTTGTGGACAGAATGAGAGAAACAAGGGATGCTATGTAGAAAAGGAGGAAACCACTAGATTTAGTGACAAAGTTATGTAGGGAGTTTCACCCATAGTAACGGGTGGTAGGATTTGGTAAAAGGGAAGTGTTGATGTAGAGTTTTGTAGGTCCATTTATGATCTTTGGAAAGATCGGACCAGTAGCTTATGAGCATAGAATTACCTGGGGGAAATGAGTGGTATATATGATATATTTCATGTATTAAGATTGGTAAATGTTGTTTGAGAATGCATATTTGCATGCCCGGTTATTCAGGATTTGTGCTAATAAGAGTCTTTGTTTTATCAAAGAGTCATTTGTGAGATTTATTGACTGTGAGGTCAAGAGTTTGGCAATGAATTTAAATATTGTTGGTTAGTATATGTGGTAATTTGAGACTTGAACTAAAGTTCACATGGAAATGAGAGGAGTTCGTTTAGAACAAGTATCCTCATGTGATTTGTTGTTTGTGTGTTTGATCCTAAGGAGTAAATCTCGGGACGAGATTTCTATTAGGAGGGAGTGATGTGACAACCCTGGTTTTGAGGTTCGTCACTTAGTTTTATTTTGTGCTAGTTACGTGTCTTTACGTGTTTATGTGCTAATTGGTGTGTATAGATTGTAGTTTGGATATCGTTTCCGGTACGGGTTACCTTGTGAGTGAAACGATGTGTGATGATTTCATGTTCATGAGCTCACATGGTAGTGACTATGAACTGAGATGGTGTTATTTAGTGGTTTTACGTATACGTATATGTATTATAGAAAATCATGTTTTTACGATTTACAGTTTAACATTTAGAGGTCTCGGATGAGGTAATTAGTCATATGGATATTTTTCGGGATGGTTTTTAAGTCATTTAGGACTTAGTTATAAAGTTTATTTCAAAATATCAGATTTTTTATAAAAGTGTATAGTTTACGTCTTTTACGGTAAAACGCGTAAAAACTGACTAGTTTTACGGTTTTATTGTTAATATATGTTATTAATACATATATTAACAATAAAAAGAAAAAAAACGAAATAAGGGGTGTTGGGTCGGTTTGGTAGACGCAAGAAAAGAAAGGGAAAAAGGAAAAAAAGAGAAAAAGGAAAGTGGGCTATGGGTTGGATTTGGGTTCACCCACACCCTATATAATGTTTTAATTAAAAAATAAAAGCCATATTTTTCTCTCCTGGTGTTGAAGTCGACGGTTTATGGAGTATTTTTAGGGTTTTCATATTTTTTCATCTTCCATTAAATTAAAGGTAAAACCTTCATAACCCTTTTCAATTAAATTGTTTTTTGTTTTCTTTAATCATCATATAATGGATTTAGGTTAGGGTTTAATGTAAAAACAGTAAATTAATGTTATATTAATGATATCATGATTATTACATAAACTAGGGCTTGTATTTAATGGGGTTATGGGTAATTAATTAAGTTAATTTGATTAAACCCGTTTTTAAAAACTGGCCAGAAATTTGAGTCAATTGTTTTGATCATATCGGGAGTTCTATAAACTCTTATTTTGCGATCCAAGTATCCCTGAAAAGGTAATTGAAGTGGCTTTCCAATGCAAGAAACGAGAACTAAATTGGAGGTGAGAAGTGGGTCAAAAACAGGTTACAACAGTCGGAGGTCAAAACAGTTTTGAAGTCAGCCTGTTTTCTTTTTAAGTTTTGGGTTGTTTGGGGTACTTAGGGTTTCATTGGGATTTTCTAACGAATATGAGAGATGGTTTATATATTATAGTAAGTATCTGTATTGGGGCTAAGGTTGTGGTTTAGGGTAAGACCCCCTATTCATAACAAACTTTTTCTATGTTTAAAATCAGTAAATCTGGAATGACAAAAGTATATATATATATATATATATATATATATATATATATATATATATATATATATATATATATATATATATATATATATATATATATATATATATATATATCGGGGCCTTAATAGTAGCTTTAAGGTTGGGGCAAGTGGAAGGTGTTAGCTAACATATTTAAGGGCATAAATATTCCCTTTACAGAGAGATCATGGGTGTGTTTAGGTAAGTGTTTGGCTTATAGTTTGGAGACCTAAAACTAGGATTGTTTTTGATAAAATGTTAACGGGATGTGCTATGAAGTAAAACGAGTTAAGGGCTTTATAGAGGGGTGTAATGAGATGCTTAGAGCATATATATGAGGTATATATATGGGAGAAGGTTACATGTCCATCATAGGTTGATGAGCCATTTTATTGTTTGGTTCATGTTTTGATTATGTGTTTTTGGTTGTTAGCCTTTTTGCTAGTGCGCGGATGTTTGGGGAAGCTCAATCAGGTGAGTTTCATAGTCCCATGTTTACTATTGTTTTTGACTTCCAGATGGGATGGAAGAGACACTGTGTTGTGTTATTTATAAATTTATCTTGTGAATGTTTGGCGTTGGTAATGGACTTATGTGTTGATACTTATGTGATTAACTGCTAGATAATTCTTGATTGTTTATGTTTTGACTTGGTACCAAGGGGTTATTGGCAAGGCGGGGGCTTGGGATTGGTTCATGGGTGTTTGAGTACCTATGGGAGTATGGTGTTTGGTAAGGATGGGAGCCTTGGATTTTGACTTGGTTTTTGTTTGATTGGTTAAATCTTGAATGTTAGTTTGTTAATGCATGTTAGTATCACATTGTCCATACGTTTTTGACTTTTGGTTGTACTCACAGCTTATGGTATGATTTTGGCGTTTGAGTCTAAACCTATGACTCTCACCAACTTTATGTTGACGTGTTTTAGTGTCTCTTTCAGGTGAGAATGTGGTTAAGCTTGAGGATAGAAGTGGCTAGATTTGGATGCATTAAGATTGCATTTAGAAGGAGATCCCCGTTCCTTCTTAGTTTATTTTCTTTCTGATTGTTTCGATAGTGATACTATGAACCTATATGTTGATTGTTAGTGTTATTTGTTTGTCTTGGGTAAGAGGTAGGACTGTTACCTACTTACCTAGACTCCTGCTATGTTGAGATATTGTCATGACATTTGTGTCTCCATTTATGACATTATATTTGCATTTTAGTTTTCTCTATAGAGACACCGTTTGTTGTGATGATATCCATACGTCGCGCCCCATATTCCGCCATGGTGGGGTGTGACAATTTTGAATTATCTTTTTTAGATAATTCAGGGGGATTCACCCTTCCACATAAATACTAACTAACTCGCACCTTTAATACAAAGTTAGCTTAAACTAGGTCTTAATAGCATATTATTCTTTGGCTTGAACTTCTTTAAAGACATTTGATTTTGAAAATCATCATTCATATCCTAGGTGGTGGAGCCATGGAGAACAAGGTAAGCAAGAAATCACGCAACCTTCTATGAAGACCAAGCATCTCCAACCTTAGGTTTTGAATGATATAGTTGTTATAGAGACAACATGGGCAATTCGCACCATGAGCTTCTAGAAAACCAAAGAAGTAAGGATCACCCATGAAGTGAGGAATAGGGATGCCCAAAATGGGAGCATTAGTGTTTGAGGGAGGAGGAGGTGGTGGAGGTATAGTGTCCAATGGTGATATGGGTGAGATGGGTGAATCTGATGGAGTGAAAGGAGAGGTAACCAAAGGCTTAAGGACAAAGGGAATGCTTTGTAGAGGTTGAGGTTGAGTATTCCCAACCAAAGGAGGACTAGGAGTGAAGGGTGAGGACAACTCATTCATATCCATCTTGATATCATCATTCAGTGATGTTGGAAATCAAAGAAGATGATTCTTCTACAAGTGTAAGTAACTCAATCCACAATCAATTTAATGATTGATCTTCATGAGTACCTACACATAACAAGATGCAAACTAGTAGATAAATTTCAAGAGTAAATCTAAAACGCATAAACACTAGTAATCTAAATGAGATGCAATATTACCAATTAAAATGCCTATTTTCAATAAAAGATAGTTTTGACCAAAGAAAAACTTTAGTGCAACTTAACCTTCTAATTTGAGGAGACAATATATCGATCCAAGTTTTAAAGTACAATATACTTCAAAGATCTTGTGTAACCATCGCTCTGATACCAATTGTAGAAACTAGAAGGGGGTTGAATAGTTTCTCTTCAGTTTATCTCCTAACTAAACTTCCTTTCAATTAGGTGAGTGACAAAACCATCTTTTACTTGAAAGCTAGTTGCGCAATGATTAGGTTCAATTCTAATGCATTAACAATAAGTAGTAAGTGTAATGATAATGAATGTAACTAAGAAGTAAGGAAAGAAACAACCTAGTAGGAAGACACCAAGATTTATAGTGGTTCGGCAACAAGGCTCTATCCTCGTTCCTACTCCACTCCTCGAGTACACCTACTCGAGATTTCCATTATATCCACAAGCTCCTTTCTTGGAGGATAAAACCTTACAACGTCGCTTTCATTATTTTCCGACACTAAGCTACATGTCGAGACCTAATCTCAGCTAGGACCAATCTACACAACGTCGCCCACTTCACCATTTTACGACACAAGGCTAGATGTTGAGTTCTAATCTAAAGATAGAACCAATCTTCACAACATTGCCCACTTCACTATTTTCCGACACAAGGCTTGATGTCAAGTTCTAATACAAAGCTAGAACCAATCTTCACGACTCTTCACTTTGAAGCTAAGTGAGAACTTCACACAACACAACTACACATCATTTTATTGTTTAGTGAGAACTCACAAGACATAACCACATCACTTTATAGTTTAGTGAGAACTAACACAACTTATTACAACTCAACTAAACATATCCAAGTACACACATGTAGCTTCGATCTACACAACACAAATCCAAGCACACACATATGCAAAGGATTTACACAACTCTAATCCAAGTATTCACAAATAGCTTGGATGAACACAACTAGTCCAAGTATTCACAAATACATTGGATCTACACAAGACACAAATAAACAAATGATTAACATGACTAGATCTTTAGGAGAGAATGATCTTCATCAAGGCTTCATCTTTAATCACATCACAAGTGTGTGAGTGATCTTCTCTTTGTACAAGGTAAAGAAGGAGATCAAGAGGATAATCATGAGTAAAAATACTTAACACATTAAGTGATCATTTACAAATGATTAGGATTAGAAAGGAGAAAAAGGCTGAAAGAGATGTCCAAAAAGGGTTGTTGAAAATGCAGATTTGATCCACTATTTATAGAAGACAAATTCCAACGGCTAGCTGGGGGAGGTTCCTTAGCTACCTAGGCGGTTCCTTATCGATAGTGAACCGCGTAGGCACTTAAGGAACCGTGGAGTGTAGACTCCACTCCTTTTTGTCTTTTAGTAAATTTGAAATATTTGAGGCTGTTTAAACCTTCAAAGGATATTCTTATGGCATTTGGATTATGCCATATTCAAATTTACATTTTCATTTTAATAAAATATTTTCTTAAAAATAAAGTTTATTAAAAATATTTTGTCACATTTGACAAAAGTGAGTTTTAAGTCTAATCACTTTTATGATCACTAAGCCTGATTAAGATATGTTAGTGTAATGATTATTACCTTGATGATAGTGTTTGTTAGATAATTCTTTTTATGATTGTGTTTGACAATAAATGTCTTTGTAATTTGTCGTAATCAAAACTAAGAAAGATTAATTAGCACTAACAATGTTTTTAGGCAATGCTTTGTGTTGGAAATACGTTTTTACGTATTTAGAAAGGATCGGTCGCTCCAATAATATATTCATGTATTGGGCTCGTGATCCAGTATGTAGTAAATATAGTCCATATAGCCCACATGTAGGGTGGGCTATATATACCCCTCCTAGCATGTTAGGAGGGGTGGCTCTTTCATTTTTCACACTTTATTTTTCAATAGATCTTACTTTCTCTCTCTTTCTTCCTCCCTTTTCTCTCCTTTCTCTCTCTACACCCTCATCTCCTTCTTATCTCTTTTACATTATTAATCAATCAATCCACTTAATCAATTAATAAGCCAAGATTTACGTAGACCTTTAATTGGTATCAAGAGCCATGGTTGAATCTTAGGATTTGCATATTTTTTATCTTTTGATTTGCTGATAAAAATCTTTTCTTTCTAAAATCTTTTCTAATCTTTTTGGTGTTGATTTTTTGATGTTACGTATTGTTAAGATCAACCTTTTTAAAACAATCATCAGTATTTTCTATAATCTTTTATTAATTTTTTGTTAGTTTTTTCATATCAGTTTTTTTTAGATCAGTTTTTAATTTTTTATTACTTTTTCTTTTATCAGTTTTCTTTTTTCTGGGGTTATATCAACCTTTGTCCAACTGTCAATAGTCTATCGATTTTTGTCACACTTGGTCCAAACTATCTGTCAACCGTAAATCTGTCCAATCAGGTTGTTATAATTTGTCCAATTCATAGCCAATTTATCAATCAGTTTTCTATAAATATCTATTTTTTCTTATAATCAGTTTTTTTTATTATCAATTTTTATAACTAATTTTTAAAAGATGGGATTTTTGAGATCTTCAGATCTGGTATAAAACTTTTTCCGAATCAACAGAGTCCGAACGAAGCAAAAGATTCTGGATCAGCAAGTTATTCCGGATCAACCAGTTATTCCGGATCAACCAGTTATTCCGGATCAACCAGTTATTCCGGATCAACCAGTTATTCCGGATCAACCGGTTATTCCGGATCAACCGGTTATTCCGGATCAACCAGTTATTCCGGATCAACCAAGTTATTCCGGATCAACCAAGTTATTCCGGATCAACCAAGTTATTCCGGATCAACCAAGTTATTCCGGATCAACCAAGTTATTTCGGACCAACCAAGTTATTCCGGATCAACCAAGTTACTCCGGATAAAGCATTTATTCCGGATCAACCAGTTTATTCTGGATCAATCAATATTCCGGATAAAGAAACTCAAAAAAGATTCAAACATAACGGGAAAACAGACTTGACCTAAACAAACTCAACACACAACCACACCACTCAAACAAGACTCGAACAATTTCTTAGCAGACTCCCTCACCCTGACCCTCGCACATCACTCACACTCGAAGACCTGACTCCTAGACTCTAGACACACCCACACCTCTCGACTCACATTTCATCACCCACAAGACTCGCTCTCAGTTCTTTGTTTTCGTATATTAAGCTCTCGCCAGAAAATTTTAAAAGTGAGCGGCAAACCTGACAACAGTGACTCACACAAACACACCGACCCAACCTCGACAGGAACAACTTCGACAAGACTCCATTTAAAAAAAACTGATTCTACTCCCTCATCAACCCAAATCTCAGAAAGATTAAAACCCACACAAGCACCAAACCAAAACTCACAACAAGATCTCAGTCAAACAAAAAAAAAACTATCATCGATCATACCGAATTACCACCTACCCGAGACCACTTAGGATCTTGAAGCTCGTATCTCCTTTATAATTATATGCTAAAAAAATCATGAGATTAGGTATTCATTGAAAGAAATAGAACAAGGTTTCTCGTGTGCCTCGTGTACGATGATGTAAATCAAGAGGATTCGTTTCATCACATTTCGTGGGTTTTGATTATTATTGATTAAGTTTTGGAGATAGGAACAGATTTTTGGTTTATGCTTAGATTTGATTTGGAGATTTGTTTCAGCTGTTTTTTTTTATGAGAGAAAATAGGTGAGAGGGGGCGGAAGTTACAAGATAGGATCAGATTGTTGAGAGAAAATAGGTGAGAGAGATAGTAGAGGACGAGAGTTTTGAGGTGGGTGAGATAAGGATCTGAGTTTTTATATCGAAGAAATCAGGCGGAGATTACAAAGTTATCACTTTAAGACAGCCACGTGTGTGGTATTTAATTTGTCTAATCTATTTTTGAGAGTGGAGGCTGCCACATTTTGGGTTTTCAAGCCCAAATTTTTGGAATGTCTTAATTTAGAATTTATCCAAATTTTATTCGTTATACAAAATTTTTTTTTTTTTTTTTTTTTTATTTATTTTAGTTATTTTTTTTTTGACTAAATTCGTGATATTAAGTGGTCTTCGGATTTAAACGGGACAAAGAGACAGACAACGTGATAAAGTAAAGAGAGAAACAGTGTGAAGATTTGTAGACAATAAGACGAGTCATAGTGACGAGATTTATTTTTAGTGCTACGGAGTTTTGATTGGGTGTTATTATTTGAAAGTGAAGACAAATTTTTTCTCATTGCTAAGTAATCCTTACTTTCAATAAGTAATCCTTCCTTATTTTTCATCGATATTCAATGGATTCGTTAGATTCGACATGTCAAAAGGGAGAAGCGCATAAAATGCAAGACAAAGTTAGTGATAATGGCATCACTTCATTTCAACTACTTCAGTCTCATCTTGTGACTCTTTCATGGATTCAAGGAGGGAGCGAATTTGTGACAATCTTTGGTCAAGCTCGTCATATATTCATAGACTCAATATTCACCACTTTGACCCAACTCGCCGAGCAACTCAACAATGAAAACTTTAATCTCTCTACATCGGCACTTGCATATAAGACTCTTGTGACACAACTCACGCCTTTCCTCCAATTCAATATCATCAAGTCTGAAAGTTCAGTGATTTACCAATCATTTCTTCGAGATACACATACCGAGCTTCGAGTTTTCCGTGATACAATATTGAAACTCATGACATCGGTCTCGTCTTCGATTTATGAAAGATCTCGACTTCAGCAAATGTATGATAATGGAGTGCAAGAATCTATGATGCAGATGCAAGAGGAGAATGGTCATACGGTTGACAACTTGGAGCATAACGATGGTAAGAGCACATAATCAGGAGGACAACATGATACCAGTGGCACGTCAGGGAATGTTCACGAGATCTCTTTTGATGACACCTTACCGTTTATGACGAAGAGCCTGCAAACATGGTACAATGTAATGTTGTTTATGATGTATATGCTGATGCCATGCCGCATATTGAGCATTCTGAACCTAATTATGACAAACATGGGATGGAAAAGAGTGATAGAAATACCACTTCTGATTCATCCGATGTGAGTCATAATAGGGGAGAAAGTGTTCAAAATGCTAAACATCATGATAATTGTCTTTTGACTGCTACATTGACGGCTTCTGATTCTAAGATTAGAGAGCTCGAAACGATTGTAGCTCAACAATCAAAAGATCTTGAGGATGCCAAACTTGAATTTTCTAAGAAAACGAACAAATTTGAAACATACTTTGAAAAACTTGAAAAGTCAAACATTGTTCTTGAAAGAAAATTGGATCAAAAAGTTTTAGATTCTAAAGCTGAAAAGGAAAATCTTTTGAAACAAATTCAGTTACTAGAGTCTAAATTGGCATCCCAAGATAGATTGCTCAAAGAAAATGAAACGTTAAAGGCTCAAGTTCAGGAAAAGGTCTTTGCTATAGCTGCGTTGAAAAACGAATTAAGGAAAAATAGTGGACCTAGTGTGGACACTAAGCTTGAAAAACCATCAATCTTGGGGAAACCGCCTACAAATCAGTTCGTCAGACAGTCGATTGTCAGACAACCTACTGCATTTAGATCCGAGCGACCACAATCCTCGAGACCGCAGTTTGCCTCCCAAGTTGATTTGGTTCATTTTCCTAGACCAGTCACTCCAGCAACTAGGCCCAATGTGATCAAAGCAGCTTTGGGAAGACCTAATCACATGATTGCCTCTAGTTTCCCTAAAAATACCAAGACCACGTCTAGAACTAGTTCAAATGACGTTTGCCATAAATCTGGTCTAAGGGAAGTTATGCAAAAGACACATGTAAGAGATAGCAATGTCAATCCTAGTCAGATGCCTTCTAGATTACCCAACACTGCTAACCGTAGCATGTCATCTCCTAGGAGCATCGATCAATCATCTAGGAATTACTCGGACATTAAATATGCTACTTGTAAATCATGTAGAAAATGTGTCTTTACGGCAAATCATGATTCTTGTGTCAAGAAATTACTTGATGAGGTGAACTCCCGTGCTAGACTTAAATCCCAGTGGATAGCTAAAATCAAACCCTTTGGTAAAGTTTGGCGCCCCACTGGTAGAACTTTCACTCTTGTAGGAAACGAGTGCCCTTTAACTAGGATAGTCTCCGATTCTACTAGGGAGGAAACTGATAAAGATGATACTTCACTTAAGCCTAAACTTAAGATTTTCTATAAAAGGAAACGTTTGCCAGCCAAGACTAGTGAATCATCTACTCAGGTCGCTTCTGACACAAGTAAAGCCAACTGTGAACCCCCATGTGCTTCTAAAATTGATATCGCTAACCCATGTCAAAGCAAGCAAATTCCTAATGAGAATGCAGGTACCAAAGTTGATGTTCCAAAAGAACGAAGCGGTCCAATCATTGTATACCGTTCAACTAAGGATACTCTTAGAGTTTGGTTGTTGAAGAAGCAGATATCGGAGAAACAAGTATCTCAGGGGATTCATGGTTAAGCTTACCAAAGAGGCTCACATACAAATCACAGTCTGTGCCCCGTTCTTCAAAGGCAGGAAAGTTTATCGCCGATGATAAACTTATCCTAACAACGAGAAATTCATTTTTCTCGGGCATGAGCTTATATCAAAAAACATTCCAAGTTTTTTAAGCTCATGCACAGAGGCTCACATTCAAATCACAGTATGTGCCCCGTTCTTCAAAGGCGGGAAAGTTTATCGCCGATGATAAACTTATCCTAACAACGAGAAATTCATTTTTCTCGGGCATGAGCTTATATCAAAAAACATTCCAAGTTTTTTAAGCTCATGCACAAAGGCTTATAGATAAATCACAGTCTGTAACCCGTTCTTCAAAGAAAGGGAAGTTATCTACGCAACGATAACTTACCCTCAAAACGAGAAATTAAATTTTCTCGGACACGAGCTTCCGTTAAAACTATTCAAAGGTTTTAAGCTCGTGTATATGGTGTATAATCACATCACAGTTTATGCCCCGGACTTCAAAGAAAGGAAAGTTTATCACCGATGATAAACTTATCCTAACAACGAGAAATTAAGTTTTCTCGGGCATGAGCTAATATTAAAAACATTCGAAGTTTTAAGCTCATGCACTATGACTTACAGTTAAATGTCAGACTGTAACTCGAATTTCAAATAAAGGAAAGTTTATCATTAATGATAACTTATCCTCATAACAAGAAATTAACTCTAACACCCCCAAATTTACACGCAGCGGAATACAACTTTGGGTGCTAAACAATGGTACAAAACACATAATTTATAAAGAACGACTCGAAAAGAGACGTTTTGAATTCATCGTTCCCAAAACATTTGTCAGAGTAGCGTAGTCCCAAGACATCGTAACCAAAGTACAACCAAAACAAAAGATTTAAATTGTTTTGAACAAAAGGAACGACAAATATTCAAAGAGTTTATATACAAAGTAGTGCACAACATTCATTCCCGGGACTTCCAAGCTTCAGACTTCTTGATTACCTGAAATACATGTGAGAAAATCATCAGCAAAAATGCCGAGTGAATCTATAGGTTTATATAATCATTTTTGAACACAAGCCAAGATTATAAGTTTGTGGCATGCTTATAAGCATCAGATAATAATTTGCATCAACAATAATAATTGTATTTAGCATAAATTGCAATAAGCTCATAGAACCGAGCCCTTAGACACTCCCTTAAGACGTCTGATAAGACAGGAGATTTATTAATTGTCATTTACCTCCAGATTATTGGTACATTGCCGTATACCTGACTTCTCAATACAATATGTTCAAACAGTGTGGAGGTCGGGCCTAAGCTTCTATGACAAGTCCACAAAAACTGAACCGGGGCGGCTTCCCCCATAGATCTATTAATCGTACTAGCGGTTAACCCATCATAGGTTAATTAACGGTCCATAATTGAGGTTTTAATAAAGGCAATCACTTAATGCAATTCAAAGGCAACCACGGGTCCATTCATAAAGGGACAAGCATACCATAAAAATCTTGTGTTCTAAGTTTACAAAACATGTATTCCCCCTCGCGGGTTTTAAAATATTTGAATGAGCTCAAACGAGGCTATAGACTCACCTTAGTACTTATTGTAGTTGAAGACAATCGCCGACGATAGTAGATGCCCGATAATCACGATAACCGCAACCTAGCAAATAAGGTGCGTACTTTAATAATAATAGACTCGAGAAATAAACGATACTTAATAAAATCAAACTCGAACTCATAAAACCACAATACACTCGCAAGTAAACGATATAAATAACTTTATTATACTTCACTACTCATTTACTTTACCATTTTATACTTTTAACAAAATCCACTGGTACATACTACATGTACTAGCTTATTTACCCCTTTTAAACTTGTCGACCGTTTATGAAACGACTCAAAAAGCTAACTTACTATATATAGAAAGTCCTCCTATAAGTTTATCAAATGAAATTACTTTTAAAGTCCTTTACTCGACTCATTTTCAAACCACAAAATCCGGACAGATTTGCGCTAATTTTTCATACGACCGTTTTAACTTATTTAAACGACTCCGTTAACAAAAACGACACTCGGGTTTTAAAGTAAACTCAACCTAATATATAAATACCTCATTATCAGTAGGTTACTCATTTTAAAACTTCTATTTAGAGTCCCCGGGATTCGATCCAAATATCGGCAACAACTATATGTAGTGTCGATACTCGTCTCCCGGTACACGATCATTCAAAACATCATAACTTCGCGCTCGTTTTGAGTTAGAAGCTCTACCTTATATCAAATCGAAGCTAAGGAAATTATCTACAACCCTAGACTATAAGTTTAGGCATTTTCAAAACATAAAAATTCGGATTTCTCAGTTTACTTACTGTTGTAAAATGGGTACCAAAAACTTGTACAAAATCAACTTTTTGACCACAACCAACCATAAAAATGGTCATTCCTATACTCTAATATCATCATACATCCACCATAACATCAAAAACATAACAAAAATAAAAATCTTTGGATCAAAATATAATTTTTAACAAGATTTCTAGCAAGAACCACCATGGATCATGCTAAAAACACCATGCATGGCCATGGCTTCCACCTACCAACATCATAAAAATAAAAAGTGCTTGCATGTGTAAAATTTTTATACCTTTGTGATCCTTGATCAAAAATAAAGATGGGTCTATGCTTGGTTTAGCTTGAATCAACCTCAAACTCAAGATAAATTGAAAAATGAATGGATTTGGTGGGTGTGTGTGGGTTTCGGCAAAGAGAAGAAAAAAAAAGAGAGAGAGAGAGATTTTGGAAGTAAAATAAAATGTATGTGTGTGTGTGTTTTTATTTTATTAAATTTTTGTTAGTGGGGTGAGGGCTTTTGTGCAATTTGGCAAAAGTTTGGTTAAACTTTGTAAATAGCTAGTTTAAAAAGGTGGGAAATTGTAACTAGTCAATTTTTGAAAATATTTACGGGACTCGGGTTTCGTAAAAATACTAAAAAGTTTAAACGCACACGAAAAATAATGATATAACGACTCGATACGTAATTAAGACGATATCGTCAAAAATATTAAATATCGAAACGATCGATAATGAAATATAAAATTATGGGCATCCGTCGGTATCGCGATCACTAGTAGTCCTCGTTGCTCGTCAAAATATTAAAATAAAATATTTAATATCGATTTCAACTTAAACCGTTAAACGTAAAAATATTTAACGTCATAAATACTTCAAAAATATTTGAAAATTAAGAATTAAATAATGACCTTATTTTGCGGGTTTTACATCCTCACCACCTTAGGAGAGCACCGTCCCGGGGCTTAGTTCTCCTTAGGTCCGTCTACGAATAAATGTGGATACTTGCTCTTGAAGTAGTCCTCTCGCTCCCAAGTGTATTCGGGTCCACGTCGGGAATTCCATCGCACTTTCACTATCGGGATCCGACTTTGCTTAAGCCGTTTCACCTCTCGATCCATAATCTCCACCGGTTCTTCAATAAAATGCAGCTTGTCGTCCAGTTGAATCTCCTCAAGTGGAATTATCAAATTCTCATCCGCCAAACACCTCTTAAGATTAGAAACGTGAAAAGTATTGTGAATAGCACTTAACTTCTCTGGCAATTCCAACTTATATGCCACAGGACCAATTCGATCAATAATCTTGAATGGACCAATATAGCGTGGACTAAGCTTTCCTCGCTTGCCAAATCGAATTACTCCTTTCCAAGGTGATACTTTCAACATAACCATATCGCCAATATCGAACTCCAATGGTTTTCTCCTCTTATCCGCATAACTCTTCTGCCTACTACGAGCTGTTAATAAACGATTCTTGATTTGCACTATCTTCTCAGTCGTTTCTCTAATCAATTCAGGACCCGTCAACTGACTTTCTCCAACTTCACACCAACCAACTGGTGATCTACACTTTCGCCCGTAAAGTGCTTCAAAAGGCGCAGCCTTAATACTTGCATGATAACTGTTGTTGTATGAGAACTCCACCAAAGGTAAGTGTCGATCCCAACTACCTCCAAAATCCATTACACACGCTCGTAACATATCCTCCAAGGTCTGAATAGTCCTCTCACTTTGTCCGTCCGTTTCCAGATGATACGAAGTGCTCATATCCAACTGAGTCCCCAAAGCTCGCTGAAGCGATTTCCAAAACTCAGATGTGAACCGACTATCTCGATCAGAAATAATTGACAAAGGAACTCCATGTCTACAAACAACTTCCTTCAAATACAACCGAGTAAGTTTGTCTAAGTCATCAGTTTTCTTCATCGGCAAGAAATGAGCCGACTTAGTCAACCGATCAACAATCACCCAAATCGTATCATAACCACTAGAAGTTCTCGGAAGTCCCGAAACAAAATCCATAGTGATCCTCTCCCATTTCCATTCTGGAATTTCAGGTTGTTGCAGTAAACCCGAAGGTCTCTTGTGCTCAAACTTCACCTTCGCACACGTCAAGCATTTACTAACATAAGTAGCAATGTTAGCCTTCATATTCGGCCACCAGTAACATTTCTTCAAGTCTTGGTACATTTTATCCGATCCTGGGTGAATCGAATATTTAGACTTATGAGATTCGTGCATAATTAGATCTCGCAGTCCTCCATACACCGGTAACCACACACGATTCTCGAAATACCGAATTCCGTCATCACGAATTTCGAATATAGGTGTCATCCTTCTACCCAAGTCTTCATCTCTCACATTCTCTTCCTCCATCGCCGTAGTTTGAGCTTTAAGTATTCGATTAGATAAATCAGAATAAGTTTTCATAGCTAAAGCTCTAACCCTTTTGGTTATTTCTCTATCCTTTCTACTAAGTGCATCGGCAACCACATTCGCCTTGCCGGGATGGTAGCAAATTTGAATGTCGTAATCACTCAACAATTCTACCCATCTTCTCTGCCTCATATTGAGCTCCTTCTGATCCAGAATATGTTGCAGGCTTTTATGATCGGTATATACCACACTCTTTGTACCGTAGAGATAGTGTCTCCAAAGTCTAAGAGCAAAGACAACAGCTCCTAATTCCAAATCATGTGTAGTATAATTCTCCTCATGCTTCCTCAATTGACGAGATGCATACGCGATCACTTTCTCCCTTTGCATCAACACAGCACCAAAACCCTTACGCGATGCGTCACAATATACCACAAAGTCTTCAGCTCCGTCGGGCAAGGCCAAAATTGGTGCAGAACACAGCTTCCGCTTCAAAGTTTGGAATGCTTCTTCTTCTTCTGAACCCCATTCATACTTCTTATTTTTCTCGGTAAGTCTAGTAAGAGGTTTAGAAATTAAAGAGAACCCTTCTATAAATCGCCGGTAGTATCCAGCTAATCCCAGGAATTGTCTAACTTCAGTCGGGGTCGTAGGCGTAGCCCAATCTCTAATAGCTTCAATTTTGGAAGGATCAACATGAACACCGCTACTATCGATCACGTGCCCAAGGAATTGGACCGAATCCAACCAAAAATCACACTTGGAGAATTTCGCATACAACTTCTCCTTCTTCAACAACTCCAAAATAATCTTTAGATGACCTTCATGCTCCTCCCGACTTTTGGAATAAATCAGGATATCGTCGATAAATACAATCACAAACTTGTCGAGATATGGTTTACACACACGATTCATTAAGTCCATGAATACCGCAGGTGCGTTAGTTAACCCAAACGGCATCACTTGAAATTCAAAGTGTCCATAACGCGTCCGAAAAGCTGTAATAGGTATATCCTCCTCTTTAACGCGAAGTTGATGATAACCCGACCTCAAGTCGATCTTCGAGTACACACACGAACCTTGAAGTTGATCGAACAAATCATCGATCCTAGGAAGTGGATAACGATTTTTGATAGTTAACTTGTTCAACTCTCGGTAGTCTATGCACATTCGGAACGATCCGTCCTTCTTTTTCACGAACAACACCGGAGCTCCCCAAGGTGACGAACTTGGTCTAATGAAACCCTTCTCCATTAACTCCTTTAACTGATCTGCCAACTCCTTCAACTCAGACGGTGCCAAACGATAGGGTGCACGCGCCACCGGTGCAGCTCCCGGCACTAGATCAATCTTGAATTCGACTTCTCGCTGAGGCGGAAGCCCTGGCAAGTCATCGGGAAATACTTCAGGAAAATCACGAATGACCGGAACATCTTCCACACGCCTAACCGGTAGTTCCTTCTCCACTACTTGAGCCAAGAACAGGTGACAACCTCTTTCTACATATTTCTTCGCCTTGATACAAGATATCACCGTCAGACGAGATCTACCAACATCACCTTTAACTACTAACACCTTACCCTTAACCGGTATGTGAACAACTTTCTCCCCACATACAATTACCGCATCATGAGCAACCAACCAATCCATACCAACAATCACATCAAATGAACCCAACTCTATCGGCATCAAATCGATTTCAAACAAATGATTTGCTAATTTCAAAGGACATTTCTTAAATATAGTGGTAGTACTAACTAATTGTCCATCAGCTAACTCGACCTCATAACTAGCATTTAGGCTTGTTGGCTCAATATCAATTAAACGACTAAAGGAAGTGCTTATAAAGCTCCTATCAGATCCTGAGTCAAACAACACACTAGCATAACGATGGTTGAGTAAGAACGTACCCGTCACCACATTTGGACCTTGTGCCTGATCCGCATCCTTAACAACATAAACTGCCCCAGCAGTCTCACCTGCTTTCCTGTTCTTCCACTTTGGACATTGAGGACGAAAATGATCACGCTCTCCACATTCGAAGCAAGTCTTGATCGGAATAGCATTCGCTCCAGTAGCAGGAACCCTTGTCTTACATTTATCCACAACATGACCAACCTTTCCACACTTAGTGCACCTTGGTGGACAATTACCAAAGTGACAAACACCACAACTCTTACATTTCTGAGCTGGTCCCCCATGATCGGCATTATCATTCTTGTTAGTCGCAGCTCTAGCCCCATCATTTCTCTTCTGATTGTACTGCCTATGGCGGTTACCACCTTGATTACCACTCTGAGAATTCTCCCATTTCCTTTTACTACCTTCAGCAGCTTTCTCAGCCCTATCTTGAACTTTCTGCCCCATGAGTGTATGAGCCATTCTTACAGTCTCCACAAAGTTCTTGGGTCGAGATGAAGTTGTCTCACCTTTAATGTACCCAGACAACCCTTTGATGTATTGATCCATCTTTTTCTTCTCAGTAGCAAAAGCATCTGGACACAACAAAACCAACTCATTGAATCGGCTAGTATATGCAGCAATGTTATTATCCTTCAACTTCAGATGCCTCAACTCATCCTCCAAAGCAGATAACTCTTCTTCTGGACAGAACTCCTCTTTCAACAACCTTTTAATCTCATCCCAAGGTTTCCTGTTTGCAGCTTCTAAACCAACTGTAGCAACTTGAGTCTTCCACCAGCTTAAAGCTCGATCCTTAAAAGTAGCAACTGCGAACTTAACCTTGTTCCTTTCTGAGCAATCACTAATCTCAAATGTTGTTTCTGTTTTCTCAATCCACCTGAATAATTCCAGTGCTCCACCAGTTCCTTGAAATACAGTAGGTCCACACTTCATGTATCCAGCAAAAGTACATTCTTTAACCACAGCAGCAGCCTCATCTGCAGGATTCTCAGCTGCACCCGCTCCTCCAGCCGCTGCACCTCCAGCAGGTTCACCTTCACCTTCAGTACCCGCACCTCCAGAGCCACCTGCTCCTTCAGTGTTAACACGCGCAGCTCTATCCGCAGCTAATGCTTTCGCAACCTCTTCAGCAACTAGCCTTGCAATGGCATCATTTGTCATTCTCCTTGGTGGCATGATTCTGTCACATCACAAAGAGAAACGATAAAATGAATGAGTTAATTGTATTCATGGTATAGTCATATCATGTACAAAATCAATCATCAAATGCATACACATTATCAATACAAGGATTCACAATCATTATAAGGATCAAAGGAAACTATTATCATTGATCAACAAGGAATGATCTTAAAGGCAAATAGAGTACAATGACACTAAATGATAAACACTAGTCACATGGGGATCCACATGGCTTAGTTGACTGTGTCTCGCTTGCAGTAGTGAAACCTGCTTCCTCCTCATCGAAGACGTAATTTGACGGTGGTAAATTTCACAAAATGGGTATAAGGTCATAATAAAATGAAATAGGATAATTTCCAAAATTTTAAATAAATATAGAAAATCCTTCAAAATAAATACAGGAAAAATTCCAGAAATATAATTAAGTAAATCATTAATAAATGATAACTCTTATCGAAAAGTTTAACGATATCAATACATATTGATAAAGGTTTATTGTATTTATTTATAAATACTTAGCAATAAGGCATACATAATAATGTATACTAAAGTTGTAATCCCAGAAGTAGCTTGAACCTGAAGTCACGCGAAATCATGTGCACCGACTCTTTGAAAAATAAAAACCGACAGTTATAGTTTAGGTTTTTAGAAAAAGACCTAGTTCTCTATAACTCATGGCTCTGATACCAATCTCTATTACTTTTGCCAAATTGCCATTAGGTCCCTACCCCACTAAATAAAATTTAAAAATAAAAACACACATCTTATTTTTTTTTTTACTTCCAAAATTCACATTCTCTCTCTCTTTTTCTTGTTTATGCCGAAACACCCCACACCCACCAAATCCATACATTTTTCCAAATTATCTTGAGTTTGAGGTTGATTCTAGCTAAACTAAAACAAGACCCATCTTAGTTTTGATCTTGTGATCACATTGGTATGATTTTCTTCAACATGCATTAACATTTTTTTTCAAAAATTATTTTCTTGATGAACTATACTTGTTTGATCCATTTGGAAGGAATAAATAGGTGTTAATATTATTATATTACATAGTGGAGTGTTTGCATGCTTGAATTTTTGAGTTTGATTTATTAGATTTATACATGCAAGTGTGTTAGAGGTTTGATCATAGTGTAGGAGTGTTAGAATGATCATATTAGTGGTATAGAAATGGGTAAAATGTGTTGAAAAATTGATTTTGTATGGTTTTTTAAAGGTCAATTTTGGGCAGTAGGTAAACTGAAAAATCCGAATTTTTATGTTTTGAAAATGACATAACTTATAGCCTAGGGTTGTAGATAATTTCCTTAGCTTCGATTTGACATAAGGTAGAGCTTCTAGCTCAAAACGAGCGCGAAGTTATGATGTTTTGAATAATCGTGTACCGGGAGACGAGTATCGACACTACATGTAGTTGTTGTCGATATTTGGATCGAATCCCGGGGACTCTAAATGGATGTTTTAAAATGTGTAACCTACTGATAATGAGGTATTTATTTATTAGGTTGAGTTTACTTTAAAACCCGAGTGTCGGTTTTGTAAACGGAGTCGTTTAAATAAGTTAAAACGGTTGTATGAAAAATTAACGTAAATCTGTCCGGATTTTGTGGTTTGAAAATGAGTCGAGTAAAGGACTTTAAAAGTAATTTCATTTGATAAAATTCTAGGAGGACTTTCTATATATAGTAAGTTAGTTTATCGAGTCATTTCATAAACGGTTGACAAGTTTAAAAGGGGTAAATAAGCTAGTACATGTAGTATGTACCGGCGGATTTTGTTAAAAAGTATAAAATGGTAAAGTAAATGGGTAGTAAAGTATAATGAAGTTATTTATCGTTTACTCTCGAGTGTATTGTGGTTTTATGAGTTCGAGTTTGATTTTATTAAGTATCATTTATTTCTCGAGTCTATTATAAAGTACGCACCTCATTTGCTAGGTTGCGGTTATCGTGATTATTGGGCATCATCTATCGTCGGTGATCGCCTCATTACCACTATCGGCTAAGGTGAGTCTATAGCCTCGCTTTATACTAGTTATTAAATGATTTTAAACCTGCGAGGGGGAATACATGTTTTATAAACTTAGAACACAAGGTTTTTATGGTATGCTTTGTCCCTCTACGAATGGACCCGTGGTTGCCTTTAAATTGCATTAAGTGATTGCCATTGTTAAAGCCTCAATTATGGACCGTTAATTAACCTATGATGGGTTAACCGCTAGTACGATTAATAGATCTATGGGGGAAGCCGCCCCGGTTCAGTTTGTGTGGACTTGTCACAGAAGCTTAGGCCCGACCTCCACACTGTTTGGACATATTGTATTGAGAAGTCAGGTATACGGCAATGTACCAATAATCTGGGGGTAATGACAATTAATAAATCTCCTGTCTTATCAGACGTCTTAAGGGAGTGTCTAAGGGCTCGGTTCCATGAGCTTATTGCAATTTATGCTATATACAATTATTATTGTTGATGCAAATTATTAGATGCTTATAAGCATGCCACAAACTTATAATCTTTGCTTGTGTTCAAATTGATTACATAAACCTATAGATTCACTCGGCATTTTTGCTGATTGTTTTACTCACATGTATTTCAGGTAATCAAGAAGTGGAAGCTTGGAGGTCACGAGAATGAAGTTGTGCACTGCTTTTGTTGTTCAAACTCTTTGATTTATTTATCGTTCCATTTTTAAAACAAACTAATATGTTGTTTTAACTTATCTTTTGGTAACGATTACTTGGGACTACGCTACTCTGATGAATGTTTTGGGAACGATAAATCTAAAACGTCTCTTTTCGAGTCGTTCTTTATAAATTATGTGTTGTTGTATCATTGTTTAGCACCCAAAGATGTATTCCGCTGCGTGTAAATTTGGGGGTGTTAGAGATTGGTATCAGAGCCATGAGTTATAGAGAACTAGGTCTTTTTCTAAAAACCTAAACTATAACTGTCAGTTTTTATTTTTCAAAGAGTCGGTGCACATAACTTCGCGTGACTTCAGGTTCAAGCTACTTCTGAGATTACAACTTTAGTATACATTATTATGTATGCCTTATTGCTAAGTATTTATAAATAAATACTATGATCAACTTATGGATATATATTTATATCTAGGATCCCTTTATTGATATATATTTATGTCATTAAACTTTTCGATAAAAGTTTATCATTTATTAATGATTAATTTAAATAAATACATTGAATTTTCAAGATCTTTCTGTATTTATTTTTGAAGTATTTAAATTGCTTTTATTGCAAATTTTTATATTATGACCTTACATAACTTCATCTACGCGCGTTACTTTCATTGTTTAACCCTTTGTGATATCTATATAGATATTCAAATCGTCTTCCGGCTATTTGTGCTTGGACGTCTTTTAACGTAATCTCTAGACCATTGTGTAGCTCAATGTGTCTTTGTAATAGACTAACCGCTATTTATTGACATTTATATGTATCGACTCCGAGGTGTATTTTTCACTTATATCTCGGTAACGTCATCGTTATTTTATAAATTATCGTCTAGATTATGGCGCTAGATTGGGATACGATTTTATTTATATAAAATTGTATCATTTGTTTTTCATTTAACCTTCTCGCTCCCGGAGTGTAGCATGTTAATGTTCCATTCTTTTCTTGTTATGTTTTGTGTTTTTGACAATCGTGGCACCAAGGAGATTTGCCTACTTTGCACCTTGAAACTTAAATTATGAACGTCATGAACCGTTTTGACTTTCTACTTTCTTGTTGGTATTCTTGCATATTTATGCCATATTTTCTTTATATGCTCATTTATATAAATCATATTTTATTACAATGTGATCCATACATGTGTGTATGTAAATTTTTGGGTCATTACAAAGTGTTGGTAAACATATTAGATGACGTAGAATAAAAATTGCGTTATAATTTAAAATTTTAATAAAGTTTGATTGAACTTTCAGATGTGTCAGAAAATGCATTTTATGCAGAAATTTTTAATGATACTTAAGGTTGTCTATAAAATGTTCTTATAAACATTAGACTTAAAACTAAAATTTTTGGGTCCAAATCATGTGTACTATATCATGAATTTATAAAATGGAGCTTTTGAAAAAAAAAAAAAAAAAAAAAATTTGTGGATAATTAATTTTTTTTCAAAAAGGTTACTATTTTCATGAGTCAATATTAACGACTTAGATTTCGAAACTTTCCAAAATCGGAAACCTGCCTAATATATAAACTTTCTAAATATGGAAACTTTACAAGATTAGCAATTACCGGAATAATGGTGTAATTTGAAAATGAATAATATATTTTCTTAAAAGCATGTTGTGTCGAGTATCTTACATAGAATACACATATGGACTGATTTATTCTTTTTATATGTATGACTCATTTGTCATTCGATGTTATTTTATTTTTGTTTTCTTCTAACATTCCACTAACTTGGGTTGAGTTTTGAAGTTTTGCCTTCACCTTCGTCGTCGATATTTTATCGCGTGCCTCATGGCGTTTCCGTCTTAACCTTATAACCTTTTGAAACCTTAACAACTTGTAACCATTTCATTGATTGTTTTATGAACTGCTATTTGCCACTTTTGCAAACCTTTGGCTACCTTATACGTTGTCATCTTGATGTCACATTATTAATAAATCTGATATTGTTTTACGATTAATTTCACCAATTGTTTTTACTTTGGTCTTATAAAATGCTTTTCGTAATATTAAAAGTTGCTTATTGAGTATCTCACAAATTACTTGTATCCTATAAATTTATAAACTATTTTTAAATTCCATTTTATAAATGGCATGATTTATATAAACATAAGAAACGTAATACTTTTCGACGAAATGGAGCACTGCATTGCTAGCCCTAAATTATACATGGCCTGATCACCTATGTCTAATTTAGAAGGATCCATGCTAGGCTGAATAGTAGTCACCTTAAAAATCTTGATAATAATCAACTTTTTACTTGTATTTATTATAAAAATAAATAAAATGGAATAAATTGAAAAGAAGTTTTGAAAACTTTATATTTTATGCAAGTAGCACAATTTCTATGCATCCGCATATGTTTTCTTACCTTTTAAACGAATTACGTGATTTTAATTACATTTTTACTCGATATTTATGTTCGACCTTTTCTTTTATGTACCTATATGGTGTGTGATCTAGTCAAATGATCGTAAGTTGTGAGAACTTGAGACGGCATCATCCGACGACGTCCGATCTTGTAGAACACATATTATGAAACATCTTTTTGACTTTCAACGACGATGTTTATTGAGACTTTAATGCGCGTTGGCGAAAGTAAGACGGTGTCTTTGTAGTATCTTTTGAGTAGGGACCCGCGTGTGAGCACCCACTGATGACGAAAATGTTTTTCTTGTTAGTTCTTTTGATGTGTGCCCATGACTATCCGGCCGATGGATATCCTTTAATTTGCAACATTCTTTTTTTTTAACTCGACTTACCCGAAAATCCTGTCATCTATTCTTGTCGTCGAATGAGCTTCGTGTGATTCATAAAAATTTTCATGTGTCGAGCTTGACGGGTGACTGGTGGATAAGGATTTATTTATTCCTTTTTGGTGAGATACAACTTGACGACAAGTTGCGTTTTGTAAAGAACCAGTGGAGATCGTGGATCGAGATACACGTGGGAACGTAAGGACTTCTTATTAATGAATGTCGTCATCCTTCCGGGTAGTGATCAACTCGTGTATGCGGTGAGTTGAGCGCCGGGACGTCGCTCCCTTAAGGTGGTGAGGATGTAAAACCCGTAAAAATAAGGTCATAATTTAATTCTACTTTCAATTATTTTGAAGTATTTTATAACGTTAAATATTATTATGTTTAACGGTTTAAGTTGAAACCGATATTAAATATTATATTTTAATATTTTGACGAGTAACGAGGACTACTAGTGATCGCGATACCGACGGATGCCCACTATTTTATATTTCATTATCGATCGTTTCGATATTTAATATTTTTGACGATATCGTTTTAATTACGTATCGAGTCGTTATATTATTATTTTTCGTGTGCGTTTAAACTTTTAAGTATTTTTACGAAACCCGAGTCCCGTAAATATTTTCAAAATTGACTAGTAATTATTTCCCACCTTTTAACTAATTATTTACATTTTCTAGCCAAACTTTTGCCAAATTGCCATTAGGTCCCTACCCCACTAAATAAAATTTAAAAATAAAAACACACATCTTATTTTTTTTTTACTTCCAAAATTCACATTCTCTCTCTCTTTTTCTTGTTTATGCCGAAACACCCCACACCCACCAAATCCATACATTTTTCCAAATTATCTTGAGTTTGAGGTTGATTCTAGCTAAACTAAAACAAGACCCATCTTAGTTTTGATCTTGTGATCACATTGGTATGATTTTCTTCAACATGCATTAACATTTTTTTTCAAAAATTATTTTCTTGATGAACTATACTTGTTTGATCCATTTGGAAGGAATAAATAGGTGTTAATATTATTATATTACATAGTGGAGTGTTTGCATGCTTGAATTTTTGAGTTTGATTTATTAGATTTATACATGCAAGTGTGTTAGAGGTTTGATCATAGTGTAGGAGTGTTAGAATGATCATATTAGTGGTATAGAAATGGGTAAAATGTGTTGAAAAATTGATTTTGTATGGTTTTTAAAAGGTCAATTTTGGGCAGTAGGTAAACTGAAAAATCCGAATTTTTATGTTTTGAAAATGACATAACTTATAGCCTAGGGTTGTAGATAATTTCCTTAGCTTCGATTTGACATAAGGTAGAGCTTCTAGCTCAAAACGAGCGCGAAGTTATGATGTTTTGAATAATCGTGTACCGGGAGACGAGTATCGACACTACATGTAGTTGTTGTCGATATTTGGATCGAATCCCGGGGACTCTAAATGGATGTTTTAAAATGTGTAACCTACTGATAATGAGGTATTTATTTATTAGGTTGAGTTTACTTTAAAACCCGAGTGTCGGTTTTGTAAACGGAGTCGTTTAAATAAGTTAAAACGGTTGTATGAAAAATTAACGTAAATCTGTCCGGATTTTGTGGTTTGAAAATGAGTCGAGTAAAGGACTTTAAAAGTAATTTCATATGATAAAATTCTAGGAGGACTTTCTATATATAGTAAGTTAGTTTATCGAGTCATTTCATAAACGGTTGACAAGTTTAAAAGGGGTAAATAAGCTAGTACATGTAGTATGTACCGGCGGATTTTGTTAAAAAGTATAAAATGGTAAAGTAAATGGGTAGTAAAGTATAATGAAGTTATTTATCGTTTACTCTCGAGTGTATTGTGGTTTTATGAGTTCGAGTTTGATTTTATTAAGTATCATTTATTTCTCGAGTCTATTATAAAGTACGCACCTCATTTGCTAGGTTGCGGTTATCGTGATTATTGGGCATCATCTATCGTCGGCGATCGCCTCATTACCACTATCGGCTAAGGTGAGTCTATAGCCTCGCTTTATACTAGTTATTAAATGATTTTAAACCTGCGAGGGGGAATACATGTTTTATAAACTTAGAACACAAGGTTTTTATGGTATGCTTTGTCCCTCTACGAATGGACCCGTGGTTGCCTTTAAATTGCATTAAGTGATTGCCATTGTTAAAGCCTCAATTATGGACCGTTAATTAACCTATGATGGGTTAACCGCTAGTACGATTAATAGATCTATGGGGGAAGTCGCCCCGGTTCAGTTTGTGTGGACTTGTCACAGAAGCTTAGGCCCGACCTCCACACTGTTTGGACATATTGTATTGAGAAGTCAGGTATACGGCAATGTACCAATAATCTGGGGGTAATGACAATTAATAAATCTCCTGTCTTATCAGACGTCTTAAGGGAGTGTCTAAGGGCTCGGTTCCATGAGCTTATTGCAATTTATGCTATATACAATTATTATTGTTGATGCAAATTATTAGATGCTTATAAGCATGCCACAAACTTATAATCTTTGCTTGTGTTCAAATTGATTACATAAACCTATAGATTCACTCGGCATTTTTGCTGATTGTTTTACTCACATGTATTTCAGGTAATCAAGAAGTGGAAGCTTGGAGGTCACGAGAATGAAGTTGTGCACTGCTTTTGTTGTTCAAACTCTTTGATTTATTTATCGTTCCATTTTTAAAACAAACTAATATGTTGTTTTAACTTATCTTTTGGTAACGATTACTTGGGACTACGCTACTCTGATGAATGTTTTGGGAACGATAAATCTAAAACGTCTCTTTTCGAGTCGTTCTTTATAAATTATGTGTTGTTGTATCATTGTTTAGCACCCAAAGATGTATTCCGCTGCGTGTAAATTTGAATCTCTAACACCCCCAAATTTACACGCAGCGGAATACAACTTTGGGTGCTAAACAATGGTACAAAACACATAATTTATAAAGAACGACTCGAAAAGAGACGTTTTGAATTCATCGTTCCCAAAACTCTTGTCAGAGTAGCGTAGTCCCAAGACATCGTAACCAAAGTACAACCAAAACAAAAGATTTAAATTGTTTTGAACAAAAGGAACGACAAATATTCAAAGAGTTTATATACAAAGTAGTGCACAACATTCATTCCCGGGACTTCCAAGCTTCAGACTTCTTGATTACCTGAAATACATGTGAGAAAATCATCAGCAAAAATGCCGAGTGAATCTATAGGTTTATATAATCATTTTTGAACACAAGCCAAGATTATAAGTTTGTGGCATGCTTATAAGCATCAGATAATAATTTGCATCAACAATAATAATTGTATTTAGCATAAATTGCAATAAGCTCATGGAACCGAGCCCTTAGACACTCCCTTAAGACGTCTGATAAGACAGGAGATTTATTAATTGTCATTTACCTCCAGATTATTGGTACATTGCCGTATACCTGACTTCTCAATACAATATGTTCAAACAGTGTGGAGGTCGGGCCTAAGCTTCTATGACAAGTCCACAAAAACTGAACCGGGGCGGCTTCCCCCATAGATCTATTAATCGTACTAGCGGTTAACCCATCATAGGTTAATTAACGGTCCATAATTGAGGTTTTAATAAAGGCAATCACTTAATGCAATTCAAAGGCAACCACGGGTCCATTCATAAAGGGACAAGCATACCATAAAAATCTTGTGTTCTAAGTTTACAAAACATGTATTCCCCCTCGCGGGTTTTAAAATATTTGAATGAGCTCAAACGAGGCTATAGACTCACCTTAGTACTTATTGTAGTTGAAGACAATCGCCGACGATAGTAGATGCCCGATAATCACGATAACCGCAACCTAGCAAATAAGGTGCGTACTTTAATAATAATAGACTCGAGAAATAAACGATACTTAATAAAATCAAACTCGAACTCATAAAACCACAATACACTCGCAAGTAAACGATATAAATAACTTTATTATACTTCACTACTCATTTACTTTACCATTTTATACTTTTAACAAAATCCACCGGTACATACTACATGTACTAGCTTATTTACCCCTTTTAAACTTGTCGACCGTTTATGAAACGACTCAAAAAGCTAACTTACTATATATAGAAAGTCCTCCTATAAGTTTATCAAATGAAATTACTTTTAAAGTCCTTTACTCGACTCATTTTTAAACCACAAAATCCGGACAGATTTGCGCTAATTTTTCATACGACCGTTTTAACTTATTTAAACGACTCCGTTAACAAAAACGACACTCGGGTTTTAAAGTAAACTCAACCTAATATATAAATACCTCATTATCAGTAGGTTACTCATTTTAAAACTTCTATTTAGAGTCCCCGGGATTCGATCCAAATATCGGCAACAACTATATGTAGTGTCGATACTCGTCTCCCGGTACACGATCATTCAAAACATCATAACTTCGCGCTCGTTTTGAGTTAGAAGCTCTACCTTATATCAAATCGAAGCTAAGGAAATTATCTACAACCCTAGACTATAAGTTTAGGCATTTTCAAAACATAAAAATTCGGATTTCTCAGTTTACTTACTGTTGTAAAATGGGTACCAAAAACTTGTACAAAATCAACTTTTTGACCACAACCAACCATAAAAATGGTCATTCCTATACTCTAATATCATCATACATCCACCATAACATCAAAAACATAACAAAAATAAAAATCTTTGGATCAAAATATAATTTTTAACAAGATTTCTAGCAAGAACCACCATGGATCATGCTAAAAACACCATGCATGGCCATGGCTTCCACCTACCAACATCATAAAAATAAAAAGTGCTTGCATGTGTAAAATTTTTATACCTTTGTGATCCTTGATCAAAAATAAAGATGGGTCTATGCTTGGTTTAGCTTGAATCAACCTCAAACTCAAGATAAATTGAAAAATGAATGGATTTGGTGGGTGTGTGTGGGTTTCGGCAAAGAGAAGAAAAAAAAAGAGAGAGAGAGAGATTTTGGAAGTAAAATAAAATGTATGTGTGTGTGTGTTTTTATTTTATTAAATTTTTGTTAGTGGGGTGAGGGCTTTTGTGCAATTTGGCAAAAGTTTGGTTAAACTTTGTAAATAGCTAGTTTAAAAAGGTGGGAAATTGTAACTAGTCAATTTTTGAAAATATTTACGGGACTCGGGTTTCGTAAAAATACTAAAAAGTTTAAACGCACACGAAA
Source organism: Glebionis coronaria (assembly GCA_025667525.1). Taxonomy (NCBI): domain Eukaryota; kingdom Viridiplantae; phylum Streptophyta; class Magnoliopsida; order Asterales; family Asteraceae; genus Glebionis; species Glebionis coronaria. The sequence goes on from CM046876.1 coordinate 75,746,003, forward strand.
AATAATGATATAACGACTCGATACGTAATTAAGACGATATCGTCAAAAATATTAAATATCGAAACGATCGATAATGAAATATAAAATTATGGGCATCCGTCGGTATCGCGATCACTAGTAGTCCTCGTTGCTCGTCAAAATATTAAAATAAAATATTTAATATCGATTTCAACTTAAACCGTTAAACGTAAAAATATTTAACGTCATAAATACTTCAAAAATATTTGAAAATTAAGAATTAAATAATGACCTTATTTTGCGGGTTTTACATTAACATTTCTCGGTCATGAGCTTGTATTAAAACATTCGAAGTTTTAAGCTCAGAAAGGAAAGTGTATCTTTTAAATATGAGAACTTTTCCTCATAACGAGAAATTAACCTTTCTCGGTCATGAGCTTTCCGCTAAAACAGTCAAAGTTTTCAAGCTCATGAAAAACGACTTCTAAGTAAATGCCAGCTTAGGACTCATCCTTCAGATAAAAGGAAAGTTTATCGCCGATGGTAACTTATCCTTAACAACGGGAAGTTCACAACTTCTCGGACTTGAGCTCGTTTCCTAAGATATTCAACATTCTTAAGCTCAAGTAATTGTTTTTTCAAAACTTTGAACACAATTTTTCTAGAATTTCTCAAAAGATTTTTCTAAATCTTTCAAAATTGTGTGTTTTAAATGTTTTGATAACAAGAGCATGTCTTTTGGAATCGATAATAATTACAAACCTAGAAATGTCATTCAATAATGACACGGGGTTGTAAATAAAGTTCGAGCAGAAGTTTAAAAGATTTAAAACATGCTCCATATGGTTTGCTATTATTTCCAATAGTAACCCGCTTTTCACATTGAAGTCAAGCATTTCACCGGAAAGCTTTGACTTCAGAATCCGAAGTTATCAACTCCTCAATCCGAAGTTCGTTGCAATTGATATCTACATACTCGACGATGCGACTACTCAAACGGCGACTACAACTCTTTCAATATAACACGGGTCAACAATTGAGGGGGAGCAATTGTCCAGCATTCAGAATCTTTGACGCCGAATGTGCCAAGTTCACATGTTGGTGTCAAGACAACAATATCAATCGTACACATGGAGTCAAGAGATAACTTCAGACGTGATGAGGCGACCAACATTCGTGAACAAGAACCATGTGCTTCTTTCATATGATGTTCTCCATCATTCAGGTCCAACCTCATAAATCGCTAATCTTGTGAATACATTATCATATATGATCTTTGCACGTGATAAATACCTTACACTTGTGTTTAAAAGGTATTTAATTCACGTTTCATGTACACCCTCATTAATTTGAGGGGGAGCTTGTGTAATTCATGAAGATACTTGGCTTTGCATTTTTCTTCCCAAATTTTCTTAAAATGCTATTAAATCAATTGATATTAAAAATATCGATTGGGTTAATATTTTTAATATGGGGGAGAAAATGTGATTTAATATGGGAAATGATTAATCACAAATGGTTTGACTTAACGTGCTAGCTCATCCCGACATGTGCGAAATGTTTTCGGATATCGTGCCATATGTTAAGGGGGAGCAAAATGGATTTGCACTTCAAAATGGATTTCATGGTGACATACACTTACCCAAAACATCTATATTCACGATGGTGAAGATTGTGGTGACATAAGGATGGTAGGATAGGTTAAAGTCCAATGATTCCTCTTGAACCGGAGGAATCTTCCCAAGGACATTCCATAGCTAGAAATAGTAGTCCTTAGGAAAGATGGAGAAAGATTGTGAACGTAGCTGAATGCCGACCAAGTACTTAAGTTAGCACTGGAATAATCACAACAAGGTGCTAGTGATGACTTATTGGTAAGCATTGAAGGGGTTGAAGAATGAAAAAGAATTGTAAAGATAAAGGGTGTAAAGAAAGTAGCCCTCCTTACAACTTAGGCAGAAACCGGGTCAATTCATATGCTAAACCGACAATCCTCGTAAGCAACTTCAAAGCTTTCAATAAAGCTTAGAATGATTAAGCACACAGCGGAATTTAAAAAGCAAACCCCATCATATAACATGATAATGTTGCTATGAGGGATTGAAGGTAAGGGGCACACCAAGTAGATCAACAACGTCTCTTCTCACGCTTGAATAATTCTTCTGAATTTTTCTACCCCCTGAGAGTTCAAGTTATGATTAATATGGGAAATGATTAATCACAAATGGTTTGACTTAACATGCTAGCTCATCCCGACATGTGCCAAATGTTTTCGGATATCGTGGCATATGTTAAGGGGGAACAAAATGGATTTGCACTTCAAAATGGATTTCATGGTGACATACACTTACCCAAAACATCTCTATTCACGACGGTGAAGATTGTGGTGACATAAGGATGGTAGGATAGGTTAAAGTCCAATGATTCCTCTTGAACCGGAGGAATCTTCCCAAGGACATTCCATAGCTAGAAATAGTAGTCCTTAGGAAAGATGGAGAAAGATTGTGAACGTAGCTGAATGCCGACCAAGTACTTAAGTTAGCACTGGAACAATCACAACAAGGTGCTAGTGATGACGTATTGGTAAGCATTGAAGGGGTTGAAGAATGAAAAATAATTGTAAAGATAAAGGGTGTAAAGAAAGTAGCCCTCCTTACAACTTAGGCAGAAACCGGGTCAATTCATATGCTATTGAGATCATTTTTAATAATTCTTGATATTGAAGATAGACATCATGGACCCAGTGATGCAAGGCACAACCCATCCCAGCTAACTCAGATATCTCTCAAAAGATATTTGTTTTAATCACACGGAGACAACGCATTATCTATTGATTTATTCACTCCGAATAAATTGGTATTGAAAAGGTGGCACTCCTATCCAGCCTCCGATCACTAAAATCCAAATTGCACGATCGAGTCTAGAGCCATTTGAGATCATCAAATATCTCATTAGGACACACTTTCATTATTCCTTGCTTGTTCACACAATGTGAAAAGTAAGAAAGATCTTAAGAGTCCTACGCAAAATCTTCATGATCTTGCCTGAACATCCGAGTAATACGAAAGTATTTACAATGAAGATGGAAATCCTTCTTGAGCGAACATCAAAAAGCTCATGGTAGGTGACTTGTGCGATTCTTTATGAATCAAACTTGTGATAACTGGAAAGCAACAGTTGTTTAATTCTTAATTGAACTTAAACACGTTCTAGGCCTCTACGCAATATCTATGTGATCTTGCCAGAACACTCAGAGTGACACTCTATAATGTTTACGGTGATGAGTGGAAATCCTTCTAGTGTTAACATCAAACAGCACTTGGTAGGTAACTTGCAAGATTCTATATGAATCAAGCTAGTGACAACTGGAAAGCAACGATGGTGCGGTTCTTAATTGAACTTCACTTGTTCCAGGAACATGAATTGACGGCTTCAAATCATGCGGATAATATTATCCAAATGATTCACTCTTTACGTTCGCAGTCAGCTTTGGACGGTCGAGTAAAGAGAACGGGTTTACCCGCGAAATCTTGTCAAGGAGGTTCTTTATTGAAACTACCTGCCACAAGTACGATACTTAATATCATTCAACGGTCTTCACCGACCGGAGGTAAAATGCTACCGAATTAGAATGAAATGTTCAAGGCCATTTCATCCGTGTATATGGTTTGTTGCTAATTGGCTTATGCAGCGTAACAAGAAGGTGGCATTGCGGTGTACAATCCAGAAGAAGTCGTCACCACATGCTTATACTACATACAATTAGTACTTCAACAAATTCAAGAAAGTCTGAAGGTCAAGTCTTCCGCTGTATCAAACTCTGAAGCATTCAAGAATTTAAAGGTATAAGTATGTGGAACATGAAGTCACGAAGAGGCGAATGTCACAAGTGACGAATGCACAAGGTCAAGGCAAGAAAACATGATCAAGACTTAAGTCAAAGATCACATCAAACATATTCACAAGAACAAGATCGAAGACTCAAGCATAGATGCTAGGTTTAAGATTTTGTAAAATGGTGTGACCTTCCTTAGGGGGAGATTGTTGGAAATACGTTTTTCCAAGGAAAGTCTCGGTCACATCATTATTAGCATAGATCACGAGCTATAGACTATTTAGGACATTTTAACTTGGAGTGACCTCCCTTAGGGGGAGATTGTTGGAAATACGTTTTTACGTATTTAGAAAGGATCGGTCGCTCCAATAATATTTCATGTATTGGGCTCGTGATCCAGTATGTAGTAAATATAGTCCATATAGCCCACATGTAGGGTGGGCTATATATACCCCCTCCTAGCATGTTAGGAGGGGTGACTCTTTCATTTTTCACACTTTATTTTTCAATAAATCTTACTTTCTCTCTCTCTCTCTCTCTTCCTCCCTTTTCTCTCCTTTCTCTCTCTACACCCTCATCTCCTTCTCATCTCTTTTACATTATTAATCAATCAATCCACTTAATCAATCAAATCCAACATGTAGAATAAGCCAATATTTACGTAGACCTTCACTTTGCATTAACAATCTCCCCCTTTTTTATTACGGAAAACTATAAACTCATTTACGTAAAATACAAGATTGTTCGAATTATTAACGAGTTTATCACTATCATTTCTCCCTCTTTGTCGAAGCAAAAAGGTTAGCACAAGTCTTTGAAGAAGAAAAGAACCAGACTTTGCTAGTAGCTCCCCCTTGGTGCTTACTCCGCCTTGCTTGGGGCACCAAGTGAATGAGCTAAGATGTCATGCTACACAAAGGTTAGAAGAAATAAAAGAAACACCAATGTATATATATGCACTACCTACTAACTAACTTGAGAGTGAGAAGGAAAAGAAATCTCAAATTAGAAGTAAGTATTTGCTAAGTATTTCCAAAGAGTGTGTGTTGACAACATCAAAGTTCAATTGGTGGAATAAAGGAAGAAAAGAAACATCCAAACCAATAAAAAATGATTAAAATGTCATGGGGTTAAAATTTATAATTTATGGAATCACCCATAATTAATTGTAAGTTTTAACCACGATCAACTCTTTAACAAATGTGTGAAAAAGGATTAGCGGGAAAGATAATGTAACACCCCACTTGGGTAAGTGGACCGTTACGTGTATTTATGGCGTGTCATCAAAGCATAAGGTAAATGTCCTAACACATTAAATGACCATAACGGAAATACCGGAATCAAACATTGGTAATCCAACCTAAGCTCAAAACATGAAAAATAAAATACTGAAGGAAAGGACTAAACAATGTCCAAATAAGCAGAATAATGTAAGAAGTGCATAAAGTAAGAAGTCCGGATAGCTTCCATTCAATGCACATTCTCTCATAATCATAAGAGCGTCCTTGAGTACCTACCGTTAGAACATAAAAGAACTACGGCTGAGCATAACGCTCAGTGAACGGATATAAAGCCTGATAAGGAATTACTGAAATGAAACAGATAATAAAATACTAGAGCTATAAGACTGATACGTAAAGTTACAGCGGAAGTCTGTGCAAAATCTGTAAAGGCTGATTTATAAATGATAAAGCTAAACTGTTATCTGTTGAATCTGAAAACATGCATTTACTGTATTTTAATTGCCAGAGCTTATATAGGTCATGTGCTGTAACAATGGTGCATGAATAACTAGAGGGGTGACCTCGTCATGCTGTAGAGGGGTGACCTCTAAATAACTGTAGAGGGGTGACCTCTAAATACTGTGATGGGTGGAGGGATCAGCTCCAATGTGAAGGATGTAGAGCACACACCACATTCACCATGATAACTTGTAAACTGATAAGCCTAGGATGCATCCATACGCCCCACTAAACATACATATAAAAATGTCCAAACTGAACATGAGTGGGACGATGCAGGATATCACTCTCCTGCATGCGAGTCACGACACCGGTGCCTCTAGTGCCGTGGTTACGGTACCTCCGTAACTAGTACATAAACTGGTCATGCTTGTATATAATGCTCAGGCAATTTATTTAGTTATTAACATGATTACTGATAAGCTTAAAACATATACTTGGGAAAACATTTGGCTGCAGACGGGGAATCCTAATCATGCTTAGAAAAGGAAAGTCCATACTGAAGGACGGAAAATCTGTACCTCGTGTCCCGTAATGAAATAAGACTGAAAGCTGAAGATCTACTCCGACTTCACGGTTACTACATAAATTAACGGACGCGTAAATAAGTTGACTGATGTTTATTTATTTTACTACTCTTGACTGTTTTCGTTGGATTAAAGGTCTTGAAATACTGATCGTATATAATCTGGTAAGTTCTTACTGCTCGAAACATTGCAGATTAAATATATTATGTGCTCCTGATTACTGTGTAATATCTATTCCAATAAAATAATATTACTATAAATAGTAACCTGATTTAAATAGCTTTAAATAGAAAGTTTCTAAATTTAGTAAGATTTACAAATTCGTTTCTTTTGAACGTATTAATTAAATCACGTTTTAAAAATAATACAAGGTAAAACAATATTGATTTAATTTTACTAATAAAATTAATAAAATTAACTATATAATTAATCATTAATCAAACTCCTTGTAAAATGATTTAACTATTATAGATAGTTTTCTCGCGTTTATAATTACTAGCTATCTCGAAAACCCGTGCTAAAACTCTCCCGAGACACCCACGTCTCGGTTTAACCAAACCGACCCTTTACGTGACCCCCCTAATGTTCATATAGTTCCTACTGTTTATATTATGTTCCCACTGTTAATCTTACGTTCCCACTGTTAATATTACATTCCCACTGTTAATATTACATTCCCACTGTTAATATTACGTTCCCACTGTTATCTATTATGTTCCCACCGTTAGTGTTCCCTGTTATAATCCCAAACACCCCTGCTGGAAACTGCAGTCCCAGACGCACCCCTGCGAGAACTGCAGTCCCAAACGCACCCCTGCTGTCAAAACAAAACCCCAAACGCCCCTGGTGGGCTGGTTGCTGCTTCCGGCTGCCAAAAGAAACCCAACCGATGCACCCTTAAGGCTTGCGTCCGGCTTGAGAAAACCCCACCGAGACCCTAGAGGTCTCGGTTCGCGTGCAACCAGCAAAACCCAACCACAAAGAACTGATTTCATGTATAATGATTATGGTTCATGTGTTCTTGATCACTATATCAAATACAATCGGAATTAAGGAATAAGGAGAAAAGAAAACGATTACCAATAGTCTAAATTAGGGATATCAATAACAATGTTCGACCATTACTGAAAATCGACCCGACACCCTTCCTTGGTTCTTCAGCCGGCGGCATACCCTAGCACAAACCCTAATTTCTTTATTTTCGGTTACAGATTGTGAGGGAGGGGGTTTTACCTCGTTTCTTTTTTTTTCTTCAAAAAGGCCGGCCCACAAGCCCCTTTTCTTTTCTCTTTTTTTTAAAAACCGGCCCAAGATTGCTCATTGCTCATTTCTTCCTTTTTTTAACCATAACCGGCCAAAACAAAATCGGCCCTTATATTATTATTATTATTATTATTATTATTATTTATTATTTTGAAAATTTACGTCTGATCGCGTATTTAATTTCTGCGTTTATATCTCTGTCTAATAATTAATACTTATATAGTTTATTAAAATTAAACTGCGTATTTAAATATTCTGATTTTTAAATACGGGTTTTACAATTCTTCCCGTCTAAAAACAATAATTCGTCCCCGAATTAAAGATACGACTATACTGGGTTTTACAATTCTTCCCCTCTAAAAAGGAGAAATTCGTCCTCGAATTAAATGTAATAAACTGATGAAGCTATAAGAACTGAAAGAGCACGTAAATTGAAAGGACCAATAAGCTGAAGGATAATTCGTCATCTAATTAAGACATATGATGTTGATAGGTATAAACATGACATGACTGAAGTGATCATGTAACAACACATGGCTGAAGAGGACATGGAACGTAACCTGACTGAAAGAACTTAACTGGATTTATTGAATAAAAGGATGAGAGGCCGGATGGACTCCTCCGTTTCGAGTGGTCTCCCGCTCAAAACGATTCCTTCAAAGGTCTAAACATAATAAATAAATAAAATATTGGTCCTGATGACCGTGTCCTGATGATACTGAATAGTTTCTGGTTCCATACATAAGATGGATTCTCTGAATCTGATCGAATGAATAAACTATAGCATGAAGAATACATGGAACGATACGTACAAATATCTAGAAAAGATAATATTTATATCTCTGGGTAAGCTGCTGAACTTATAAGTGGACGAACTACGTGAACAATTGTGAACGTACTACGTGAGCAATTGTGAACGAGGTTCACGATTATATGAGGAATGATGGGCATGGAATATATTGTGCCCGATGATACATGAAACATACTGTGAACGTGATGCTAGGACATATCATGAACATATGCTGACTGAGGAAAGAATGACAACCGATATGGCCTGAGACGTGAAATGTCTGCCTGGGTATGGAGAAGCTCTGCTAACTTGGGTCTGGTTTCTTAAGCTTTTTGTATCCGTATTCGGTAATAAACCGTGAAACGTGTATTGCGAACTGGCACTCGAACTTGAACGCGAACAATGTTACCAACGCTAACATGAGCTTAAATCATGAGATAGCACAAAGCATGAACTGAAATAGCGTCATACTGCGACTGAGACTTAAATGTTTATGTGAAAAAAACGTGAACGTACACGTGATTGTGAACATGAACGTGAGCGCGATTCGCGAACGTTAATTTCGATCTGACAGGATTGTTGATGGAATATTTTGGAATCATACGACCTATTGCTGAATTTCCTGCAACATGTCATTATCCTATCTTGAATCTGTTGGGATGGCAGGCATTAGATATGAACATAGCTGCCTCAACGTGTTATACTGTTTCTATCAAAATCCTGCCTGTAATTTTGGTACGTTCTGGTGGAACCTGAGTGAATATTCACCGAAAGGTACGAGCTCTGATAATTAGACCTTTACCAGTGCAAGCTTAGTTATGGAAGGCTGATCGTGAGAACTGTCAGGAATTTCTGCGGTAGTAGTTTTCTGAGTTCTATAAATTTGGTACTTGGTTCACAGGCGTCGGTCGGGACCATCAGGTGGTGGCCTTCACCTTCGCAGCATTGTTTGATATTTCTTTCTGCTAAGGTAGAATGGCTCAGAAATGCCACTTTGTTCCATTGGAATTCATATCTGGAAAACTGTACATAAAATTTTCTCCTATCGAAGATTCTGTACAACTGTGAGAAGATGATTCTCGTGTTCTTCTCTAGAATTTAGCAGATCAAAATGTGATCAATGAATATACTGACGATTTTGTCTGCGAAGTCGTAAAAAAATTATTCATAAATTTCATACTATAGCTGGGGCATTAGGGAGCCCAGACGTATAAGTCAAAATTTTATAGAGACTGTGACATGTTCAACAGAAATCTGAAAAACACCAGGTTCTTCTCTCACCACTTCTGGTGGCATGGTCGCGAATTGTTTTGGAAAATATTTAAGATATCGTAGCAGGTCAGGTAAACCTGCTATTCATGGGATGAGCATTTATTAAGAAAGGTGATCTTGTAAAAAAAAATTCAGTGGTCGATACATGATCTCATGGTACCGGTCTTCTTCCTGATAGACAAAACGACACACTTCCTGGTGGTATGCCAGGGCGAATAAAGCCTCATTCCGGTCATTCTTGCAGCAAATGATGCAACCCTTTTAACTTAGATGCAACTCTTGAATAAAGAGTTTTGGAAACAAACACTATTCTTGAGACAAGCTCGATGTTAAATTATGTCTCGTAGTTAGGAAGGAATTTCTAGAATGACATCTGGAAATTTTAGTATAATCTGCTGATCATGGATTCGAGGACTTTTAGAAGTGAAGTTATAACTGGTAGCTAAAAGTCTTCGTAGCTATGGACTGATAAGTCACGCGCTTGTAAGGCAGAAATAATTTGTACTGATTTTTTCTGGCAGAAATTATAATGAATATATTTGGGATTTAGTAAGACGGATCTCGTTGTTAACTGAAAATAAGGCTTTAATAAATATGGTGATACTATTGAGTCCTTTCCGGTTGAGAGGTAGGGGACTACCTGATCTAAGATAAAGCTGACATAGGAATACGTGAAGTGAACAAGGCGACTTTTCACTGAATGTGTTCGTCTGTAACCTCACAGAGTGAATACTGCGTGTTTAACCTGAATCATACTCTAATGGTGGTGACTAAAATTTTCAAATGATCTGGTTCATGTGTGGCATAATAGAACGGGTATACCCCTTTCTGAAGGGTACCCTGAATTATTGAGGGTCTGGTTTAGAAAACATACTAGAGTTATGAGTTCTGACTCGTATTTTGAGAAAAGAATCGTATAACGTTTACCATGACTGGTGTCCTGATATGTGTCTTCTGAAATGATACCTGAGACCTATGTCTCGACTGATATCTTGACATGTGTTTTAGTGGATGAATCTGGACAAGGCTGATAAATTTTGGTAACTGCTAGGATTTGCGGACCGGTTAGACTACTGACCTCAGTATTTCTGGTCACGTCCGTTCCGGAGTTCCGATAGTTACTGACTGATTAATTATAAGCACGGTTGTTGTCACTACTGCTTTGTTTGTCAATTTATGATGGTCATTATCATGACCGTGATTCATGTAACTATTCTGCTGAGTGGCCGGCTGGGTTCCGGTTTCCACTCTTCTGAATGAACGGTTAGTTGAGTGAAGTGTGACATTTAGCTGAGAAGGTAAAAGCATAGAATGTAATGGTAGTGTCCGATGGTTGCAATTTACTCTTGTCAGAAATTTCAAATTGATAGTGTTCGTCCTTGTTCTGCAGAGTCTTCATAGTATAAACAACATCTGCATCTTGAGAAATCTCCAAAGTATCAGCAACATCAGTATTTCTGAGGTCTTCAAAGTGTTAGCAGCATCAGTATCTGGTAAAATCTTCAACGCACGAGCAGCATCAACATCTGGTAGAATATCGACAAGTGGAAACGCCTGTGATGATTGAGGATCGATTAGCAATATTCATAGAGTAGGGTACCTGGAGTACACCTGGACTACATTACATGAAGTACAAAGTAAATACCGCACATGGAGCATATCTGAGACACTGTAAGTGGAGTACACATGAAATACTGTACATGGAGTATAACTGAGACACTGTATATGAGGTACATATGGAATACTGTACATGGAACTGGTGGAAACTTTATGGGATGATCGATACTGGTGTCGCTTGTCTGACATGATCAAGCAATTAATTTGATTTAAACGGTAGTAAACTGATCTGAAATAAGTAACATGATAGGCTGACAATTCCTGCGTCGACTTACTGCTGGTTGTATCGAGGCTGAAAAGTATGATATAATCGAATTCCCAACAGTGGTCAGCATGAAGCATGATCAATAAAGGCCAATCATGATTTATCATGAAAACGGGTTTTACTGAAATTCTTTTTGTGTCTTAGCATGGAGACATTTATCATTCTGCTGAACATAAAACCCTCGTAAGGAGACATGACACTGAAACAGCGTGGAAGCGACATCAACTTGAGATTGTGCGAACTAGATTGTTATAAATTCTATAAGAGTATGATCAACTGGAGTTTAACATCAACTGATGTGGATGGCTATGGTTCAATCCACATTATTCAAGGAACAAAACATATGACTAAGTATGGGCGATTCTGGTTCGACCCATGCTTGTCAAAATTTTCTAAGAACTGTCATGTATAGAAATTTATAATCTAAGACTAAATATGGTTGGTTGTAGTCCAATCCATACTTGTCAAAATTTAAGAAATGTCCTGATATGAAAAAGGTGAACAACTATGAATCGGTTCACAAAACAACCTTCGACTGAATAGCATGAAATTTGAGCTGAACAATGGTGAACGTTTATGGCTGGTTCACCAAGTAATACTTGACTGAAAACATGAATCTGTCATGAGTAAGGGTAAACGCCTATGGTCGGTTTACCAATACAAAATCTGAACGGCAAGGGTGAACACCTATGGGTCAGTTCACAAAAACCAAATTCGCAGAAAGCACATGCGACTAAATATGGCCAGTCCTGTACCAACCTTTTACTTAGTCAAAATTTTAAGAAAACTGAACGATACATGAAGAAAACTGACTGATAAATGCATGAGAAACATAAAAGATAACAACGCCAAAATCTGGGAAGTTCCTGGTGACTACCCACTAGTCACAGGTCAAGTTTTAGAGCCTACAGGTCGAACCTTGCGCTCTGATACCATAATTGTAACACCCCACTTGGGTAAGTGGACCGTTACGTGTATTTATGGCGTGTCATCAAAGCATAAGGTAAATTTCCTAACACATTAAATGACCATAACGGAAATACCGGAATCAAACATCGGTAATCTAACCTAAGCTCAAAATATGAAAAATAAAATACTGAAGGAAAGGACTAAACAATGTCCAAATAAGCAGAATAATGTAAGAAGTGCATAAAGTAAGAAGTCCGGATAGCTTCCATTCAATGCACATGCTCTCAGAATCATAAGAGCGTCCTTGAGTACCTGCCGTTAGAACATGAAAGAACTACGGCTGAGCATAACGCTCAGTGAACGGATATAAAGCCGGATAAGGAATTACTGAAATGAAACAGATGATAAAATACTGGAGCTGTAAGACTGATACGTAAAGTTGCAGCGGAAGTCTGTGTAAAATCTATAAAGGCTGATTTATAAATGATAAAGCTGAACTGTTATATGTTGAATCTGAAAACATGCATTTACTGTATTTTAATTGCCAGAGCTTATATAGGTCATGTGCTGTAACAACGGTGCATGAATAACTGAAGGGGTGACCTCGTCATGCTGTATAGGGGTGACCTCTAAATAACTGTAGAGGGGTGACCTCTAAATACTGTGCTGGGTGGAGGGATCAGCTCCAATGTGAAGGATGTAGAGCACACACCACATTCACCATGATAACTTGTAAACTGATAAGCCTAGGATGCATCCATACGCCCCACTAAACATACATATAAAAATGGCCAAACTGAACATGAGTGGGACGATGCAGGATATCACTCTCCTGCATGTGAGTCACGACACCGGTGCCTCTAGTGCCGTGGTTACGGTACCTCCGTAACTAGTACATAAACTGGTCATGCTTGTATATAATGCTCAGGTAATTTATTTAGTTATTAACATGATTACTGATAAGCTTAAAACATATACTTGGGAAAACATTTGACTGCAGACGGGGAATCCTAATCATGCTTAGAAATGGAAACTCCATACTGAAGGACGGAAAATCCGTACCTCGTGTCCCGTAATGAAATAAGACTGAAAGCTGAAGATCTACTCCGACTTCACGGTTACTACATAAATTAACGGACGCGTAAATAAGTTGACTGATGTTCATTTATTTTACTACTCTTGACTGTTTTCGTTGGATTAAAGTTCTTGAAATAGTGACCGTATATAATCTGGTAAGTTCTTACTGTTCGAAACATTGCAGATTAAATATATTATGTGCTCCTGATTACTGTGTAATATCTATTCCAATAAAATAATATTACTATAAATAGTAACCTGCTTTAAATAGCTTTAAATAGAAAGTTTCTAAATTTAGAAAGATTTACAAATTCGTTTCTTTTGAAAGTATTAATTAAATCACGTTTTAAAAATAATACAAGGTAAAACAATATCGATTTAATTTTACTAAATAAATTAATAAAATTAACTATTTAATTAATCATTAATCAAACTCCTTGTAAAATGATTTAACTATTATAGATAATTTTCTCGCGTTTATAATTACTAGCTATCTCGAAAACCCGTGCTAAAACTCTCCCGAGACACCCACGTCTCGGTTTAACCAAACCGACCCTTTACGTGACCCCCCTAATGTTCATATAGTTCCCACTGTTTATATTATGTTCCCACTGTTAATCTTACGTTCCCACTGTTAATATTACATTCCCACTGTTAATATTACATTCCCACTGTTAATATTACGTTCCCACTGTTATCTATTCTGTTCCCACCGTTAGTGTTCCCTGTTATAATCCCAAACACCACTGCTGGAAACTGCAGTCCCAAACGCACCCCTGCTGGAACTGCAGTCCCAAACGCACCCCTGCTGTCAAAACAAAACCCCAAACGCCCCTGGTGGGCTGGTTGCTGCTTCCGGCTGCCAAAAGGAACCCAACCGCTGCACCCTTAAGGCTTGCGTCCGGCTTGAGAAAACCCCACCGAGACCCTAGAGGTCTCGGTTCGCGTGCAACCAGCAAAACCCAACCACAAAGGACTGATTTCATGTATAATGATTATGGTTCATGTGTTCTTGATCACTATATCAAATACAATCGGAATTAAGGAATAAGGAGAAAAGAAAACGATTACCAATAGTCTAAATTAGGGATATCAATAACAATGTTCGACCAATACTGAAAATCGACCCGACACCCTTCCTTGGTTCTTCAGCCGGCGGCATACCCTAGCACAAACCCTAATTTTTTTTTTCGGTTACAGATTGTGAGGGAGGGGGTTTTACCCCGTTTCTTTTTTTTTCTTCAAAAAGGCCGGCCCACAAGCCCCTTTTCTTTTCTCTTTTTATTTAAAACCGGCCCAAGATTGCTCATTGCTCATTTCTTCCTTTTTTTTAACCATAATCGGCCAAAACAAAACCGGCCCTTATATTATTATTATTATTATTATTATTATTATTATTATTATTATTATTTTAAAAATTTACGTCTGATCGCGTATTTAATTTCTGCGTTTATATCTCTGTCTAATAATTAATACTTGTATAGTTTATTAAAATTAAACTGCGTATTTAAATATTCAGATTTTTAAATACGGGTTTTACAGATAACACACATAACATTCATATTACACAAATATGAAAGAACATACAAGAGAAATATTCATACACATGATGTAGTGATTTTACTACCCTTTAGGAAAAGAGCGTAAAAAGCGGTAAGTATTAAGCGTACGTTTAGGAAAACGTAAACACTTATGACCCTTGATGGGGATCGTTCTCTCGAGGAGGCAAGTGTGTTGTGAATTGAATTGATTGATTAATTGTTTTTGATTATTAACAAGAAGAAAAGAAGAGAAAATGACGAAGACGAAAAAAAATAGAAAAATAAGGCGAAAACACTACTAGAAAGTTACAACGTAGAACGTAAAAAAGTGCAAAATTTAAAATTTTAATCTAAAAATTCCTAAATATTACTAAAAATCCACAATAATATTCTAAGAGTTTACAAAAAATCCACACTTGCCAAAACCTTTTAATTAATTTAATAATGACTTTTTTAATGCTAATTAAAGCCCTAAAAATCGCTTTTAAATATTAAAAAGCCCTAAACAAGATTTAATAGTTTGTAGACCTCAAAAATGACCTAATTAAACTAAAAACTATTTTTAAAAATTTTAAAACCAATTTTAAACTATTTTTAAACTCCTAAAAACTATTAAAATCTATTAAATCTTAAATTAATTCTAAAAATTAATTGAAAAGCCTAAAAATTAATTGAAAAGTGAAAAAGGTCCTATTTTAATGTCTAGAATCTAGGAAAAATGAAAAAAAGTAAAAAATAAAACTTTTAATTTTAATGAATAAAATAATAATAAAATATTCTAAAAAATAAAAAGTTCTCAAATAAATTCTAAAAAATTCTCAAAAATCCTAAATATTCTAATTAAGAAGAAAATGCAAATTAAAGTTCCTAAAACCTTTTAGTTAATTTTATATTAATTTTTAAAGTTGTCTAAAAACCCTAAAATTAAATAAAATTAAAAATTAAAGTTTTTGAAAACTTTTTGATATGTAAACCTCAAAAATATAAATTAAAACCTAAAAACTATTTTTTTGTATTTTTTAATTACTGTTCACTATTTTTTTATTGACTTTCTAAATTTAAAACTAGAAATAATCCTAAAAATTAATTAAATAATAGGAAAAATAAAACTTTAAAACAGAAAAGTCTAACAACTTAATCAAAACCTAGGAAAAATGAAATAAGCTCAAAATGCTTAATAAATAAGCTGAAAATAAACAAATAAGCTACGGCTTATTAATATAAGCCAAAGCTAAAACACCCTTAAGTAACACTTGAAATGAACCCTTAACGTAAAAGGTCCATCTAGATCACTGGTAAACACGCTTAGTCCCCCAGCGAGGGGTCGCGTGTTCGAGTCCGGTGCGGGTGGGCTTTTTATAAATTTTTTTTTTTTTTTCTTTTAAACTTGATTTCAGTAACTTTAGATGCTTAAAAACTCAAATCAATGTCCAATTTTAACAATAATTAAGCCAAGATCAAAGCCAAAAACGTGGTCAGTTCATAATCCAAGAACACAAGTGACTCTTTGATATTTTTACTTGTGCAAGTATGTTCCAAGAGGACTTGGATTGCTTGATTTGTGAGTATTTGTGGATAAACAAGGCACCCTTGTGCTCTTTGGAGCACAAGGAGTCAAGATAAGCAGATAAACAACAACACTTAGCACACAATAATCACAAAAATGAGCACACAAAGCAAACTTAAGTTGTTGAGGTCTTAGCTAAGGTCTGGTGGCCTTTGTTGCTAACAGCTTGCACCAAAATGAGTTTCAAACGTCCAAGTTGAGCACACAATCACTCCCAATAGCACACAAACAAACTCAAATCCTAAATCCACCTAGCACTTAACAGATTCCAAAATCTTATGCTTCAAATTTCAAAGCAATATTCATAAAAGTGATAAGGCAAATTTTTGCTAAGCTTGTTTCACTTTTGAGCATGCAATTGGTTACAAATCTACACCAAAGTGATAACAAAACTATCACAAACCTAATACTACCCTTTTTACTCTTTCTAACACGTTTTAATTTCACCAATCTTTCAAATAAATCCTATTAAACCTATATCCAAACACTCCTTTAAATCTCTTTTTTCAATTTTTTTTTCAAACAAAAACCTTTTAAAATACAATCAAACTGATTCACAAGGCTTTTAACATGCATAACATACTAGTTAAACACAGCTCAAACCAATTAAACTCACTTAACATGCAAATTCACATAAATCACCACTTTCTGAAATTTTCAAAAAGGAAGAGATTTTTTTTTTACCTAAGAACCCCACATCCAGGGTTCTTTGTGGTTGCAATACCACCTCCTACCAACTGGGGTTGGTGCTGAACCTTTAACAGCAACAACTCAAACAAT
This sequence comes from Glebionis coronaria, assembly GCA_025667525.1. Taxonomy (NCBI): domain Eukaryota; kingdom Viridiplantae; phylum Streptophyta; class Magnoliopsida; order Asterales; family Asteraceae; genus Glebionis; species Glebionis coronaria. Next base: position 75,763,146 of record CM046876.1, read on the forward strand.
CAAACCTGCAAATCAAGAACAAACACAAAGAAAAATGCACTTTTCTGATTTTCTGAAAACTCAAAACCTTGAAACCTTTTGACTTAACACGTTTTAAAAACACTTATAAATCACAAATCAAGGTTTGTTAATCCACTTTCACTTCTTAACACCCAATGATTTCTGAATTCAAGACTTTTCAAAACCTTTTTGAAACCCTTTGAAACTTGGAACTTCAAACACACAATTAAAAGTTGGAACTCAGCCTTAGCATTTAACACAACACACAAACTTTTTAACTTAATAAAATGGATTACACTTGTCTTTTACAAATACCAAACTTTATTAATTAAAAAAGGAATTACAATATGCAAATGCTAAAAACTGGAACAAGAGTATAGGGACACATGCGTCCTCTATATATAGCACTAAGGAGACTATTCTAGAACTAGGATTAAAATATTACAAGCTGAAAACCCTAATGTATGGAATTGCCCTAAATTCCCTTGGTCTTGGTCGAATCTTGGTCAAAAGCTTGATCACATGTGATTGACAGCTTGCTTGGTTGATCTTGGACGTTCAAATAGACTTGGGGACCAAGTAGAAGGATCACAAACGTTGAAATTGTCGGGTTTGGGGTTTTGGGTGAAAGAGACGTTGCAGGGGAGGCTTGGGGAGGGGTCCACAGGCCATGTGGAGATGTTTGGTGAGGTGGGTTTGGTTGAGAGGGACGTGAATTAGTGATCTGGACAGTTTGGGGGGATAACCCCTTGATTTGGGGTTTGATTAATCTGCGGATTAATTAGGGTTCGTTGGGGATTAAGGGTAATTAGATCCAGTTTGGTTTAAATGTTTTTTTAAAAAAAAAAACTGTTAAGGAGGGAAAGGGTGGGATTAAGTGGGTTTAGTTGACTTGGGTTTGACCAAGTTTTATAATAAACCGGGTTATGGACTTGGGTGGTGGTGGGTACGGGTAGGGTATTTGTTTTTGGGTGGGTTTTAGTGACGTGGCATTGTCTGGTTGGGTGGGAAAGTTTGTTTGTTTGGCAGGTTAGGTCCCCAAGCTATCACACTTCTTCTACTTTGTTAAAAATCCCATCAGCGCCTACTTTTGCCTTTATCAACTTTTGACAACTTGTCAAAAGTGGCACAATCAATTCCAAAACTTTTCCAAAGGGCTCCTTTTGTATTTTCTTCATTTTCCAAGGGCTGATCTTGTATAATCTTCAAATAATAAGGACCATACTTGTACAATTAACATTTGGAGGGTTAATTGTGACAAGTTCTTCAAAGATGAGGGACTAAACTTGACAATCTTCAATTCTTCAAGGGTCATTTTGCAAAATCCAAATTTGGGCCCGGTTCATTGTGCGACTTCGTTTCCCGTGTTCGTTTTTTGATTGATTCTTGTGATCTTTTGCCAATTCCTCAATATCCGTACCTAAAATACACAAGTAACAAACACGAGCATATATTTGGTCTATTTTATGATATTTTATGCATTTTAAGCTCGATTTGGACGATGAGACCATGTATAAAAGCAGTCTCATCACTCCCCCATACTAAACCATTGCCGTGCCCTCACGCAATGCTAGAATAAAGTATCAAAGCATCTCCAAAATTCAATTTTATTCACTTTTATTGAAATGATAAACTAGCTACATAACAATTACTACTACTTGTGTTTTAGACATAATGTATGATTTTCATCGCAAAATGGGACGTTTAGGTTCATATAATAAGAACACGTGAATGCTTCGTTAGAAATAATTTCGTCGTCCTCGATTTTCACCTTAATTCCATGCCAAGCGTGCAACGAGATCATTGTCATTATAAGTTAGTAATGCTAACACTACTCATATGCCCTAATCACGTACTTATTCTCCCATTATTCCTAAGTTGTATCTCTTATATTTTATTTTGTCTTAATGATCACGAGGATACATCATTGACTTATGCGATAATAGAGATTTAGGTCTAAAAATAGAGTCCTAACGGTGTAACTAAGACCATCAAATCAATAACCCCTCCTAATAGACGACGATGTTAAAAAATTAAGTTGACAAGAAGAATCGATAAACACGGTTTTATAACGGTTTTGAACATGAGACTTATTACCAAGACTTTTATACGCCCCCTAACGGAAGGACCTTATTATCTTTGGTTTACCTCCATCTTTTATTCAACTTCGCCATGAAGCTTTTATTATGACTTCGGTCTTGCCTTGCCTTTTATTATCCGCCTCATCGGTGGTTTTATTAGCCAAAGACGTATATCCTCACGCTAAAGCGAATTTTGGATCTTTAAAGCTTCGAAGATTAAGGCTTGATTCACTTTCAATTTTGCATAGATTTTAGGCCTTGTGGGGCTTCAAATTGTTTGCTAGATTTAGGTGAGCACTTGAAATCTTATTATTGGGTGAAGCTTTCGATTATTAGGGTGCCAATACTTCAAAACCGTGACGCTGGCGATACCTTAATGTCTTCCCAATTTAATTACACGGAAGCTACTAGAAAAGACTAGAAACCCAACAATCAAAACTAAACCGCTAAATCAATATTTATTAAGCAAAAAATATTTACAAGCGAAGGGAGAATAAGCAAACAACGAGAACACATGAGTTTTTGAAAGAATACGAGTACTCTACGTTTAGCATAGTAACTTATAATTAACTCTATCATTTCTCGTCCTCATTTAAGAGACTTAGCCTAATGTGTAGTTAAGGAATCAAAGCTAAGTGCTCAACACGCACGGTCGAGTCAAAAATTACTCTTATTCTCGCCATCGGAAAATCTACATTCGTGTCTTCAAACACTTATGAAAAACTAGAAAAAATTTAAAATTTGTCCATTTTTAGCCTTATTTTGCAAGAAAACGATAACAAAACGATAAACTTTGGAAAGCGTGAAGGTTTGGCAAGGCAAGTATCTATTCACCCCCCCATACTAAAGTTAAACATTGTCCTCAATGTTTCGAGTCTAGGGGTGCAAACACCCCCATACTAGAGACGTAGTCGAATGCCTAATCTAGCATGGAAAGGGTGTAACCAATAAGTAATAGCCGTTTATGAGGTGTGCTAAAAACCTAAGGTTAGAACATAAAAGGATATATCATGATGGATATTGGGAAAGGCCTCCAAAGCAAACGATCGAGTGCTCCCATGAAACGAACACGAGAGGCTCCAATCGTGAAGATCATGATCTAAAAGACACAATTCACAAACAACCACGGAACAAAGGTTGGAAGGGCACAAATCCCCTCACATTACACTAATTAGAAAGCAATAATATGTACATGGATAAGCATGGGTCTCCCCCACGAGGCACCTTGTTTTTGATAACCGAGTCAAAAGCTCGACTCGAATCCCCATAAATGTGATCATTTAGGGATAATCATGGTTTGGTCATTTTTGGTGGGGCTTACATGATAAACAAGGCCCAAAAGCACGTGGAGTACTTTAAAAATCCGATAAACGTATATCGGGGTCAAAGATAGCGTCCTCGTTTTCGGATGAAAGACGAGACAACACAACTCCAACACAAATCCCAATGGGATAGAAGAAAATAGGAGAGAAGAAATAGAAGGGTGGGACAATGGGTAAGGCAAAACATTGAGCTACTCGAGGTAGACTCGCACCAATCAAATGAAAAGATTTTCCATTTATTGCATCGGTGGAAGACCGAGATTTCCCTATATAAGCAATTCCAGGATCAAATATCTCGTCCTCGGTGGAGAAAGGGGATGGAACATAAGGGGCTTCCCCCATACTAAGTCCACACAAAGCATCGTCAAAAGGAGAAGACGAGCTTGTAGTACTCAATAAACGCGGTGATGACGGAGTTAGAATTGTAGAAAAATCTTTTAAATTAAATTCAAAATCTTTTCCTTTTTCATCTTTTAAACTCTCCTTGTGAAAACCCGATTTAATTATGTCAAAAATATTTGGTGTATCTAAAACAATGTTAGTCACACTAAAAATTCTCACATTTTGAAATCTTTTTGGTTTGGGTGGTGGCAAGTTTTCAAATCTTTTGTCAACAAAGAAAACCTCCCCATCGGGATCAACGTATTCATCATCCGAAGAATCACTCGAGATTGGAATCATAGGTTTAACACTCTTAACCTCCATCGGCGGAGGGGACGGAACTTCATTTTTATCAACAACTCCTAAAACTCTATTTGAAATCTTTTGACAAATGTTTTTGATAGGATTGACATTGTACAAAGATGTGATCGAATAAACATGAGAAAGAGTGGAGTTTTGGGTTGCATTAATGACGAGTTCTTCCTCATTGAAACGAAGAGTGATTTTTCTTGCATGCACATCGATAAGTGCTCTCGAGGTATCCAAAAAAGATCGACCTAAGATTAACGGAACTTTAGGATCGATGGGAATATCAACAACAATGAAGTCTACAGGGTAGTAGAACTTTCCAACTTTAACAAAGACGTCCTCGGCAACTCCACAAGCTAGAATCGTAGAATGATCGGCCATTTCGATTGACATTCTTGAAGGAGTGAGATTTGGAAGATTGAGCGATTTAAAAATCTCAAGAGGCATCAAATTAATACTAGCACCAAGATCGGCCAAGGCGTAGCATTCTTCCATGTCTTGGATAGCACATGGGATTAAAAACTTTCCAGGATCACCGACTTTTTGAGGTATGCGGCTTAGAAAAACCGAAGAACAACTAGACGATTTTTGCAATTTCTCTTTGTTATTCAACATACTTTTGAAGTTCGCGGCAAATCGAGGCATCATGACTAAGGCGTCGGCAAAACTTATATTAAAATGCAAGTCACGAAACATTTTCATAAAGAGTTCAAATTGATAATTATTTCGTTCTTGTGCCTTTTCCTTGTCTCGTCTTGAAGGGTAGGGTAAAGGTGGTGTGGGTTGGGGCAAATTAGGCATAGGCATCGGCCTTGGAATCTCGGGTTCCATGATGGGTGTAGGTTCAACCGTAGGTGTGGTTTGAGCGGTACTTCGTGGGCTTGCAATGTGCTCCTTTTCAACCACAACCTCGGGTTCTTTCTCTTTTTCCTTCTCCATAGAAGTACTTGGACGAGAAATGGGTTCTTTGAAAGTTTTACCACTACGAGTAGTAATAACCTTCAATTCTCCTTTCGGGTTTACGATGGTATCACTAGGAAGACCACCCGAAGAAGAGGGCTTACACATGATAGCTTCAAACATTTTAGCCATACGGTCTTCAAACTTAGATTGCCTAGCATCCGCTTTTAACAACTCTTGCTTAATCTCATGTTGTCCTTGCTCCATTTTTTGTTGATTTTGTTGGAGTCGTGTGACATTTCCTTCCATTTTATTAGCATGAGTTTTAAGTTCATTAGCAAGTTCGTTTTTAAGCTCGTTTTTCAATTCGGACCTTAAGCTAATCATCTCACGTTGCATGTTATCAAACTTAGCATCATTAGCCTTAGCATAATCTAAAAATTCTCCTTGCAAATTTTTAGTGTGAGCATTTTGAAAACCTTGAGTAGGAGTTTGAAAATCACGGTTTTGGTTTTGGTTTGAAATTTGCCCATTTCCACTTTGGTAATTACCTTTGTTATAATTCCTTTGATTTCCTTGGTAATTTCCACCTTGATTGTTGTTTCGATAGTTATTAGCATTTTGATTTTGTGGAGCTTGATTTTGGCGGGAACCTTGACCGATTTGGTTATAAGTTCCCGTGGCTACATAAGCATTCGAAGTGTTACCATCCGCGGTAATGCACTCGGAAAAATCATGAGCTCCACCACATGAAATACAACTCTTAGCAACCGCTTTAACCGAAGCGGTGTTTGAAGCTTCTTGAGCTTTCCAATGAGACATAAGAGTCGAAAACCTATCGAAAAACCGATTCTCCTCATTTGCTTCATCTTGCAAGGCATTAATGGAACGAGATGATGACGAGCCCAAATTGGCAACACTCGGTGTGTTACGAGGGCTATAGACCTTAGACCTATTTTCTATGATTTTCAAAGCCTCATTGGTCGTTTTGCACAAAAAATTACCACCCGCTACGGCATTTAAATAATCTCGTTCATGTTCATTAAGCCTATTATAAAAAGTGTCAATTTGATGCAATTCGGAAAAATCATGGTGTGGACATTCATGTAACATTTCTTTAAACCTTTCCCAAGCCATTGAAAAACTTTCATTTGGTCTTTGTGTAAAACGTGAAATCTCGTTTTTCAAATGTGTTGTCTTAGATGGTGGAAAAAATTGATTCACAAATTTAGACACGAGATCGGCCCATGTCAAAATCGAATTCGGCGGTTCTTTCTCAAGCCATATCTTGGCGGGTCCATCTAACGAGTAAGGAAACAACATCATCTTAATGGCATCGTGTGGTACATCCTTAAACTTGCTTGTCGCGGTGAGACGATTAAATTGCCTAATGTGATAATGTGGGTTGTCTTTTTCGTGACCGCGAAACTTGTTTGCTTGAAGCATAGACATTAAACCCGTCTTGATCTCAAAGTTCTCCGCAAGGATGGCGGGAATCACAATGGCCTCTCCAAAACCCTCGGTGGGTGCTTGAAGCAACTCCATCATAGTACGATTAGCCATGATAGCTTCTTGTTCTACAATAGGTTCCTCACTTGGAGACTCCTCACTAGAATGAGTTTTAGTAGGAGTTTTGTTCTTGCGTCTACGTGCACGTTTTGCTTGATTACGAGTGAGCATAAACGTCACGTACAACGTGGAGACGAGCAAAGAAGATTCTTTTTGGTATTTTGTGTTTTTTCAATTTTTTTGTGGTTTTTGATTGTATTAACTTTTTTTGGAAATTGGTGAATGTATTAAGTAGACAATGAGTCCACAAATCTCCTCACTAATCAAATCTCTTGATTAAAAAGGCCTCAATGAATGAAAACGATCACGTGGAGTGAACGTCTTCGATGACTTTAGAACGATGGTGGAACACCAAATCGTTCAAGAGGGTTTAATCAAATGGAAACCAAGAAAATATATATGATATGTAATAATACTTTGGGCGGCAAAACCCTCGATTCACTCTCAAAATCAAATACGCACAAGCAAGCGGAGGAAACGAGGCGGCGCGAAGCACTTAAGAGCCTTTTTCCTTTAGGTTGTGAAATACAACCGCCTTATACCCACCTTATAGTTTGTATTATCAAGATTAAGCTTCACGAAAGTATTTATCTATTTTTGCCTTTTTCTTTGGTTTGAGATTCGAATACAATGATCGAGTGATGAAATCCCGAATCAAGGTTGTGATTGCTCACGTATTTGGAGTACTTGTGTATTTATTGTTCTACGTATACAATATAGTAATAGTATTCACACAAAAACCGAAAAACGATAATACGTATTAATAGAGTGCTATTAATACAATTACTATTATGGATAGTATAGAAAACAACAATTGTTCAATCAAAACACAACACGCCTCCCCGGCAGCGGCGCCAAAAATGATGTAGTGATTTTACTACCCTTTAGGAAAAGAGCGTAAAAAGCGGTAAGTATTAAGCGTACGTTTAGGAAAACGTAAACACTTATGACCCTTGATGGGGATCGTTCTCTCGAGGAGGCAAGTGTGTTGTGAATTGAATTGATTGATTAATTGTTTTTGATTATTAACAAGAAGAAAAGAAGAGAAAATGACGAAGACGAAAAAAAATAGAAAAATAAGGCGAAAACACTACTAGAAAGTTACGACGTAGAACGTAAAAAAGTGCAAAATTTAAAATTTTAATCTAAAAATTCCTAAATATTACTAAAAATCCACAATAATATTCTAAGAGTTTACAAAAAATCCACACTTGCCAAAACCTTTTAATTAATTTAATAATGACTTTTTTAATGCTAATTAAAGCCCTAAAAATCACTTTTAAATATTAAAAAGCCCTAAACAAGATTTAATAGTTTGTAGACCTCAAAAATGACCTAATTAAACTAAAAACTATTTTTAAAAATTTTAAAACCAATTTTAAACTATTTTTAAACTCCTAAAAACTATTAAAATCTATTAAATCTTAAATTAATTCTAAAAATTAATTGAAAAGCCTAAAAATTAATTGAAAAGTGAAAAAGGTCCTATTTTAATGTCTAGAATCTAGGAAAAATGAAAAAAAGTAAAAAATAAAACTTTTAATTTTAATGAATAAAATAATAATAAAATATTCTAAAAAATAAAAAGTTCTCAAATAAATTCTAAAAAATTCTCAAAAATCCTAAATATTCTAATTAAGAAGAAAATGCAAATTAAAGTTCCTAAAACCTTTTAGTTAGTTTTATATTAATTTTTAAAGTTGTCTAAAAACCCTAAAATTAAATAAAATTAAAAATTAAAGTTTTTGAAAACTTTTTGATATGTAAACCTCAAAAATATAAATTAAAACCTAAAAACTATTTTTTTGTATTTTTTAATTACTGTTCACTATTTTTTTATTGACTTTCTAAATTTAAAACTAGAAATAATCCTAAAAATTAATTAAATAATAGGAAAAATAAAACTTTAAAACAGAAAAGTCTAACAACTTAATCAAAACCTAGGAAAAATGAAATAAGCTCAAAATGCTTAATAAATAAGCTGAAAATAAACAAATAAGCTACGGCTTATTAATATAAGCCAAAGCTAAAACACCCTTAAGTAACACTTGAAATGAACCCTTAACGTAAAAGGTCCATCTAGATCACTGGTAAACACGCTTAGTCCCCCAGCGAGGGGTCGCGTGTTCGAGTCCGGTGCGGGTGGGCTTTTTATAAAAATTTTCTTTTTTTTTTCTTTTAAACTTGATTCCAGTAACTTTAGATGCTTAAAAACTCAAATCAATGTCCAATTTTAACAAGAATTAAGCCAAGATCAAAGCCAAAAACGTGGTCAGTTCATAATCCAAGAACACAAGTGACTCTTTGATATTTTTACTTGTGCAAGTATGTTTCAAGAGGACTTGGATTGCTTGATTTGTGAGTATTTGTGGATAAACAAGGCACCCTTGTGCTCTTTGGAGCACAAGGAGTCAAGATAAGCAGATAAACAACAACACTTAGCACACAATAATCACAAAAATGAGCACACAAAGCAAACTTAAGTTGCTGAGGTCTTAGCTAAGGTCTGGTGGCCTTTGTTGCTAACAGCTTGCACCAAAATGAGTTTCAAACGTCCAAGTTGAGCACACAATCACTCCCAATAGCACACAAACAAACTCAAATCCTAAATCCACCTAGCACTTAACAGATTCCAAAATCTTATGCTTCAAATTTCAAAGCAATATTCATAAAAGTGATAAGGCAAATTTTGGCTAAGCTTGTTTCACTTTTGAGCATGCAATTGGTTACAAATCTACACCAAACTGATAACAAAACTATCACAAACCTAATACTACCCTTTTTACTCTTTCTAACACGTTTTAATTTCACCAATCTTTCAAATAAATCCTATTAAACCTATATCCAAACACTCCTTTAAATCTCTTTTTTCAATTTTTTTTTCAAACAAAAACCTTTTAAAATACAATCAAACTGATTCACAAGGCTTTTAACATGCATAACATACTAGTTAAACACAGCTCAAACCAATTAAACTCACTTAACATGCAAATTCACATAAATCACCACTTTCTGAAATTTTCAAAAAGGAAGAGATTTTTTTTTTACCTAAGAACCCCACATCCAGGGTTCTTTGTGGTTGCAATACCACCTCCTACCAACTGGGGTTGGTGCTGAACCTTTAACAGCAACAACTCAAACAATCAAACCTGCAAATCAAGAACAAACACAAAGAAAAATGCACTTTTCTGATTTTCTGAAAACTCAAAACCTTGAAACCTTTTGACTTAACACGTTTTAAAAACACTTATAAATCACAAATCAAGGTTTGTTAATCCACTTTCACTTCTTAACACCCAATGATTTCTGAATTCAAGACTTTTCAAAACCTTTTTGAAACCCTTGGAAACTTGGAACTTCAAACACACAATTAAAAGTTGGAACTCAGCCTTAGCATTTAACACAACACACAAACTTTTTAACTTAATAAAAGGGATTACACTTGTCTTTTACAAATACCAAACTTTATTAATTAAAAAAGGAATTACAATATGCAAATGCTAAAAACTGGAACAAGAGTATAGGGACACATGCGTCCTCTATATATAGCACTAAGGAGACTATTCTAGAACTAGGATTAAAATATTACAAGCTGAAAACCCTAATGTATGGAATTGCCCTAAATGCCCTTGGTCTTGGTCGAATCTTGGTCAAAAGCTTGATCACATGTGATTGACAGCTTGCTTGGTTGATCTTGGACGTTCAAATAGACTTGGGGACCAAGTAGAAGGATCACAAACGTTGAAATTGTCGGGTTTGAGGTTTTGGGTGAAAGAGACGTTACAGGGGAGGCTTGGGGAGGGGTCCACAGGCCATGTGGAGATGTTTGGTGAGGTGGGTTTGGTTGAGAGGGACGTGAATTAATGATCTGGACAGTTTGGGGGGATAACCCCTTGATTTGGGGTTTGATTAATCTGGGGATTAATTAGGGTTCGTTGGGGATTAAGGGTAATTAGATCCAGTTTGGTTTAAATGTTTTTTTTAAAAAAAAAACTGTTAAGGAGGGAAAGGGTGGGATTAAGTGGGTTTAGTTGACTTGGGTTTGACCAAGTTTTATAATAAACCGGGTTATGGACTTGGGTGGTGGTGGGTACGGGTAGGGTATTTGTTTTTGGGTGGGTTTTAGTGACGTGGCATTGTCTGGTTGGGTGGGAAAGTTTGTTTGTTTGGCAGGTTAGGTCCCCAAGCTATCACACTTCTTCTACTTTGTTAAAAATCCCATCAGCGCCTACTTTTGCCTTTATCAACTTTTGACAACTTGTCAAAAGTGGCACAATCAATTCCAAAACTTTTCCAAAGGGCTCCTTTTGTATTTTCTTCATTTTCCAAGGGCTGATCTTGTATAATCTTCAAATAATAAGGACCATACTTGTACAATTAACATTTGGAGGGTTAATTGTGACAAGTTCTTCAAAGATGAGGGACTAAACTTGACAATCTTCAATTCTTCAAGGGTCATTTTGCAAAATCCAAATTTGGGCCCGGTTCATTGTGCGACTTCGTTTCCCGTGTTCGTTTTTTGATTGATTCTTGTGATCTTTTGCCAATTCCTCAATATCCGTACCTAAAATACACAAGTAACAAACACGAGCATATATTTGGTCTATTTTATGATATTTTATGCATTTTAAGCTCGATTTGGACGATGAGACCATGTATAAAAGCAGTCTCATCAACACACAATATGAATATTTAAAGCAAAAAAATATGGAAAATAAACCACAAAGCATAAACTACTTTAATAGTGATAATCTTCCAAGATTGCTTAAGTTTTATTGACTCAAACAACTAAAGTACATAATGTGCCTTAGTTGGAAAAGAAAGACGACGAAGCATCATTCGAAGTTTTGTTCACGAGAACGAAAACTTTGAGAGGAGGTCGCGTGAGGAGGAATTCAAAGAAATTTAGCTTGTCATAAATATGAGCAAGTTCAATTTTTGGAAACCGACAACAAGCACACGAGGAACCATGATACAAAAAAAATTCGTTAGATGGGGGAGGTCCATCAAAATGAGAGTTGGTTGGAGAGGGAGATAATGGATAAGAAGTGTTTTCACAATGCCTAGTGAGATTTGGGAAAGAAGATAGGTCAATGAGTTGTGGAGAGTTGAAAGGTTTAGGTGGTGGTGGAAGAATTTCCTTTTCTACGGTAATTGGATTTATAGAATAAGTCTCATTCCAATATTTAATTGGAGATAAAGAAGAATTCTTGGAGGATTTGAAAGAAGAGGAATCATGAGGATTCTTGTTCTTCTTGATCCAAACGGGTCGAACCGAGATTTTTGGTTTCTTTGAAAGCTTAGAAGAAGAAGCTTTAGGTTGAGAAGATTGTGACAAAGATATGTCAAGGTTAGGAATGGAAGAGTTAGGCATAATGAGGGATGAAGAGAAGAACTCCCAAAAGAGAAGAATTTAAAGAACATAGACAAGGCAAATATTTGAAATGAAAATAGAAGGTTTTAGGGAATGTTTAGCCAAATTGGGTAAACAAAGAATCTTAACCAAGACACTGGTCAAAGAAGAAAGACCAAAAGTAATCCAAAAGTGGCTTTTCAGCCCGCGGTTCCATATCGATATGGAGCCGCCGGCTAGCTAAAGAGCCACGTACAGTGGACGTTAAACCATGATTTTCAAAAGTTTTGAAGAAAAATAAGAGTTTTTCAAAATTTTGCAAATCTTGGATTTTTACCTCTTTTAGCACTAGAGTATGCTAGGGTTGCATAAAAGCAAGACATTCACAAAAAATGTCTTGACAAAGGGTGACAAAATATTTAGATAACATTTTGATCCACATTTTAGTCAAGTTTTTTGAGGTTGTGGTAGATTTAGATTCAATTTTAAATAAATTGAAGTTGATTAATGTGACCACATAGGTTAAAAAACATAAAACTAAATCCATAGATCATCTTCATGAAAAACTCATGAAGGAAAGGAAATACAAGAATGGAAATAACAACTAACTAATACAAAGTTAGCTTAAACTAGGTCTTAATAGCATAGTTTTCTTTGGCTTGACCTTCTTTGAGGACATTTGATTTTGAAAATCATCATTCATCTCCTAGGAGGAGGAGCCTTGGAGAACAAGGTAAGCAAGAAATCATGCAACCTCCTATGAAGACCAAGCATCTCCAACCTTAGGTTTTGAATGATATAGTTGTTATAGAGACAACATGGGCAATTGGCACCATGAGCTTCTAGAAAACCAAAGAAGTAAGGATCACCCATGAAGTAAGGAATAGGGATGCCCAAAATGGGAGCATTAGTGTTTGAGGAAGGAGGAGGTGGTGGAGTCATAGTGTCCAATGGTGATATGGGTGAGATGGGTGAATTTGGTGGAGTGAAAGGAGAGGTAACCAAAGGCTCAAGAACAAAGGGAATGCTTTGTAGAGGTTGAGATTGAGTATTCTCATCCCAGGGAGGACTAAGAGTGAAGGGTGAGGATAACTCATTCATTCTTGATTGGAATGAGGAAGAGGTAGAACCATGTGAATGGTTAGTACCATGAGTTGAGTTGGTCTTGCATGGAGCAAGGGGTAGTGAAGGGGATGAGGAAATGAGAATAGGAGAAATCTCATTTTTGGGAGTGTGAAAAGATGAAGAACCAAGATTAGGTATTTTAATCTTGATCTTAAGGTTTCTTTTGGAAGAGGAAGTTTTAGAAGAGTTGGATATTCTAGTGGACACCATGGTTGTGTGTTAAGGTTTAGAGAAGAGTTGAAGGGATGAAGAACACAATCAACAAGAGAGGGTTTTAAGAAGAGAAGGGAATGATCCAAACTAGTAATGGGTTAAAATCATTTTAGGTGAATAATGAAATTAGGTAGCCTAGTTTAGGAAAGTGCAGGTTTTTGCAAAATTTTTATCAAAGTTTACACAGATTAAGGAAAACATTGTAAAACAAAGATTCTCTCGAAACAGTGGCTGGCGGTTCCTTATGTAGGGCCGCGGTTCGATATCGATAAAGAACCGCGGGGAAGATAAATAACCGCCACCAGGGGGTTCGAAAAAGGGCACTTCCTGAAACATTGGTAGCCCAGATTTTATACCAAGGTTTATCAAGTTAAAGTGCACTATAAATCAAAATCTAGGAAGTTAACAAACACATAATATGCACAAAGCTATGTAAATCTAAAGATCGATTACATAGGCAATTAGGATAAAAATACTAAGTAATCCAAACACAAAGTATTAGTTAGCAAACATAACATCCTAGAAATAAAAAAAGAATAAGAAAACATTGTTCAACAATTCAAACATGTTTACAAACATGTCAACCATGATAAACCAATGCTTCATTTCTTCTTTCTGCCAAGTCCCTTGATGAATTTGGTTATGCTCTTGAACGATCCTCTTGACTCTACTCGATGATCATACAACTCACCTTGGGTTTTAAGATTAGCTCGGTAGACATCCTCAAGTCCAAAGTTCTCTGGAAGTCCACTAGTGGCATAGTGAGGAGGAGGGATGATTTCGTCTAACCCGTCCATGAAAGTGTCCATGGATGGGTGGGAGTCACTCGAAGAGCCAACATGAGCACTAGTGCCTACGCCACCACCATCACTTGGTGACATATCAAAGTCCTCATCATCGGACTCTTGTGGATCGGACTTTCTCGAACCTCGATCACTTCTAGGCTTTCGTGGTTGTACCTTTTGAATAGGTAGCATAACACGTTCGACCGAACGGATGCGAGAAATGTTGATGTCGGGATAGTCTTCACCAACCTTCTTAAGAAGGCGAGTAAGGAGCATGGCATAGGGAAGATTTGTTTTGGGTTTGGAAAGAGCATAAGTGATTCGTCGAGCGATAAAATATGTGAGATTGTACTTGGCGTTGGTAGCGATGCAATATAACATGTGTGCCATACACGCCGGAATATGATCCCGGTTTCCATCAAGACAAAACACATTTCTCTAAAGATGTCGGCCAATGGACCATACAATAATTAAGGTCGCTTAAGAGAACCTCATAGCGTTTTACCCGACGCTTGGTAGAGTGGAGGCTTCTTACAACGTTTCCTCCACGCTCTTTACAAATGACATCAAGAATGAACTCAAGGTCAATCTCTTCATTTTCATCTAGAGCACAGTCAAATGGTTCAAGAAGATAATCAAGTTTTCATTTATCAGTAAATCGACAAGTGCACCTAAATGGAACACAAAGAGATCGACCAAAGTCTTCAAGAGAGAGTTTAATGAGTCGACCTTCAAGATTGAACCTAACATATACTCTACCGTCATCATAAACGAGAGAGTGTGTGCTAAAGAACTTTAAGAGAAACTCGGGATATATATCCTCCTTGATGTCCAACAAACAATCAAACCCGATTTGTTCGAACATCGAACGAGTATATATATAGCCCTCAATATCCTCTTGGACAACTCTACCCTCGTGAAAGCAACGGTTTTGGAGTGAGGAGTAGGTGTTTGTAAGTTGAGGGGAAGCATACATTACGGATAGATTTGGCATGTATTGTTTAGTGTGTTGGTGATCTTGTTGATATTTCGAAGGCATGATTAGTACCTAAATAAGCACAAAAATATTTCCCCAATCACTCATTTGTTACATATAAACCAAAAAATAAAAAAGATGAGAATGTGTTTCATCAATCTCTTGACAAACGAAGGATTAATCCTTATCATTCTCATGCTCACAATGTACCTAGTTCATCATTGACAATAACACATTGACCATGTAAGATCAACAATAAACTTGAACATTGGTTTTTCGAAACAAGGTTTTTAGGTAAGCAGTTAACAATGCCATTACCAACTTGTTCATGGGTTCATATCAATTCCATCAATCAACCAAAATTATTTAGTCAAAATTTGGATTGTTCTACAAGTGGGTTTTAGTGAAATATCAATGAATATGAACCTAAGGAATCATAGCAAGATTACTATGTCAACTCTTATTCCAAGTAAGGTTCTAATTCAATGTCAATTTAAAAAATCCCTAATTATGAATGTATGAACCCTAGAACAAATTAGATGAAATTGAAAGAAATTAGTTACAGATAATTGATCTTGGATGAAGGATGAGTGAAACCCACAAATTGAAATCAATTAATCTTGAGTAATTGAAGGTTTTGGAAAATCAACAATGGTGGAAAGGGAGAAGACCCGTCGCTATGTTGGAGAAGAGAGAAGGAAAGTTTGAAAAAAGGATTTTTAATAAAAACTGGCACTTTAATCGCAAGCACTGGCCACGGTTCCTTATCGATAAGGAACCGCCTGTTTGAGCTGCGACAATAAGGAACCGCCTACAGTGGCGAGATTTAATCAAGGAAAATCAAAGAACTTTTTCAAAACTAAGTTTTTCTAAAATCCTTAAAATATGTCTTAAGCCTTTAGGAAATCATTGGACCACCACAACACTAGGTAATAATGCCTTATTGAAGGATTACGAGTTGAATCGAGATAGGAAAAGACCGAAACGGACAAACGACTACTCGTAGCAAGGAAGCAAAGTGGAGAGAAGTCAAGAGAAGTGAATCAAGACCAATAACATTGCTCAAGAGACAAATGACATTCTTCAAATCGAGGAGACGAAGAGCTTGTGTCATATATAGTGGTTTAAGACGTGCCTTTCCGGCGAAAGTCTAAACGGCTTTGGTAATGAACTATACCAAGCAATTTTGATACATAGAATAAGATCAATTTCAAGAGTAGTCTTACTCTAGTTCGAAATGTGAGCAAAGTATAGATTCACTTTCTCTCCAACATGATCGAATAATTATTGCTAGAATATACAATAACAATATCCTTGGAATATTTCAGTTCCAAATGTGTAAAATCCAACTACAACTTAGTGAAGTAGTTTGGTATCTCAAGGGATTCATCAATCATCCTAGAGATGAGCTTAATTTCACAAGTTACACATGATATTAGGCCTACTAACCGTAAGGGTGCAAACCATGGAAATCATGCTTGATACTTTAAGCTTCTACTAACTCACTCTACATCTCCATAGTGAGTCAAGTATCCAAGCAATGAAGGTTTGAGAGAAAAAAATAGAAGAATCAGAAACCACAAAGAAATGTCAAGGGAAGGATGCCAAGAACAAGCATATAGTCAATTAATGATCAAAAGAATGATCAATAGGGCGTGTGGAAGAACGAAAACGTACCTTGGCCATAAATTGCATTCCAAGCTTTCAAGGTACCAATGCAAAGCCCAACCATGACTAAAGTGACTACTAAGTCTTCAAGGACTAGTATCACTCCCATCCATCTTGATATCATGATTCAATGATGTTGGAAATCAAAGAATATGAGTCTTCTACAAGTGTAAGTAACTCAATCCATAATCAATTGAATGATTGAACTTCATGAGTACCTACACATAACAAGATGCAAACTAGTAGATACATTTCAAGAGTAAATCTAAAATGCATAAACACTAGTAATCAAAATGAGATGCAATATTACCAATTAAAAGGCCTATTTTCAATAAAAGATAGTTTTGACCAAAGAAAAGCTTTAGTGCAACTTAACCTTCTAATTTGAGGAGACAATGGATCGATCCAAGTTTTAAAGTACAATATACTTCAAAGATCTTGTGTCACCATCGCTCTGATACCAATTGTAGAAACTAGAAGGGGGGTTGAATAGTTTCTCTTCGGTTTATCTCCTAATTAAAATTCCTTTCAATTAGGTGAGTGACAAAACCATATTTTACTTGAAAGCTAGTTGCGCAATGATTAGGTTCAATTCTAATGCATTAACAATAAGTAGTAAGTGTTATGATAATGAATGTAAGTAAGGAGTAAGGAAAGAAACAACTTAGTAGGAAGACACCAAGATTTATAATGGTTCAGCAACGAGGCTTTATCCTCGTTCCTACTCCACTCCTCGAGTACACCTACTCGAGATTTCCACTATATCCACAAGCTCCCTTCTTGGCGGAGAAAACCTTACAACGTCTCTTACATTATTTTTCGACACTAAGCTAAATGTCGAGACTAACTTAGCTAGGACCAATCTACACAACGTCGCCCACTTCACCATTTTACGACACAAGGCTAGATGTCGAGTTCTAATCTAAAGATAGAACCAATCTTCACAACGTTGCCCACTTCACTATTTTCCGACACAAGGCTAGATGTCAAGTTCTAATCCAAAGCTGAAACCAATCTTCAAGACTCTTCACTTTGAAGCTAAGTGAGAACTTCACATAGCACAACTACACATCACTTTATAGTTTAGTGAGAACTCACAAGACATAACCACATCACTTTATAGTTTAGTGAGAACTAACACAACTTATTACAACTCAACTAAACATATCCAAGTACACACATGTAGCTTGGATCTACACAACACAAATCCAAGCACACACATATGCAAAGGATTTACACAACTCTAATCCAAGTATTCACAAATAGCTTGGATGAACACAACTTGTTCAAGTATTCACAAATACATCGGATCTACACAAGACACAAATAAACAAATGATGAACATGACTATATCTTTAGGAGAGACTGATCTTCATTAAGGCTTCATCTTTAATCACATCACAAGTGTGTGAGTGATCTTCTCTTTGGACAAGGTAAAGAAGGAGATCAAGAGGATAATCATGAGTAAACATACTTAACACATTAAGTGATCATTTACAAATGATTAGGATTAGAAAGGATAAAGAAGGCTAAAAGAGATGTCCAAAAAGGGTTGTTGAAAATGCAGATTTGATCCACTATTTATAGAAGACAAATCCCAAAGGCTAGCTGGGGGCGGTTCCTTAGCTACCTAGGCGGTTCCTTATCGATAGTGAACCGCGTAGGCATTTAAGGAACCGCGGAGTGTAGACTCCACTCCTTTTTGTCTTTTAGTGAATTTGAAAAATCTGAGGCTGTTTAAACCTTCAAAGGATATTCTTATGACATTTGGAATATGCCATATTCAAATTTATATTTTCATTTTAATAAAAGATTTTCTTAAAAATAAAGTTTATTAAAAATCTTTTGTCACATTTGACAAAAGTGAGTTTTAAGGCTAATCACTTTCATGATCACTAAGCATGATTAAGATATGTTAGTGTAATTATTATTACCTTGATGATAGTGTTTGTTAGATAATTCGTTTTATGATTGTGTTTGACAATAAACGTCATTGTAATTTGTCGTGATCAAAACTAAGAAAGATTAATTAGCACTAACAATGTTTTTAGGCATTGCTTTGCATTAACAAATACTTTATTTTATATTAGATATATATAAACAAATATATGGATGAACATGTAATGAAATCAAAATATGAATTGAAGAACGACATTCCAATAGTTTTAATATATGAATTAACAGATAAAAGTGTCATCGCAGACTATATTTATAGGAGTTATAAAACCATATTAGGTGTTTGTATTCATTGATTCTGAATAAATTTTTTTATTGTTTGATAAAGGTGGAAAATGAAGGTATGGACACCCGGCTCACCAGCGTATCTACGAACAACTCACTACCATGACTACTGACACGATTTATGATTACGCTATATACAGAAAATATATGATGGATATAAGCATCAATGATGGCGGGCAAGTAACTAGTTAATCTTCCATAAAACTTGAGCTCCCAGTATGTGAATAATTCATCTAAAACTGGCTGCCAAGTTTCAAGTTTACAAATGGTCCTTAACATATCTGGCTACGCATGCAAGTGAACCCACCATAACTCAGTTTTCTACAAATTTTCTTTTTTTTGTTTGTGCTCAGGATTTAGTCTTTCTTTATTTTTATGAAGGGATTACTTATTTTGTTTGTCCTTATTTTATACAGAGACCTTCGAGAACATTTGAGAAGACTAACACAACAAGCTGATAACCGGAGGCGAGTGACTGTTATGGAGATGATGAGGCAGCGTGCCACAGAGATTGGTGGTAGCAGTTGATGATGATGAAATCATACTGTAAATATACATCAGTCAATGTACAGTTTTGTTTGTAGTGCTTTGATTGGATGGAAATATCCAAGTAAGTTTTCAGCAGTAGTTCGCCTGGCAGCATATATCAAAAAGGTGAAAGCAACTTAATTTACAACTCATAGACACTGAACATCAAAGAGAAGAGTTTTTTGTATTATTTTTTGTTTTCTTATCTATTGTAGTAGCTCCTTAGGTTTTGCAAATAATGTCATTATTAACTTGCAGGTACACGTAGGCTGCAGTTTTGCTATTAAGATGGACAGTAGCAGCAAATAAATGCAACGACCTTCGTATCCAGTGCAAGGTAAAACTTTTACTTACATTTTCACATTGTGTGAGACGAAAGATGCGCCCATGGTTAAAGTTATTTTGAGCAGATAATGAGCTGCAGCTCTAAATTTGACATCAAAAGCAACAATTTTAAGTTACTAAAATAATTGGCCTTTTGTGTTTTAATTTCATGAAGTCTAATGTTATATGGTCAAAAGTCTAACATGGGCGTATTCTTGACAAGTTTGACTTTCATTCCAATAACTTATTTATCTGACTTGGATTCAAAGTCCTTTGTGGCTTTCTGCAACAGCCAAAAACTTATATGGCAATTTCTTATTCCTTTCGTTCAAGTAACTCTCGAGCATATGTGCGTGGAAAGCATGTCCTGTTATTGGAACGAGAAGATCTTTGGCGCGATATGACAACCTGTTACCAAAGTCGCACCTTACGTGGTTCAGTGTATCTAATATAAACAATTTTGGTTTTTGTACTTTATAAGCGTCATTGGCACAAATATAACAAGAAAGAGTAATAACCATTCAATCTTTAGTGTTCAAAGGAGTAATGCCCATTTCCCATTACTGCTGGACATTGTCACAACGCGTTTCTGCTATGCATAACATCCAACAATATAAAACGCCGCGGTGAAGCGCGGGCACTTACCCTAGTTAAATAAGGGTGTGATTGGTTAAGGGTATTAGGAGGTAAGGAATGGGAAAATGAATGATTAATATTGCTTGGTTAATGAAAATATAGGTAATCATTACCCACTAATGAGTAATGAACCATTCCCCAATAAATTAGGGGTAATGGATTCAAGGTAATAAATAGATGTATGTATATGTGTGTCTCCACCTACCATCACCACCATCACTGACCACCACCATTATCGCTACCACCATTCCAACACCACCACTCTCCGACGCCACCACCACCACTAAACACTACCATTATCGCTACCAGCACCCTCCTAATGCCACCACCACCCTCTGACACCATCACTCTCCGACACCACCACCACCACTGTCCATCACCATTGTTGCCACCACCACCCTCCAAGCGCCACCTACCGTTCTCCGACACCACCGCTCTCCGACACCACCGCTCTCTGACACCAACACTCTCCGACGCCACCACCACCACTGACCACCACCATTGTCCCTACCACCACCCTCCCAACACCATTACCAATCTCCGACAACAACACCACCACCACCAGTGCCAGCGAACGCTACCACCTCACAATGGTAACATGTCGCACAATCACCGGCCCTACCATCGACCACAACCGCGACCAACATCACCGTAGATTGAAGTTATATTTGTTCTCCAGTGACCACCACCTCTACCGATGCTACCACCACACTGTAACATCATCATTAACGACTATTGATGACGTCACCGCTACCACCACCACCTCTATCGATGTCGCCACCACATTCTATCACCATCATTAACGACTACAGATGACGTCACCCCCCACCACCACTACGCCGCTGATCATCACTATTGCCACAACCTCCACATCCCGTCGCGACCACTAACTATCATCCTAACAGTTGTTGCCATCATATCTAATCACCACCACGTCTTATATTAACCAAGCACCGACAATGGTAATGAGAATACTAAAGAATATTTATTGCATTCCTTTCTATTCACTTACCCTTACCCTTTCCCATTCCCCTCCAGTTAACCAAGCGCTCCCTAAGATTTTTTTTATAAATTAGGTTAGTATTGAAACTATCGAGACATTCTTTAGCAATGTAAAAACTTTCATCGCTAAACCAATGTAGTAATTAACATTACATCCAAATGGTGGACCCAAAGTAATTTTAAAAGTTACAATTCCATCAATTAATTAACCAAACACATTAAGTAATTGTAATTCAAATTAGAAGTACACTAAATTACGACGAATTCAATGAACCAAACACACCCTTAAAATTTGTAAATCTTTACTTTTTTTTATCTCCCTGGACTACCAAACAAAAGAGATGATCCATTACCATTTTTGTGGGTTTATTTCTCCTAACCAAACATGCTCGTTTTTTAGAAGAATTTTGGGATGAATTATCTCATGTTAAACATTCTTTACTTACTTACATTTTGATATTTTCACGTTTTATTTTAAACGTTACACAAAACATTTACCGTAATATCACATATTATTAATTATCTGTCACTACAAATTTCTGCCGTTATATACGATTACTCTCACAAATCTTGCGGCAAGTCAACAGTAGCAATAACACTCGTCTAAGAACATAAGCATTATCGTACAAGGTTGAATTGAACCGTTAAACCAGTTAAAGCGAGTAGTCATATAGTTATACAAACACGGTTATAACGAATAACTAGAAAATGACAGTTGCCAGTTGGGTTGGCATGTGAACCAATTAACCTAGTCGTCGGTCTTTTATTGCTAG
This sequence comes from Glebionis coronaria, assembly GCA_025667525.1. Taxonomy (NCBI): domain Eukaryota; kingdom Viridiplantae; phylum Streptophyta; class Magnoliopsida; order Asterales; family Asteraceae; genus Glebionis; species Glebionis coronaria. Next base: position 75,785,332 of record CM046876.1, read on the forward strand.
AAGTCAAACTACGTTTTTTCTTCTTCACTGTTCAACTATATAAATTCTTCTCTTATCATTACTTGACTATTCATTCATTCTTCATAATATCTCCTTGTTTACATTTCAATGGTGAGCTATGTTCTTCATTTCTAACATTATCATCGTACGGTCTTAGGAATATTTTAAGATCTTTTTTTTTTTCTTTTTTATGATGATCCCATGACTGATGTAATTGATCTGAATTATGCATATTTAGTGTTGATTGTGATTTACTATGTATAGTATCTACAAATATGTTGAGTTAAATGCTTGTGTTTATAATCATTGCAATTAGTGGAGCTTGGATGGAGCTTTTGCTTTCTGAAATTAATTTTTTATTAGAATTTTGTGGAACTATTCATCAATTAATTTTTTTGCACTTTTAGGAAATAAGTATTACTGTACTACTTTCCTTATCTAAGACGGGTAAATGGATGTGTTTTTCCTTTTCAGATTACCCGGGAGGGAGGGTGAGTCTTTCCCGGGTCACCTCAAAATGTGTACCTAGCGAGGTTAGGTGACCTTTTTTTTTGGTACTTAGTGATTCGAGTTTCGAGCCCACCATGACGTCCAATTGGGTGTATGCAAGCCTCGAACCTTCTCCTTTTTAGGGGATAAACCCCACTCCTGCTTCTATATAATTCGGCCCCTGAAGGTCCAGGTCCTTAGTGAGACTCGAACTTGAGACCGCTCCAAGAATACCTCCCCAAGGTTACCCTTGGTGACTTACCACTAGGCCATTCTGTTTTTGATTCTGAAAGACTTGCTTATGTACTGTTATAAATGAACATGTCCTAATTTAGGAAAATGGTTAGCATGATGTATCCGTTTATAAAATTTTGAGGTTGATGACACATTATGTAAATTTTTGGTGATTATGATTTATGCTTGTTTTCTAATGATACATTACATTCGCTTGTGCTTACAGAGTCATTTTTGACACCGCAATCATTTGGCATAAAATACTTCATACACATTGATTGATAAAGTCCTTGATATGACTATGTTTGGTTGTTGTTTCGGAAAGGTAGCTTCTGAAAACGAAGGCGTTCATAGAGGTACGTGGTTTAATTCAAATCTGAGTTTTATGACTTTGTACAAGTTTCAATCTATTGTTAACCACTTGTTCAATGCTAACGGTATTCTTGATTTATTTCAGTGAACGGCCGAGGAAGCAACTATGATGTTAGTGGTAAGATCCAAGTTGCACCAACCTTTTACATTTTAGTACAAACTCCTGCAAAATATTGGTGTGACTTTGCACTCTCTATCTTCGCGGAAACATCCTAAGTTTGTTTGTGTGCAGAACTTCTGGATGTTGAAAATATGAGACTTTATACGTACAAAGATCTGCAAATAGCTACTCAGAATTTTAGCCCAGAGAGTAAGATAGGGGAGGGTGGTTTTGGCTCCGTTTACAAGGTAATTTCAAATGTTTCAGATTATCTCTCATCATGTGTTTGGATAGTATCGAATTTTCGTACTAATGTCTTACTGTAATATATATGGTTGCTAATCTTTAGGGTACGCTAAAAGATGGTCTAGTAGTTGCTATAAAGGTTCTCTCCGATGAGTCAAGGCAAGGTGTGCGGGAATTCTTGACTGAGATAACTGTTATTTCAGACATACAGCAGGAAAACCTTGTAAAGTTGCATGGTTATTGTGTGGAAGAAAATCATAGAATATTGGTCTACGGCTACCTTAAAAACGGAAGTCTAGATCAAACTTTACTTGGTAAATATTACTCCCTTTTTACATATGTGATGTGGTACTAGATGTGGCAAGTTCAATCCCTTTACTTCTAAATGGGTCGATTTGGACTGTGCTCTATCTCAAATGGGTCGCACAAAAAATGAAGCAAAAATGGGAACGGGTCAAATGGCTCAAATGGATTAAAAATTGGTCCAAGTCTAATTGTAAATCCATACAACCACCTATTAATAGGTTTGATTCATTGATTCATAAACATCGATTCATAAACCCAGCCTAACAGGCCCCGTTTCATTCTACACTAAACTGACAACTTTCAATCTGAACGTGTTTTGCCATGTTGCCAAACCCACCTAACGTGGCTATCTTGCTACCTATATTTTGTGTAATATTCTTTTTGTTGTTTTTTTGAAAATATCGGTTTTGTTATGCGTAGGGACTGGTTTTTGTAGCATTAAATTCACGTGGGAGATTCGAAGGAAGATATGCATAGGTGTGGCGAAGGGGCTTGCTTATCTTCATGAGGATATTCAACCTCATATTATTCATAGGGATATCAAAGCGAGCAATATTTTGCTTGATGAGGATTTTACACCAAAGATTTCAGATTTTGGTCTAGCAAAGCTATTCCCGTCTCATCTGACTCATGTCAGCACACGTATTGCAGGAACTCAGTAAGTTCAACACCTCTCATTATTTTTTATCATATTAGTAAAGGCACTGGGTCTGATTAGTGAGATAACTCATCTGAATACGGTGGCTTGCTCGGCTTGTAGAGGCATTGACATTTGACTTTTTTTTGGGAAAATTGCTTACAAAGGTTACCAACTTTGATTAGACTTTATCTTAGGCAATCAAAGTTTTATCAAGCTAGAAGAAAACATAGGAGTTGCAAAATAACTTTTAAAAAGTCCGATGTAAAGCTAATTTGATCCGGTTACACTGTCAGAAATGATGAAATGACAGCTGGCGTGACGTTAACTTTGGCCATGTTGACTTCTAATTTCTGACATGACGCTGATGTGGCACTTGGAGACTTGTTAGCTTACATATTACCTTACTTCGGAATCTTTGAAACTTCGATGTTTTCTTATGTGGTAAATAGAAGTTGGTTACCTTTTTATGCAATTTGCTTTTTTGCATTATCTTACGTTTTTAGACTGGTTGCTACTTTTCTTACTAATCCGGTTATTATACACTTTAGGTCTAGGTGAAGTGTATATTGCCCGCATTTAGCAAGTTTCTGCTGATCCATAGTTTCTTTCTTACAATAGTGCTAACATATTGTTAATGGTTTATTGCAGAGGCTATTTGGCCCCTGAGTATGCTATACGAGGCCAGTTAACGAGGAAAGCAGATATCTACAGTTTTGGTGTTCTGCTTTTGGAAATTGTTACTGGAAGACCCAATCAAAACAGGCGGTTACCTGTTGAAGAACAATATCTTCTTGAAAGGGTACGCAATATTCTCCTTTCAAGCATCGATCTTAAACAGCTCTTCAAAGTCCAAACCACAATTGCTTAGTTAGAAGTTTCCCTAATACAAATTTGTTGATATGGATTTGTGTCCAAAGAGCATGGCTGAAGCACTTAGAGCTATTAACTGATACTCTCTGTAGGAGGCAGTGAACCACCTTATAATACAGGGGACAGTTTTTTACACATTTACTTATAAATAGGTCAAATTGGATTATAGTATGTCGTAAATGAGACAAATCAGAAAGTCTAGCAGAAAAAAAAGAGCTCAGTCAAACGTTTTGAAAGTCATCCAACACTATTATTACACGTAACTATAGCAGTGATTAATTCAACCCCACCCGACCTGACAACTCCTTTTGACCCCGTTACCAACTTGCCCATATGTCCACCACCTCTACTTTATACTTTATAGTGTAATTATCCTTAAATGGTATGAGAATTTAAAAAAACAGGATCTTCATTGATTTCATTAACAGAGGAAAATGTTTAATATAGTTTGATCCATTAACGTCTTAATGGGTTTAAATTCGTCTTACAGGTATGGCAACTATACAGAGAAGGGAATTTGGAAATATTGGTAGATACTGCAATAGGAGAAGATGTTGATATTGACGAAGCTTGCCGCTACTTAAAAATCGGACTCCTTTGTACCCAAAGTCTTCCTAAAAGCCGGCCATCTATGTCTGATGTCATGAAGATGTTAACTGGTGAAATAGATGTAACTGACACAGATTTATCGGATCCAGGATTACTAAGTGAGCTAACGATTACTAGACCTAAAAAAAATAACACATCGGGTACATCATCTAGCACCTCAGGAAATCAAGCTGATTCCACGATGTTTGGAGATACAACAATATCGCAGGCCAACGTGAGCTTTACAACAATAACTTATAGATAAGATTGAATATGTTTATATTTTTGTAGATATATTTTTATTTTTTACCATGCAAACATCATTGCTGGCACGGTAAGTTCTATATGTGTTTCGATTTTGGGTTTCGGTTCAAAATGTTTAGAATGTTCGGAAGAGAAATATGTGAATATCGTTTGTTTGTTGATGTATAGTAACATCGAGTGTTATTAAGATTAAAGCAATGTTTGTATTCTTATTATCACTTAATACGTGCTTTGATAATATTGATAAGGCAGGTTGGTTTGATTAAATCATAGACGAGTGTATTTTGGACTTTGTATAGACGTGCATCGAAAAACTGTATGTGTTAAATACTGAATTTACGTGTAAATGATTTACATATCATCGCAGCAACGTGTGAATCTTTCCAGTACCTGTCGTTTTACAAATAGCATGTACACAGGTTATGTGGATGACATGAACACCCTTCGGAAACCTCAAACCTCCATCATGTGAGGCCGATTCTCTGGTTTACTATCTGTATGAGCCACGGCTATCTTCGCAGACGGCTTTGCTTGTTTGTGATCAAATCTACACTTCAATCTAAGGTCAGCCAAGTGATCATAATTTTCTTCTTGCCCGAGGTGCTCCCCGCCCTTCAGGGAGCAATTTCAGTGGCTTTTTTGCACTTGCAATCTTAAGTATTTCATGTTTGATCTCGATTAATATAAGTATTAGAGTGCTGGAACGCTCGTGTCGTTGGGCTCGTGCCGTTCTAAAAAATTCTCAAAAAGTAATGACACGTCAGCAACAGCACCAAGAAACGAATGCCACCATAGGGCATCCGTTGACACGAGAAAATGTGGTGACATTGGTACACATATACCCCACTAAGCCACAAAAGGAAAAAAAGAAAAAAAAACTCAACGGCACCGAGTGATGCGCCGTGCTATTCTATCGTGTCATTCTCGACTACGTGCGCTGTTAGAACGGCGCGAGAGAGAACCGCGCGAGAACCAGAGTCGTTCGCCGTTCAAAATCCTCGCGCCGTTTTTTGGCTTGCGGGTATTGGCGCAACGTTCCCCCGCTTTTAATGTTAAATATGTGTTAGTATAGTTTGGGCTAAATGGGTGGAGAGGACGGGTATGTGCAATGGGCCAAGCGGACGTTGGTTCATGGACGCGAATCAAATGAGCAATTTTTATTATTTGGACCAAATGGACTTGGGCCAAATGAACATTGGTCCATTGGTTCAAATGAACTTGAGTCAAATGGATAATATTAAAAAAACAACAAATAGATCCAAAATTAATTAATTGACAAAAAATACCATCACATATTGTTTATTATACCCATTTATTTAAACCAATGTTTTTATATAGTTCAAATAATACAACTAAAATAAAAGTAAATATCTAATTAGTCTATTAATTAAAAAAATCTAAATAACCTAATTTTAATTTTAAACATATAGACATAATTTAACACCTCCACTCTCAACTCATAAATAATTAATCAATATATCACTTTTGGTTTGTGCTCTCTCTTTCACCGCACTCAATGCCTCATGGTCTCCGGTTTTTGTTTTTTGGTAGTTGACTTTGATTTTATTTTGGTCCAAGTTAAATCTTTTGGCATTTAGGGCCCATTTAGTTTGTAAGTGCATTTAGATTTATATTTGAATTTAAGTGTGATTTAAATTTAAAGTGGTTTTGAAAAATAATATTGCATTACATTTAAAATCTATATATCTTCTAAAAGCATATTACTATATTAAAATAATAAAAATATACATGAAAGTTGGAGGTGCAAATTTGAATACCAACCTTTTGATTTGACTCAAATCTTGCATACCAAACATAAGAATATTATCAGTTTTAAATCAAAACCTATCAAAACCAGTAAACCAAACGGGCCTTTAGTAAATTCTTATATTATCTTTTTTCCTTGCATTTGGTTGTGTCATGGAATATACATATTATATAATATGTGTAAACATGAAAAAATAAATCATAATTTATATATACATTATAATAATCTTAAAATTTCATATTTTGTTGTGTATAATTTAATCGAATTAATTAGTAAAATGATAATATGTGACTAAATTTTTACTAAAATACATACATAAACAATATATATTTTAGAATATATAAATTAAAAAAAAAATTAAATCCAAATATCATATAACAAAAACGTTTTACAATAAGATGGCGAGTAAACGGGCAACAAGTTGCGCCGCAATTCTTTTCTGAATAGCGAAACCAATCCTACTAAAAATAAAGTTATGTGTCCTAGGGTCGAAAAATTATTTTGCACAACCCGTTGAACCTAGTCAAAAACTCCACTACTTCCAGCGCTAAGAAACCAAATGTATCAAAAGCAAAAGGGATAAAGACGTGTTGATTCTCTAAACAAGCTTTCTCGTGTTTGACAACTTTGCTCGATTCGGCTTTCAACGCAGCTTGTCCTGCAACAAACCCATTGTCCCTAAGCCTAACAAGAGGAGACACTCCAATAAGATTCACACAATCATGTTTTCTTCGGCCTACCCAAACACAAGTATATTAGCTAGCCGTAAGGTAGACCTTCCTTTAAGTGGTCTGTCAAAAAATTCATAGATGTCTTATTTCTAGATGAAATTTCAGCTCATTTAAAGACATAATACAATACATCCTGACCAAATCATTTTTTTTTTAAAATCAAAATAACATATTTAATATTAAACTTACATTAATAACCAAACGATCTAAACCGATTCGTTTAAATCAAATGATCAACAGACTTGATATTAAACTTATTATCGTACTTGTTTTTTTTTTGTTTTTTTTTTAAAAAATCCGAACCGGTTTTAGACCGGTTCGTTTAAATCAAACAGTCAACAAACCGGTCGATTTGAAACTGGTTTTGATTAGAATTTAATCGGTTCGATTTAGTTTTAACCTGATTTAAAACAGCAAATGTCAAGGCCCATTTCACATTTCCACCGACTGAATGAAGGCCCATTTGAGTCATTTCATTTCACACACCCCATCTACAAAACCCAAATTAAACCCTCATTTTCATTAGGGTTTTACCAAAAAATGTTATCCCGAATCATCCTCCGTACGTTCAAATCCACCACATCAAACCTTAATCGCCTCCGTCCACTCACATCCGTCGCCGTCCCTCAATTCACCGTCAAAAATACTACCACTAATGTCATCTCCCGTTGGTACTCGACACGTCAGACGACGTCATCGTTAAACGACTCAAACCCTAACTGGTCAAACAGGCCTCCAAAGGAGACGATATTGTTAGATGGATGTGATTTTGAGCATTGGCTTGTGGTTGTTGATAAGCCTGAAGGAGAGCCTACTAGAGATGAGATTATTGATAATTATATTAATACTCTTTCTAAAGTTGTTGGAAGGTTTTTACTTTTTTTTCTTATATATAATTTTAATTTGGATTTTTTTAGGTTTTGATTTGATTTGATTACGTTTATGTGATGGATCTTAGGGGGTGTTTGGTTTGGCTTATATAACGTAAGCCCATTTCGGCTTATATAACAGAAGCCCCGATTTTGTGGCTTATTTCGGGACTTATAATAAACTTATATAAGCCCTAAGTCTGAAAATAAGCCATATTTCGGCTTATATTTCATAAATCTTAAATTTTAAAGCTTCTTTGGTGACTTATGTGCTTGTATAAGTTTATTAGTTTATACTCCGTAATAAACTTATATAAGCTCATAAGTCTCGAAATAAGCCACAAAGTTAAGGCTTATGTTATATAAGCCGAAATAAGCTTACGTTATTTAAGCTAAAACAAACAGGGCATATTAGAACTTTGCTGTTAAGCGTGGTTGGTGGCTTAGTGGCTTAGGGGGTGTTTTAAGCCCATTTGAGCTTATATTTCGTAAGCCTCAGTTTTATGGCTTATGTTGAGACTTATGAGATTATATAAGTTTATTATTATATGATATAAATCTCATAATAAGCCACAAAATTAGGGCTTACGAAATATTATAAGGTTTATTTTTGAGTTTTTATTTCAAAAGCCTCATTTTTCTGGCTTATTTCGAGACTTATAAACTTATATAAGCCGATTAGTCTCAAACTTATGAAGTATAAGCCCCTGTATGCGAGCTTTTTGAGCTTATGTTTTGGCTTATGTCTTGTAAGCCCCAATTTGCCGCCTTATTTTGAGATATATGGGCTTATATATGTTAATCACATCATAATAAACTTATATAAGCCCATAAGTCAAAAAGTAAGTTGGGAAATTGAGGCTTATGATATATAAGTCCGAAAAACAAATAAGCTCATAAGCCTAAACAAACACCTGATGGGGGTGTTTGTTTAAGCTTATTTGTGGGCTTATGAGCTTATGTTATTTTGGCTTATTCTTCTAAGCTCAATTCTACTGCTTATTTGATATTTATGGGCTTATATAAGCGAAAAAATTTAAGCTTCTGGAAAATAAGCCAAAAGCCGGAAGTCGCCTAAGCTCGTAAAACCACAAATAATCTTTAAGCAAACACCTCACGGCGAACTTGATGCAATTGTAGACATGTCTCATTATAAATTTCATGTACTTTTGATGCAATTGTAGGTATAGAATAATTGCAGTAAGATGTATCATTTTTGGCAATAACTGTTCAAAGGGATACAATTGACTAGAGTTTATCTATTCAACTACTAGCTCATCGAGTCGAGATTAGTATGGAAATCAAGCTTGTAGTAAATGATGTTATACTGGTAATTTATTACTTTTGTACCTTAAAATATGTTTTTTGATATACATTCAGGTTTTGTTAGTAAACCTTATAGGTGATTGAAATACATATATACATGTATTTATATATTTATTTTTATAAATATGCAAACTTTTTACAGAGAGCTTGAGCCTGCATCATGAAGCTCACTGAGCTACTCATTGCAGCTCTGGTTTTATGGAATTATAATTATTAAATGTAACATATACCTGTAGTTTCAAGTATGTAATTGTCGATTTGTAGTTAAGTGTATCATACTTTTGTTTTTCTTTTCTATCTTGTAAGTGAGAAAATATTGTAGGAAAATGTAGTATCGGTATAGTTTCAAAGCTTGACTAAACGGTTTTTGTGCTTGTTATTGATATTGTGTGTATGGTGACTTGTCAGTTATTGGTTTATTTATTTACTGGCTTGTGGCTTTGTGTGCAAATAAAGAAGTGGTCGAAATTATGTTGGGATTAAGTTTAGTGTTTGGTATTTTTCAGTTATGATGAAGCAAGGATGAAGATCTACTCGGTTTCAACAAGATGCTATTATGCTTTTGGAGCCCTTGTGTCTGAAGAAGATTCTTACAAGCTTAAGGGTAATTGATCATTGAATTTTAAATTAATGACATTTTTATGTTGTTTTTTTATTTGTAACCTCACACTATGATATTTCATCTTGCATCAGAATTACCTGGAGTTCGTTGGGTGCTCCCTGATTCTTACTTGGATGTTAAGAACAAGGATTATGGAGGTATCACATTCTGTTTATTATTCTTCGCTGCTATATATCAGGCTTTCTGTTATTAGGCTAAAACATTTTTCCTTAGCTCGATTCTTCATCTACGCTCAAATATTGTGTTACTAGTTTTTTTGTTCTTCTCTTAATTTCATTTGGTCCCATGTATTGATTGGGTTAGATGGTTAAAACCATCGAAAAATGGAGGGTTAAATGGGCTTGTTGTGATTGCTCTGTTTATGATTGCATGTTTATAAATTACGTTTCTATTGTTAAATTTGCATTAGGTGAACCATTTATTGATGGGGTAGCTGTTCCATATGACCCAAAGTACCATGAAGAGTGGATTAGGAACAATGCTCGTGCCAATGAGAGGAACAGAAGGAATGACAGGCCTCGCAACTTTGACAGATCAAGAAATTTTGAGAGAAGAAGAGAGAACATGCAAACCAACCGTGGCCCCCCAGGAGGCCCACCACCTAGCAACATGGGTGGTCCACCGTCCAACATGGGTGGTCCACCGTCCAACATGGGTGGTCCACCGTCCAACATGGGTGGACCTCCGCGCAACATGGGAGGACCTTCGCCTAACATGGGAGGACAACCGCCTAACATGGGAGGACAACCGCCCAACATGGGAGGACAACCACCTAACATCGGAGGAAGACCACAAGGTGGTAATATGGGTGGTCCACCGCCTAACAACTGGAATAATGGGCCACCACAACATTATGGTGGTGGGCCACCACAACATTATGGCTGTGGGCCGCCACATATGGGGGGAGGGATGCCGCCTCAAAACAACATGGGCGGAGGAATGCCTAGTAATGCTCCTCCTAACTACCAGCAGCAGGGTCACTATGGTTCAAATAATGGAGGAATGCCATATCAATCTGGTCCTGGTCCCAACAGTTACCCTCCTAATGCAGGTGGTGGAAACTCCTATCAGAATCAGAATCTTCCTGGAAGGGATGTGTCCCCATCTAACTATGAATGAGCATAAGAAAGACGCCGCCAGTTGGTTTTACCGAAGGTGCTTGGTGCAGAAGAGTTTGTGCTGACTGCAAAGCTGCGGATGTTGTTTGCAGTGTTGCTCTTTATCTGATGATATGGTATGAGACGCATCGCATATTGTATAGATTAGTAACATCATGATAGTTTATGTATGCTGCATTTATTTCGCGAACCTGATTGCATTCTTGACTACTCTTGGCTTTTAATTATATTATTGCAGCTTTTAGTACGTTGGTTGCATCACATATTTTAGAGTTTTCATTATTAGCTAATTTCAGTTTCGATAGTTTTCTAAGTTATAAAAAATTTCATGTGTTACTTGGTTATGGCACATATTTTCAGATGTGCGCCTCTTCCCATCGCTGACACGTTACATTATGCACATATCTTTCTATTCCTGACACCTTACATTTTTCTACTCAGTTATTCATAGATGTGTCTAATTACAATGTGTCAACAGCATGTGTTACGTGTTAACCGCAAGTTCAGGTAGTAGTTAGTATATGATTGAAACATGTGAAGCAAGTAACACACGTCAAGTTGATTTTCAATCATCTTGTATATGTTGAAAGCCGAAACACTAAAACAATCAGCGACTTCAAACTTTGCATCATTGACATATGATAACTCATCTCATTTGTCTAGACCAATCTTAGACATAAGAAAGTATACATAACATATCAATGCCAATTCTAGGGCAAAAGGAAGTTTCAAACCAGTAAGTAATAGTCACATTTTAAGTATTGATACCTGTTAAACTAGTCGTCACGATTCTCTACACAAGCTAAGCAAACACAAAAACCAACGAACCATAGAAAACTAAAAGGCAACTACACATTGCTACTTGCTACATATGGTTCTCATTCAACAACTATTGACAATAATGAAACCACCCGATCAAAGAGTGCAACACATCTCACAACATCTCATAGAGATCGTATTTTGTGGTTCCAAGTTTAGCCACCGGCTAGCAATCTGCATTCTGTTTCCCCCGATTGAAAACTAGCATTGCTTTCTCATAAACTTGCCGTTTTCTACTCGGTCAGCATCCTCACAGCTACAACCAATTTTTGTATCATACACTCCATAACTTTAATTAAAAGGGCACCATCTTACAGGTCAACATGGTTAGAGTTTAACAGCAATCATTCATAGACGACAGAGCTTTTCCATTTTCCATACGCTATATATATTGTTCTTCACGTATATGCGCATAATTACTGGATCTACAGATTTACCGAGTTTTTTTATGAGAGCAATACCTTGCTCTTCGGCAAGGGTATAATTTAGAAAATGAAAATTTTGTAATTTTTGAAAAATATTGAAAAATGATGTTGCTAATAGTTTTTCTGTTTTTCACTTTTTAAATGAAATTTTTTCTAGAAAAGTGGAGGAATATTTCTCCAACTAAACAACCCCTTAGTTTGTTTTAAGATAATGTTTGGCTATAAGAACTTAAGGGCATATGTGTAAGCTAACATGTTATTTTTCCGTTTTCTTTCATTTAAGAACATGATTTTTGTTTTCTTTCATTTTCTTTTCCTTTATCTAAAGAACATATAAACAAAATTTCCTTTACTTTTTTTTTTCTTTTTCACTTCTTATTCTTTTCCTTTTCATCTCATTTAAAACTGGAGAACTCAGCGTAACAGTAAGGGATATGGTGGAGTGTCAACCCTTTTTCACTTTGGTCAAATTGCTATCACATTAACATCTCACCCACATCAAAGCAACTAATTAAAAGACCTCTTTATCATGACATTTCTCTCTCCTTTCACTTTGACCCACCCACTATCCTTATTTTTTCCATTTTCATTTTCACGCATATTTAAATTCATTTCGCTCAAAGAAAAATTACTAATACATAAATAAAAATATAAATACGGAATTTAAAATACGATACGAAACCTAAAAAATACAAAAATTACAAAACACACAACAATAAATACACTACTGATATTGGGGTTGATTACGATCTCAGATATGCTCAATAAGACACCGTTGAAGCCTTGTATGTGTTGCTTTATCATGAAGTTCTTTATGTTTGTAGTAACTAAAAGGGAGATGGGGTTGAATAGTTTCCTTGATTAAAATTATATTAGTAATTAGATGTGACTATTATTTAAAAATTTGTTTCATAATAGTTAGACCAATTTTCGATGTTTCAAAATATTTGTTATATCAAGTGATTATGATAATGAGTTGCTAAATGTAAATACATATATAAGTAAAGAGTAAGGAAAGACACCACAGATTTATAGTGGTTCGAAAATGAAGCTCTTTCTTCGTTCCTACTACACTCCTCGAGTACACATTACTCGAGATTTCCACTATATCCACAAGCTCCCTTCTTGGCGGAGAAAACCTTACATCGTTGCTTACAATGATTACCAACATTAAGCTAAATGTCGAGTTCTAATCCGAGCTAGAACCAATCTATTATTGTTGCTTATCTTTTTTACCGACACAAGGCTAAATGTCGAGTTCTAATCTTAGTTAGAACCAATCTACACTCGTCGCCCATCATCTTTACCGACATAAGGCTGGATGTCGAGTTTTAATCTTAGCTAGGACCAATCTACACTCAACTCTCATACTCACATCACTCTCAAGTTAAGTGGGAGCTAACACACTCCTACGTACTCACACTTAAATCACTTTAGAATTTAGTGAGAACTTACACACAACAAACTAACAACTACATCACTTTAGAGTTCAGTGAGAACTAACACACAATATCCAAGTATCAACATATACCTTGGAAAGATTCAAATGAATAAATATGATGAACGTGACTAGATCTAAGAAAGGATGATCTTCATCAATACTTCATCTTTTAACACATTACAAGTATGTGAGTGATTTTCTCTTTGGACATAAGAAGAAGGAGATAATCATGAGTAATAATACTTAATAAATTAAGCGATTATTTACTAATAAATTAAATATAAAAGGAGATTTAGAAGTAGAAAGTTATCCAAAAAGGTTCTTGGAAAATGGAAAGATGATCCACTATTTATTGGGGAAAAGGTCCAACGGCTAGTCTGCCCGTGGTTCCTTAAATGCCCCCGCGGTTCCTTATCGATATGGAACCACAACACCTATAAGGTACCATGTGCTCTAGAGTCCGCTCATTTTTGTTCTTTAGTAGGGAAAGTACATCTGGTGAAGTTTTACCTTAAAATTAATATCCTTTATCCAGTTGGGATATCCTGAATTCAAATTTCTATTTTTTATTTTAACAGAACATTTTCTTGAAAAGAAAGTTTATTAAAATATTTTTTCAGATGTGAATAAATGTGATTTTTAAGGTTAATCACTTTTAATCAAGGTTGCAAAAACCACTCGGCTCTAACTAGGCGGTTGGGTACCGCCAAGCAATTAATCGGTTTGGCGGGGATTAATCCGAGGATTAATCGGATTGGATTTTTTATGTATAAAATTATAAAATATTGAAAGTAAATGCCCGATTAGGCCGATTTATCCGAATTTTATCTGATTTATCCCATTTTCATCCGATTTATCCGATATGACCGATTTATATTCGAAACCAAGTTGGCCGATTTATCCATTTTAAGAATTGACCGATTTATCCCCGATTTATCTCCGATATATCCCGATTTATTTGATTTTGACCAAACCGATTAATAAGGCCGATTAATGAAAATCGTGGCGGTTAATCCCCGCCAAGTGATTTATCCCCGATTAATCGGACGCCAAGGTCGATTTTTTTAACACTGCTTTTAATGATCACTAAACATGTATAAGATATGTTTGTGTAAGACTTAAATGATTATTACCTAAATGATAAATAATTCGTCTTACGGTTATCTTTGACGATATGTGTTTTTATACTTTGTCGTGATCAAAACTAAGAAACATTAGTTATTACTAATAATGTTTTTAGGCATCAATTGCATTAACAATCTCCCTTTTTTTGATTACGATAAACTATAAACTCATTTATGTAAAAACAATTTTTTTTTAATTATTAACGATTTTATCCACTAGCATTTCTCCTCCTTTTGTCGAAGCAAAAAGGTAGCACACGTCTTTGAAGAAGAGAAGAATCAACTTTGCTAAAAGCTCCCCTTTGGTGCTTACTCCCCCTTGCTTGCGGCATCAAGTGATCGAGCTATGGTGATAAGCTTCATACAAGGATTAGTAGAAAGAAAAGAAACACCCAAGTAGATGCAATAGTCACAAATATTTACCAAATAATTTGAGAGAAATAAAAAAATCTCAAATTAGGAAGTAAATAACTGCTAAGTATGTCCAAGGAGAGTGTTTTGACATGATAAATTCAAATGTGTTGGAATGAAGGTAGAAAAGAATCATCCAACAAACTTGAAGATATGATGTCAAATGGTAAAAAATGTCGAACCTTCATAATCACCCAAAAAGATTCAATTTGTAACCATAATCCATTCTTAACAATGTGTGTGATAAAAGAAGAAACAAAACAATCAAACACACACAACGATCATATTAAGATAAATATGATAAAACATACATATAGATATTCATATATAAAAATATGAATACTAAAACACAAAGGAAATAAACCTAAGCATAACAACTATTCTAGTAGAATGAGTCCTCCAAGATTTTCTTACTTTTATTTTAGACTCAAATGATTAGAACAAAAAGTGTGTTTTACCAAATTGAGGTTACTTACCATGAATTAAGGAAAAGGAGTTAAAAAGCGTAAGTGACCAATTTTTGCTAAAATGTTTGACCGTGTTTTCCACTAAATTTGACTCACATACGAAGTAAATTATAACGCACGAAGTAATTCACAAGATGTTTATGTAACATTTGTGAATTAATGCTTATATGTAATGTAACAACAAACACAAAAACTTAATGCAAGGGATCTAGCATAAGTCCTATTAAGCATAGTCAAAATACTAGTGATTAATAAGTATGACATACGTTGTTTATAAAAACATCCGTTTTGAGTGGAGAGTATATTCACACAAGGATTGATAAAATTACGTACTTATTGTACATAGGTTGATGTTGGTTCAAGTGATATTAGAGAAACAAAATTATTATTATTTTGAAACTGTACTGGGCATGAACCCTTTTTCAAAAGGGTTCGACGGGATCCGTGAACCTCTAAGTCAGTTTTGAGGAAAATGTAAGTTTTGATCCCAGTTTTAAGGATAGACTCAAGGAGTTGTTCAACAACCATTTTCTACATGTGTATGTTGTAATTTAAACTAAGGATCAAGAGAATGTACCTTTGTAGCAAGCATATTCATAGCATATCATACTCGTGTGGTAAGCATTTTTTTTGCTAATGCTTATGACGTTTGCATCAAGAGTCAGATTACCTATATCCTTGGATTTGTATGTACTAGAGAGGTTCCTATTACTCGTCATATGCTTTAAACCACAATTGTCTTTGATCCATTGGTTGGGCTCAAGTCCGGCATTCAAGTACACCTACAAATCATGAGACTCGAGTGTTTGGTCCCAATTGTTTTATGGGTCCGTTTGGGTTAATCATACATCTCATAGCCATACCAATTTGAGTGTTACCGAATATATCCCATGGAACTAGATTTATTATTGAAAACTCATTTCAACATGTGCACATAAATGTTGACACAAGAGCACATATGCATATAGAATGAAAGACAAATAGAGAACGCATAAGCATATAGGTGTAGTGCAATGGTTATCTAAGAATGAGAAGATGGTGATATGCAAGTAAAAGAAATACTAATAAAAACACATAAGCATACAAGGTTTTACACAAGCAAGATGTTCATATGCAAAAATATCAATTAGCACACAACACCTGATAAAAATCTTACGGATTCTTTTTAACATCATTGTTTTATCTTATACCAAACACCTTTTTTCAAGATCACTATATGTTTTAGAGAATAACCAAAGGTGTTTTATTTGACAAGTTTACTTAGTTCCAGTTTTTAAGTGAGTTACTAAGTGAAAGTAAGAGTATAACTTATGAAAAGAGAGTGAGCTAAGTCTATAAGCAATGTGAAACGTAATTTTCCAACTTAGAGCACAAACTCTAGAAAATGGTCTATTGTGCATAATCATATAATTGACAAGTAAGAAAGTGAGTAACATGGCAAGGTTGACACATATGTATCACAAATAGAAGTAGTCATAACTTGCAATGATCAAATAAGATATATCAAACTCATAAACCAAAGCAAGTAACATTTAGCAGACAAATATTTTTCTTCACTTTGTGTTTGAGTATGACGATGTACACCAAGTTTGATTAGTTTCCTCGGTATGACAAAATTGTTGGAAATACGTTTTTACGTATTTAGGAAGATTCGTTCACTCCGACAATATACTGAGTAGTAGCTCGTAGTCTAGACATCGTTATTTAACAAACAAGCCAAAGCCTAGCCTACAACATGTGTAGGCCGACCCAAACATGTAAGCCCAAGCCCATTACAAGGCTTGGGTATATAAACCCTCTCCTTTGATGGAGAGGGTGTGTGGTTATTCATTTTTTCACATAGTAAACATAAGTTTCTCTCTCTAGAATTGTGTGTAATCCACCATCTCTCTATCTCTTTCTCTCTCTAAAACATAAGCAAGATTTACATATCTAACAAATGGTATCAAGAGCTTGGGATGAAATATAGGTTAATTTTCGTGTTGTGTATGCTTTCTTAAGCATATCGTAGGATTTTGAGTTTTCTTTGCCGAATCATCAAATTTCTTTCGTGTTTGTTTGTGTTCTAAAGTCGAATACAGTCTTTAATCGTGTCGTAGTATCTTGGGTATCTTGGTTTTTGGCTAAAACTCAAGTTTTTTGGATCGAAAGTTGCAAAATTTCTTGTTTCTCATCATTCCGAAATTCTTGCAAGGTTTCCATCGGAAAGTACAACATGAGGGTGGTTTGATCGCAATAACCTATTGGTTCCACTTTGCGATCATTGGATTTAAACACCTTATTCCGACGTGACATTCCGATCTGGCATTGCGATCTAGGATTCCGACGACTTTAAGGATTTTTGTGTCGTCACTCTGTCCATTTTATTTTAGCAACATTCCGATCTGGACATTCTGATAGTGGCATTCCGATCTGGACATTCCGATAGTAACATTCCAATAGTGGCATTCCGATCTGGACATTCCGATAGTGACATTCCGATCTGGACATTCCGATAGTGACATTCCGATCTGGACATTCACATAGTGTGACATTCCGATCTGGACTTTCCGATAGTGACATTCCGATCTGGACATTCCGATCTAGACATTCCGATACCAGCAACATTCCGACAGCAAAGAGTATTCCGACAGAAATCAACATTCCGACAATCCAAAAATTATTCCTTAAAAAATTTCGAATCGTGTGTAATTTTGACTTGGAATATTTGGTTTATCGAGAACATATTTTAGGGGATTTTAACATTGTTTCTCGACTTTAACACACCACAACACAAAAACACTTAACCTTATTTCATTGTTCGATCAACTTTGTAAATCTTAACTTATTGAAATGGAGTACACATCTCTTACGGATAAGTCCATCCTCTAAGGTACGGATAATCGTCCACCAATGTTGTAAAAGTCTATGTACGAGGATTGGACTTCCCGAATGGAACTTTACATGTTGAATAAAGAGAATGGACATCTCATTTGGGCATCGGTGCTTAATGGACCATTAGATTATGGTACAGTGACGGAAGGTACGATTACTCGTCCTCGCACAACGGGTGAGTTGACTGGAGATATGAAGATTCAAGACAAATGTGATAAGTATGCTACAAACATCATTCTCCAAGCCCTTCCTCCAGATGTCTACAAACTCGTCAGCAAACATAAAGTTTCCAAAGAGTTATGGGATAGAATTCGGGTTCTAATGCAAGGCACCTCGTTAACTAAACAAGAACGAGAGTGTAAGCTTTATGATACTTTTGATAAGTTTGCCTATGTGCCAGGGGAGACTCTCAATGATTACTATCTGAGATTTACCCTATTGTTGAATGAGCTTAATATCTATGGCATGGCAATTCCTACCTTTCAATTGAACACCAAGTATTTGAACACTCTTCCTTCAGAATGGAAAAAATACGTGACGGATGTTAAATTGGCTAAGGACTTGAATAACACCAATGTGGATCAACTTCAAGCTAATGATTTGTTTTAGTATGTGTGCACAACCTTATTCAACTAAAAACTAATTTGATATGTCCAATAATAAGTGTGAAAACACTTATCCTTTTACCACTTAATTATAATAAAAACAAGACCAAAACGTGTATTTGATGTTGTAAAAGTCGGAATTATGCGTGGTTTGTGTTTTTGTTGTGTTTTAGGACAAAAATATGAAAAAGGAAGAAAACACGGGCTTTCACGGGCTTTTATCGAAGAAAAAGACAAAAGACGAAGTCAAAAGATCAAAAGTGCAAGAAGAACGGAAGTCAAAGGCCTATTCTGAAGATTTATCGAAGAAAAAGTCTAAAGACGGAAGTTTGACGAAGTCAAAGAACCAAGTCTACTAAAAGAAGAAAATTAGAAGACGAGTTCGTTTTATCATTCGACTAATCCCGAGACAAAGTCGAGAAAGACGAGTTATTTAAAAAGACGAGAAGACAAAAGAAAGAAAGAAGGAAGCATCACACCAACCACTCCTTTCCCTATAAATAGAAGACCCTCACTTTCATTTTAGGAGTTCATTTTTTTTAGTTTTCTCTTAAGGTAATTAGGAGTAGGTGTAACTTTCTCTCTCTAGTTTTACTTTCTCTCTCTAAATTTTCTTTCAAGTTTGCTTAATCTTTCATCTTTAAATCTTTAAATCTTGAATCTTTAATCTTCATCTTAATTTCAAGCTTTTCATAATCAATCTTATTCTTCCTTTCTTGTTTTAATCTTGTGTTTGATTCGGTAAAAGTGTGTAGTTTGTTTCATCTTTATGCTTATTTGATTAAAGTGCTTATCTTTTTGTTCTTATCATTTTTATGTGATTTATGGTTTTAGCTTATTGTGCTTTTTGATTGATTTGTTATTTTCTTATTTTTAATAAAGTGTTTTTAAAAGTTTAATCTTTTAAAAGTTGATTTTATAAATTTTGCTTATCTGGTGTTTTGAAAGTTTTTAATTCGTGGCTTATTTAGTTCCTCTTAATATTGATTTGGTTAAGTTTTTGGTAAGTGCTTATTAGAAAAGTGCTTATTTGGTTTTTTCTTATTTTCCTTTTACATTCCATCGTAAAGTTCTTAAGGGTTTTAAGTATTCCGATCGAGTATCCTGATCGCATAAGCCTAAGGGTTTCTACTTGCGATCAGATACTGCGATCACTCATTGGCGATCGTTGATTGCGATTGTTGACTGCGATCACTCATTGCGATCGTTAGTTGTGATCCTCAGTTGCAATCGATGACTGCGGCCACCAGTTGCGATCACTCGTTGCGATCGAGAGTTGCGATCTCGGGCTGCGATCGCTAGCTGCGATCGATAGTTGCGATCTGATCGCAATCCTTGGTTTATTTTACTTAGTTATTTTTCAAAGTTTATTTCTTTCCCGCCATTTTTTTTAAGTTTAATTTTAAATTGTCTTGTCTTATTTTATTTTTTAAATTTATTTTTTATTAAGTCCTAAATTTGTTTAATCTCTTTATATTTGTCATTTGTCGTAATTCATTTTAGTTTAAAATAGATAATCAAAAGCTCCCCCTTTTAGTTACCAATGACGATAAGTCCACCCTAAACCGTGATCAATTCGAATTGAATCGAACTAGAACAACACACATTAAAATCTTGTCATATTAAAATGGCGCCGCTGCCGGCTCTTTTCGTAAAGATTAACGATTTTTTGTGAGAAAAATTAGATTTTGGGATCCGTTTTCTTGGGAACGTTATTTTCATAGCATATAAAATTTAAAAAAAAATCCTAAAAAATATAAAATTTTCAAAAACATCCAAAAAATAAAGAAGATAAAGAATTAAAAATATTTTATTGCATTTTTAGTGTATGCGTACTTGATATTCGTCTAATCTTGAGCCCGAGACTCGTGAAGACTTAGATATGACCGGTGCGAATAATAATAAACAATCCACCACACCCCGTTGTGAATAATAACAACCATCACCCTTAACCCGACCTTCGTACGATGGAGGAGTTATGCCAACCGACAATGAATGGACGTGGAGGACCGATTGCGCCGATGCAAATCACGACTCCCGAATTTTAGTTGAAGCATTACATGATCCAACAAGTTCAAAATGCTTGCCCATTTCGTGGATTACCGGATGATGATGCCAACAAACACCTCGATAAATTCATAACCGTCACCCAAAGCATGAAATTGCCTGGTGTTACCATGGATTTTCTCCGTCTTCATCTTTTTCCACAAACTTTATCCCACCATGCCGAAAAATGGTTTGATCGTCTTCCTAAAAACTCAATTCATACATGGGACGAGATGACTCAACGATTTTTGTCACGCTTCTTTCCACCATCCATGGTAACTAGTCTTAGGAATCAAATCAGTGGTTTCACTCAAGAACCCGATGAGTCTCTTTTCGATGCTTGAGAACGTTATAATGTCTTGATCGATCGTTGTCCTAACCGTAATATGCTCCCCGTCACTCTAATTTATACTTTCTACAACGGTTTAACTTTTCGTGATCGTGATACGATTAATGCCGCCGCCGGTGGTACATTTATGAAAAGAAGACCCGAGGAGTGTAGAGAGCTTATAGAGATCATGACCACTCATCACAAAAATTGGGATTCATCCCCATCCTCAAGAAATAACCCGAGGGTCAATGTTTCTTCTACTTCATCAAACCCCGAGTTAACCGAACACACCCGCCAAATAGCCAAGATGAACAAAAATTTCTTAACCATGGCTACGAAGAAATATCAACAAGTTAAAGTTGTAGCACTTTCCTGTGAGACTTGCGGCGGTCCTCACTCATACAATGATTGTCCTTCTACTCAAGTCAATCCTTGTGAGAACGTGTACGCGGCTAACGGTAACTTTTCTACGGGAGGCTATCAAGCACGTCCTCAAGGTGACCGTAATTTGCTAAGTTATCGTTCAAACAGTTTTCTTTCACCACCCGGTTTTCCTCCTCAAAACCAAAACAACCTCAATCGCAACAATCAAAGCTAACCTCGAGCTCCTAATCAATATCAAACCCAAAGAAATCCATATCCACCTCAAGGAAATAATCAAGTTTACCAACCACCCACCTATCAACCACCCGCTTATCAAGCTCCACCTTTTAGCCAATCCACGACATTTAATCAAGAGATCGAAACCTACATGAGGACTAATGACGTGTTGGTGAAACATCTTCAAAGCCAAATTATTAACTTGAAAGGTGATTTGAATAAAAAAGGGAATGATCTTCGAGCCGAGCTTAGGAATGACATGCGAAATTCTTTAAACAATCAAACGAATGACTTAAGGGATATGATGGCTAGTTTCTTCCCAAGTAATCAACCCTTTGCTTCAGGTTCTCTTCCGAGTAACACCATTGCAAATACAAGAGGGGAGATGAAAGCAATCACTACCCGCAGTGGAAAAGGCTATAAGGAACCCGAGATTCCTAAACCTACTCCGGTGATTATGACAAAGGATAACGAGCAACCTTCACCAATTCTTTCACCTTCCAACCCCACCCTCCACCACCAAAGGATGTGAGCGACCAATCTATTCCAAAGCCTTCCTCTCTACCCGACATACCTTATCCTTCAAGGTTGAGGAAAGAGAAGTTGAAGAACAAGGATGATATTCAAGTTTCAAACTTTCTTATAATGTTTAAACAATTGAATTTCAACATCTCCTTTGCCGAGGCGCTTGCTCACATGCCTAAATATGCTAAAATGTTCAAAGATCTTCTAAGTGATAAGGAAAAACTTCTTGATATTTCTCAAACCCAACTTAATGAGAATTTCTCTACGGTTCTTTTAAGGAAATTACCAACCAAACTTGGTGATCCGGGTCGCTTTCTCATTCCTTGCAACTTTCCTGGGGTAGAGAATTGTATGGCCCTAGCCGATCTAGGTGCTAGTATCAATTTAATGCCACTAAGTGTTTGGAAACAATTATCTCTACCCGAGCTAGTCCCCACGCGGATGACATTGGAGTTAGCTAACCGTACGGTTGCTTATCCGGTGGGGATAGCCGAAGTCGTCTTCGTCGGTGTCGACCAATTCACCTTTCCGGCGGATTTTGTTGTCATTGACTACGAGATGGATCCCGTGTTCCATTAATCGTTGTACGTCCATTCTTGAGGACCGGTCACACTCTTATTGATGTAGCCACGGGCGAATTAATCATGGGAGTTGGTGACGACAAAATCGTCTTTAACATGGGTAAACTTTCTAAGCAACCTTATGAGCACGAGAACGTTAATTTCATTGACATACTTGATGAGGCTTGTGAAGAACATTTCAAAGACGCTTGTAAAAGTGGTCTTTCTCCTTTACCTCATGTTGAGAATGTAGCTTCTATTGCTCCATCATTGACTCCATTTGGAGAAATTGACTTTCTTTTGAAAGCATTTTAAGCATGTTTAGGGGACGTGAACTTAAAATATGACGATTCTCCCTCCGATTGGGAAGAAGACATTCATACCATTGAAAAACTTCTCAATGAAGACCATATTTCTCCACCTTCTCCTATGGAAGTTACAAACGATGATCCTAATTTGACTAAGTCTTCCATTGACAATCCTCCAGATTTAGAGCTTAAGGAGTTACCGTCTCATCTTGAATACGTTTTCCTAGAAGACAATAAGAAGTTACCTGTCATCATTGCAAAGGACTTAAAAGAGGATGAACAAGGTTGGGAATAAAATATAGCCAGTCTACTTGAGCGCTGACAAGAGTAAAACAAGCGTTGACAGGAAGAAAACAAACACTGACAGATCAAGCGTTGACAAAAAGAAGTCAAGCGTTGATACATTGAAGACAAACACTGATGGGAAGATATAGTCTACACGTATATTGTTTCTAGTTTGTTTCTAGTAAGGATAAGTTCAACATTGTATTTTCTATATTTATCTTTACCTAGAATAGTTGATACGTACACTCTTGTACAAGGCTTCTTATATCTATAAAAGAAGATCTTTAGGTTAATGTTCAGTATAAGTTTTCATACGTTAAACACTTTCATTGTAAGCAAGTTTGTTATCATTAATCAAGTGAAAGTTTGTTTACATCTTTGTGTGTTCTTGTTTAAGTGTTAATTTCGCATAACACTTAGATTATCATATACATATACAAAGGTTTCTCTAAGTGTATTACTTGATCTAATCTCATATACATAAAGCTAAATCGATCTAAGTTTGGGATCAAACAAGTGGTATCAGAGCTTGTTGAGAAACTTTTGATCTTAAAGAACACAAGAACCCTAAAATCACCAAAACCCTAATTTTCTCAAAACCCTAAAAACATCATGTCAAATCCAGAAGTAACCCCCTCCTCCTCACCCTTACCAAACATCAAGGTTCCCATGCTTGATGCAACCAACTTTGAATTGTGGAAATTCAATTTTGAGCAATATCTGGGGATTTATGACTATACTCTCTAGGAGATAACAGAATATGGAAACACATACAATAGGACTGAAAAGGTTGCTGCTGCCATTGCTACAAGAACTGTTGTTGCTAGATGTCCAGAAGCAGATAAGAAAGAAAAACCTGGTGATGGTAGAGCTGTATCTGCTGAAGACATAGCAAAGAGAAGGGTTGATATGAAAACCCTAAACATTCTGAAACTCTCTTTGGGACAAGAAAACCAGCATAAATACAGAGGTTATGATTCTGCAAAAGAACTTTGGGCAGCTCTTGAAGTTGCATATGGTGGCAATGATGATACTAGGGAAGAGAAGAAGAAGCAACTCATGCATGAGTATGCTGTTTTCAAGGCTCAACCTAATGAGAAGCTTAGCAGTGTGAGAAGCAGATTGCTTGACATTACAAGCAAGTTGTCATTAATGGGGACACAACTTGGTGATGTTGACATTAATGCCACTTTTCTGAAAAGCCTGGGTGATGCATGGAAGATTGAGGCAAGATCTATTCTTGCCAATAACACTCACAAAAGTTCTACTTTTGATGATATCTACAACAAACTAAGGCTGTTGGAGAATGAAACTCTTTTGGAGCATGGAAGTAAGTCTACCAATAGCAACATGGCTTTCTTCTCACATAGTGAAGGCCAATTTGATCAAAAGGACTCTTACATGCATCCAGTTACTGGATCAACATGTGTCAACGCTGGAACATGTCCTGTCAACGCCTCATATTCAGACGCTGACACATACAAAAGTGACTCACCAAGAGTTAAACCTGCTGGTTTGGATCTGGATACTGTATGTGCTTACATTGCTTCTTTGCCCAATGGTTCAGTGATTACATATGAGGACCTTGAGCAAATAAGTGATGAGCACTTGGAAGAAATGGACATTAAGTGGAACATGGCTCTTGCTAGTATAAGAGCAAACAGGTGGAATAGATGGTTTAAGAAGAAGATGACTTTTAATGCAAAGGACACT
Source organism: Glebionis coronaria (assembly GCA_025667525.1). NCBI lineage: Eukaryota > Viridiplantae > Streptophyta > Magnoliopsida > Asterales > Asteraceae > Glebionis > Glebionis coronaria. The sequence goes on from CM046876.1 coordinate 75,810,409, forward strand.
GCTGGATTTGATAAATCCAAAGTTGAGTGCTACAATTGCCATCGTATGGGGCACTTCATGAGGGAATGCATATCTCCTAGAAGATCTGATGCTGGCAAACCCTCAAGCCAAATTGTTAAGGCTCAAGATCCTAAGGCCATGGTTGCAGTGCAAGAGATTGATGGTATGGGATGGGATTGGAGCTATTTGGCTAAATATGGGGAAGAGGATAAAGCTTTGGTTGCTGAGATAGAAGAAGAAGAGCATGTTCAATATGCTCTCATGGCACACTCCTCCTCTTCATCAGATAATGAGGTATACGATGATGCTTTTTGTAGTAAGGGATGTAGGTTAAATACTGAGAAACTTAACAAAGAGGTGATAAGATTATTAGATGATGCTGAGAGATGCAAACTGTCTAACTATCAATTAGCTCTCACTCAAACTGAGAAGACAGTTTCTGAGTACAAGAAAATGGAATTTGATTTAAAAGATAAAATAAATATCTTAAAACATGAGTTAGATGCTAGTAATGATGTTAGAAACATCATGGAAAGGGTTAATAGTGAGTTACAGGCTAAGCTAGATGAAGCCATAAAGAATAAGGATAATGTTGGCCTTAAAATTCAGAGATTTGATAAGGCCACACAAACCCTAGGAGAATGTGTTAATAAACAAAGGGATCCTAAGGACATGACTGGGATTGGGATGAAAGATTATACTGTGGTTCCACCACCAGCTGGTGACTTCTATGGTGTCCAAAGAAAGGACCTATCTTGGACTGGTTTACCAGAACTCCCAGAGGAGGAATTTATTCCTCCACCAAGAGTCATTACCCCTGTTGAAGAGTATCAACAAAAGTTGACTGACTTAAATGAATGGAAGAAAGCCAACCCTACCTTATTTGTTAAGGGTGGCTTGTTATGTGAAAGTCCTAATGAGTCAAACCCTATTAAGGTAACAAATCCAATCACTGGTAAGACTGTTGACCTTGGTTTAAACACTGTTAGAAAACCTAGCATCAAGTATGCAGAAATGTATAGGAATACTAGGTCACCTAGCCAAGTTAGTAATGATGGAACAGGCTTCTTCTCTTCTAGAACTAGGGTTGTGTCTAGAAAATCCTGTTACACTTGAGGTAGCTTTCACATTTAGCATATAAGTGTGTCAACGTTTCCAAGGTCAACGCTGTTAAAAAGTCAAACGTTGTCAGACCCAAACCTTGTGTGCAGCAAAGTCCACAAGTTGTTAGACCAGCCCCATTCTTCACTAGAGGGTCTAACACTTATGGACAAAGACCATTTCAAAAGACCATACTTGGTCTAACAGGCAATGGGTTTCTGTAGCAAACCCTAGGTTCAACGCTGACAAGGGTAATTTCAGCGTTGACAAGACCAAAATTTAACGCTGACAGAAACGTGACCAGACCTAAATATTTGCAACCACGGGGTAAGGGGTCTAAAGCTTCTTCAAGCTTGACATGGAGACCTAAGAAAGATCAAAACCCTAATGATAATGGGATTTCTATGACCTGCAACAGATTTAATTACATTTTAAAGGTCATTACAAAACCTATTGGGGTTAACTGGGTATTTCATCCAAAGAGGGATGAACAAGGGTTTGTTATGAGAACTAAGTCTGTTCTTGTTGAACAACCAGATGAATCCAAGTCTGCTAAGGCTTGGGTTCCCAAAGAAAACTAACTTGTTTTCTTTATGCACAGGGCATTCAAAAACAGGTCAATGATTATGGATATTGGGACAGTGGATGCTCAAGGCACATGACAGGGAAGGAAGATTATCTAACTAACTTCACTCCCATTAAGGATGGTGACAAGGTTTACTTTGGAGGCGGATATGGAACTATCACAGGCAAAGGAACCCTTCTCACCAAGAACTTGTGTTTTGAAAACGTGTTTCTGGTAAAGGAACTTGATTACAATCTTTTTAGTGTATCACAAGTCTGTGATAACAAAAATAAAGTTCTGTTTACTAGATACTGAATGCTTGGTGTTAAGCAAGGATTATAAGATCCCAGATGAGAAATATATTGACTATAGAACACCTATACATAAGGACATCTATAATGTGAATCTGAATGGGATTATGATGAATAACAATATGTCATGTTTTTATGCTAAAGCTTCAGTAGATGAGAGTAATCTATGACACAGGAGACTAGGGCACATAAACTTTAAGAATATAAACAGGCTTGTGAGACTTGGCTTGGTTGATGGTTTGCCTGAAAAGGCTTTCCACAATGACCACTCTTGTGTTGCATGTCTTAAAGGCAAGCAGCACAAGGTCTCATTCAAGTCTAAACAGGTGCACTCTAGTACTAGACCACTTCACTTGCTTCATATGGACCTATTTGGTCCAACCAATATAGAAAGTTTGAATGGTAAATCATACTGCTTTGTCATCATAGATGACTTTTCTAGGTTTACTTGGACTTTCTTTTTAGCTATGAAGAGTGACACTGCTGACACTTTAATTGACTTTATCACTCAGATTGAGAAGAAGACTAGTAATGAAGTTAAAATGCTTAGGAATGATAATGGTGGTGAGTTTAGAAATAAACTTTTAGATGATTTTTGTGCCAAGAAAGGGATTACTAGGCAGTTTAGTGTTGCCAGAACCCCACAGCAAAATAGGGTTGCTGAGAGGAAGAATAGAACCCTAATTGAAGCAGCCAGAACCATGTTGGCTGATGCTTATTTCCCTATAGCTTTTTGGGCTGAGGCTGTGAATACAGCATGCTATGTTCAAAATAGAGCATTGGTTAACAAGATACAGAACAAAACACCTTATGAATTACTTTGGGGAAGGAAACCTAATATTGGTTTTCTTAAACCTTTTGGCTGTCATGTAGTTGTTCTTGATACTAGTGATGCCTTAGGTAAATTTAGTGCAAAAGGTGATGAAGGCTACTTCATGGGGTATTCAGTGCAGAGCAAGGGATATAAGGTTTACCTTAAGAAGGAAAAACGTATTCTTGAGAGAGTACATGTTAGGTTTTTAGAGAGTAAACCTAATGATCCTGAAAGTGGTCCAAATTGGTTGTTTGGCCTAGAACCTCTATCTAGGACTTTAAATTATATGCCTGTCACTAATCCAGACATTGTGAAGGTAACTTCAAATGTTGTGGAAGAACAAGTGGTTGATGTTTCAGGTACACAGGTCAATGAAGAGGTTGTATCACAAGCAGACAAGTCATCTCCCATCCAAGAGTATGTCACAATTCCCATATGGACAGATGCTTTTGCTGCTGCTGGAAAGGATAATGGTGGTCCCCAAGTATCACCAGTTAACAACATGCATGGTCCTTCAGGCGCTGACAAAGGCAAATCTAGCACGGACAGGACAAATTCAGACGTTGATGGCTCAAGCGTTGACAACACCATTTCAGGCGTTGACAACCCAAATGCTGACAACCAAGGTTCAGGCATTGACAACACTTTTGAGCATCTTTTCTCTTCTAATTTTGAACAAGGTGAACCTTCCAATTCATATGAAGAGGTTCATCCTATTATTGATGAAAGAAAGTCTGATGAAGATATTGGCAACTTGGATAATGAGATTGAAGATACCAGACTATTTGAGGGAGGAGTTCTTACTTCCACTATGAAGAATCACCCTACTTCTCAAATCATTGGTGATATTATGACTCCTGTTCAGACTAGAAGATCTCATCAAAGTCTTGGTGGATTTATTGCCAATATTCACAAGAAGGTTGATACCCCTCTTGTGCAAGCATGTTTGTTTGCCTGTTTTCTGTCACAACAGGAACCCAAGAAGATATTTAATGCTCTTAGTGAACCAAGTTGGGTGGAAGCAATGCAGGATGAGCTTCACCAATTTGCAATTCAGGATGTTTGGGAGCTAGTTGATTGTCCCAGGTATGTCAGACCTATTGGGATAAGATGGGTTCTAAGAAACAAGAGAGATGAAAGAGGTATTGTGGTCAGAAACAAGGCAAGATTAGTGGCTCAGGGATATACACAAGAGGAAGGGATAGACTATGAGGAGGTCTTTGCACCAGTTGCAAGGATTGAAGCTATAAGGATATTTCTAGCCTATGCTTCATGCATGGGCTTCACTGTCTATCAAATGGATGTGAAGAGTGCCTTCCTCTATGGAATAATTGTTGAGGAGGTATATGTGATGCAGCCTCCTGGTTTTGAAGACCCAGAGAATCCAGACAAAGTGTATAGAGTCAAGAAGGCTATGTATGGACTTCATCAAGCCCCAAGAGCATGGTATGGCACATTATCCACTTATTTGGTGGACAATGGATTCAAGAGGGGCACCATTACAAAGAAGACATTGTTTAGAAATTGATTGTCCGAAGATCGGGCTGTGGAAGAACATTGTTGTTATTATTAGGGTGCGGTGGATTATTGTTGTTAACACCTGACATAGCTAAATCTTCTTGAGTCTCGGGCTCTTGGTAATTAGAAGATCTAGTACGCATACACCTGAAAATGCAAAAGAAAAAGAAACCAAACACAAAGACAATATATATACACAATAAAAATAAAATCTTTTTGGATTTTTGAAAATTTTAATTTTTATGGATTTTTATCAATTTTTAAATTTTTATGATTTTTTGAATTTTTTATGCAAGAAAAATAACGCTCACGAGTGAACGGATCCCAAAAAGCAACGCGTCTCTCACAGAAAACCGTTAATCTTTACGAAAAGAGCCGGCAGCGGCGCCATTTTAATACTTGGGTTTTACTCAGTTAAAAAGTTCTTTGTCGTATGTCTCTTCGAATTGAAAAACTTGTGTTTAATGTGTGTCTCTCTTGATTTTTGGTGGAACAAATATTTTTGGTTGTTTTTAAATTAAAATGTGCAAAGACTTAAAAGTAAATGTCGTTAAAGTAAAGTGGCGTGAAATTAAATCTAAGTCTAATTAACAGAAAGGTGTGATATTTAAAACTTTGACGAAAATTAAAATAATTAAATGACTAAAAATTAAAGCGTGATGGAAATTAAAGTTAGACAAGAATTAAAATGTAAACTAAGAAAAATAAACAAAGTTAACTAGAGAAAAACCACTACAATCGGAATATATTCCGATCAGATTCAATCGGAATATAAAACCTACCTGTCGGAATGTTGATCAGAAACCCAATCGGAATATGTCACCTTTCTCTGATCGGAATGACTAAGCTTAAACCCCCAGATCGGAATGTATACCTCTGATCGGAATATGGAAATGACCCTGGTCGGAATGTAGATCGGAACCCGCAATCGGAATATGTCACTTCTCCCTATCGGAATACCAATCTAACACCTCGATCAGAATGTGTAGAACCAAACCAGATCGGAATAAGAACCAAATTACCAATCTGAGTAATTTACTTACCTTTGATCGGAATGATTAAAACCTTGCTGATCGGAATACCAAGATACACCCCCAAATCGGAATGTTATAACCCTTTTCCGACCAAGCAATGTAGCTATGGTCGGAATATATAAACCCTTTTCCGATTTACCCCAATCGGAATACGACAGAAAAAGTACAAAAATAAGCTAGAAAAATAAGCTAAACTCAAATAAGCACAAGACGAAATTTCTAAAGTAAACCGATTAAGAAAAAGCTATTAAACAGAAATTTAAAGACTTTTAAAACACGAAATGAATAAGCTTTAAGAAAAACAACTTTTTATACGAAAATAACTTTTATAAAAACTATATAAACTTGAAAATAAACAAAAGAAGCTATGAAAATAAATGGTTTAAAACAATCAAAAGCATAAAAATGAGATCTTTCAACAAATCAACAAGACAAAAAGTATATAAATAAAAGATTAAAGAAAAGTAGAATGAGATTAACAAGATAAAGTAAAGGTGCAAGAATTAAAAGAAACACTTACTTGAAATTAAATGGTAAATAAAGTGCAAGACATGTAATTAAATGTGCAAGTAATTAAAGGTGCATAAAAGTAAAGGTGGAAGAACTAATTGTCACGATTAGTCAACAAAACTTAATGAAATGTAAATGAGAGGTATATATAGGTGATTAGGGGAGAGGTTAGAGGAAGCTTCCTCCCCTCTTTCCTTTCTTCTTAATTGCGCCCTTAAGTCCTTCCTTCTTAAACTCTTTGTTAATCTTGGACTTTGATGACTTTTGGCACGGGATTTCTTTGGACTCGTCTTGAATTCTTCGATAAATAAGACTTGAGTTCCTCGGCTTTTAAGTAAACTTCCGTCTTTTGACTTTTTCTTCGATAAATCTTCAGAATTGGTCTTGGACTTCTGTTCTTTTTGCACTTTTGACTTCTTGACTTCGTCTTTCATCTTTTTCTTCAATAAAAGTCCGTAAATGCCCGTGAATTCTCGTGTTTTCTCCACTTTTCACCTTTTCGTCCTAAATCACAACAAAAACATAAACCACGCATAATTCCGACATAAAAGACATAAAATACACGTTTTGGTCCGGTTATTATTGTAATTAAGTGGTAGAAAAGATGTGTGTTTACACACATATCAATGTTCTACTTGTTCAGGTCTATGTTGATGATATTATCTTTGGATCCACAAATCCAAAGATGAGTGAAGACTTTTCCAAGCTCATGACAGACAAATTCAAGATGAGTGCTATGGGGGAGATGAACTTCTTTCTTGGGTTACAAGTTCAGCAGAAAGAAGATGGTATCTTCATCTCCCAGGATAAATATATGGCAGAGATCTTGAAGAAGTTTGTCTTTTCTCCACATGAAAAGAGGGCTACTACTCCTATGGATAGAGAACACCCTTGGGGAAAGATTGGAGATGGGAAAGATGTGGATGTCAGGCACTATAGATCAATGATTGGTTCATTGATGTATCTCATAGCCTCCAGACCTGACATCATGTTTGATGTGTGTGCTTGTGCACGCCATCAAGTGACTCCCAAAGAATGTCACCTTTATACTGTCAAGAGAATCTTTAGGTACCTAAGATGTTATCCCAGTCTTGGCTTGTGGTATCCAAAAGATTCACCTTTGGAGCTTATTGCATATTCAGACAGTGACTATGGAGGTGATAAGTTTGATAGAAAATCCACAACTGGTGGATGTCAGTTTCTTGGGAGCAGGTTGATATCTTGGCAATGCATGAAACAAACAGTGGTGGCTAATTCTACAACTGAAGCAGAGTACATTGCTGCAGCTGCTTGTTGTGGACAAGTTTTATAGATACAGAACCAGCTGTTGGATTATGGGTATAATTTCATGCATACCAAGATATTTGTTGACAATAACAACACTTTATGCATTATTAAGAATCCTGTACATCATTCTAAAACTAAACACATAGAAATTAGACACCATTTTATAAGAGATTGTTTTGAAAAAGGTTTAATAGAACCAGATAGGGTTGACACAGAAGAAAATGTATCAGATTTACTAACTAAACCGTTTGATGCTAGAAGATTTCAATACTTGGTAACAAGTATTGGAATGATCAATCTCACATAATATGTGTTTTGGAGTCTTTTTGTAGAAGTATGTACAAGATAATGCATTGTTATTGGTCTTTTTGAGGATTTAGATTTTCCACTATATTTTTCTAACACTGACAAAGGTTACTTCAACGCTGATAAGTGTTATTTTGTCAGCAATATATTTGTCTAACCCTGACAAAGCTTTTCTTGATGCTGACAAGTGTTAACGGGGTGTTGTCAACAACAATGTTAGTTTTGTGGTTTTCAATCTAAATGTTAGCATTATACCATTGTGGTTTTCATTGGAGAAGCATTTGAGCATGTTTTTATTTATGGATGATGGTTGAAATTTTCTATTCCTATCTTGACATAAATTGTTTATGTTCATGCATATTTTTGGCAACATATGTATCACAGTTTAAGGGGAGGTTTTAGGAACCTTAGGACTTCTGGGTATCCTTATGATACTCTTATCACAATTCTAGATTGTGTCCACAGGTGAGTATGAGTTAGTTTCACTAAATCATGAGGCACTGTAGCATGCTAAGTTGATATACTATGCATGCTGCCAAGACATTTTTGGCCTAGAATTGGTTGTGGTCTGTTGGGAGACCTAGGAATGATTTTATCATGGGTTTTACCTGGGAGTAACAAGGTGTTGGAGTATGCTCGTGTCATAATAAATAATTATACGACTAGACACATGTGAGCCTATGAGGTCACACACATATACACCGAGGTACCATTTAATATAACGTATCTAATGTATTTACGATATATATAAAACTTATGTAACTCGAGAGGAAAAGAGAAAAGACCAAGGTGGTCAAGTGTAACTTATATGGTTATTAAGGTAATTGATTTAGTCATTAAGACTAATTAATTATAATTTAATTATATTAATAACATACATTGTATGTTACAAAGATGTAATAAAATGACATGATATCATTTGTCTCTTTTCTTCCTTTTTCATACGGCAAAAACAACTAGTCATTTATGGTTGTGTTTTTGTTTGAATTGAAAAAAAACAAACACTAAACTATAGTAGTTGATTGTCTTACAAAGAGTTACGGAGTTTAAAGACTAGCATCTATTGGTATACAAGGAATTGTGGTGTGGATACATCATAGAGGTGATCTCCATTGATCACTTGGTTTCATAGGTGGTTCGTGTTCTTGGTGATAGTCATCATTCGATTCTACCGATCACGCTACAAAGGTATACTTTTATCTCCATTTTATTGATTAATCATATGACTCTATGGATCCGTCAATAGGTGCTTACTCCGCTGCGTTTTGATTATATTTAACATGTTATTAATTATATTAAGCACCTATAGTGGTATCAGAGCCATCATATGATGTCATATGATTATCGGGTATGCGTAAAAATGGCTAAATATGAGTGTTTTTGAGGGATTTGTTAAACCAATATTAAAACAGCCCCTATGGCATTATTTTCGTGGCATTATAGACTTTTAGGAGGTCTTATAATCTGTTTTTTAATGATCTCATAGTCACGGTTTACGCATACTTAAATGGGTTTATTACGTGTACGTGTAAAATGACCTAAAACGCGTTTTTTGGAACGATCCTTGAATCGGATTTTAAACAGCCCTAATGACCATGTTTTTTTGTAAATATATGATAATTACAAGGTTTATAAAATGTGGTTTTAAGGTCTTAAGGTCATTGGTTACACGCACCAATCGGGGGTTTAATTAATTGTTGATTATTCTTTCGATTTCGTTGGCTAACAAGTGTTTGTTGTTGTTTAATTTTATTTCCATGGCAAATACATGCATGTTTGGCCATGGACTTAGCCAACACCTTGTTATATTCATAATCTTATGGTATTATTATGTTTCTTATGCAAAGCCGATGAAAACCTAGACCAAATGTTACATGTTGTGTGTTGATTTGCATTTAATTTCAGTTTTGGGGATTTGCCATTGTTTTGGCTTCATTAATATGTTTTTGATGTTGGTTATAGCCATTGTTTGGGCATTTTACAGTAGGTTAATGATAGGTTAAATGTTTTTAGTCATAAATCATTTGTAACCGATGCTTGGATGGGAATGGCTAAAGAATTAAAGACATATTGTGAAATTCGGAGCTACTGAGTGACCTGCACTAAAATGTGATTTCCCGAAGTTCTATTAGGAGATAGAAGCCCAAGTTTGGTGTGCTAATTCACAACTCATAGGCCTTCAAAAGTCTCCACTGGAGCTCAGGCTAGGGAAGACTCCTTCTATGGGTTTTGGGCCCTAGAAGTCGATTGAAATATTTAGGCAGATTTGGGCCTCATGTTCATTTTGGGTTCTACTTGCTCTTGATGGTCTTGGAGCAAGTGGGAGCCCACTATGTGGTTATGTTGACTTACCCTTAGTTGACTTCTTGGTCCTCGTGATGGCTCACGAGATCAAGAATAGGTTTTCATCGGTTTGAGGCTTTGCATACTTGTGGTTGTGTGGTTGCTTGTTTGCTTGATATCTTGATATTACTTGCAAATGTTTTTATAAAAACTTGAAACCAATCACAAACCATTTATAAAACTAAATCCTTGATTTAGTTTAAAGTTTAAATATGATTTAAAACTAAAATCTTGTTTTTCATAATAACTCTTAACGTGTTATGATGTTATTATTTTTTATTTTTATGTATTGTCTAAATCTAATATTAAATCCATTTAGGTTTTATATTAGTATTTAACATGGACAACTTGACACACATAAATTAAAACAAGATTAGACTTAAGTTAAAAATGTTTTTAACTTGTGCTACGATGGATGAATGCATGCTTCCTCGTACACACTTTTGATTTGTAAATCAAACTTTTATACCCGTCTAAAGTTTAAGTTATGCCGTCCAATCGTTTGAGATCACTTGCAATTACTTTTTGCATCTTGTGAGAGGGATGCAAATTGTAACCCAAGGTGATTATTATCTATGCGTGAGACCTAGACTTATTCTCGCATGTTCTCAAATTAGATGACTTAATCGGTTAAGTGGTGAGACCTTGACCGAGGCAAGGATGGGACTAAACATGCCATGTTTGATATTTTGTGAATTGTTCACTTATGTCATGAGTCCCATAAGGATCTTAGAATTGCACATGATTTGCAATTGATGAACGTCATCTACCTATTGAATCTATCGTGGCTAGCAGATCAACTGATGTGATGGTAGAACCTCAATGAGGATCTTAGCCTTTTCATAAAATTAATTGTTTATATATAAACTTGGGTAGTTAATTTTTAAAGGATTAATTATTGAAAGTACTAAAACTTTGAACTTTGTTTATTTTGTAGATGGCAACGAATTAATCCATTAACAATCAAATCAGATCAATTCTCGATAAGGAGAAATTGAGTGGTACAAACTTCCCTGACTGGTTTCGAAATCTGAGGATTGTCCTCAGATCAGAAGAAAAGTTGCACCACTTGGAAGAGGCCTTACCTGAAGCACCTCCTGCTACTGCCACCGCTGTTGTTCGCAATGCCCATACTAAAAGGGTTGCTGAACAACAAGAAGTGGCTGGCTTAATGTTATGTAGTATGGTCCCTGAAATCCAAAAACATTTGGAATACTTTACTGCATGTGACATGATTGAGGAACTCAAGATGATGTTCCAACAACAAGCAGAACAAGAACTCTTTGAAACGGTCAAAGCGTTCCATAATTGCAAGCAGGAGGAGGGCCAATCTGTCAGCACTTATGTGTTGAGAATGAAAGGCTACCTTGATCAAATGGACCGACTTGGCTACCCTATGCCACAAGTCTTAGGAGTGAACTTGATACTCACTTCACTTTCCAAAGACTATGATCAGTTTGTTCAGAACTATCATATGCATGGCATGGGGAAGACTATACCTGAACTACATGCCATGCTGAAGCTTGCAGAGAAGGGTATGCCCAAGAAAGCTCCCTCTGTTCTTGCTATCAAGAAAGGTCATATCCAAAAACTGAAGCCACAAGCTAAAGGAGGCAAGGGTAAGAAGTTCAAGGGAAAAGCCACTATGGTTCATGACCCTAAACGCAAGTTCCCCCCACCTGGAAAAAAGGAGTATCCTGCTAAGGATGTAGAGTGTCATCACTGTCGTGAGATTGGACACTGGAGAAGGACTTGTCCTTACTACCTGGCAGAAGTGGACAAAAAGAAGAACAAAGCCGGCACGTCCGGCACATCAGGTATCTTCATGATAGAACTCTACTCATTCCCTAAAACTAATACCTGGATATATGACACTGGTTGTGGTACTCACATTTGTAATACTATTCAGGGGCTTAGAGGGGTCATAAAGTTAAATAAAGGCGCTTTGGACTTGCATGTGGGCAATGGCAACCGTGCAGCTGTCGAAGCCATAGGGAGCTATGATCTTATCCTCCCTAGTGGAATGATTCTTGTACTAGACAATTGTCATTTTTCACCCTCTATTACTAGATGAATTATTTCTCTTTCGCGTTTATGGGATAATGGTTTTTCACATAAATTTACTGATTATGGTACTATTCTAGTTTCCAAGGATAATGTATTTTATTTTAATGCTATTCCTCGTGATGGAATTTTTGAAATTGATATGCATAATCATGTATCAAATGAGGGTTCTATTTATACTTGTAGAAAAAAGAAGTCTAAGCACAACTTGGATTCTACTTTTCTATGGCATTGCCGACTTGGCCATATAAACAAGAAACGCATTGCGAAGCTGCAACATGATGGGCTTTTAAAGTCAACCGATGATGAATCATTTGATATATGTGTATCTTGTATATCTGGCAAGATGGCAAGAAAGCCTTTTACTCATGTAAGTGAAAGAGCTGATGATCTTCTTGGACTCATACATAGTGATGTATGTGGTCCATTTAGAACCACGTCTAGAGAAGGAGCTAACTACTACGTTACATTTACTGACGACTTCAGTAGAAATGGTTATGTTTACTTGATTAAACATAAACATGAAGTTTTTGAAACGTTCAAAACTTTCCAAAACAAGGTAGAAAATCAACTAGGGAAGACAATCAAAGCACTTCGATCTGATCGAGGAGGCGAGTATTTAAGCCTTGAGTTTTTAGATCATCTTAAGAGTTGTGGGATTGTCTCACAACTTACTCCTCCCTATACACCACAACATAATGGGGTGTCAGAGAGGAGAAATCGAACCTTGCTTGACATGGTTCGATCAATGATGAGTCCAACCACTTTGCCAATGTCCTTTTGGAGCTATGCTCTAGAGTCTGCTGCACGCATACTCAATATGGTTCCAACTAAGAAGGTTGATAAGACTCCATATGAAATATGGCACAGGAAAGTCCCGAACTTGTCTTATTTGAAAGTCTGGGGTTGTGAGGCTCTCGTTAAACGAGAAACACCAAACAAACTTGAGCCCAGATCTATCAAGTGTATCTTTGTAGGATACCCAAAGGAAACAATGGGTTACTACTTCTACTACCCACCCGAGAACAAAATATTTGTTGCTCGGTATGCTGAGTTTCTTGAGAGTAGTCTCATATCACAAGAAGCAAGTGGGAGCACCATAGAATTTGATGAAATTCAAAGTCAAGATGCACAACCTTCTGAGAACACTAGCGAACATCACCAAGAGGTTGAACATGAAAATGTCGAATCTCAAAGTGATGTAATTCCCATTCGTAGATTCGCAAGGATATCTCACGCACCTGACTGATATGGTTTCTATATCGATGCTGAGGAACATGAGTTAGGGGATCATGGTGAACCCGATAACTATAAAGCTGCATTGTCGGATCCTGAATCTGATAAGTGGCTTGAAGCTATGAATGCGGAAATGCAATCCATGAGGGACAACGAAGTTTGGATCTTAGTTGACCTCCCTCCTAACTGTAAGACGGTTGCGAGTAAATGTCTCTTCAAGAAGAAGACCGATATGGATGGCATTGTACACACCTTTAAAGCTCGTCTTGTAGCAAAAGGTTTCACTCAAACCTACGGGGTTGACTACGAAGAAACCTTCTCGCCCGTTGCAGACATTAAAGCTATTAGGATTCTTATAGCCATAGCAGTGTTCTATGACTATGAGATTTGGCAAATGGATGTCAAGACCGCCTTCTTGAATGACCATTTGAACGAAGACGTTTATATGGTGCAACCTGAAGGGTTCGTGAATCCTAAACATCCCAGACGTGTATGTAAGCTTCAAATATCCATTTATGGGTTAAAGCAAGCATCTAGGACCTGGAACAAGAGATTTGACGAGGAGATCAAAAAGTTTGGTTTCACTCAAAATCCCGATGAGCCATGTGGATATAAAAGAGCTAGTGGAAGTATCGTCGTTTTCCTAGTCTTATATGTCGATGACATATTGCTCATGGGAAACAATATTCCAATGCTACAAGATGTTAAATCCTGGCTTGGAAAATGTTTTGCCATGAAAGACTTGGGTGAGGCGGCGTTCATTCTAGGAATCAAGATCTACAGAGAGAGATCAAGGCGATTAATTGGTTTGAATCAAAGTGCATACATTGACAAAATCTTAAAGCGGTTTAAGATGGATGCCTCCAAACGTGGGAGTCTACCAATGCAATCCAATGTAGAATTGAGTAAGACTCAAGGTCCCTCCACACCTAAAGAGGTGAAGCGAATGAAAGGAGTGCCTTATGCTTCGGCTGTAGGATCCATCATGTATGCTGTGAGGTGCACTAGACCTGATGTAGCGTTCTCTCAGAACCTTACAAGTAGATACCAACAGAATCCAGGTGAATGTGCTGTAAAGACATATTAAAGTATCTTCGAAATACTAAAGATATGTTTCTTGTTTATGGAGGTGATTCAACAACTGAGCTTGGTGTTACTTGCTACACTGATGCTAGTTGGGAGACAGATGGGGATGATCTTCGATCACAAACCCGATATGTCTTCGTGATGAACGGAGGCGCTGTTGATTGGAAGAGTTCAAAACAAAGCACTACTACGATGTCTTCTACAGAAGCTGAATACATAGCTGCTTCTGAAGCTGCAATGGAAGCAATTTGGATACGTAAATTCATTTCTGGGCTTGGTGTTGTTCCTAGTAATGATAGACCTATGGAAATGTACTGTGATAATATAGGTGCAATTACTATAGCCGATGAACCTGGAGTTCAAAAGGGTGCCAAACATTTTCAAAGAAAATATCACTACATTCGAGAAGTAATTCAAGAAGGTGATATTCGTATTCTTAAAGTTCACACATATAACAACTTAGCTGATCCGTTTACTAAACCAATGTCTTGTACCAAACATGTTGAGCATGCTAGGAGCATTGGACTTAGACCAGCTGGTAGTTTCAAGTAGATTTGTGTATTTTAGTATTTGAATAATTAGGATGTAAAACAGTTCTTATTTGTAATGAATTGCTATATGAGATATGATCGTTTTCATTTTATATCAACTGTGTCCTATATTTGCATGTTTAATCCAAGAGTAATTTAATTACACTAAATTATCCATTGTCAGTTGATGATACAGGAGTATTGTCGAATTAAGACAAATGTGAGTTGGTCATATTCATTTTGGAATGAATATTAATTGATGATGCCGCCAATCTCATATGTGTTCATTGGATGAACATTGGATTGACCTAACCAACGAGAATTCACTACATGGATCGGCGTCAATAGTGAATCTCGCAAGTGGTTGAATCTCTCATCCTTAGACTTGAGATGCAAGTAGGTTTTGTATGTGTGGAATGTCAATCCTTGATATGGTTCAACGTTGTCCTGAACAAGGCTACTATAAAGACCATTTTTAGGTGCGATGTGAAACACATGAACGACACGTGCAGTCAAAAGAGGATTTGTTCCTCCACATGTATTGGAGTTAGATACTACTGGGCCCCTCGATGAATTGTACAGATGTATGTGTGGCCACACTCAAATGAAATTAAGATGATACTTGATTAATTTGGAAATCTAGTTCAATATCAATATCGAGAAACATAATAGTTAAGCCCAAGAATGACTGTTGATCCATGTCTAGAGTTTAACATAGTATCAAAAACAAAGGGATGACTGATATCTAAACCATTTAAATGAGATGTTTAAGAAACTATCCTCATATGTTTCTAGGGGCATTGGTGTGTTGCTAGACGCTAACCTTTGCTTGTATAACTACATGATTATTATGACGTGCGCAAGTGGGAGCTGTTGGAGTATGATCGTGTCATAATAAATAATTATACGGCTAGACACATGTGAGCCTATGGGGTCATACACATACACACCGAGGTACCATTTAATAACGTATCTAATGTATTTACGATATATATAAAACTTATGTAACTCGAGAGGAAAAGAGAAAAGACCAAGGTGGTCAAGTGTAACTTATATGGTTATTAAGGTAATTGATTTAGTCATTAAGACTAATTAATTATAATTTAATTATATGAATAGCATACATTGTATGTTACAAAGATGTAATAAAATGACATGATATCATTTGTCTCTTTACTTCCTTTTTCATACGGCAAAAACAACTAGTCATTTATGGTGGTGTTTTTGTTTGAATTAAAAAAAAACAAACATTAAACTATAGTAGTTGATTGTTTTACAAAGAGTTACGGAGTTTAAAGACTAGCATCTATTGGTATACAAGGAAGTGTGGTGTGGATACATCATAGAGGTGATCTCCATTGATCACTTGGTTTCATAGGTGATTCGTGTTCTTGGTGATAGTCATCATCCGATTCTACCGATCACGCTACAAAGGTATACTTTTATCTCCATTTTATTGATTAATCATATGACTCTATGGATCCGTCAATAGGTGCTTACTCCGCTGCGTTTTGATTATATTTAACATGTTATTAATTATATTAAGCACCTATACAAGGAATTTTATGAGGTAACTTAGTTGCTAAGAGTTTTGGTTAGCAAGGGACACTAGAGGACTGTTATGTCTATCTTGCATAAGCAAGTGTGCATAACTAGACAGTGCTTGCCGCCCTATATAATTATCAACTTATAGGTTATCTTCTCAGGATAAATTACTTTGTTAAGGTCATTTTTCATTTTTATACATTTTTATTTTTGGAGACTGACAAGTATTTTTCCAAGCGTTGTTGTGACCAATTTAGACGCTGACATGGCTTTGGCAAACGTTGACGAGAATATAGCCGTTGGGCGTTGATGGGTTATTTTTGACCGTTGAGACTCAATGACCTACCCAGTTGTTACTTTTTGACATATTTTTGGGCCGTAATTTTAGGAGTAGATAACTTTCAACTAATGCATGAGATTAACTTATTTCTTTTCAATATTTTCATGATTGTATTTTGAAAATAGTTGCCTAATTTTTGACCAATCACATGCATTTTTCTATCCTATATATTTGGCTCCTATTTTAAACAGGGTACCTATCATTCTTGTCTAACAATATTTTCTCCTATACTTCATTTTTATCAATATTTCAAACAACTTTCAACAATGGCACCAAAATTTAAACCATCTGATTTGGAATTGGGATTCAGGAGTCAACACAACATGGTCACACATTTGGACGCTTATGACACTCTGTTTCCCCAATACACACAAATGGTGGCGTATTTGAATGCATCCGCAATTAGGTATGCTCTTTCTCATGATCCACTCATTCCTGTCACACATATTAAACAGTTTTGGAACACTGTTAGTTCCTCAACAGTTAATAGAGTGACTACATTATCATCTATTGTTCATGGGCGCACATGGGTGGTTACTGAAGCTTTGGTTCGCCAAGCTTTGCATCTTGATGATGTTGATGGTATAACCACCCTCCCCATTAATGAAATAGAACAAGGACTAAGGGCTTTGGGTTATCCTTTCCCTGATGAGGGAACTTTAAACAAATATCATAAACAGGAGTTTCCCCCAGCCTGGAAGTACCTAATACATGTCCTCTTGCAATGTTTGAGTCCCAAGTGTACTGCACACAATGAGATCAATAGATCTATTGCAAGTGCTATTGTGTGCATTGCTACTGGGCAAAAGTTTAATTATTCAAAAATGATTTTTGAGGGCATGTGTAAAAATAAAGGGAATAAAATGACTTTAGCTTATCCCAGATTTTTACAAATGGTTTTTGATGTCCAAGGATACTGCACAAGGGATCATGATGATTTTTATGAGATCCCTGTGCAAAAGAAAGCAATTTTTACAAAGATGAACTCACCCCCACATCGTGACTTACCCCTAACCCCAACTATGGTTGCTGTCATTGAAGCAGCACAACCCCAACCAGACCCACAAACTCAACTTGACCCAATACCTGAACCATTACCTTCACCATAACACATGCAACTTGACCAAGAACCCTTCGATGCTGACACATTAAATATTGGCATTGACATGCCTATTCCAAAAGTTGACACCAATCCTTCACAAACCCAAACACCCCTTAACCAACCCACATCCACCCAATCCACATCATCTTCTCCCCCAACACAATATAGGTTACAAAAATGCCAAAGGACTACTGGAGTGTTCTCCTCTAGTGGTCCTAGCCATGTAGTAGAGAGAACCACCACCACAAGTGTGGTTGGTGCTATGGATGAGGCTGGGACTATTGGTTCTGGCTTAGAAGCTGGCCAAGACAGTCCTACCATCATTAAGACCTCATCCATGCCCAATGAATCTAACTTGAGAGGTCAAATACCCATTTTAGAGGAGGGCAGATTGGAACCAATGACCTTAATGGAATTGACGGCTGTCTGCATAAGCTTGCAAAAGCAAAATGCAGACTTGGTAGATGTTGTCAGTACACAAGGCCTTGAACTCAAGCAGTTGAGGGAGAGGATTGTTGTTTTGGAAAATGCTAGCACAAGGAGAGGGATGGAGGAATCTTCCAAAGGGGAGGATGAACAGATAAATGTGAGTGATAAGGGCTCCCATGATGGTGAATCTTTGGGTGTTGCTGAGGCCCTAACTAGTTTGAAGAAACAGACAGGTTTTGATACGTCTCTAGTCTCTCCTACAAACTTAAATTTGTCGTTTACAACCATGTTGGAGGAAATTACAAGAGGCGCTGAGACAGGTACTTTGGGCGTTGACAAGCAAGTTTTGAACGCTGACATGAGTAACTTGGGCGCTGACAAAGCAAAAGTGAGCGTTGACAGGCCTGCAGATGAGGTTGATGTATTCCAGTCATCATCCATCATCAAAGAAGTTTCTTCACAGATTGTGGAACAAGAAAGAAAGAAGGTGGGTGAATCACCTTTTGTTGTCACTTCAGAAGAACAAGAAGGAAGTGATGAAGCCAGTTCAGACTCAAGTGTAATGATTGTAGAACAACCAGAAAGACTTGAGTATGGTGAGGAGTTGGCAAAAGAGAAGTTGAATGAGTTGAAGTTGCAAGTTGATTTTGACATGCCAGAAGTTGTTCAGATGTACCATGCTTGGGAAGATAGGTGTATTGAGAATCCACATTTGACTATTTCAGATCAGATATGGGGTTTGGAGATTCTTCTCAGAGTACAAAAGGATTGCAAGGTCATTCTGAAACACAAAGCAAGCAATGTTCTCTCAAATTTGAAAAGGGATAGAAGGGAGTTGTACTACATGCTACTCAGATGTCATGGAACAGGGTGGACTTATAAGAAACTGATTGGATTGACATTTGAAGAGTTGGAGTTCAAAGCTTATCCCATTTGGGTAAGAGTGCAGGAAGAAAACACTCTAAGACTTCTTTCTGATGAAAGGAAAGAAGAACCTGCAGAAGAGATGGAGCTTAAGAAGGCAATGATTGTTCCCAGACCTGTGAAGAAGGGAGTCCCTCTTGAGTTTCCCAAAGATATGGATAGGTTAAATCCAAGTGAAGCTGTTATAAGAAAGAGCCTCAAGCTCTCACCATTGGAAGCTTCAGATATGGTGCAAGTGTTACCTCTTGATTCCAGGAACCCTATTATAAGCTATGAAGAAGATGAATGTGGGTTTTGGAAGATTGGCAGGTATGGGAAAGAGGTTCACACTTTTACCACTCTTATATCTTTGTTTGCAAGTTTTGATAGAGAAGACTTGGTAGATCTATGGAGATTGTTAGAGGCCAAGTATGAGACTGAAGCTCCAACTTCAGTAAATGGAATGGTCAACATTCAAGAGAATGTGTGGACCAAGAGATGAAGATCCTGTTGTTTGGAAGGATCTTGAAGATGATCTCAGTGGTCTTCAATGGCGTTTGTATTCAGCTGCTGGTGTATATTACTTGAGTTCTACAAAGTTTGCTGAGTATCTTCTTGTAGATGCTCAGTATTCCATGTCCAAGGAAGTCTTGGAGAAGATGAAGACTACACAGCTGGAGATTGATTATTCAAGTGACGTGGCCAAAGATTTGATCAGACATATTTATTACCAATATGAGCAAGTTTGTAAGATTCCTCCTAGTTCTTAATGTTTATTCAGAAACTTGATTATTAGAGTAAATATCAAGTTTAGGGGAGGATTGTTGGGAATAAAATATAGCCAGTCTACTTGAGCGCTGACAAGAGTAAAACAAGCGTTGACAGGAAGAAAACAAACGCTGACAGATCAAGCATTGACAAGAAGAAGTCAAGCGTTGATACATTGAAGACAAGCACTGATGGGAAGATATAGTCTACGCGTATATTGTTTCTAGTTTGTTTCTAGTAAGGATAAGTTCAACATTGTATTTTCTATATTTATCTTTACCTAGAATAGTTGATACGTAGACTCTTGTACAAGGCTTCTTATATCTATAACAGAAGATCTTTAGGTTAATGTTCAATATAAGTTTTCATACGTTAAACACTTTCATTGTAAGAAAGTTTGTTATCATTAATCAAGTGAAAGTTTGTTTACATCTTTGTGTGTTCTTGTTTAAGTGTTAATTCCGCATAACACTTAGATTATCATATACATATACAAAGGTTTCTCTAAGTGTATTACTTGATCTAATCTCGTATACATAAAGCTAAATCGACCTAAGTTTGGGATCAACAGAAAAATCTCGACTTATCGATGTGCTTAAAAATCATAAGAAATCAATTGCTTGGAAAATTTCTGACATCCGCGGAATTGATCCTAACTTTTGCACTCATAAAATTCTCAAGGAAGATGACTTTAAACCCGCAATCCAAAGCCAAAGAAAGGTTAATCCCAAAATTCATGACGTCATCAAGAAAGAAGTTATCAAACTTCTAGATGCCGGAATGATTTATCTATTTCGGATTCGCCATGGGTTAGTCCCGTCCATTGTGTGCCTAAGAAAGGTGGAATAACTGTTGTTCCCAATGAAAACAACGAGTTGATTCCTACTCGACTTGTCACGGGTTGGCGAGTTTGCATAGACTATTGCAAGCTCAATGATGCCACTCGTAAGGATCATTTTCCTCTTCCTTTCATGGATCAAATGCTCGAGCGTTTAGCAGGTAATGACTACTATTGCTTCTTAGACGGTTTCTTCGGGTATTTTCAAATTCCTATCGATCCAACAGACCAAGAGAAAACCATATTCACTTGTCCTTATGGATCATTTGATTACAAAAGAATGCCTTTCGGCTTATGCAATGCTCCCGGGACTTTCCAAAGGTGTATGATGGCTATATTCCATGACATGGTTGAAGAAACTATGGAAGTCTTTATGGACGATTTCTCGGTCTATGGTGATTCTTTCTCATCTTGCCTTGCCAATTTAGAATGTATGCTTAAACAGTGTGAAGACACTCGTCTCGTTCTTAATTGGGAAAAATGCCATTTCATGGTAAAAGAAGGCATTGTTCTAGGTCACAAAATTTCAAAAGCCGGTATCGAAGTCGACGTGCTAAAGTTGACGTCATTGCTAAGTTGCCTCCACCTACCACCGTCAAAGGAGTTAGGAGTTTTTTAGGTCATGTGAGATTTTATCGTCGTTTCATCCAAGATTTCTTTAAGATAGCTCGACCAATGACTCATCTCTTAGAAAAGGATGCTCCTTTCATCTTTTCTCAAGAATGTCTTGATTCTTTCGAACTTCTTAAAGGTAAATTAACTAAGGCATCGGTCTTAGTCTCTCCAAATTGGGAGTTACCTTTCGAGCTCATGTGCGATGCTAGTGATTTCGCGGTAGGAGCGGTTTTAGGTCAACGAGTGAACAAACACTTCCAACCAATCCATTATGCTAGCAAGACAATGACGGGGGCTCAATTGCATTATACCACTACCGAAAAAGAGCTTTTAGCCGTAGTGTATGCTTTTGGGAAATTCCGCCCCTATCTTGTGCTTTCCACCACCATCGTTTACACCGACCATTTCGCCTTGAAATACTTGTTGACCAAGCAAGATGCTAAACCGAGACTCGTTCGTTGGGTTTTCCTCCTCTAAGAATTTAAAATCGAAATTCGTGATAAAAAGGGAGCGGAAAACCTAGTCGCAGATCATCTTAGTAGACTCGAGGATCCTTATCAAGGGGAACTTCCTAATCAAGATATTAATGAGTACTTTCCCCATGAGGCCTTAATGTCTATTAACTCCAATCTTGATGATACCCCATGGTTTGCGGACATTGCAAACTATTTGGCGGGTGGTGTTCTTTTGGAAGGGTTAACGTCCCAACAAAAGAAAAAATTCTTTAAGGATATTAAACACTATTATTGGGACGACCCATACCTTTTCAAGCAATGTGCGTATCTTGTCATTCGTACGTGTGTTGATGGGCCGGCAGCGTTACTAATCCTAGAAGCTTGCCACAAAGGACCCACCGGTGGTCACTTTGGTCCTAACTATACCGCGAAGAAAGTTTTTGACTCCGGATTTTATTGGCCCACCATTTATCATGATGCTCATGAAATGGTTCAGCATTGTGATGCTTGCCAAAGACAAGGCAAGATCACACATAAAGATGAGATGCCTTAAAATTTCATCCAAGAATGTGAAATCTTTGACGTATGGGGCATCGACTTTATGGGGCCATTTCCATCATCTAAAGGAAACAAGTATATCCTCGTAGCCATTGACTATGTATCCAAATGGGTTGAAGCAAAATCTTTACCTACGAACGATGCGAGGGTGGTTGTGAACTTTTTGAAACAATTATTTTCTCGATTCGGTGTTCCTCGTGCTATCATTAGTGATCGCGAGACTCATTTTTGCAATTATCAATTTGCACGAGTCATGGCTAAGTATGGTGTCAATCACCGACTTTCCACCGCGTATCATCCACAAACTAATGGTCAAGCTGAGATCTCTAGCCGTGGACTTAAGCGAATCTTAGAGCGTACTGTGGGAGAGCATCGTGCCTCATGGGCCGATAAGTTAGATGATGCTTTGAGGGCTTTCTGTACCGCTTATAAGACACCTATAGGTTGTACTCCTTATCGCCTTGTGTACGGAAAGGCTTGCCACCTCTCCATTGAGTTGGAGCATAAGGCTTATTGGGCCTTGAAATAGGCTAATTTTGATATCAACAAAGCCGGTGATCTTAGGAAAATCCAACTCAATGAACTCAATGAATTAAGGAATGAGGCTTATGAAAACTCTTTGATCTATAAGGAATAAGCTCATTCATGACTCCAAGATAAAAAACCGATAGTTTCACATAGGTGATCAAGTTTTACTCTTTAACTCGCGGTTGAATTTTTTTTCAGGAAAGCTTAAAAGCCGTTGGTCCGGTCCATTCACCGTTGCCGAAATCTTCCCTTATGGCACTCTTGAGCTCGCTCAACCAAATGGGCTCAACTTTAAGGTGAATGGCTAGCGGGTTAAGTTGTACTTTGGTGAGGACATCTCTCACGAGATGATTCCATCCCTCACCACATTTCCCTTGAATTAGTTCTGGGTCGAGTCAGTCTTGTGACTCGGTTAACAAAAACAAGCGCTTCTCGGGAGGCAACCCGATGATCTATCCTTTTACCCGTTTTCATAATTAAGTGTAAGGGGAGCCACATATGTGTTTGTTGTCTTGTTTCTTATGATGTGCAGGGATTAAAGCTTTCAAAGAGCCACTTTTGATGATATTTGACGACCCGTGATCCCGTGTACCCGTCTTCCTGGTTCTATCCTAAAATTTTGTGATTCAATATTTCATATCTTATATGTTGACATTGAAATCACTATTGTCGTCTCTTCCTTAGCAAGATTTAAACAAAGTTCACAATGTACTAAGTGTAGGGGAGTTTACTCCCACATGCTTAAACATTGAGAAAAATGTTTATATCAAGTGTAGGGGGACTTCTATCGAAGTTAAGTGGGCTTTTCCATGAATTTGTCCTCATTTTAACCGGAAAATTTAATTTGTCGATGTTTTTCAAAATTTTTGATCTATTTTGGCCTAGTAGTGTTTTTTATTTATTTTATTTTATTTTCTTTCCTTTTGTCATCGCATCGTATGTATATATTTCATTTCATTTCAAGAATAAAAACAAAAGAAAAATTATTAAATAAAATGGTTTTAATAAGTTTAGATATCTTTGATATATCAGGCCCGTCATGAATCTTTTGACTCAACCCGAGTTTACTTATTTGAGTTTAGTCTATCTAGTATCCTTAACGTGTTTAAATAAAGTTTTGCTAGACTTTTATATAGGGAACTTTAAAACGCGAAAGTCTTAACTCATACGGGTTAAGAACAAGAACTTTTCGCAAGTTCCTATAATTGATCCTAGAAAGTCATTTATCAAGGGAACTTTAAAATGCGAATTCTAAACTTGAAAAAGTCTAAGAAGTTGAAAGATCTTATAAATGAATTGAAAACCCAAAACTTTGATTTAATAGGTTAAGCATCCACGAATTTCATTCCTTGAGATTTTAAATTGTGGAGAACGAGAGATGATAGAGTCAATTATAAGTTTGGTATTCTTTTATGAATTTATGTGAGTTAATTATGAGCTTTTTCTCCCACCGCTTGTTAATAAATATAATTTCAATAAATAAGGTCGTACGATTTGAAAAGTTACTTAACTTCTAGCACAATATCGTTTAAAAGTTGCTCGGAATTAATTAGAGTTCATAGCCAAGGCATAACTTATTGAAGCGGGATGCGAAGATTGACGAGTCCGAAAAGGCCCTAACAATGCATGAGGGCTACATTTTGTTGCTAAAGATCCAAAGTGATGTGAAGAATCATTTATCAAAAATTAATATGAAGGATCAAGACACACGACGAAAAGCAAATACTCCCCTAAAGATCATGGAGAAGTCTATCCGAAAAGACCCTAGCAAGGTATGAGTATAAATAGATCCAAGTCCTAAAAGGAGGTGGATCGTTGTATATCAAAATTCCAAATAAAGATTGGAGAAAAATGAAGAAGTCGTGGTCCAAGTTTGAAGAATCTCTCAAAAACTTCAAGTGAAGAAATTCCTATTATGAAGAGAAGACCATTATTTCAAGAACGTCTCTCAAGATTTGAAGTATGAAGTCAATGCCAAATATCGGTCCGAGAAAGGTCTCAAATCGTGAAGCGAGTTACGCCAAGATATGAACTTTATGAGGTTTCGAGAAGAAGTTTTAATTTTTTTTGTCCTTTAGCTAACTATTGATTAAATCGTCCTACTTTATTTTCAGCCTAAATAAACTATCAAAATAAGTCAACAATGCATCCTCGTGATCTTTCAAGACAACAATAAAATATAAGAGATACACCTAGGAATAAGGGAATCTAAGCGAATAATTGAGCCACATTAGTGAGTGTTAGCTTACTAACTTATAATAACAATGATCTCGTTTTTAAGCTTAGTATGGGGAACGTGAAACTTGAGGGTGATAAACATTCATGACAGCCAAAGCCCTAATGTAAGTCTTCGATCTCTTTACTTGTTCCTCCTTCTAGCATTTTGTAATTTTCTATCTTTTTAGTTTTCTTAGTGTCTAGTATTTAATAAAGGCCAAGGTGGGTTATTTATGATGAAAAATGTTAAACTATGCTTTGAAATTATGCATTGCATGTGGGCATTGCAATGGTCAAGTGTAGGGGATTTAATAAGTGTGAAAACACTTATCCTTTTACCACTTAATTATAATAAAAACAAGACCAAAACGTGTATTTGATGTTGTGAAAGTCGGAATTATGCGTGGTTTGTGTTTTTGTTGTGTTTTAGGACAAAAATATGAAAAAGGAAGAAAACACGGGCTTTCACGGGCTTTTATCAAAGAAAAAGACAAAAGTCGAAGTCAAAAGATCAAAAGTGCAAGAAGAACGGAAGTCAAAGGCCTATTCTGAAGATTTATCGAAGAAAAAGTCTAAAGACGGAAGTTTGACGAAGTCGAAGAACCAAGTCTACTAAAAGAAGAAAATTAGAAGACGAGTTCATTTTATCATTCGACTAATCCCGAAACAAAGTCGAGAAAGACGAGTTATTTAAAAAGACGAGAAGACAAAAGAAAGAAAGAAGGAAGCATCACACCAACCACTCCTTTCCCTATAAATAGAAGACCCTCACTTTCATTTTAGGAGTTCAATTTTTTAGTTTTCTCTTAAGGTAATTAAGAGTAGGTGTAACTTTCTCTCTCTAGTTTTACTTTCTCTCTCCTAAATTTTCTTTCAAGTTTGCTTAATCTTTCATCTTTAAATCTTGTAATCTTGAATATTTAATCTTCATCTTAATTTCAAGCTTTTCATAATCAATCTTATTCTTCCTTTCTTGTTTTAATCTTGTGTTTGATTTGGTAAAAGTGTGTAGTTTGTTTCATCTTTATGCTTATTTGATTAAAGTGCTTATCTTTTTGTTCTTATCATTTTTATGTGATTTATGGTTTTAGCTTATTGTGATTTTTGATTGATTTGTTATATTATTATTTTTAATAAAGTGTTTTTAAAAGTTTAATCTTTTAAAAGTTGATTTTATAAATTTTGCTTATTTGGTGTCTTGAAAGTTTTTAACTCGTGGCTTATTTAGTTCTTCTTAATATTGATTTGATTAAGTTTTTGGTAAGTGCTTATTAGAAAAGTGATTATTTGGTTTTTGCTTATTTTCCTTTTACATTCCATCGTAAAGTTCTTAAGGGTTTTAAGTATTCCGATCGAGTATCGTGATCACATAAGCCTAAGGGTTTCTACTTGCGATCAGGAACTGCGATCACTCATTGGCGATCGTTGATTGCGATTGTTGACTGCGATCACTCATTGCGATCGTTAGTTGCGATCGTCAGTTGTGATCGTTGACTGCGACCACCAGTTGCGATCGCTCGTTACGGTCGAGAGTTGTGATCTCGGGTTGCGAAGCTAGTTGCGATCGATAGTTGTGATCTGATCGTAATCCTTGGTTTATTTTACTTAGTTATTTTTCAAAGTTTATTTCTTTCCCGCCATTTTTTTGTCAAGTTTAATTTTAAATTGTCTTGTCTTATTTTATTTTTTAAATTTACTTTTTATTAAGTCCTAAATTTGTTTAATCTCTTTATAATTGTCATTTGTCTTAATTCATTTTAATTTAATATAGATAATCAAAAGCTCCCTCTTTTAGTTACCAAAAACGATAAGTCCACCCTAAACCGTGATCAATTCGAATTGAATCGAACTAGAACAACACACATTAAAATCTTGCTATATTATCCGACTCAAGAGAAATAAGATGAAATGCTAAAGTAAGTTCTTAAATTTAGACACCTTTATTGCTTTTAACTTATTTCACTATCTTATGAATCTGATCAGCACTTAAAAGTGTTTTTATATGAAAGTAGACTCAAGTAGCTTTAAAATGATAGGTGGCATGACTTTTACAAACTTACGGATTAAAAAACTATGGCCTTTTGAAGTTGGCTGAAAAACTATGTTGGAAATACGTTTTACGTATTTATGAAGGATCGGTCGCTCCAACGATAATTATGTAATGGGCTCGTGATCCATTTAGTTTATGTATAGTCCATATAGCCCACATGTAGGGTGGGCTATATATATATCCCCTCCTAGCATGTTAGGAGGGGTTGTTGGTTGTTCATTTCACATTTTTCACAATTCCATTTTTAATTTCTCTCTCTATTCTTCCATTTTCTCTCCTTTCTCTCTCTACTCCCTCATCTCCTTCATCTCATCTTCTTTATATTATTTAACAATCCATACATCAAATCCATCAAATCCATCATCTTAGAATAGGCCAATGATCTCGTAGACCTTCAATTGGTATCAAGAGCCAAGGTTTGATTGGTTTATTCTTGCTTTTATTTCTTTTTGATTTTGGTGGGTTTTTTTTTGATTTAATCATGCTTTTATATTAAAAAGTTTGTATTTTTTATATATAAAGTTTGTGTTTTTATGTTTTAAATCATAAAAAGTTTGTATTTTTCATATAAAGTTTGTGTTTTTTATGTTTTAAATCATAATTAAATCGTTGATTTACTTATTTTATATAAAAATCACAAATTTTTAATTCAAAAATCAAATTTTTTATATAATCAGTTTCTATTTTAATTTGTTATTATTAGTTTTTCTTTTAAGTTTTATATTCAGTTTCTTTTTTTTTTTTTTTTTTTTATATAATCATTTTAAATTTTTTTTACCAGTTTTTATATGTAATTTTTTTTATCCTGGGTTTCGAGATCTGTCCAGTTGTCTTTATTTTTTATTATCAGTATTTTTCTTTATTTTTTAATCAATTGGGTCTCGAGTTTTTTGTCCAATATCTGTCCTACAGTCCTTCATCATCAAGGTTTTCATCATCTTTGTCCAAGAATCTCAGTCAGTTTCATCAAGTTCCGGGTGAACAAAAGTTACGGGTGCACAAAAGTTCCGGGTGAACGAAACTTCCGGGTGAACAAAACTTCCGGGTGAACAAAACTTCCGGGTGAAAGAAAACTTCCGGGTGAAAGAAAACTTCCGGGTGAACGAAAACTTCCGGTTGAACGAAAACTTCCGGGTGAACGAAAAGTTCCGAATGAACGAATAGTTCCGGATGAACGAAACTTCCGAATGAATGACACTTCCGAATGAATGAAAAGTTCCGAATGAATAAATTCTTCCGAATGAACCAATTCAAACATAACGGGACTGCAAATCAATTTACAACAAAGTCTCAGACTTGACTCTCCAAAAACATTACGTAAAACACCAATCGGACTCACAAACACGACTCTACCCAAGACTCCAACCACAACTCTCGACAGATTCTCATCTCTCTCGACTCGACACCACTCAAATTCATCACCTTCTCTCGTATTACAAGACACCCTCTCGACCCTCACAACACCTCTCGTATCAATCCAAAACCTGTTTTGTTTTTTTTTTCAGAAAACCGACTCTAACCCAAACCTCGGACAGATACCCTCGTTCTCACCCCCCACCCTCGACTCATTTCATCAAAACAAGACCCTCTTTCCCCCACCCCAACCCAGTTCACTTTTCTCACACAAACCCCACAAACTCTCAATCCTCGACACAGACACTCACACCAACACAGACCCTCGTCTCACACCCCCGACAACCAACAGACCCTCACAACATCCTCTCTTTCCCCTCTCGTCTCTCGACTCACTAACACACACAAACATACTGATTTTTTTTAAAACAACCTCAATCAAACTCCCCCTCACACCCTCCCTTAAACAACAACCTCACAGCCTCACCCACCTACGACTTCCAACACTCATCTCTCGACAAACAAACTCACCCATACCCACCTGACTGCAATACACTCGATCGTTCAGACTCGATACACGACAGCAAGACTCGACAGATGAGAGAAAGACTTTGATTAGACAAGAAAGTACCTACCCGAGACCTTTATTGTTCAAGATCTTGAAGTCGGCGTTCTATCATTGACCTTGAAACTATATTCTTTAATTGAATATAGTTAGAGGCGCGTTTATTCGTGGGTTGTAACAAATTTCGATAGCATCATTGATAGCAGGTTATATATAGGATGAGATCATTCAGTGTTTGGATTAGAGGGGATGAGATGCGATGAAGATATGATTTTAGGAGAGAATAGATAAAGGGCGGTGAGAGTATTTTATCTGAGAGATAGAAGAGTTTATTATGTTCGCTGGTTTTGTGTGATTTAGTCAAACAAGGAGAAAGATATATTTAAGTGGGGCGGAGTAAACAAGGTAAGAATTTTTTAATTTAGGCGGAGGAAACGATGGTATAGTGGTCAAGGCCACATGTTTATCTTGGGACACAAAGTTTTGGGGACACGTATTTTGATCGTTATAATATTTCTTATTTTTTTAGAAAACGAAATCTCTAAATTTTAGTTACATTTATTTTTATTTTACATTTTGGTTACATTTCTTTTTAAGTATATTTAAGATTAAGTCCAAATTTTTATTTTTAGTTACATTTATTTTGTATTTTTGTCACTTTTATATTTTTTAGTTTAGTAATATTTAGTTTATTAATTTTTGACAAACCGTGTTGAGGCGGGTATTCTTAAAAGTATTAACGTGAAAAATATTTGACGGGTTAAAAGTTTTTGTGGCCGGATTTGACGACAAAGTGACGAGTCAACGTGACGGCATTTTTGATCGGGTTTAATTCATAATCGTTTGAGCCGACAACATCTTTTGAGCCGAATCGTATTGTCAAATTCTGAAAACTACAACATCCACATCATTTTTCCTCGATTTTCAATGGAATCGTTAAATTCGACACTTAAAGAGGGAGACTTGCATCGAATGCACGACAAAGCTAGAGAAAGTGGTATAAATTCATTTCAAATGCTTCAATATCATCTAGTTACTCTTTCACGGATTCAAGGAGGGAGCGAATTTGTGACAATCTTTGGACAAGATCGTCATATATTCATCGACTCAATCTTCACCACTTTGACCCAACTCGCCGAGCAACTCAACCATCACAATTTTAATCACTCTGCATCGGCACTTGCATATAAGGCTCTTGTGACACAACTCACGCCTTTCCTCCAATTCAATATCATCAAGACTGAAAGTTCAGTGATTTGCCAATTTTTTCTTCGAGATACACATACCGAGCTTCGAGTTTTCCGTGATACAATTTTGAAACTCATGACATCGGTCTCGTCTTCGATTTATCAAAGATCACAACTTCAGCAAGTGTATGATAATGGAGTGCAAGAATCAATGACGCAGATGCAAGAGGATAATGGTCATACGGTTGACAACTTGGAGCCTAACGATGGCACGAGCACAGAATCAGGAGGACAACATGATGCCAGTGACACGTCAGGGAATGTTCACGAGATTTCTCTTGATGACACCTTACCCTTTTATGACGCAGAGCCTGCAAACATGGTACAATGTAATGTTGTTTATGACGTATATGCTGATGATATGCCGCATATTGAGAATTCTGAACCTAATTATGACAAACATGGGATGGAAACGAGTGATAGCAATACCACTTCTGATTCATCCGATGTAAGTCATAATGGGGGAGAGATTGTTCAGAATGCTATAGTACATCATGATGATTGTATTATAACTGCTTCATTGACTGCTTCTGATTCCAAGATTAGAGAGCTCGAAACAATTGTAGCTCAACAATCAAAAGATCTTGAGGATGCCAAACTTGAATTTTCTAAGAAAACGGACAAATTTGAAACATACTTTGAAAAACTTGAAAAGTCAAACGTTGTTCTTGAAAGAAAATTGGATCAAACTGTTCTAGATTCTAAAGCTGAAAAGGATAATCTTTTGAAACAAATTCAACTGCTTGAATCTAAGTTGGCATCCCAAGATAACTTGCTCAAAGAGAATGAGACTTTAAAGGCCCAAGTACAGGAAAAGGTTTTTGCTATAGCTGCGTTGAAAAACGAGTTAAGGAAAACTAGAGGACCTAGTGTGGACACTAAGCTTGAAAAACCATCAATCTTGGGGAAACCGCCTACAAATCAGTTCGTCAGACAACCGATTATCAGACAACCTACTGCATTTATATCCGAGCGACCACAATCCTCGAGACCGCGGTTTGCCTCCCAAGTTGATTTGGTTCACTTTCCTAGACCAGTCACTCCACCATCTAGGCCCTATGTGACCACAACAGCTTTAGCAAGACCAAATCATATGATTGCCTCTAGTTTCTTTAAGAATAGTTCAATGACTACGTCTAGAACTAGTTCAAATGACGTTAGCCATAAATCTGGTCTTAGGGAAGCTAAGCAAAAGACACATGTAAGAGATAGCAATGTCAAACCTAGTCAGATGCCTTCTAGATTACCCAACACTGCTAACCGTAGCATGACGTCTCCTAGGAGCATCGATCAATCATCTAGGAATTACTCGGACATTAAATATGCTACTTGTAAAACATGTAGAAAATGTGTCTTTACGGCAAATCATGATTCCTATATCAAGAAATTGCTTAATGAGGTGAACTCCCGTGCTAGAATTAAATCCCAGTGGGTAGCTAAAATCAAACCCGTTGGCAAAATGTGGCGCCCCACTGGTAGAACTTTCACTCCTGTAGGAAACGAGTGCCCTTTAACTAGGATAGTCTCTGATTCTACGAAGACTACTAGGGAGGAAATTGCAAAGGATGATACATCACTTAAGCCTGAACTTAAGGTTTTCTATAAAAGGAAACGTTTGCCAACTAAGACAAGTGAATCATCCCCTCAGGCCACCTCTGACACAAGAAAAGAAAACCATGAACCCCCACGTGGTTCTAAAATAGATATCTCTAACCCATGTAAAAGTATACAAACTCCTAATGAGAATGCAGGTACCAAAGTTGATGTTCCAAAAGAACGAAGCGGTCCAATCATTGTATACCGTTCAACTAAGGACACTCTCAGAGTTTGGTTGCTGAAGAAGCAGATATCAGAGAAACTAGTATCTCAGGGGATTCATGGTTAAGCTTAACTGCATAAGGACTTATAGTCACTTACAGACTATAACTCGCTCTTCAAAGAAAGGAAAGTTTGTCGCCGATGGTAAACTTATCCTAACAACGAGAAATTAATTTTTCTCGGGCATGAGCTTATATCAAAAACATTCCAAGTTTTTAAGCTCATGCACAATGGCTCCTCGTTAAATGACAGACGACGACCCGGACTTTAGAGACAGGGAAGTTTAGCCACGCAACGATAACTTACCCTCTTAACAAGAAATTAAGTTTTCTTGGACACGAGCTTACCCTAAAACCATTCAAAGGTTTTAAGCTCGTGTATATGGTTTATCATTAAATATCAGATGGTAACCCGTGCATCAAAGAAAGGAAAGTTTATCGCCGATGATAAACTTATCCTAACAACGAGAAATTAAGTTTTCTCGGGCATGAGCTAAAATTAAAAACATTCGAGGTTTTTAAGCTCATGCACAATGACTTACAGTTAAATGTCAGACTGTAACTCAAACTTAAAATAAAGGAAAGACTATCTTTTATGATAACTTATCCTCTTAACGAGAAATTCACCTTTCTCGGTCATGAGCTTGTATTAAAACATTCGAAGTTTTAAGCTCATAAAGGAAAGTGTATCTTTTAATTAAGAGAACTTTTCCTCGTAACGAGAAATTAACCTTTCTCGGTCATGAGCTTTCCGTTAAAACAGTCAAAGTTTTCAAGCTCATTGTCACACCCCACCACGGCGGAATATGGGGCGCGACGTATGGATATCATCACAACAACAGCGTGTCTATAGAGAGAACTAAATGAAATTGAAATATCATAGATGGCGACACAAATGTCGTGACAATATCTCAACAATGCAGGCATCTAGGTAAGTAGGTAACAGGCCTACCTCTTACCAAAGACATACAAATAAACAAACATCAAACATATAGGTACCACAACGTTCACTTAATCAAAACACAAAATAAAATCTAAGAGGAAAGGGATTCCTCCGAATGCAATCCTAGCAGCCTCTATACTCTAGCCACTTCTAACATCATCTTGCACAACTACCTCACCTGAAAATGACACTAAAATCTGTCAACATAAAGTTGGTGAGAACATAGGTTTAAGTTATCTAGAACATCATAAGAAACCTTGACATCCGCTGTAAATAAGTTGAAGAAAAACAATTTATAGTAATGGACCATAATGTGATAATCATGCTACATGCATCCACAACAAAACTCAAGCCAAGTACCAATCACATCTACAATTCACAAAGCACATTATAACAATCAAGAAGTATCCCGTCACACGCACAAGAACACACACCACACTATCCGGATCTTTCCCACACCACCTGTGGAAGATGAACTATATCCCCGTCGAGATATCTTGCCTCCGAAGAGACGATGCACAAGTACTCAGGACGGATCGTGCCCCACGCTCCACACACATCACAACTGGTCCCATAGACGCCCATACATCTATGTACCAAAGCCAATCACAATCCAAACAAGATTCACATAGCAGAACACGTACCAAAGCACATATGAGAACACATAAGCACGCAAGTCACACAATAACACATTTATGTCCACACATTTTATAACATAGTACTAAATCATGTTAAAGAACATTTCAAGTGTCATCTCCATCCCATACTGGAAAAAAACATTTAAAAACGCAGTAAAATGGGACTATGAACTCACTTGATTGCTTCTCCAAAGTCCTTGCTCTAGCCCCAAGCTAATAATCCAAAAACACATAAATCAATACATGAACCAACCTCTAAAATGGTTCATCAACCTATGATGGACATCTAACCTCCTCTCATATAAATACCCCATTTATAACTCTAAACACCCCATTACCCTTCCTTAACAAGTCCTTAACTTGGTTAAGTTTAATAACTATCCCGTTCATATTTTACACAAAACAGTCCCAGTTTTTAGGTCTCAAAACTTTAAGTCCAATGTCCACTTAAACATACCCATGGTTTCTGTAAAAGGAATATTCATACCCTTACATATGTTGGCTAACACCTCCCACTTGCCCTAACCTTAAAGCTACTGTTAAGGCCCCGATATACATATATCTACTTTTGTCATTCCAGATTTCCTGATTTTAAACGTACTAAAAGTTGGTTACCATTAAGGGGTCTTACCCTAAACCACAACCTTAGCCCAAGTGCAGATCCTTATTACAATATATAAACCATCTCTCATGTTCGTGAGAAGATCCCCATGCAACCCTAAGTACCCTAAACAACCCAAAACTTAAAAAGAAAACAGGCTGAATTCAAAACTGTTTTGACCTCCGACTGTTGTAACCTGTTTTTGACCCGCTTCCCGACCTCCAATTTAGTTATAGTTTCTTGCATTGGAAAGCCACTTCAAATACCTTTTCAGGGGTATGTGGATCGTAAGATGATAGTTTGTAGAACTCCCAATATGATCAAAACAATTGACTCAAAAATCTGTCCAGTTTTTAAAAACGGGTTTAACAAAATCAACCACATTAATTAACCCTAATTCCTCTAATTACAAGCCCTAACCCATGTAATCATTATATTATAATTATTACAACATTAATTTACTGTTTTTATATTAAACTCTAACCTAAATCCATCATAAGATTATTAAAGAAAATATAAAAACAATTTAATTAAAAAGGGATTTGAAGATTTACCTTGGATTTATGAAAACCCCCAAATTTTATGAAGAACCCTAATTTTTTTTATAAGACTCACGAATTTCCTTCATCTCCAGGAGAAAAATAATGAATTTGGTTTAGTATATACATTATATAGGGTATGGGTGAATCCTAGTCCAACCCAAAGCCCACTTTCCTTAAATATTTTCCTTTTTTTCCTTTTTTTTCTCTTCTAAACCGACCCAAACACCCCTAATTTCGTTTTTTCTTTATTTTTTTTCTTTTTATTGTTAATTAATATCTTATTAATATTACCTTAATTTACCTTAATTTATTTCAGCTCCTAAAACTCCCAAAACCTCAAAACCGTAAAACTAGTCAAATTTACGCGTTTTACCGTAAAAGACGTAAAATATACACTTTTAAAAAAAATCTCAAATTCTTAAATAAACTTTATAACTAAGTCCTAAATGACTTAAAACCATCCCGAAAAATATTCTTTTGGATAATTACCTCACCCGAGACCTCTAAACGCTAAACCGTAAATCCTAAAAAAAAAATACTATTACTATAATACTTATACGTATACGTAAACACCATAATATCACCATTTTCATTTCATAGTCACCACTTGTGAGCTCATGAACATGAAATAACCGTTCCTCGATTTACTTATGAGTACTCTATACTCATAAACGATAACCACACCAACCTCGTTCACACAAAATAAACACGTAAACACACAATTCAAGTAAGCACACATAAAATAACCTAAAAGTAAGACCAAGTGACAAACCCAAAACCACGGTTGTCACATCACTCCCTCCTAATAGAAATCTCGTCCCGAGATTTACTCCCAAACTCAAACTTATTCTCAGCAAACAAACGAGGATACATATCCTTGATAAAACCTTCACGTTCAAACGTGAACTCAGTTTACACGAAAATAATTTCAACCAACAACACATGAGCCTTAACCGTCCGCGAGGAAACTTATCAAAACCATAAAGTTATGTAACCAACCTAACTAAATCTCGCAACTCATCAAACAAGAACTGTCTTGAAATCAAGTTAGGAGCCGTCACATAACTCAACGGGTTTAACACTGTCACCCCAATTTCAGTCTTTCTCATAAATACCATAAATCAAAACTCATCAAAATATAACCACGTATAATAAGGTCTAAAGAACTCTCAAATTCCTTCCCAACTCATCTCTATGTTAACCCTCCAAGTGTTCATTACCGCAAAATACCCAAAACACGAGTTTAACCCATGTTGTCCGAAAATTAACCTTGAACTCAACACTTGTA
Source organism: Glebionis coronaria (assembly GCA_025667525.1). Lineage (NCBI taxonomy): Eukaryota > Viridiplantae > Streptophyta > Magnoliopsida > Asterales > Asteraceae > Glebionis > Glebionis coronaria. The sequence continues at coordinate 75,846,456 of CM046876.1, forward strand.
AAATTAATTCGACCAAGCTACTGACTTCCAATTACAAAACTTTCTGAATATTTGAAAAGTATGTTCTGAGTACATAATTTTAGGCTTTTGAATCACCCAAAAACCTTTAAAAACGAATAAGTTATGACCAAAACGATTTTTCTCAAAATCTGCCTAGGCATTAGCGACAGTTTCTGACAGTTAGCGACATATTTTGACAGTTTAGCGACAGTTTCTGCCTACTCCGATTTATACAAAAAAAAAAGATTTTTAAACCCTAAAACCCCCCATTAATTACCAAAACTAGAACCTAATTTATTTTAATTCCAGAAAATTAAAACTCTATTAATTACATGATTTTAACATATTTCACTAAATAAGAACAAAATTTTTAATTTAAGAACAATAACTTTAGATGATCAAAACCAAAATATTTTAAAATAACCGAGTCATGCTTATATGTTAAAGAATTTATATTCCACCTTATTTGAAACATGTTTCCGACACTTCCTTATTTCATCGACTACCAACAACTATTTTTTTTTTCAATTTGCAAGTTCTATTTTTTTTACCATGTATAACTCAAAACAAAAGACATCGTTACCCCAGAAAGAAATCTCCACCATCTCAAAATCCTTCACGCCAAAAGTACCGTACAAACAAACACGTGAAATGAGGACCCGAGAAATGCGCTACTACAGAAGTTGAACATCTCAAAGAGAAACGAGCTAGCAACCATCCCAAGAATACAACCGGTAAGTAGAAAATAATTTTACATACATAGGCATAAGCGTACATACACTCAAATCCATCTAACATATACTATACAAGCATGTATTAACTCTCTTTCATGCAATCATACTTGAAAATCCAGTGGTGTTGTGGCACATATATAATTATGTAGGCCTCCATAATTATACCTGTTCCCTTTCACCACTGTACTCCCTCCTATGATGACACTTATAAGAAATTAATACTACACATAACACATAATCCAACAACTCACAAGCACATAACCACACAAGATAAGATCCAAAACCCCATGTATTAAAATAACATAGCCAATGCACGAAACACATAAACTCGTAGTCCAGCTGAACCAGCGTAGACAAAATTCGAAATGTATAAAGAACATGAAAACATAATTAAGCGAAATCCAACAATGACTAGCGTATACGACCATGGTTCCACCCGCACTAATCAAAACTCATAAAAAAAATAACATGTAGTTAAGTATGAACCATAGTAGTTCATAACCTAACAAATACTGCAAAAATAATATTCTAACACATCAATTACTATAAAATGCACACATACTCCTATGACGCCTATATGCAGGGACCCTTAAGCTATAGACTAGGCTACACGACTAGGCAACCTAATTATCTATAACCATTGTCTCAGATACCATTCTGTCACACCCCACCATGGCGGAATATGGGGCGCGACGTATGGATATCATCACAACAACAGCGTGTCTATAGAGAGAACTAAATGAAATTGAAATATCATAGATGGCGACACAAATGTCGTGACAATATCTCAACAATGCAGGCGTCTAGGTAAGTAGGTAACAGGCCTACCTCTTACCAAAGACATACAAATAAACAAACATCAAACATATAGGTACCACAACATTCACTTAATCAAAACACCAAATAAAATCTAAGAGGAAAGGGATTCCTCCGAATGCAATCCTAGCAGCCTCTATACTCTAGCCACTTCTAACATCATCTTGCACAACTACCTCACCTGAAAATGACACTAAAATCTGTCAACATAAAGTTGGTGAGAACATAGGTTTAAGTTATCTAGAACATCATAAGAAACCTTGACATCTGCTGTAAATAAGTTGAAGAAAAACAATTTATAGTAATGGACCATAATGTGATAATCATGCTACATGCATCCACAACAAAACTCAAGCCAAGTACCAATCACATCTACAATTCACAAAGCACATTATAACAATCAAGAAGTATCCCGTCACACGCACAAGAACACACACCACACTATCCGGATCTTTCCCACACCACCTGTGGAAGATGAACTATATCCCCGTCGAGATATCTTGCCTCCGAAGAGACGATGCACAAGTACTCAGGACGGATCGTGCCCCACGCTCCACACACATCACAACTGGTACCATAGACGCCCATACATCTATGTACCAAAGCCAATCACAATCCAAACAAGATTCACATAGTAGAACACGTACCAAAGCACATATGAGAACACATAAGCACGCAAGTCACACAATAACACATTTATGTCCACACATTTTATAACATAGTACTAAATCATGTTAAAGAACATTTCAAGTGTCATCTCCATCCCATACTGGAAAAAAACATTTAAAAACGCAGTAAAATGGGACTATGAACTCACCTGATTGCTTCTCCAAAGTCCTTGCTCTAGCCCCAAGCTAATAATCCAAAAACACATAAATCAATACATGAACCAACCTCTAAAATGGTTCATCAACCTATGATGGACATCTAACCTCCTCTCATATAAATACCCCATTTATAACTCTAAACACCCCATTATCCTTCCTTAACAAGTCCTTAACTTGGTTAAGTTTAATAACTATCCCGTTCATATTTTACACAAAACAGTCCCAGTTTTTAGGTCTCAAAACTTTAAGTCAAATGTCCACTTAAACTTACCCATGGTTTCTGTAAAAGGAATATTCATACCCTTACATATGTTGGCTAACACCTCCCACTTGACCTAACCTTAAAGCTACTGTTAAGGCCCCGATATACATATATCTACTTTTGTCATTCCAGATTTCCTGATTTTAAACGTACTAAAAGTTTGTTACCATTAAGGGGTCTTACCCTAAACCACAACCTTAGCCCAAGTTCAGATCCTTATTACAATATATAAACCATCTCTCATGTTCGTGAGAAGATCCCCATGCAACCCTAAGTACCCTAAACAACCCAAAACTTAAAAAGAAAACAGGCTGAATTCAAAACTGTTTTGACCTCCGACTGTTGTAACCTGTTTTTGACCCGCTTCCCGACCTCCAATTTAGTTATAGTTTCTTGCATTGGAAAGCCACTTCAAATACCTTTTCAGGGGTATGTGGATCGTAAGATAATAGTTTGTAGAACTCCCAATATGATCAAAACAATTGACTCAAAAATCTGTCCAGTTTTTAAAAACGGGTTTAACAAAATCAACCACATTAATTAACCCTAATTCCTCTAATTACAAGCCCTAACCCATGTAATCATTATATTATAATTATTACAACATTAATTTACTGTTTTTATATTAAACTCTAACCTAAATCCATCATAAGATTATTAAAGAAAACATAAAAACAATTTAATTAGGATTTGAAGATTTACCTTGGATTTATGAAAACCCCCAAATTTTATGAAGAACCCTAATTTTTTTTATAAGACTCACGAATTTCCTTCATCTCCAGGAGAAAAATAATGAATTTGGTTTAGTATATACATTATATAGGGTATGGGTGAATCCTAGTCCAACCCAAAGCCCACTTTCCTTAAATATTTTCCTTTTTTTCCTTTTTTTTCTCTTCTAAACCGACCCAAACACCCCTAATTTCGTTTTTTTCTTTATTTTTTTTCTTTTTATTGTTAATTAATATCTTATTAATATTACCTTAGTTTACCTTAATTTATTTCAGCTCCTAAAACTCCCAAAACCTCAAAACCGTAAAACTAGTCAAATTTACGCGTTTTACCGTAAAAGACGTAAAATATACACTTTTAAAAAAAATCTCAAATTCTTAAATAAACTTTATAACTAAGTCCTAAATGACTTAAAACCATCCCGAAAAATATTCTTTTGGATAATTACCTCACCCGAGACCTCTAAACGCTAAACCGTAAATCCTAAAAAAAAATACTATTACTATAATACTTATACGTATACGTAAACACCATAATATCACCATTTTCATTTCATAGTCACCACTTGTGAGCTCATGAACATGAAATAACCGTTCCTCGATTTACTTATGAGTACTCTATACTCATAAACGATAACCACACCAACCTCGTTCACACAAAATAAACACGTAAACACACAATTCAAGTAAGCACACATAAAATAACCTAAAAGTAAGACCAAGTGACAAACCCAAAACCACGGTTGTCACACTCATGAACACGACTTCTAAGTAAATGTCAGCTTAGGACTCGTCCCTCAGATAAAAGGAAAGTTTATCGCCGATGGTAACTTATCCTTAACAACGGGAAGTTCACAACTTCTCGGACTTGAGCTCGCTTTTAAGATATTCAACATCTTAAGCTCAAGTAATTGTTTTTCAAAATTTTGAACACAATTTTTCAAGAATTTCTCAAAAGATTTTTCTAAATCTTTCAAAATTGTGTGTTCAAAAACGTTTTGATAAAACGAGCATGTCTTCTGGAATCGATAATATTTACGAACCTAGAAATGTCATTCAATAATGACACGGGGTTGTAAATAAAGTTCGAGCAGAAGTTTAAAAGATTTAAAACATGCTCCATATGGTTTGCTATTATTTCAGATAGCAACCCGCTTTTCATAATCAAGTCAAGCATTTCACCGGAAAGCTTTGACTCAACAACGGGAATTAATTTTCTCGGGGACGTGACGAAGTGACCAACATTCGTGAACAAGAACCATGTGAATCATTCATATGATGTTCTCCATCATTCAGGTCCTACCTCGTAAATTGTTAATCTTGTGAATTCATTATCATATATGATCTTTGCACGTGATAAATACCTTACACTTGTGTTTAAAAGGTATTTAATTTACGTTTCAGCACACCCTCATTAATTTGAGGGGGAGCTTGTGTAATTTATGAAGATAATTAGATTTGCATTTTTCTTCCCAAATTTTCTTAAAATGCTATTAAATCAATTGATATTAAAAACATCGATTGGGTTAATATTTTTAATATGGGGGAGAAAATGTGATTTAATATGGGAAATGATTTATCACAAATGGTTTGACTTAACGTGCTGGCTCATTCCCGACATGTGCGAAATGTTTTCGAATATCGTGGCATATGTTAAGGGGGAGCAAAATGGATTTGCACTTCAAAATGGATTTCATGGTGACATATACTTACCCGCAACCCATTTATTTCACGACGATGAAGATTGTGGTGACATAAGGATGGTAGGATAGGTTAAAGTCCAATGATTTCTCTAGAACCGGAGGAATCTTCCCAAGGACATTCCATAGCTAGAAATCTTAGTCCTTAGGAAAGATGGAGAAAGATTGTGAACGTAGCTGAATGCCGACCAAGTACTTAAGTTAGCACTGGAACAATCACAACAAGGTGCTAGTGATGACGTATTGGTAAGCATTGAAGGGGTTGAAGAATGAAAAAGAATTGTAAAGATAAAGGGTGTAAAGAAAGAAGCCCTCCTTACAACCTTAGGCAGAAACCGGGTCAATTCATATGCTATTGAGATCATTTTTAATGATTCTTGATATTGAAGAAAGACATCATGGACCCAGTGATGCAATGCACAACCCTTCCCAGCTAACTCAAATATCTCTCAAAAGGTATTTGTTTTAATCACACGGAGATCAACACATTATCTATTGGTTTATTCACTCCGAATAAATTGGTATTGAAAAGGTGGCACTCGTCTCCAGCCTCCGATCACTAAAATCCAAAATGCACGATCGAGTCTAGAGCCATTTGAGATCATCAAATATCTCATTAGGACACACTTTCATATTTCCTTGCTTCTTCACACACTGTGAAAAGTAAGAAAGATCTTAAGAGTCCTACGCAAAATCTTCATGATCTTGCCTGAACATCCGAGTAATACGAAAGTATTTACAATGAAGATGGAAATCCTTCTTGAGCGAATATCAAAAAGCTCATGGTAGGTGACTTGTGCGATTCTTTATGAATCAAACTTGTGATAACTGGAAAGCAACAGTGGTTTAATTCTTAAATAAATTTAAACACGTTCCAGGCCTCTACGCAATATCTTAGTGATCTTGCCAGAACATTCAGAGTAATACTATTAAGTATTTACAGTGAGATCAACACATTATCTGTTGGTTTATTCACTCCGAATAAATTGGTATTGAAAAGGTGGCACTCCTCTCCAGCCTCCGATCACTAAAATCCAAAATGCACGATCGAGTCTAGAGCCATTTGAGATCATCAAATATCTCATTAGGACACACTTTCATATTTCCTTGCTTCTTCACACACTGTGAAAAGTAAGAAAGATCTTAAGAGTCCTACGCAAAATCTTCATGATCTTGCCTGAACATCCGAGTAATACGAAAGTATTTACAATGAAGATGGAAATCCTTCTTGAGCGAATATCAAAAAGCTCATGGTAGGTGACTTGTGCGATTCTTTATGAATCAAACTTGTGATAACTGGAAAGCAACAGTGGTTTAATTCTTAAATGAATTTAAACACGTTCCAGGCCTCTACGCAATATCTTAGTGATCTTGCCAGAACATTCAGAGTAATACTATTAAGTATTTACAGTGACGAATGTAAAACCTTCTATTGTTAACATCAAACAGCACTTGGTAGGTAACTTGCAAGATTCTATATTTGGTATCAAGCTAGTGACAACTGGAAAGCAACGATGGTGCGGTTCTTAATTGAACTTCACTTGTTCCAGGAACATGAATTGACGGTTTCAAATCATGCGGATAATATTATCCAAATGATTCACTCTTTACGTTCGCAGTCAGCTTTGGACGGTCGAGTAAAGAGAACGGGTTTACCCGCGAAATCTTGTCAAGGAGGTTCTTTATTGAAACTACCTGCCACAAGTACGATGTTTAATATCGTCCAACGGTCTTCACCGACCGGAGGTAAAATGCTACCGAATTAGAATGAAATGTTCAAAGCCATTTCATCCGTGTATATTGTTTGTTGCTAACTGTCTTATGCAGCGTAACAAGAAGGTGGCATTACGGTGTATAATCCAGAAGAAGTCGTCACCACATGCTTATACTACATACAATTAGTACTTCAACAAATTCAAGAAAGCCCGAAGGTCAAGTCTTCCGCTGTATCAAACTCTGAAGCTTTCAAGAATTTAAAAGTATAAGTATGTGGAACATGAAGTCACGAAGAGGCAAATATCACAAGTGAAGAATGCACAAGGTCAAGGAAAGGAAACATGCTCAAGACTAAAGTCAAAGATCACATCAAGCATATTCACAAGAACAAGATCGAAGACTCAAGCATAGATGCTAGGTTTAAGATTTTGTAAAAAGATGTGACCTCCCTTAGGGGGAGATTGTTGGAAATATGTTTTTCCCAATAAAGTCTCGGTCACATCTTAGTTAGCATAGATCACGAGATATAGACTATTTAGAACTTTGTCTCTTGGAGCGACCTCCCTTAGGGGGAGATAGTTGGAAATACGTTTTACGTATTTATGAAGGATTGGTCGCTCCAACGATAATTATGTAATGGGCTCGTGATCCATTTAGTTTATGTATAGTCCATATAGCCCACATGTAGGGTGGGCTATATATATATCCCCTCCTAGCATGTTAGGAGGGGTTGTTGGTTGTTCATTTCACATTTTTCACAATTCCATTTTTACTTTCTCTCTCTATTCTTCCATTTTCTCTCCTTTCTCTCTCTACTCCCTCATCTCCTTCATCTCATCTTCTTTATATTATTTAACAATCCATACATCAAATCCATCAAATCCATCATCTTAGAATAGGCCAATGATCTCGTAGACCTTCAAACTACAACACAGACGATCACGGACCCCGTCAGACCCTTATTGAAAGGGGTCCGTCGACCACTGATTTGGGTCCGTGAGTCTCTGAGACAGACTGCAATTTTCCCCCAAAAATTTTGTTTTGACACAGTGGAAATGCATAGGACTTACTAGACTTGATTACAAGCATATAGTACACATCTTGAAAGTCCCTTAATATAACAATTGTCGAAACTATAACTCGTATAAACACAAATACACAACGAAATACTTTTCAAACGTGTAATGCTTTATTAACTATTATAAACAAAGTATTACAAAGTGCTATGAATACACCCGTTGAATGACAATAAGAATTGAACCCTAGAACAAGTAAACTTGATTTGAGACTCAAGTTTACAAGAGAACCTATGAGTCGCTGGTAGACAGCTGAGGGCTCAGAGGTTCCAAAGGGAGAAAGAACTTAGATAATTTATCCAAGCACAAGGGTTCATTTTACTCTTCTTTCTCACTCCTATTTATAGTGGTACGAGGTTCCTTCCTTTGTGGGAGTGGTTCATACGTTTCATCTTTTGAGTGGAAGAGTACAACGTATTAAATGCCTGTCCAAATCGAGACATACCTTTAAACAACTTTAGGTGAACAGTTCTGCCAACTGTTTACCTTTTGTCCCACTAGGTCGTACTAGGCTTTATCTTAAATCTCTTGTTTTGTCCCGCTCAAAACACTTTGTAGATTCTCCCGCCTAAACTACAAAGGATTGGACAAGCTTTGCTTGTATAGGACTTCTAGGGTTCTTAAGTGATCTTTGAGTATTGTCAACTCAGAGATCCTTGAATACCAGCACATTCCTTCTACATCACAGCTATTCATAATCGCTGGTAAGTATGACTTCATATTGTCTTCGACTTCTCTGACGTTGTCTTTGACTTGAATGTTCCTAGTGTGCCAGCTGAGGCTTTGCCTTCCGCTGGTCTAGTCTCTGTCGCTGGTCCTCTCAGCGATCAGTAACACTTAGTCTAATATAAAAAAATCTAGACTGGGCCATAGTTAAAACTTTCATTGGCACAACAATCTCCCCCTGTTTGTTTATAAATTATACTAAGTCTAGAATTATTATAAGTGAGTACACAACTTCTTCTTACACATAATTTTAACAAACATACCTCAGAGTTTTATTAAACATAAAGAACCTAGTCTATTACAAAGACACCCAGTGGTGTAAAATAAAACAAAACAAATGGTTCTTCAGCGATCGAGGCCTTGGTCACAGATTCTCTGAGCTTCAACTTTGTCACTCCTGGAGTTATTGATTAGCTCAACTTCAAACTCAAAATCATCAGCTAATTTGCAGTTCCTTAGGATGTCCTGTTTGAGTCTGATGAGTTGGATAGTTGAAGCCAGATGAAGTTCATTCATCCTCTGAAAGCAATACTCACAGTTACCATTCATAAAGACCATTCCTTTATCTGGTTCTGAGTAAACTTGGCCACCCACTGGCTTAGCAATCTCCTTAGGAAGTACAAGGTTTCTGTACATTTCATCTACCACAACATTCTCAGTGACCAGCTTCTCTACCAGAGGCTCCATTGGGGTTTTCCTTTTTCTTTGTCCTTGAGTTGATTGTTTTTGTGATAGTTGAGGAGGCAAAGGTAGCTTCAGCTTCTTAGCAGTGTCTCTTACCCAATTAAGCTTAGCTTGAATGTTTTTCATCATTTGGGCAGCACCAGGCCCAGTCTTTTTTGGGCAAGAGATAGTACTTCTAACCATTCAGAGAGGCTCAGATCTCTGAGTTTAAAGTCAATGAAGACTTTGTAGTTGGTTATTTGATTATCTCTGTATAAGGTCATCACTACTCTTTTGTCTTTGTCAGTGTAACAAGTGTACTTGGTGATTTGACCGGGCTCTGCTCTTTGGTCCACTATTCTCTCATATTCCTTTTGAAGGTTGCTCTTTTTGACTTCAAGTTATTTGAGCTTGTTTAGCTGAGCTTCCTTTCCAGCTGGTGAGAGTAGTTTTTTTAGAGCCTCTTTGCTTTTGATTTCAGCAGCTCTAATGTCAGCTAACCTCTTTTGTTTCAAGATTTAAGCCTTTGCCTGCTCTGGGTTAGTGGTGGTTCATCAGCACTTTTAAATTTGTTCAAGTCAGAGTGTCTGGCTGTAGATCCACCTTCTTCTTGGAGGGAGTGCAGGGTTGTTTCAGGCACCTCAGTGGCAATACCTATTCCCTTGTCCTTTGCCACCTTAGTGATGGGGTTGAAGGACCTGATGGGTTTTGGTGTTGGGATTTCTGTTGTGGGTGCATATTGTTTAAGTGATTGCCCCCCCCCCCCCTTAGGTGGAGCAGTATATTCTTCTTCTTCAGAGGTAGAAGTATCAGAATTCGCCCCCTCAGGCATCGCGCCAGTAGAAGCTGTGCCTGACCCAGGTTTAAGGAACTTAACAAAATCTTGATGGAAAAATAGACATATTTCTTTAAGTTCCTCTTGTAATAGCTCCTAAAGAAGTTGCCTGGAAGGTTCAGATGCCTTGGCAATAGCAACAACATTAGCTTTGACAGCTGCTGTGAGGACTAATGGCATGTACTACTAGAGACTCTGGATTAGAACCACTAGGAGTTGAGTTTTCAAGGCATTTCCCAGTAGTTGCGGAAGCAGTTAAGTCATAGAGGATTCCACCGATGAGGTTAGGGAAGTCTTTAAGGTTGTGGTGAGTTCTTTAGCAGCATGAGTGAGTGTTTGTATTTCAGAGAGGATAACATCATTTGTGACTTTTGGCTTGGTGATGCTGATGTCTCCCCTCTTAACCCAGAGTTCCTCAGCGGCTAGCTCTTGAACATCTTTCATTATTGGAACAGGGATAGGCTTGAGGTTTTTCAAATACTCTAAGTGTTTCATTGCCTCCAGTTCCATGACATTTGGCAAAGTTGGGAAGGGAACTGGGGTTGGTGTACAGAGCCTCTGGTCCCATAGCTGCTTGGCAGCTAGTTCCTGAACATTTACCATCGATGGGAAGGAAATGGGCTTCAATTCAGATGTGACTTGGTCATCATCAGCATCCATATCAGCATAGTCTGAAATGGTAAGGTCATCTTCAACGATAAATACCTCATCTTCAGGCATGGAGTCAATGTCTGACATAGCATCTAGATCAATGAGGGAGGCTTCAGCATTTTCGTCACCAGCGATGGAGTAAGCCTCATCGTTCTGTTGTTCTTCATGAAGATTGTGAGCTTGCTATGACATTTGTTAGTAACCAGTGTGAAATAAATATGAAGTTATAGATCTCCATTCTCTGCCCCTAGGAAAGCTAGGTGTGATTATCCAGCCCCCCCCCCCCCCCCCCAAGGATTTCTCCTTGGGACTCTTTTAGTGTGAAACATATATGTTGAAGGGTCGCCATTCGCTGCCCCTAGGATACCTGGGTGTGATTATCCAGCTCCCCCATAAGGATTACTCCTTGGGACTCTTTTGATTTGTGAAAACTATGTGGTGAATGGTCGCCGTTCGCTGCACCTAGGATAGCTGGGTGTGATTATCCAGCTCCCCCTGAAGGATTGCTCCTTGGGACTCTTTTAATTGTGAAGTATTGGAAGTTAAAGGTCGCCTTTTATCGCTGCCCCTAGGAAGACTGAGGGTGATTATTCAGTCCCCCCCAAAAGAATAAATTCTTTGGGACTCTTTTTGTTGTGACATATTTGAAGGTAAAGGTCGCCTTTTATCGCTGCCCATAGGAAGACTGAGGGTGATTATTCAGTCCCCCCAAAAGAATAAATTCTTTGGGACTCTTTTTCATATGAGGGGACCCAGAGACCACGTGAGGTGCAGAGACTCTAGGTCGGGACCTATAGTGTACTCAAGTTGTTATAGGCAAGAGCACAGTCCAGAGGGTGAAGGATCATCAGGGTGCGTTATGAGCACAAGTGAATCATATCCTAGTGCCAAGACAGAGTGTACAGATAATCCTAAGAGATCTAGGTGCTGACACATACACTCTATGGGTTGAGGCAAACCCTAAAAATTCATCACCCTCTCCTATAAAAATTTGAGAGTGATTGCATGTGAACCTCCAAGAAGAAAAAAAGGCAAACTAATACCTGAGAGATATCAACGTGGAGAGGGTTCTTAGTCGTCTCTACTGACAAGGAGACGCTAGACTCTAGTTGTTTGTGAGCTGCAGGATCTTTAACCACATCCACCAGAGAAGGGGATGGGTTCTTCTTGGTCTTCTTCTTCTTTGAAGGATTAACAGAATGGGTTTCAGAGGAAAGGGGGATGTCTTTCCTCTTCTTCTTCTTTTCCTTGAGCGCCTTGGGCTGAGAAGTAGAATGCACAGTGGTATTGGACAAAGACTTGTCAGTTTGTCTTTCAGCATTCACCTCATTGTGAGGGATCAAGGGCTATTCATCATCAACGAGTAACCTAGCAACTTTCATCATATTCCTACTAAGAGGCACTTCATCCTCTAAGGGAGTCTTCAGTGAAGCTGGTGTTATGTGGTAGGGAGAGAAAGAGTGAAGTTCATCATTGATGTAGGTTTCACCAAGCATATCCTCTATGATGAGAGAGAGATATCTTGTGTAGCAGATGGTGGCCAATCGATTCTTCTTCCCTTTGTTTTCAAGCTTTGCAATAAGGTCGGTGTAAAGTATGTGGGCGATCCTTATATCCTTCCCCCAAATCAAGCTATAAGCAATTGCTTGCTGAGTACCATTTAGCTGATCATGCGACCCCTAGTTTCTTCCCAGACATTTTACTATGTAAAGCATCAGTGTCCTCCATGTGGGTGAGAAGTAATTCACCTTGATCAGGGATTTGTTCTGGAAGCCTTAAGAGGTAAAGGGTTTGTCATCGTCATCATGAGGATGAAGGGTAGCCAGAGCCTTCTTCACTGTGGCGCTGGCTGGTACAGCAGACATGCCTTCATTGACAGGAAGTCCAATGACTTTGGCAAAGGTGGTGAAATAAAAGGTGAGAGGGTGAGGATGTGTAGAAAGGTTGAAGGTGATGTGTGAGGATGTTTGATCAACTTCAGCACTGTACCAGAACTTCCTTAGGTATTGATGGTAACATGTGGAGGGTTCCCTAATTATGGCTTCGTTAATGGTGGAGTTCTTGAGGAAGGTTAACAAAGGATGGTAGAGAGTATTGTTGTGTTCCAAGAGAGCTACAAAACTTGTTAAGTGCGATCTTCCCATCGTTTATCCCAAAGTCTACGTTTGAGGCGGCCAAGTCAGTGAACGAGGTGTTTGTTGATGAAGACGCCATTGTTGTTTGAAGTGAAGAAATGGAGGATTTGAAGAATATGAATAGTATGTATGTGTGAAAATAATGAGTAATGTGATATAGGAAAATGAGTCAAGGGTTTTGAAAAAAGGTTTTGCCGTTTTACAATTAAAACATTAAATACAAATGTTTACCTTTTAGGAAAAGTGGGACCCCTTGACCCTTCATGTGATTTTTCTGTCCCCTTGGAAAGTGGGAAAGTAGTTGACATTGAAGGACAATCATTTGAATTAAATATGGGAATATAGTAACTCCCATTGGAATGTAACTACCTTGTTACATTCAATTCCCTTAAATGCCCAGAGATAGAGATCACTTATCAGATTTGTTTACCAATATTAAGAATACCCAGCTCAGCAACCAGCCTAGTAAAACTTGGCTCAGCCAGAGGCTTGGTGAAAATATCAGCGAGCTGGTATTCAGTGGGTATAAAATGAAGCTCAATATCACGTTTTAAAATATGGTCTCTAATAAAGTGATACCTGATGTCAATATGCTTAGTTCTGGAATGAAGTACCGGATTATTGGAGATGGCTATAGCACTTGTGTTGTCACAGAATATGGGAACCTTTTTCATAATTGATCCCATAATCAGCCAGCTGACTTTTCATCCAAAGAACTTGAGCATAGTAACCAGCGGCAACTACATATTCAGCTTCAGCTGATGACATGGCCACTGAGTTTTGTTTCTTTGCACTCTAGCATACCAACTTTCCTCCAAGAATTTGAAAACTCCTAGAGGTGCTCTTTCTATCAAGGCAGCACCCAGCATAATCTGAGACAGAGTAGGCTTTGAGGTCGAAGCCTGATTCATTTGGATACCAGAAACCCAGTGTGGGAGATCCTTTTTAGTACCTGAAAATTCTTTTGACAGCTACAAGGTGGGATTCCTTGGGGTTAGCTTGGTACCTAGCACAGAGACATGTGGCAAATTGTATGTCTGGTCTGCTTGTTGTGAGGTACATCAGTGACCCAATGATGCCTCTATATAAGGTCTCATTAACAGAGACCCCTGGGTCATCAGCTCCCAAGTTGTTGGGAGGAAGCATGGGGCATTTCACTGATGCACAATCAGACAAATCATACTTCTTGAGCAAATCCTTAACATATTTTTCTTGATAAACAGACATTCCTTTTGAATTTTGTTTTATTTGAAAACCCAAGAAAAAAGTTAATTCCCCCATCATGCTCATTTCATGTTTTTTGGTCATAAGTTTAGCAAACTATTTGCTCAAGGTAATATTGGTTGAACCAAAAATTATATCATCCACGTAAATCTGTACTAAAATAACATCACCCTTGGACCTATAAGTGAACAGTGTTTTATCAATGGTACCTCTGACAAATTTATTTTCAAGTAAAATTTTGATAGAGTTTCATACTAGGATCTAGGCGCTTGTTTCAGCCCATAGAGTGCTTTGTGAAGTCTGTAGACGTGATCAGGATACTCACTGCTTTCGAACCCAGGGGGTTGATAGACATATACTTCCTCTGCAAGCTTACCATTTTGAAAAGCACTCTTTACATCCATCTGGTATACGGTGAACCCTATATAAGCTGCAAAAGCTAGGAAGATTCTGATAGCTTCCAATCTGGCCACTGGTGCAAACGTTTCATCATAGTCAATACCCTCATATTGATTGTACCCCAGCACCATAAGCCTAGCCTTGTTTTTAACAATCATGCTAGCTTCATCCCTCTTGTTTCTATAGACCCACTTAGTTCCAACCACTTGTTTTCCAGCTGGAGCTTTTACAAGAGTCCACACCTTGTACCTCTTGATCTGATTCAATTCATCTTGCATGGCAACAACCCAGCCTTCATCTAGAAGTGCAGCAGCCACATTCTTAGGTTCATCTTTAGAGAGGAAATCAGCGAAAAGGCATTCATTCACTGAGGCGGTTTCCAGAGATCTCAACTTACCTCTGGTGGTGACTCCCTCAGAGGGTTCACCAAGAATATTCACCAGAAGAATATCTTGGTTCCTACTCCATTTGGATTGAGGAGCAGGAGTCTCTGTGGGTTCAGGATTCACAGCAGGTTCAATGAATGCTAGAGGATCTTCACATATTATTTCATCATCCATAACCTCTTCATCTGAGTGAGAGATTTGTTCGGTAAGATCAGCATTCACTTATGTGGGTGGAGTGATAGATTCAGCAATTGCAACTTCTGGAGTGATGTCAGAGATTGAGTGAGGATCAAATGCATGAACATATAGAAAGTCCTTATGACATGCCTGAGGTGATTTCTTGGGATTTGAGAAATCATCCTTTGGATATGATTTGACTTCATTGAAATCAATGTCACATTCTTCTGGGTTGGTGTGAGTAATGACAACATCTGCTTCATTAAAGGTAACATGAATGGATTCTTCAAGTTCTTGCCTGCAGATATTGAATACTCTATAGGCTCTAGAGGTGGGAGAGTAACCAACAAAGAATCCATCATCTGACTTTTCATCAAATTTTCCCAGCTGATCTCTGTAGTTATGAATGAAAACAGGGCAACCAAAGACATGGAAGTAGCTTACATCATGGGCTCTCTTCCTATGCACTTCATAAGCGGTCTTTTCGTGTCTCTTCACAATAATAGATCTATTTTGTGTGTAACAGGCTGTGTTAACAGCTTCAACCCAAAATTGTTTTGGGAGTCTTGATTCGCTGAGCATGGTTCGGGCAGCCTTTATGAGAGTTCTGTTTCTTCTTTCAGTGACACCATTTTGTTCAGGGGTGCCTGGGTTTGAAAAGTTATGTGAGATTCCCTTTTCATCACAAAAGGCTTCCATGGCATGGTTCTTG
The DNA here is from genome assembly GCA_025667525.1 of Glebionis coronaria. Classification (NCBI taxonomy): domain Eukaryota; kingdom Viridiplantae; phylum Streptophyta; class Magnoliopsida; order Asterales; family Asteraceae; genus Glebionis; species Glebionis coronaria. The sequence continues at coordinate 75,862,226 of CM046876.1, forward strand.
AATTCAGTGCCATTATCACTTCTGATAGCCTTAACTCTGCAGTCATTGAAGTTCTCTATTTCTCTTATGAAAGACATTATTCTTTCAGCTGCATCACTCTTTCTTTTGAGAAAGAATACCCATGTGAATCTAGAGAATTCATCTACAATGACTAGTATATACTTGTTGTGATTTAGGGATTGTGGTTTTACTGGCCCAAATAAGTCCATGTGAAGAAGATGGAGGCACTTATTTATGGAGAATGATTGCTTTATTTTAAATGAGGCTCTGTGGTGCTTCCCTTTCTCGCAGGCTAAGCAGGGTCTATCTTTGCTGAAGGTCAGAGAGGGAAGCCCAGCCACTAAATCATTCTTGACCAGTTTGTTGATGTTCTTGAAGTTAACATGGGAGAGTCTCTTATGCCAGAGACAATTTTCACTATCAGATGCTTTGGCAAAAAGACAGGTGTTCTTCCCTTCTGGACATGATGTCATGTCAATGACATACACATCCCTTCTTCTGGGTGCAATTAGAACAACATCATCATTCTGATAGAAGATTGTTCCTTGGGTCTTAGTGAACAGAACTTTGAAACCAGCATTGCAGAGTTGACTAATGCTGATTAAGTTGTGATTTAGTACATTGACATAAGCGACCCTTGTGAAGGTTATACCATTGCAATCCACTGAGCCATAACCCACAGTAGCCACCGAGGAGTCATCTCCAAAGACTACTTTCGGACCAGACTCCTTATTATATCTATGCAGATATTGTTTAACCCCTGTCATGTGTCTGGAGCACCCACTATCCAGATACCAAACAGATTTCTTCAAGTATGCCTGCATAGATATAACAGATCCAGATTAGTTTCAATGATGAAACCACTTTCCAGTGGGTCCATGTTGTCGATGACCAGCGACATTAGGTCTTCTCTGGTTCCTTTCTCCCCCTCTTTGGTTGCAGTCTCTAGGTTCATGACGTATACTTCCACAATTGTCACATCTGGTATAATGCTCACACTCATCAGAGTGTTGGTCAAAGAAACCACAGTACTTGCATTCGGGATTTGGTCTGTAACCCTGAGAATTGTCTCTGGGTTTGGGTTCAGATCTCCTAGAGGGCATGTGAGGAGTTTTATCCTTAATTGAATTCTTGTTCTTTGAACAAAAATGGTCTCCTCATGCTCTCTGAAGGTGTGTTCAGTAGACTCACATGTGATACATTTTGGTTTCTTAGTGCAGTCCTCAGAGAAATGATTTTTGAAACCACAATGTTTGCAAGGTCTGAATAAAGCTCTCCCCTTAGAGCTACTTGATCCTTCACCAAGAGAGTTAACAGATGGACTGTTGACTCTGGGGTTGATCTGTTCTTTCAACCCTTTTACTTCTTCCATCAGGGTGAGGAGAAGTTGCTTGGTGGGTGAAAGCTCTTCAGGGGGAGGAGTGGGTTTGGTGGAGTCTTTGGCCACAAAAACCTTTTTGTGCGCTTTATTAACGACTTTTAGAATTGAGTTCCCAGGGGTTTTGGTAGGAGTTTTTGGGCCAAGCAAGGAATCAGATGGGTTAGCACCAGCGAGTCTTGGTATAGCCGGTGCCTCTGATTTCTTGTCACAGTTTTTCTCATCCATGGAGGTGGAAGATGGAGAAGAAACATCCGAAGGGAAAAATTTAACATTGGGTACAGGTATGTGATTTTTAAACCTACCCTTCCCTCCAATAGCCTGAACCACATCCCCTGGAATGGCTTCAGCAACTATTTCCTCCACTGTGGATTGAGCCAAATTCCATTTTCCTATGGTTTTTTTGAGTTCAACGTTTTCATCAGTTAAAGACTAATTTTCAATGGACAGTTTGCTTACTTCATTTTGAAGTTGATTTGCAAGATTCACAAAAGGTTTGAGATTTGTTAACTCAGATTGACAAATATTTAACTCTGTTTTAAGACTATGGAACTTGTTTAACAGGTTTTTTCTTTGCTCTTCCACAAAGTGGAGGTCAACTAAGGTATAGTCACTGACATGGTCTCTATCAGGACCTTCAGTCATAGAAATCAATCTTTGTACCTTTTTCATGGTGATGTCCACCTATTGACCTGATCTTGCTTCACTCTTTCCCACAGCAGGTTCTTCATCAACGACTGCCATGAAAGCTCTGACAGTAGTGGTTCCTTTATCCTTAGATGTAAGAGGTTCATCATCCCATTCAAATGAAGCAACAATCAGACCTTTTCAGTCTTCTTGTTGTCCTTTTTCTTAGCTGCATCTTCAGCCTTTTGGTTAAGTTTCATTAGCTCAGCTTTCAAGGCTTTGTACTTGACTTTGTAGTCCTTCTTTCCCTCTGAGTCAGAGTGGGAAGTTTGCTTGAAAGGTGAGGTAGAGAACTTCTTCTTACTGCTGTGGTTGTTGCTGGATGATGGAAATCTTGGAGAGGAGGTTTTGTTTGACCAACTATCTTTCTGAAAGTGACCAGTCTTTCCACAAGTGTAGCATGACACCTTGGATTTATCAACCTTGGCAGCTCCAACTCTACCTGATCTCTTGTACTACTTCTATTGGTCAGCTAGAAGAGCTCTGTCATGGAACTCAGCATGCAATTAATCAAGAAATTCTTGACTGCTTCTGGTATCCTCTTCTATGTCAGAGTCGTTGTCCTGAAAAGAATGGTTAGCAACAAGAGATTTTGAACCAGTGATATTGGTGGTAAACCTATCAGTCTCAGATTTGTAAATGGAGTCAATTAGCCCTTCTTCATAGTTATATCTACCAAACAGTTGGGCCAAAGTATCATTCTTGATAGCATTATTTGCTCTTAAGGTCTGGTTTAGGCTAAGCCATTTTCTAGGTAAACTATTGACAAATGTAGCATTAACCTCAACCTTAGGTAGAACAACTCCATTGTTTCCCAAATCATTCAGCAAAATCTTAAGCCTGGTATAAGTTTGAGCAACAGATTCTGTTTCCAAAGCTTTAAAAGCATTAAACTTAAGTCTAAGGGCTTGGATTTTGGTTTCTTTTGTTTCCTTTGGACCTTCATAACCTAGAACTAACTCGGTCCACATCTCCTTAGCAGAGTTACATTTGATAATGTACTTCATAATGTTCTTGGGTAGGCAAGAGACTATGATACTTTTGAGTCTCTTGTCCTGGTTAGCCAGACGCTGGAGACCATTGCTTAACAGGCTTCTTAATGGGTCTCTCACGGGTAGAGGAAACGGCCAGTGGTACATAGGGACCATTTTCTAAGATTTCTATCAAGAAGGGTTCTAAGCCATCTAAATATATAAGAAATTCACTCTTCCAACTTGAAAAATCTTCTTCATCAAACGCTGGAACATTGGACACATGTGACCCCCCACGAACATCAAGAAGTTGGGGAAGGTCATCATCATTATTACCAGTGCTTACAACCGGTGTAGGCATGGTAGTAGATGTGGTGGCCGGTGCGTTTGCCACACCCCACCATGGCGAAATATGGGGCGCGACTTATGGATATCATCACAACAATAGCGTGTCTATAGAGATAACTAAATGAAATGAAAATATCATAAATGGTTACACAATGTCATGAAGATATCTCAAGCAATGCAGTCGTCTAGGTAAGTAGGTAACAGGTCTACCTCCTACCAAAGACATACAATTAACAAATAATAAACATATAGGTGTCTACAAAGTATCACTTATTCAAACATAAATAATGACTAAGAGGAAAGGGGGTTCCTCCAAATGCAATCCTAAGCCTTCCAGCTAGCCACTCCTATTCTCATGCTTAACCACATTCTCACCTGAAAGAGACACTAAAACACGTCAACATAAAGTTGGTGAGAGTCATAGGTTTAGACTCCAACGCCAAATCAGTTATAAGCTGTGAATAACAACCATTAACAAAAGAACATATGGACAATGTGCTACAATTATGTATTAACAATTAGCATTCAAGATTAACCAATCACCACAAATCCAAGGCTCCAAGCCTTACCAATAACCACAATTCCAAGGCTCCAAGCCTTACCAATAACCATGGTCTCATAGGCACCAATACACCTGTGAACCAATCCCAAGGCCCCGCCTTGTCAACATCCCCTTGGTACCAAGTCAAACCACAATAACTGAGACAGTACGTGTCCCCCGATCCAAATCATAAACACAATCAAGAATCACATAGCAGTTAATCACATAAGTGTACACACAAGTCCATCACAAACCATAAAAACATTCACAACATTCTTTACAAAACCATACAGTGTCTCTTCTGTCCCATCTGGAAATCAAATCATAAAAATACATGGGACTATGAAACTCACCTGAACAAGCTTCTCCAAGTATCCGCGCTCTAGCAAAAATTTAAACACACAAACATATAAAATCAAGACATGAACCACATACCAAAATGGCTCATCAATCTATGATGGATATCTAACCTTCTCCTACAACTTAACCCCATTTATATGCCATAAGCATCTCATTACACCACTCTATAAAGCCCTTAACTTAGTTTAGTTCATAATTCGTCCCGTTAACATTTAATCCAAAACAGTCCCTTTTTTCACACTTCGTATTATGAGCCAAACGTCCACCAAACCTAAACCACATTCCTTTCAATGAAAACCCCATAAACGTATATGTGTTATCTAAAATCTCAGCCCTTGCCCAAACGTATATGTGTTATCTAAAATCTCAGCCCTTTCGCCTATCCATATTTTACCGATTTTGAATATATGAAATGTTTGTTATGACCAGAGGGTCTTACCCTATCCCATTTGCTTAGAACTTCTCCAGATCTTTTATTTAATATATAATATAAATCTCATGTTCATTTGAAGCTCCAATTATAACCCTAAGTACCCCAAACAATTCAAAACATAAAATGAAAACAGGCTTATCCAAAAACTGTTTTGACACCCGACTGATGTAACCTGTTTTTGACCCATTTCCCGACCTCCAATTTAGTTATAGTTTCTTTCATTTGAAATACAGTTCAATTATCTTTCCAGGGACATGAGATTCGAAATTTAAAAGTTTGTAGAACTCTAGATATGATCAAAACAATGGACCAAAAATTCTGACCAATTTTTAAGAACGAATTTAAACATGATTAAACCCTAATTACGATCACTAATCTTCATATTAACCAAAGTAATCAATTCATTTGAACCCTAATCTCACTCATCTCAGAAAACTCACAAACTCTAATCCATCATAAGATCAATTACATGATTAAATTGATTAAAACCATTAATAGAACAAGGGTTTTGAAGGTTTTACCTTAGAAATCAATGGAAGATCTTTATTTTTGAAACCCTAATTGGCCACCATTGTTGAATTTCGGCTAGGAGCTGTTATGAAGGTTAAAAATCTGATTATTTTGGTTATAGGTTGGGTTTGGTTAAGTCCTAAAGGCCCCTTAATCCCATTACAAGTCCATTGGGCCTGTTTTGGGCTTTTCCTTCTTTCTTTCTTTTAGCCGCCCAACCCATAGCCCAAAACCCCTATTTGGCCGACTTTTATACTCCACCTACTGTTATTTATTCGTAACTAAACTTAGTGGTACCCTCGGGTTACCTCCGGGCCAAAGCCCGAAAGCCTTACGTTAATTTTTCGTCTTACGCGATTACCGTAAAATACGTAATTTTATGGAAACTCTTAAAATAAGTTAGTGACTTAATAAATAAGTCTAAAATAACCCTAATCTAACACGTAAATTACTCTCGAAACTAAATCCTTAGTCCGAGACCTCTAAACGCTAAACCATCGCATCGTAAATATACGATTTACTATAATACATATACGTATATATAAAAACTTAAAATAACTCATTTCATAGTCACTACCACGTGAGCTCATGAACATGAAATAACCACACATCGTTTCACTTACAGCATACCCCGTACCCGTAAACGATGTCCAAACCACACTATATTCGCACCAATTAACACATAAACACATAAAGACACATAATTTCACGAAATATGCACAAAATAAAACTAAGTGACAAACCTCAAAACCGTGGTTGTCACATCACTCCCTCCTAATAGAAATCTCATCCCGAGATTTACTCCTTAGGATCAAACACACAAACAACAAATCACATGAGGATACTTGTTCAAAATGAACTCTTCTCATTTCCATGTGTACCTTAGTTCATGACTCAATATACCACATATACTAACCAACAATATTTAAATTCATTCCCAAACTCTTGACCTCACAGCCGATAAATCTCACAAATGACTCTTTGATAGAATGAAGACTCTTATTAACACAAATCCCGAATAACCATACATGCAAATACATTCTCAAACAACATTTACCAATCTTAATACATGAAATATATCATGTATACCATTCAATTTCCTAGGTAACTCTATACCCATAAGATACTGGTCCAATCTTTCCAAATATCATAAATGGACCTACAAAACTCGTCATCAACTTTTCCCTTTTACCAAAACATGCCACCCATTACTATAGGTGAAACTTCCTACATAACTTTGTCACTAAACTCTAGTGATTTCCTCTTTTTCAACATATCATCTCTTGTTACTCTCATCCTTTCCACAAACACCATTTCCACATTAGTAGTCTCTCTCATGAATTTTAGTCCACCATAAGGACAACTCACCCTATCCTTCCATATAGTGCCTCAAATGGCATTCATCGACTTCTAGTATGATAACTATCATTATATGAAAACTCAGACATCACTAACGAGTTTCCCACATCCCTCTAAATCAGTCACCCAAGCTCTCAACACGACTCCTATACTTGTATCAATTTCCCACTTCGTCCATCATTTTCTAATTAGCTGGATATACTCATATCCAATCATTTTCATCAACTCCCATTAGTCCATACCGCAAACTACTTAAAAATTCCAATTTCCTTACACAAGTGACCTATGACGATATTTCACATATTGATTAGTTTATCACAACGAGGCTCTTCCAATCCAAATCAACGTATGATCTATACACATCACCAAAAGGACAGTTATCTTAGTTAGTCTATCAACTTCCATCCAAACCCATGCTACAACTACTTTCATAAAATTTCGATAGATCATTAGTAGCACCTATACACTTCTTTCTCACTTTTCTCCATGAAAGATTTTTTTCCTTGATACTCAACACTTCCTTTATACCTACATAATGTCTTAACTTTAAGGTCATAGTGCTCCTCATCTTGTCTCAGTTAAACCAAGCCCTTCGTATCTCATGACACATCACATCTATAACTCCTTAACCATTTGATTATCAATACTAAGCCTTCCAATCAAAAAGTATATGTCAGTACAACTTCCTTTCCACACTACAACAACATTAGCATGCTTAGTGCCTTAGTCTACTCATTAGGCTATACCAAAGTTTTACCTTCTGTTCCTATCTCGGCCCATTTCATTCATGATTCGCATCTATCCACACTTCCTTCTTCTTCCTCAGCTCATGACATACATCACGATGTTATGCTTCCTGTCTTTCAAGTCATCTATACCTCAAAATTTTTCCAAGTAGCTTCACTTGTTTTTCCTCACAATCAGTTCTCCTACTCCCTCCTAATAGGGACAGACTAGATTTTTATGTGATCCCATGCGGATCACACTCTCATCTTATACCCATATTAGTTCTATTTGTCTAAACTAAGCTATATTTTAAATTCTTATTCAAATCTCATACTTCTATTTTGATCATGCACCCAACATGAGGTACTTTCAATCATCATCTTCTATGAATACTTGGTTCTCTCCTTCCATGGTTCTCCTTAATTCCTACACTATCCCGTCCAACAGAAATTCCATACTTCATTAATCAATTCTATGGGAATTGCTAGTGCATTGGATAATGTATAACTATCTCTTCCAAAGATCTTTCATGACACCTTCACAAAACCGACTCTCTAATCACTTCTCCATGAACTTATTCAGCTCAGCTTCACTAATCATCCCTCGATATTGATTGCCACAAAAATTCTATCCGCGTAGTCACTCGACTCCCCTTGTTACCTCCACGAGTTCTTAATCTCCCATGTTATGTATTCAATTCATCACGGTCCACTAGTTCAGCTCTTTGTAACTCCACTCCGGTACTCGATCTGTCCTTCTTCATCACGAACCATACAGAGATTCCCATAATAGTGCTTGTCACCTTTCCAGTCCTTGCAACTTCTGTGACTCCCTCGAAATCTCTTGCTTCCTTCTAGCAGCCGGCATGTAGTCCTTTCAGCTCCTTGATTCACGATGTAGCTCTTCACGCACTCCTTCTCGTCTCTATGATGTTACCTGGGAACTTCACACTACCCAGTAGCCTCTAACTTCAACTCATCTACCATAATAATTCTAAAGGTACTTCAACCCCTCAATGGCTCACTCTTCCTTACTTGTTGTAATCACCATTAATCAGCGTCCTACCAATCATTCTTTCACATCCATGTTTTCCTTCACGTGTCTACTACTACCTCGCCTCCGTAAATATACCAATTCCCTTACGTGTTATTTACCCAATCTTTCCATTAGTAGAAAATTTCTACTCTACCCTCACATCCGCCGGTACTTTCATCAATCTCCTAATGGTACTTCAATCAACTTCTCATAGCATGACATCTCGTTCCCATGACCAGTCAACTAACTTTACTTACTCCCTTATTCCCGTAACCAATCTAAGTTTCAAAACTCCACAAATCTTAATTATTCTCTCAACACAACCTTTAAACCAAAAGACATCTCTCCATTCTAATATCTAACCATAAGTAATACTACCTAACTCTATCATCCCATCCTAACATTTCTGCAACTACATAACTAAATCAACCATGATGTGTACCAAAAGAATTCCAAACAATCGCGTCCCATAATAAATATAGGGTAAACCGAAAGATCAACCATAATGAACCCTAGCCAAAACATCTCAAAACGAAACAATGTGATCCGAAAGATCAATGGAGTGTGCCAACAACGAAAAATTAGACTCGTCATGATTAGTATCACCAAATTTCGATACCTTAGAAAATTTTAAACTTTCGCCCCAATTAGTTACTTCTGGTAAGAACCAAACTTCAATAATACTAAAATCAATCATACTCATATTTAACCATAAACTCATCTTTTATCTTCATTATGTTATCAAATATCAATTAGTTAGTATACTACAATCTTATTCTAACCATTATATTGTTTACTCATATTAAACTTATTTCACTTGTTATTATGAAACCAATACATGTTTATAAAATATAGTGTGTTTTTTTTCATTTTATTCTATATTATTATTATTATTTTATAAAATCCATTTAGGCTGGTTATAACTAAACTACTACACGTATACAAGGTGTGGTGTTATTATTATCATTACTATAATAAAATCTCCCTTTTTACTTTTTCCGTCTACTTAAATACTTCTAAAATTTTAACTCCACTTAAGAAAACTTTTGTAAAATTTCTTTACCCCTTTAAAATTTATTATCACATGTTACCTAGAAAACTAATCCAATCATTTTCAATATTTTTTTTAACTTACTACCACAAACTTAAAAAAGATATGTAAGTGACGATATCATACCACACACTTACAAATTATTTTCAAAATCGATTTCCTGTAATTAGCCAGAAATATTTGCAAGAAAATTTAGTAGTTCTCATTAATTAAAATACATACCCGAATGTAGACACACATCAAAAAAACTCAAAACGTCGTTGGAACTCCATCAAACTCTAGCACCATAAAACACGAGCAAACACAAGGTACGTTCAAGTTATAATAACTACTGAACGACCATATATCATAACTTAACACATACTAGTATATATACATCCGCATATATATATACCTATTAAATCACTCAAAACATACTCGTTACCATACATGTTAGATCAATCAATCGCGTCATACACTTGTTTTTTCCATACGAGTAATCACCATCTTATAACAAGGCATCAAACCCACCACTAAAACCAGTCCATATTATATGACCACATAATCACACAACATGAGTATAATCCAAAACATATAACACACTAAGAAAATAGCCATATTGTAGGCAACCATTACATAAACCCATATATTATACATATACCCAAAATCTACATGTCATCATATACAAGCATGTACTAACCCTCTTTCATGCAATCATACTTAAGAACCCATTGAAGTTGTGGTACTAGTATAACTATGTGGGCCACCATAATTATACAATTACCCTTTCCTCAATACACTCCCTCCTATGATGACACTTATAAGAATCAATACAACATATAACACATAAATCCATCTACTCATATAAGCTCATAAGCACATAAACAATAAGGTCCAAAACTCCATCTATTAAAATAATATAATCAAACTCTTGGAATACATAAATCCATAGTCTAGCTAAAACAGCATATACAAACTCCAACACAACATCATAAGCAGTTATAAGTCATGTCGCCCATAAGAGCGGAAACAACTTAAAATCCTTCCAATCCACCTACTTCTAGTAACTCGAATCAGCACATGATTCTTAGGGAACATGACTTAAACATCAAAAGAAAAATACTATACATTAGGTACACCAAATAACTTACTATGGTGAAAGTAATTTATATATCAAAAGCAAAATAGAAATTAACAGGTGACTAAGTATGGGCAAATACAGTTCAACTCATACTAGTCAAAATTCACAAAAAATAAAATTTAGGAAAATACAGTCAAGACCACACGTAATCCTATGACGCCTATATGCAAGGATCCTTAAGCTATATACTAGGCTAGGCAACCTAATTCTCTATAACCATTGTCTCTGATACCATTCTGTCACACCCCACCATGGTGGAATATTGGGCGCGACTTATGGATATCATCACAACAATAGCGTGTCTATAGAGATAACTAAATGAAATGGAAATATCATAAATGGTTACACAATGTCATGAAGATATCTCAAACAATGCAGGCGTCTAGGTAAGTAGGTAACATGTCTACCTCTTACCAAAGACATACAATTAACAAATAATAAACATATAGGTGTCTACAAAGTATCACTTATTCAAACATAAATAAAGACTAAGAGGAAAGGGGATTCCTCCAAATGCAATCCTAAGCCTTCCAGCTAGCCACTCCTATTCTCTCGCTTAACCACATTCTCACCTGAAAGAGACACTAAAACATGTCAACATAAAGTTGGTGAGAGTCATAGGTTTAGACTCCAACGCCAAATCAGTTATAAGCTGTGAATAACAACCATTAAAAAAGAACATATGGACAATGTGCTACAATTATGTATTAACAATTAGCATTCAAGATTAACCAATCACCACAAATCCAAGGCTCTAAGCCTTACCAATAACCACAATTCCAAGGCTCCAATCCTTACCAATAACCATGGTCCCATAGGCGCCCATACACCTATGAACCAATGCCAAGGCCCCGCCTTGTCAACATCCCCTTGGTACCAAGTCAAACCACAATAACTGAGATGGTACATGTGTTGGGGTTTACTTCGTTCCAACAGGGTGAAGATAATCAATAGCCTAACTACGTACCAATTAATGGTTACCGGATATCTCTTGAAGTCGTGTAATCACTTTCCAAAGAAGATTATTCGACCCTATGCCTGGGTTAACACGAATACCTCCTTGGGATAAAACCAAGAGTTAGTTCTTATTTTAGGCACAAATCAAGAACTCTGTGCGTGTAAGTGTTTCTTGTTTCTGTATGTTTCTTCATGCAAGTATGATCACTATTTATAGTGATCTTATTCCTTAAGGAATGTAACTCATAGTCAAAGGAATAATGAGTATTAATCGGCCTATTAATCTCATTATTTCCCACATGATTACATAGTGGTTACATGACCAGAATCATCATGGTCATAAAGTCAATATTAAACCCCGTTTGAACCGGTCAAACAGTTATAAACACAAGCCATACGCTGATGACTTAGCCGCTGACAAAGCAAAGTCAGCCGCTGACAAGGCTAAACTAGCCTCTGACAGGAATCATCAGCAACCACTATATTGAGTCTTCCAGGGTAGTCAGGGACTTAATAGGTGTACACTCCGTACCTCCAAACCCATTTACAAGTATGACCATATCCCACAATTATACTAATTTTCCAACAATCCTCCCCAAATTAGTACAATTCCTTTTGCATTAAAATCAAATTTAACAAAACCAGTGCATAAATGAAAATGTCCTGAGGATTGAATTTCCATATTAGTACATCACTTCAAATATTCGAGAATCAGGGTGTTCTAAGAATTGAACCCTTCAACTACTTTGAATACCTGAAGATAAAATACACACATGTTTTCAAACACTTAAAACGCTCCTGACACCATACAAGCCATGTGTCCATATCCAATTCATAAATGTTGTAAGAGCCAAAGTCCATGCTCCTTGAGGCGGCGAAACCTCAACAATTACATAGGTGGTTCCTCTTTAGTTCGTGCTCCTACTTAATCACTTTTTCAAAGAAATTAACCATTAAGAAGTTTATAATTTCATCCTCCTTTCAGCAGGTACAAGCACATCCTTGGGATGATATGTAAAACATGTGCTTCAGTCATCTGAATATTCAGCTTTCCACATTGAACTCAACTCCCAAGTTTCCTTAGGATGGAGTTGGGTGTCCTAGCATTCAGTGACTAGTTTGGACTTTAAACTCATCCCTTTATCAGACTTTATAACCAAGTCTCTAACCAATCCCTTCGTCAAGTGATCAGCTAAGTTTTGTTGAGACCTCACAAACTCTATTGATATCACCCCATTCATGATTAGCTCACGAATCATGTTATGTCTAAAACCTAAGTTGTCACACCCCCACCATGGCGGAATATGGGACGCGACGCATAGATATCATCATAACAATAGCGTGTCCATAGAGAGAACTATATGAATTATAAATGTCATAAAAGGTGACATAAATGTCATGACAATATCTCATTAATGCAGGAGTCTAGGTAAGTAGGTAACAGTCCTACCTCTTACCCAAGACAAACAAATCAACATATAGGTTCATAGTATCACTTATTGAAACAAACAGAAAAATAAACTAAGAAGGAACGGGGATCTCCTTCTAAATGCATTCCTACGCGACTCCAATCCTAGCCACATATGTTCTCACGCTTAACCACTTTATCACCTGAAAGAGACACTAAAACATATGGACAATGTGCTACAAGTATGCATTAACAACTAACATTCAAGATCAATCATTCCAAACCAAATCCAAGGCTCCCAGCCTTACCAAACACCATGGTACCATAGGCGCCCATACACCTATGTACCAATCCCAAGGCCCCGCCTTGTCATTATCCATTGGTCTCATAGATGCTCACACATCTATGTACCTCCCCAAGGCCCCGCCTTGTCAACATCCCCTTGGTACCAAGTCAAACCACAATAACTGAGAAGGTACGTGTCCCCCGATCCAAATCATAAACACAATCAAGAATCACATAGCAGTTAATAACATAAGTGCACACACAAGTCCATCACAAACCATAAAAACATTCACAACATTAGTTACAAAACCATACAGTGTCTCTTCCATCCCATCTGGAAGTGAAAATCATTAAAAGATATAGGACTATGAAACTCACCTGATTGAGCTTCTCCAAAAATCCGCGCACTAGCAAAAAGCTAACAAACAAAAGCACACAATCAAAACATGAACCAAACACTAAGATGGCTCATCAACCCATGATGGACATCTAACCTTCTCCCATATATACCTCATTTATATGCTCTAAGCAACTCATTACACCCCTCTATAAAGCCCTTAACTTAGTTTACTTCATAACATGTCTCGTTAACATTTTACCCAAAATAGTCCCGGTTTTTAGGTCTCCAAACTATAAGCCAAACTCCCACCTAACCATACCCATGATCTATGTAAAGGAAACCCTATGCCCTTACATATGTCAGCTAACTCCTCCCTTTTGCCCCAACCTTAAAGCTACTGTTAAGGCCCCGATATATATATATATATATATATATATATATATATATATATATATATATATATATATATATATATATATATATATATATATATATATATATATATATATATATATATATATATATATATATATATATATATATATATATATATATATATATATATATATATATATATATATATATATATATATATATATATATATATATACTTCTGCCTATCCACATATTACCGATTTTGAACACATAAAAAGTTTGTTATGATTAGGGGGTCTTACCCTAACCCATTTGCTTAGCCACCCTTCAGGTCTCTTATTTAATATATAAACCAACTACCATGCTCATTAGAGGGCTCAAGTGTACTCCTAAGTACCTCAATCACCCTAAAACATTAATTGAAAACCCGTTGATTTCAAAACCATTTTGACCTCCGACTGTTGTAACTTGTTTTTGACCCACTTCCCGGCCTCCAATTTAGTTCTCGTTTCTTGAATTTTAAAGCCAACTCAATTACCTTTCCAGGGATACTTGGATCGTAAAATAAGAGTTTGTAGAACTCTATATATGGTCAATACAATTGACCTAAAATTCTGCCCAGTTTTTAAAAAACGATTTTAACATAATTAGTCTAATCAATTACCCATAACTCCACTAATTACAAGCCCTAATTCACCTAATCATTATAATATCATTAATATACAGATGTTAATTTAAACCCTAACCTAAATCCATCATAAGATTATTGAGAAAGAATTAAAAAAATTTAAATTGAAAAGGGATTTGAAGGTTTTACCTTAAGATTAATGGAAACCAAGATTTTTTTGAAGAACCCTAACTTTTCTCAATTGGCCGTCGTTTTTTTCTTTTGCTCCAGGGATTATGTCTTTTCCATCTTATTTGACACCTTATATAGTTATTGACAAGTCCTAGCCCAAGTATAATTGCCCACTTTCCTTTTTTTCTTTTTTTTTTCTTTTTTTTCCTTCCTTTTGTTTTAACCGACCCTTACCCCCCATAATTTCGTTTTTTTATTAAACTAATTAATAATTGTAATAACAATATTACCTTAATTTTCCTTAATTTATTTCAGCTCCTAAAGCCTTCAAAACCTTAAAACCGTAAAACTAGTCAAATTTACGTGTATACCTAAAAAAACGTAAAATATACAGTTTTAAAAAAAATCTTAAATTTTGAAATAAACTTTATAACTAAGTCCTAAATGACTGAAAACCATCCCGAAAAATACTCACATGACTAAACACCTTACTCGAGACCTCTAAATGCTAAACCCCAAATCCTAAAAAAATACAATTTACTATAATACTTATACGTATACGTAAAGTCGTAAACACCAAAATAACTAATACTTGGCTTTTACACCTCGTATAAAATCTTGTTGTCCCTAGTCTTTTCGAATTGAAAACCGGTCTAAAGTGCGACTCAATTGTCTTTTGGTGAATCAAGAGAATGGTTTGGTTGATTGTCTATTTTAAACTATTGGCAAGTAAGAAAAATGTCGTTGAGTAAAGTAGAAGTAAAAAGATTAGAAATAAAATGACTAGTTAAAATTATATGCTTGAAAAACTTAAAGACGAGATAAGAAAAAATACTAGATCACTTAATAAAAACTAACACTTGGAAACTTTGTAAAAACAATAAACTAAACAAGTCCCAATCGGAATATGGGAGAAGCAGTGCAATCGGAATGTACTAATAAATGTCCAGATCGGAATATGTTCCGATCTGGTGATCGGAATGTATGGCTTAGTCTCAATGGGAATGATCAATAAGGGTCAATCGGAATGTTAGCAAATAGATCCAGATCGGAATATCAAAGAGATGATGATAATCGGAATACAGGGATAGTTCAAATCGGAATACATGCAAAAATTCCCAATCGGAATGTTCAAAGAGGGCTCAGATCGGAAAGTGTAAACCCTATTCCGATCACTTGATCGGAATAAGGGGGTGTTCAATCGGAATATGGAGAAACCTTTTTCCGATTGGCAAATCGGAAAAAGGGGCAGGTTGCTCGGAATACGGAGATCGGAAAGGGGTTTGTACCCTTTCCGAAAATTGTGGGATTCGGTTAAAAGCAAAGAAATAAGCTATTGTGATGAGCTTATTCCCAAAACTAGAACGAACCAAAAACAAACCGGATCCAATAAGCACTAATCTCAACTTATCTATCCTCAAAATAAGCAAACTTGAAAATCAAATAATAAAAATATGAACTTTTTAAGAAAACATTTAAAAGGTAAATAAGCTAATCATAAAAATAAGCCAATAAGCACAAGAATCTTAAAGCTTATTCAAATGAAAACTTATGCAATGATCAAAAGGTTAACTTTTTAAGCACGAAATCATTAAGAACAACACGGATCAAATGAAATTCGCACCAAAATCAATCTAAAATCAAAGAAAGGGTAGAATGAGATTAAGGATTAAAAGATTAAAATAGAACTTGATTAATGAAATAAGCAATACATAAATGTTTAATCTTGAAAGATTAAGAGAAAAGATGAAACTTAGTGAGAGAAAGTTTAAGACTTTCTCTCTCTAGAACTAGAAAGAAAAGTGAAAAAATGAAAAACTATAAATTAAAGACTAACTACTAACTCCCTCCTAATGACTATTAGGAGGGTATTTATAGGGAAGGTGGAAGGAGTGCATGCGTTGCATCTTCTTTCTTGCTTTCTTCACGTCTTCTCGACTCGACTTTAATTCTTTGTCTTTTCTCGATGTCGTTCGAACTTGTCTTTTAATTTTCTTCTTCTATTAGACTTAAGTTCTTCGTCTTCGTTAAACTTCCGTCTTTAGACTTTTTCTTCGATAAATCTTCGGAATAGGCCTTGGACTTCCGTTCTTTTTGCACTCTTGATCTTTTGACTTCGTCTTTTCCCGTTTTCTTCGATAAAAGCCCGTGAAAACCCGTGTTTTCTTCCTTTTTCATATTTTGGTCCTAAAACACAATAAAAACACAAACCACGCATAATTCCGACTTTTACGACATAAATCACACGTTTTGGTCTTGTTATTATTGGAAATAAGTGGTAAAAGGATAAGTGTTTTCACACTTATTAAATCCCCTACACTTGACCATTGCAATGCCCTCATGCAATGCATTAATTTTAAAGCACGGTTTACATTTTCCATCATAAATAACCTCCTTGGCCTTTATTAAATACTAAACATAAAAAGATAGAACAAGTAAAGAAATCAAACACTTACATTGGTTTTGGCAGCCATGAATGTTTATCATCCTCAAGTTTCACGTTCCCCATACCAAGCTTAAAAACGAGATCATTGTTATTATAAGTTAGCAAACTATCACGAACTCATGTGGGCCAATTACTCACTTAGACTCCCTTATCCTAGGTGTATCTCTTATATTTTATTTTTGTCTTGAATGATCACGAGGATGCATTGTTTGACTTATTTCGATAATTATTTAGTCCGAAAATAAAGTGAACGATTTAATCAATAGTTAGCTAAAGGACCAAATCTTTTAAAACTGCTTCTCGGGACTCATAAAGTTCATATCTTTGCATAACTTGCTTCACGATTTGAGACCTTTCTCGGACCGATATTTGGCAGCGACTTCATACTTCGAATCTTGAGAGACGTTCATGAAATAATGGCCTTCTCTTCATAATAGGAATTTCTTCACTTGAAGTTTTGAGAGATTCTCATCTTTGGACCACGACTTCTTCATTTTTCTCCAATCTTTATTTTGGACTTTGATATACAACGATCCGCCTCCTTTTAGGACTTGGATCTATTTATCCTCATACCTTGTTAGGGTCTTTTTGGATAGACTTCTCCATGATCTTTTGGGAGTACTTGCTTTTCGTCGTGTGTCTCGATCCTTCATATAGATTTTCGATAAATGATTCTTCACATCACTTTTGGATCTTTAGCAACAAAATGTAGCCCTCATGCCTTGTTAGGGCCTTTTCGGACTTGCCAATCTTCGCATCCCGCTTCAATAAGTTATGCCTTGGCTATGAACTCTAATCCGTACCGAGCAACTTTTAAACGATCTGGGGCTAGAAGCTAAGTAACCTTTTAAATCGTACAACCTTATTTATTGCAGATAAATTTATTAACAAGCGGAGGGAGAATAGGCTTATAATTAACTCACATAAATTCACGAAAGAATACCAAATTTATAATTGGCTCTATCATCTCTCGTTCTCCACAGTTTAAAATCTCAAGTAATGAGACTCGTGGATGCTTAGCCTATTAAATCAAAGTTTTGGGTTTTCGAGTCGTCTATAGGATCTTGCAAATTCTTAGACTTTTTCAAGTTTAGAATTCGCATTTTAAAGTTCCCTTGCTAAACAACTCTCTAGGATCAATTATAGGAACTTGCAAAAAGTTCTTGTTCTTAACCCGTGAGAGTTAAGACTTTCACGTTTTATAGCTCCCTATATAAAAGCCTAGCAAAACTTGACTTAAACACGTTAAGGATACTAGCTAGAGTAAACTTAGGTAAGTAAACTCGGGTTGAGTCAAAATGTTCACGACTAAGAAAAATTTAAAACCATTTTATTGAAGATTTATTCTAGCAATGGAAAGAAACTAAACATAATAAAGAAAATACAACTATACAACTAGGCCAAAATAGATTAGAAATTTTGAAAAATGTCGAAAAATCGAATTTTCCGATTAAAATGAGGGTAAATTCATGGAAAAGACCACTTACTTCGATAGAAGTCCCCCCTACACTTGAGATAAACATTGTCCTCAATGTTTAAGCATGTGGGAGTGAACTCCCCTACACTTAGGACATTGTGCACTTTGTTTAAATCTTGCTAAGGAAAGGACAACTATGATGAATTCAATGTGAACATATATAAAATATGAAATATTGAATCACAAGAGTGTAGGATAAAACCGGGAAGATGGGAAACACGGTATCACGGTTCGTCAAAAGTCATCAAGATGCTTTTTTTAGCTTTAATCCCTGCACAGCACAAGAAACAAGATAACAAACACATACGGGGCTCCCCCTACACTTATTATGAAAGCAGTAAAGGATAGATCACGGGTTGCCTCCCGAGAAGCGCTTGTTTTCGATAACCGAGTCCCGAGCCTGACTCGACCCAATTTAGTTCATGGGGAACGTGGTGAGGGATGGAATCATCTCATGGGAGATGTCCTCACCAAAGTACAGCTTCAAACGCTGGCCATTCACCTTGAAATTGGTCCCATTCGGCTGAGAAAGCTCAATGGTCCCATATGGAAAGACTTTGGCGACGGTGAATGGACCAGACCAGCAGCTCTTCAACTTGCCAGAGAAGATTTTCAACCGAGAGTTGAAGAGTAAGACTTGATCACCAACGTGGAACTCTCGGTTCTTGATTTTTGTGTCGTGCATGATCTTCGTCTTCTCCTTGTAGATCAGCGAGTTCTCATAAGCTTCATTCCTTAGTTCATTTAGCTCGTTGACCTGAATCTTGCGATGATCACCGGCTTTGTTGATGTCGAAGTTAGCCCACTTCAAGGCCCAGAGCGCCTTATGTTCCAGCTCGATGGGAAGGTGGCATGCTTTCCCGTACACAAGACGATAAGGTGTACAACCGATCGGGGTCTTATAAGCAGTACGGAAAGCCCACAAAGCATCATCTAACTTATCGGCCCACGCGGCGCGATGCTCTCCCACAGTACACTCCAAATTGCGCTTCAATCCACGGTTGGATATCTCGGCTTGCCCATTGGTTTGGGGATGATAGGCGGTGGAAAGACGGTGATTGACACCATACTTAGCCATGACTCTTGCAAATTGATCATTGCAAAAATGAGTCCCGCGGTCACTGATGATAGCACGAGGAACACCGAATCGAGCGAAAAGCTGCTTCAAAAAGTTCACAACCACCCTCGCATCGTTCGTAGGGAGAGCCTTAGCTTCAACCCATTTAGAAACGTAGTCAACGGCGACGAGGATGTACTTGTTCCCTTTGGAAGATGGAAATGGCCCCATAAAGTCGATGCCCCATACGTCAAAGATTTCACATTCCTGTATGAAATTTTGAGGCATCTCATCCTTATGTGTGATCTTGCCTTGATGTTGGCAAGCATCACAATGCTTAACCATTTCGTGAGCAACACGATAAATGGTGGGCCAATAGAATCCAGAATCAAACACTTTTTTAGCGGTGTAGTTGGGACCAAAGTGACCACCGGTGGGTCCTTTGTGGCAAGCTTGGAGAATGTCAAAAGCTGCCGGTCCGTCAACACAACGACGAATGATCAGATCAGCACATTGTTTGAATAGATAAGGGTCATCCCAAAAGTAAGTCTTGACATCATTTAAGAACTTCTTCTTTTGTTGGGATGTTAACCCTTTGATGAGAATACCACCCGCTAAGTAGTTTGCAATGTCTGCAAACCACGGGGTGTCATCAAGATTGAGATTTATAGACATTAAGGTCTCAAGGGGGAAAGAGTCATTGATCTCTTTGTTCGGATGATCCCCTTGATATGGATCCTCAAGTCTGCTCAGATGATCCGCGGCCAGGTTTTCGGCTCCCTTCTTGTCACGAATTTCAATGTTGAATTCTTGAAGGAGTAAAACCCAGCGAAGAAGTCTTGGCTTAGAATCATGCTTAGTCATCAAGTACTTCAACGCGGAATGGTCCGTGTATACGATGGTGGGGGATAAAACAAGATAGGGGCGAAATTTCTCAAAAGCATAGACAACAGCTAAAAGCTCTTTTTCGGTTGTCGTATAATGCAATTGAGCCCCCGTCAGTGTTTTGCTAGCATAGTGGATTGGTTGGAAGTGTTTATTCACTCGTTGGCCCAAAACCGCACCAATAGCAAAGTCGCTAGCATCGCACATCAATTCAAAAGGTAGCTCCCAATTAGGGGTAACCAAGACAGGTGCCTTAGTGAGCTTATCCTTAAGAAGATTGAAGGCTTCGAGACACTCTTTAGAAAAGATAAAAGGATTATCTTTTTCCAAGAGGTGGGTCATCGGGCGAGCGATTTTAGAGAAATCCTGAATGAATCGACGATAGAAGCCTGCATGACCCAGAAAACTTCTCACACCCTTCACAGTTGAAGGTGGAGGTAATTTGGCTATGACATCAACTTTAGCACGGTCGAATTCAAGACCGGCTTTAGAGATTTTGTGTCCTAGCACAATGCCTTCTTTTATCATAAAATGGCATTTTTCCCAATTCAGAACAAGGCGAGTATCTTCGCACCGCTTAAGCATACGTTCCAAATTGGCAAGGCAAGAAGAGAAGGAATCCCCGAAGATCGAGAAATCATCCATGAAGACTTCCATGGTTTGCTCAACTATGTCATGGAAGATAGCTAACATGCACCTTTGGAAAGTCCTGGGAGCATTGCATAAGCCAAAAGGCATTCGTTTGTAAGCAAATGTGCCATAGGGACAAGTGAATGTTGTCTTCTCTTGATCCCTTGGGGATCGATGGGTATTTGGAAATAACCCGAGAAACCATCAAGAAAGCAGTAATATTCATTACCCGCTAAACGTTCAAGCATTTGGTCCATAAAAGGTAGAGGGAAATGATCCTTTCTCGTGGCATCATTGAGTTTGCGGTAGCCTATACAAACTCTCCACCCAGTAACGAGACGGGTAGGAATCAACTCGTTGTTTTGATTTGGCACAACGGTAATTCCGCCTTTCTTAGGCACACAATGGACTGGACTAACCCATGGTGAATCCGAAATAGGGTAAATCATACCCGCATCAAGAAGTTTGATAACCTCTTTTTTGATGACTTCATGGATTTTAGGATTCACCCTTCGTTGGCTTTGAATTGTGGCCTTAAAGTCGTCCTCCATGAGAATTTTATGTGTGCAAAAGTGAGGATCAATTCCGCGAATGTCAGAGATTTTCCAAGCGATTGCTCTTTTATGCTTCTTCAACACGGCGACAAGTCGGGCTTTTTCGTCTTCTTTCAGGTCCTTTGCGATGATGACCGGTAACTTCTCGTTGTCTTCCAGGAAAACGTACTCAAGATGAGGGGGTAGGTCCTTAAGCTCAAGAGTGGGAGGATCCTCAATAGATGGTGAAACTAACGATGGATCATCATTAGTCACCTCTATAGGAGAAGGAGGAGAAAACGGGTCTTCATTGAGAAGCCTCTCAATAGTACGAATGTCTTCATCCCAATTGGTGGACAAATTATCATACTTAATATCAAGAGGACCCAAGCTAGCTTCGAAATCATCCAAGTCACTTTCTCCAAAAGGAGTCAATGCTGGAGCAATTGAGGCAACGGTCTCAACATTGGGTAGAGAAGAAAGAGTACGTTTGCAAGCATTATGAAAATGTTCTTCACAAGCCTCATTGAGAACATCAATAGCATTAACACTCTCATATGAATAAGGTTGCTTAGAAATCTTACCCATGTTGAAGACAATTTTATCGTCACCAACTCTCATGATTATTTCGCCCGCGGCTACATCAATGAGAGTGCGACCGGTCCTCAGGAATGGACGTCCAACGATTAATGGAACACGAGGATCCATCTCGTAGTCAACGACAACAAAATCCGCCGGAAAGGTGAATTTGTCAACGCCAACAAAGACATCTTCGGCTATCCCCACTGGATAAGCAACCGTACGGTTGGCTAATTCCAAAGTCATTTTGGTGGGGACTAGCTCGGGGAGAGATAATTGCTTCCAAACACTTAAAGGCATTAAGTTTATACTGGCACCTAGATCGGCTAGGGCCATGCAATTCTCTACTCCCGGGAAGTTGCAAGGAATCAAGAAGCGACCCGGATCACCAAGTTTGGTGGGCAATTTCCTTAAGAGCACTGCGGAGCAGTTCTCATTAAGTTGGGTCTGAGCGATGTCAAGAAGCTTTTCCTTATCACTTAAAAGATCTTTAAACATCTTAGCGTATTTAGGCATGTGAGCGAGAGCCTCGGCAAAGGAGATGTTAAAATTCAATTGTTTAAACATTTTTAAAAAGTTCGAAACTTGAATATCATCCTTGCTTTTTTGCTTCTCTTTCCTCAACCTTGAAGGATAAGGTATATTGGATGAAGAAGAAGGCTTAAGGGGAATAGGATTACTCACAACCACGGGTGGTGGGGAAATGGGGATAGAAGGTGAAGGAGGTGAGGAAAGTTGCTTTTTTTCCATGTTCACAATCACGGGTGGAGGTGTAGGAAGCTCGGGTTCCGTATAACCTTTTCCACTACGAGTGGTGATTGCTTTCATCTCCCCTCTTGGATTCACAACGGTGTTACTCGGAAGAGTACCCGAAGAAGAGGGTTGATTACCTTGGATGAGCGAACCAATCATATCACGAAGGTTAACCGCTTGAGTATTGAAAGAGTCTCTCATGTTTGCATGAATTTCATTGCTGTGTTTTGCCATGTCATTCCTTAGCTCGGCTCGAATATCGTTCCCTTGTTTCGCCATTTCTCCCTTCAAGTTGCGGACTTGACTCTGAAGATTCGTCACCATCTCCCGATTAGTCTTCATGAATGTCTCGACGTCTGGACTCACTGCCATCGGTTGATTGAGAGGTGGAGCTTGGTAGGATCGAGAATTTCCTTGAGGTGGGTATGGGTTTCGTTGGGATTGATATTGATTGTTAGCACGAGGTTGGGATTGGTTTGCAGGAGGGAAACCGGGTGGAGCAAGATAATTGTTCGAACGATAACTTAGCAAGCTACGGTCTCCTTGAGGGCGAGCTTGATAGCCTCCTGTGGGATAAGTGCCGTAAGCTGCGTTAACGTTTTCAGAAAAATTGCCTTGGGTAGAAGGACAATCATTATAAGAATGAGGACCACCACATGTGTCACAAGAAATAGCAACGGCTTTAGCTTGTTGAAAGTGGTTTGTGGCCATGGACATAAAATCCTTGTGCATACTCGCGATTTGTCGGGTAAGTTCGGATATCTCGGGATTGGAAGTAGTAGAAGAAACATTGACTCTCTGATTAGATCTTGAGGATGCGGATGAATCCCAATTCTTGTGGTGAGTAGTCATGTTTTCAATCAACTCTCGACACTCCTCCGGTCTCCTTTTCATAAAGGTACCACCGGTGGCGGCATTGATCGTGTCACGATCACAAAAAGTGAGACCATTGCAGAAAGTGTCAATGAGAGTGACGGGGAGCATGTTGTGATTTGGACAGCGGTCGATCAAATCATTGTACCGTTCCCAAGCATCGAAAAGAGATTCATCATTGTCTTGCATGAATCCACTGATTTGGTTACGAAGGCTTGTGACCATGGATGGGGGAAAGTAGCGCGACAAAAAACGTTGAGTCATGTCATTCCATGTATGAATAGAACTCTTAGGAAGACGGTCAAACCATTTTTCGGCATGGTGAGAAAGCGAGTGTGGAAAAAGTTGAAGGCGAAGGTCATCCATAGAAACACCGGAGCACTTCATGCTTTGGGTTATGGTAATGAATTTGTCGAGGTGTTTGTTGGCATCATCATCCGGAATTCCACGAAATGGGTTAGTTTGCACTTGTTGGATCATGTGATGCTTCAACGAAAACTCCTGAGCCGTGACGTGCATTGGCGCAATCGGGCCTCCGCGTCCGTTCATGGTGGGTTGACACAATTCCTCCATTGTTCGTAAATCAGGTAGGAGGACATTGTTGTTGTTGTTGTTGTTCAAATTGGGTTGAGGTGGGTTGTTATTGTTGTTATTAACACCAGCCATATCTAGATCTTCACGAGTCTCGGGCTCAGAATAGTTCGAAGATCTAGTACGCATACACCTGTAGAAGAAAAATATACACAGAGAATATCTATATAATCTATATAATCTTTTTGGTGCAAAACCTTTTGAAAAGAATTGCTTTTATGATTTTTTAATGTTTTTGTATTTTTGAAGAGTGTTATATTTTTTAGGATTTTTGAAAAAATTTTAAAGCAAGGAAATTAACGTTCAAAGAACGGAACCCAAAATTCAATGCGTCTCTCACTAGAAACCGTTAATATTAACGAAAAGAGTCGGCAGCGGCACCATTTAATACTTGGCTTTTACACCTCGTATAAAATCTTGTTGTCCTAGTCTTTTCGAATTGAAAACCGGTCTAAAGTGTGACTCAATTGTCTTTTGGTGAATCAAGAGAATGGTTTGGTTGATTGTCTATTTTAAACTATTGGCAAGTAAGAAAAATGTCGTTGAGTAAAGTAGAAGTAAAAAGATTAGAAATAAAATGACTAGTTAAAATTAAATGCTTGAAAAACTTAAAGACGAGATAAGAAAAAATACTAGATCACTTAATAAAAACTAACACTTGGAAACTTTGTAAAAACAATAAACTAAACAAGTCCCAATCGGAGTATGGGAGAAGCAGTGCAATCGGAATGTACTAATAAATGTCCAGATCGGAATATGTTCCGATCTGGTGATCGGAATGTATGGCTTAGTCTCAATCGGAATGATCAATAAGGGTCAATCGGAATGTTAGCAAATAGATCCAGATCGGAATATCAAAGAGATGATGATAATCGGAATACAGGGATAGTTCAAATCGGAATACATGCAAAAATTCCCAATCGGAATGTTCAAAGAGGGCTCAGATCGGAAAGTGTAAACCCTAATCCGATCACTCGATCGGAATAAGGGGGTGTTCAATCGGAATATGGAGAAACCCTTTTCCGATTGGCAAATCGGAAAAAGGGGCAGGCTGCTCGGAATACGGAGATCGGAAAGGGGTTTGTACCCTTTCCGAAAATTGTGGGATTCGGTTAAAAGCAAAGAAATAAGCTATTGTGATGAGCTTATTCCCAAAACTAGAACGAATCAAAAACAAACCGGATCCAATAAGCACTAATCTCAACTTATCTATCCTCAAAATAAGCAAACTTGAAAATCAAATAATAAAAATATGAACTTTTTAAGAAAACATTTAAAAGGTAAATAAGCTAATCATAAAAATAAGCCAATAAGCACAAGAATCTTAAAGCTTATTCAAATGAAAACTTATGCAATGATCAAAAGATTAACTTTTTAAGCACGAAATCATTAAGAACAACACGGATCAAATGAAGTTCGCACCAAAATCAATCTAAAATCAAAGAAAGGTAGAATGAGATTAAGGATTAAAAGATTAAAATAGAACTTGATTAATGAAATAAGCAATACATAAATGTTTAATCTTGAAAGATTAAGAGAAAAGATGAAACTTAGTGAGAGAAAGTTTAAGACTTTCTCTCTCTAGAACTAGAAAGAAAAGTGAAAAAATGAAAAACTAAAAATTAAAGACTAACTACTAACTCCCTCCTAATGACTATTAGGAGGGTATTTATAGGGAAGGTGGAAGGAGTGCATGTGTTGCATCTTCTTTCTTGCTTTCTTCACGTCTTCTCGACTCGACTTTAGTTCTTTGTCTTTTCTCGATGTCGTCTCGGGATTTGAACTTGTCTTTTAATTTTCTTCATCTATTAGACTTAAGTTCTTCGTCTTCGTTAAACTTCCGTCTTTAGACTTTTTCTTCGATAAATCTTCAGAATAGGCCTTGGACTTCCGTTCTTTTTGCACTCTTGATCTTTTGACTTCGTCTTTTCCCGTTTTCTTCGATAAAAGCCCGTGAAAACCTGTGTTTTCTTCCTTTTTCATATTTTGGTCCTAAAACACAATAAAAACACAAACCACGCATAATTCCGACTTTTACGACATAAATCACACGTTTTGGTCTTGTTATTATTGGAAATAAGTGGTAAAAGGATAAGTGTTTTCACACTTATTAATAACACCATTTCATTTCATAGTCACTAATTTGTGAGCTCATGAACATGAAATAACCGTTCCTCGATTTACTTATGAGTACTTTATACCCATAAACGATATCCACACCAACCTCGTTCACGCAAAATAACATGTAAACACGCAAATCACATAGTCACACATAAATTAACCTTAAAATAAGACCAAGTGACGAACCTCAAAACCACGGTTGTCACATCACTCCCTCCTAATAGAAATCTCGTCCCGAGATTTACCCCTTAGCATCGTCATTATCAATTAGCTGAGGATACTTGCTCCTCATAAATCCTTCCCGTTCCCACGTGAACTCTAGTCCACGTTCCAAATTCCATCTACCCATAACTACGGTATATTACCCTTTTTATCCAATGTCCTAGCTTCACGACCCAAAATCTCTATCGGCTCTTCGATAAAACGAAGACTCGTATCCATACTAATATCATCTAACGGTACTTGCAAGTCAGTTCTTGCTAAGCATTTCCTCAAGTTTGATACATGAAATACGTCATGCACACTACTCAATTCCTCCGGTAATCTCAACCTATACACCACTAGCCCAATCCTTTCAAGGATTTCAAATGGACCCAAAAATCTAGGTGTTAACTTCCCTTTTCTTTCCAAACCGCATCACCCCTTTCCATGGTGAAACCTTTAGCATAACTTTATCTCAAATCTCGACGGCTTACGACTCTTGTCCGCATAGCTCTCTTGTCGGTTCTTTGCTATTTTCAACCTCTACTTAGTCACTGCCACCACCTCCATAGTTTTCCGATCCACCTCCGGTCCAATACGTTGGCCGCTTCTAACTTCATCCCACTGTAACGGTGATCCACCTCATCTCCTATGAAATAACTCCAGCAGTTTCTACTATAATTCTATCACCATACCTAACGGCTTCTATCCTCTACGGATTTTCCATCATTCGGAAGTTCTCCCAACCTTAAACACATCCAATGGTATATGCAGGATTGCATAACCAAAAGCTTCCCATAATATTCACAAGAAACATGTCATAACCACCACCTCATCCTTGCTTTCCCATGCTCGGCACCAAGTAACTAACCATCCTTCATACTAACATGTGTTACATCTTTTCTCTAGGTGGACGTTCCATTGTTCGTGACTACTAACCTCTTGCTCTAACGGTTTCTCTTCAATATCACCCCACTATCTTCACAACCTCTTGCTCCCTCGAATCATTCTTCCTCCATACTACTTTTCGCTTGTCTCTCCAAAATCTTAATTTCCATACCATCTTATATCCCGTCTTCAGCCTATAATTTAGGTGTTTCCTCCTTTATTCCTTACATCCTCATCAATGGGGAATATGCCCCTCTCACCAGTGACTCTCTCTTTGTAGGATAATTCTTCCTAATATAATGCGTTCTCCAACTATCTCCAAATCTCACGCCAATGCTCTAGGCGTCTTTCTCAATTACCCCTATAGTATGCTCATACCAAACATTAGTCTATCAACGGTATACTACGCTTGCTTCCCATCGTTTCTTCCCTTCCATAATCCTTCATAAGGCATTCCATACATATTAGGCTAACTTTTATGCAAAACCCTCTATTCCATCACATCTGTACGCAATCCTTCCAACTTCTCAACTACATGACTTCTCATTCCTCTTGAAATATGAGATGAATTAGTCAGTCTATCGACTATCACCCAACTCTCGTCGTACTTATTCCTCCACCCCATTATGTATCCCTTTCACCAACTTTGTCCTTACATCGCCCTTTCTAAGCTACTACTATCTATGTAGGAAGTATAGTCTACGTCCCTTTTCTCCATATGATTGACCAAACCACGCAACATACATGTTGACGCGTTCTCTGCTTTAGACAACTCAACTCGTGCAACCTACATCCTTCATCCAAACCACCCTAATACGTCATCCATATAGTTCAAGTTCATCTTAGCTTCACTTCATTCTTCTTATTCCATGTCTCATCAACCATGCTTGCCTTTCCCAGATGGTACTTGGCCTTGCAATTTTCTTTCATCACTTAACTCCACCCATCACCTTTTCCAAATGTTCAATCAAGATGATTAAATATGTGTTGGAGACGTTCATGATCTGTATAGATCATTCTCTACGTCTCGTACCCCAAATTCCTCTAGCATTCTAGGCAGATATAACAATCCAGCTCCATTAACTAGGTCTATCTAGTTCTTCCAAATCTTTAGTTCCCACAACGTATAAACAACCGCCTTTCTTTGTCGCTCTCGTATAAATCCAAATCCTTGCTCCACGTATCGTCATGCTTCGCGAATTCATCAAGTCCTTCTGATAATTCCAAGATCTGCTCATTATCCAATCCACCTCTTCAGCCTCCAAAACGCTTCCTCACCCTTCTTCACTTTGCCCCTTGCTGGTTCCACGATATGCCATCATCTCTGACTACTCGTCCTGGCCAACTTAATCCTAAAACTCACACTTGAAAATCTCACGTATAATTCCCTTTCCTAACAACTCCAAAACCAACTCATAATTCGCCTCACTCTCCTTCTTAGATTTGAGTAGATCAAGATGTCGTCGATGCTCCCGATGACAACTCGTTTATATATTGTCATGCACCCCCGGTTCATTGACTCCATGAATACTGCTAGCGCCTCGGCGAAGCCAAAATCATAACCGTAAACCTAAAGCGTTCATACAACATCCTTAGCAGTTTCAACTACGACCTCCTTGCACCCTCTCTTAGAAGCAATACAAATATATTTCTACCTCGTTCTACTCGCGAAAATCTACACGTATTCTAAAAGACCAATACTTCCTCTTATCAGACCACTCAACAGCTTTTCACAGCCAATCTACTACTAAGCAACTTAAATTTTACCTTGCATCTGTTGCAATTTCTAACAACTCTTGCTCTTAAAATCATTCCATCAACAATTTCCTCGGAAAGGCACTAACTACAACTCCTCTCACTTCTCCTACTTGCTCTATTTATGGTTCTACCTCACAGTAATAGGCAAACCTACTAAATCTCAGAAAATTTTCGAAAAACTTACATGCCTTACGAACAATCATAAATACCTTTGAGGTATTATATCCCCTTCCAACACTCTCTATGGCGCGTTACTTGTGCCAATATCCATACATTATACAAATCTCTATTCATCTCTCTTGGCACTCCTAAGAGACCTCATGACCACATTAGTTCGTCTACGAACTTTTAACTCTTTCATCCCCACTAAGGGCATTCTGACCATTCTCTCAGGGCCACCTACTTAACCGTGTAGGTGTTGATCCCAAACTTAGATCGATTAGCTTTGTGTATACAAGATTAGATCAAATATAACACATAGAGAAACCTTTGTTATATGCTTTGTGAATCTAAGTATTATGCGGAATTTAATACTTAAACAAGAACACAAGATGTAAACAAAACTTTCACTTTGATTATGAATGTCGAACTTGCTTACAATGAAAGATGTTTACGAATGAAAACTTATATAAAACTTGATACTAAACATTAACCTAAAGGCCTTCTTTTATAGACTAAGAAGCCTTGTACAATAAGCTACGTATCAACTATTCTAGGTAAAGATAAACATAGAAAATACATTGTCGTTTCTATCCTTACTAGAAGTATTCTAGAACATAATAAACGTGTAGCTTATATCTTTCATCAGTGCTTGTCTTCAATCTGTCAACGCTTGACTTTAACTTGTCAACGCTTGAGCTGTCAGCGCTCACTTTGTTCTTGTCAACGCTTGAGTTGTTCTTGTCAGCGTTCAAGTGATCTGGCCTTAATTTATTCCCAACAATCCTCCCCTAAACTTGATATCCACTCTTATGATCAAGTTTCTGAATAATCATTAAGAACTTGGAGGAGTCTGACAAACCTTATCATATTGGTAATAAATAAATCTGATCAAATTCTTTGCCACGTCACTTGTATAATCTATCTCCAGCTGGGTGTCCTTCATCTTTTCCAAAACAGCCTTGGATATGAAATACTGAGCATCTACAAGTAGATACTCAACAAACTTTATAGAACTCAAATGGTATACACCAGCAGCTGAATATAACCTCCATTGAAGACCACTGAGGTCATCTTCAAGATCCTTCCATATTTCAGGATCTTCCTCATTTGTCCCACACATTCTTTTGAATGTGGTCCAAAGTTTTATTCCATTAGCTGAAGTTGGTGCTTCAGCCTCATACTTGGTCTCCAGCAACCTCCAAAGGTCCACCAAGTCTTCTCTATCACAACTTGCAAATAAAGATATGAGAGTGGTAAAAGTGTGTACCTCCTTGCCATATCTTCCAATCTTCCAGAATCCACATTCATCCTCATCATAACTCACAATTGGATTCCTGGAATCTAATGGTAACACCTGCACCATATCTGAAGCTTCTAATGGGGAGAGCTTGAGGCTCTTTCTAATAACTGCTTCACTTGGATATAGTTGATTCATATCTTTTGGAAACTCAAGTGTAAATCCCTTCTTCACTGATCTGGGAACTATCATAGCTTTCTTGATTTCCATCTCTTCTGCAAGTTGCTCCTTTCTTTCATCTGAAAGAAGTCTGAAAGTGTTTTCTTCCTGCACTTTCACCCAAATAGGATAAGCCCTATGTTCCAACTCATCAAATGTCAAAGCTTTCAACTTCTGATGTGTCCATCCAACTCCATGACATCTGAGCAACATAAAGTAGAGCTTCCTTCTATCCCTTTTCAACTCAGAGAGAATATTGCTTGCCTTGTGCTTCAAAATCACCTTACAATCCTTCTGAACTCTAAGAAGAAGCTCCAAACCCCATATTTGATCTGAAATGGTCAAGTCTGGATTATCCATGCAGCTTTCTTCCCAAGAATTGTACATCTGAACCACCTCTGGCATGTCAAAGTCAATCTGCAACTTTAAATCTCTCAACTTTTCCCTAGCAAGCTCATCACCATACTCAAGTCTTTCTGGTTCTATAATCATCACACTTGAGTCTGAGCTAGCTCCATCACTTTCTTCTTCAGAAGTCACAACAAATGGTGACTTTTCCTTTTCACCTTGTTCCATCATTTGTTCAGCCAATCTTCTATCAAATTCGACTTGGGCTGCATTCTTTGGAACACTTTCTTCTACCAATATACCCTTACCCTTATCTGATGGTGCAATGGTTGGTAAGGTAGATGGTAATACCTGAGTAGAAACATCCTTGATGATAGAAGATGACTGGAATACATCACCTCCATATGCAGATCTATCAACGCCCAAATTTTCTCTATCAGCGCCCAAAATACTTCTATCAGCGTCCAAATTTGTCTTGTCAACGCTCAAATATTTTCCCTCAGCGCCTTGTGTAACCTATCTCAACATAGCTGTAAATGATAAATTTAGATTGGTTGGAGAGATTAAGGACGTATCAAAACCTGTTTGTTCCTTCAAAGTAGTAAGAGCTTCAGCAACATCCAATGATTGACCATCTTGACTACTCTTATCACTCAGATTTCTTTGATCTTCCTCCCCTTTGGAAGACTCCTCCATACCCCTCCTAGCATGATCACTCTCCAAAACAACAATCCTCTCCCTCAATTGCTTGAGTTCAAGGCCTTGTGAGCTGACAATTTGTACTAAGTCTGCATTTTGCTTTTGCAAGCTAATGCAGACTGCCGTCAATTCCAAAAGAGTCATTGGTTCCAGTCTGCCCTCTTCTAAAATGGGGATTTGACCTCCCAAGTCAGATTCATTGGGCATGGATGAGGACTTAATTATGGTGGGACTGCCTTGGCCAGCTTCTAAGCCAGAACCAATAGTCCCAGCCTCATCCAGGTCACCAGCCACACTTGTGGTGATGGTTCTCTCTGCTTCATGGCTAGGACCACCAGAGGAGAACTCTCCAGTAGTCCTTTGGCGTTTGATCAACCTATATTCAGGTGGTGTGGAAGATGGTGTGGAAGAATGGGTAGATGTGGGTTGGTTAAGGGGTGTTTGGGATTGTGATGGGTGTGTGTCAGCGTTGGAAATAGGCACATCAACGCCAACATTTGATGTGTCAGCGTCAAAGGGTTCTTGGTCAATTTGCATTTGTTCAGGTGAGGGTAAAGGTTCAGGAATAGGTTCAAGTTGTGGGTGAGGGTCAATTTGAGGTTGAGGGTCTGGTTGGGGTTGTGCTGCTGCAATAACAGCAAGCATGGCTGGGGTTAAAGGTAGGTCTCTATGAGGTGGTGAATTCATCTTGGTAAAAATAGCTTTCTTTTGTTCAGGGATCTTATAAAAATCATTGTGATCCCTTGAACAATATCTTTGATCATCAAAAATCATTTGCAGAAAACGGGGATAAGCTAAAGTCATTTTTGTCCCCTTGTTTTTACACATCCCTTCAAAAATCATTTTAGAATAGTTATATTTTTGCCCTGTTGCAATGCACACAATAGCAGTTGCAATGGATCTATTGATCTCATTGTGTGCAGTACATTTGGGACTCAAACATTGAAGGAGAATGTGAATGAGGTACTTCCAGGCTGGGGGAAATTCCTGCTTATGGTACTTATTAAGAGTACCTTCATCAGGAATAGGATATCCCAAAGCCCTAAGCCCTTGTTCTATTTCAGTTATGGGAAGGATGGTTATACCATCAGCATCATCAAGATGCAAGGCCTGGCGTACCAAGGCCTCAGTAACCACCCAAGATCTCCCATGAACAATAGAAGTTAATGTGGTCACTCCATTAACTGTTGAGGAACTGACAGTGTTCCAAAACTGCTTAATGTGTGTGACTGGAATGAGTGGTGCATGAGAAAGAGCATACCTTAAGGGGGATGCGTTCAAATACGCCACCATTTGTGTGTATTGAGGAAACAAATCATTATCAGCAACAAGATAAGCAATCATGTTGTGTTGAGACTTGAACCCCAAATCCAATTCTGCTGAGTTAAATCTTGGTGCCATTGATGAAAGCTGTTAATTTGAAGTGTAGAAGATGAAGGTTGATAAGAGAAAAGTGTTAGACAAGAATTATAGATACCCTGTTTAAAAATAGGAGCCAAATTTATAGGAGATACAATGCATGTGATTGGCCCAAAAATAGGCAAAGATTTTCAAAAACTAATCATGAAAATATTGAAAAAGTTATAAGTTATCTCATGCATTTAATGAAAGTAACAACTCCTAAAATTACGGCTTGAAAATATGTCAAAAAGTAACAACTGGGTAGGTCCCATTGAGTGTCAACGGTCAAATATAACCCATCAACGCCCAACGGCTATAATCTTGTCAACGTTCGCCTAAAGCCATGTCAGCGTCCAATTTGGTCACAACAACGCTTGGAAAAATCTTGTCAGCGTCCAAAAATAAAATGGTTTTAAAAAGTGAAAAATGACCTTAACAAGTAATTTATCCTAGAGAAAGTAACCAAAAGCTGATAATTATTATAGGGCGGCAAGCACTGTCCAGTTATGCACACTTGCATAAGCAAGATAGACATAACAGTCCTCTAGTGTCCCTTGCTAACCAAAATTCTTAACAACCAAGTTACCTTATAAAATCCTTGTTACTCCCAGGTAAATCCCATATCAAAATCATTCCCAAGTCTCCCAACAGACCACAACCAATTCTAGGCCAAAAATGTCTTGGCAGCATGCAAAGTTGATATACTATGCATGCTACAGTGCCTCATGGTTTAGTAAAACTAACCCATACTTACCTGTGGACACAATCTAGAATTATGATAAGAGTATCATATGAATACCCAAAAATCCTAAAGGTTCCTAAAACCTCCCCTTAAACAAAGATACAAAGAGTTTGCTAAAAATATGCATGAACATAAAAAAAAATTATGTCAAGATAGGAATGAAACATTCCAACCATCATCCATAAATAAAAACTTGTCCAAATGCTTCTCCTTTGATCCATAAGCAACTCTGTATCCAATGGTATACTGCTAACACCCATCTGCACATTTAGATTGAAAACCACAAAACTAACATTGTTGCTGACAACGCCCCGATAACACATAACAGCGTTGAAGGAAGCTTTGTCAGCGTTAGACAATTATATTGCTGACAACGTTGCAAAAACACTTATCAGTGTTCAAACAACCTTTGTCAGTGTTAGAAAAATATAGTGGAAAATCTAAATTATCAATAAGACCAATAATAATAATGCATCATCCTGTACATACTTTTACAAAAAGAATCCAAAACACATATTAAGTGAGATTAACCATTCCAATACTTGTTACCAAGTATTGAAATCTTCCAGTATCAAAAGGTTTAGTTAATAAATCTGACACATTTTCTTCAGTGTCAACCCTATCTGGTTGTATTAAACCTTTCTCAAAGCAATCTCTTATAAAATGGTGTCTAATTTCTATGTGTTTAGTTTTAGAATGATGTACAGGATTCTTAATGATGCATAAAGTACTATTATTATCAACAAATATCTTAGTATGCATGAAATTGTACCCATAATCCAACAGCTGGTTCTGAATCCACAACACTTGACCACAACATGCTGTTGCAGCCACATACTCTGCTTCAGTTGTAGAATTAGCCACCACTGTTTGTTTCTTGCATTGCCAATATATTAATCTGCTCCCAAGAAACTGACATCCACCAGTTGTGGATTTCCTATCAAACTTGTCACCTCCATAATCACTATCTGAATATGCAATCAGCTCCAATGGTGAATCCTTTGGGTACCACAAACCAAGATTAGGGAAACATCTTAGGTACCTAAAGATCCTCTTCACAGCATAAAGGTGACATTCTTTGGGAGTCACTTGATGGCGTGCACATGCACACATAACAAACATGATATCAGGTCTGGAGGCAGTAAGATACATCAAGGATCCAATCATGGATCTATAATGCCTGACATCAACATCTTTCCCATCTCCAATCTTTCCCCAAGGGTGTTCTCTATCCATAGGAGTAGTAGCCCTCTTTTCATGTGGAGAAAAGCCAAACTTCTTCAAGATTTCAGCAACATATTTGTCCTGGGAGATGAAGATACCATCTTCTTTCTGCTGAACTTGTAAACCAAGAAAGAAGTTCATCTCCCCCATAGCACTCATCTTGAATTTGTCTGTCATAAGCTTGGAGAAATCCTCACTCATCTTTGGATCAGTAGACCCAAAAATGATATCATCAACATAGACCTGCACAAGCAACACATCTTTGCCTTTCTTCTTTGTAAATAGTGTCTGATCTATGGTGCCCCTCTTGAATCCATTGTCCACCAAATATGTAGACAAAGTACCATACCATGCTCTAGGGGCTTGATGAAGGCCATACATAGCCTTTTTGACTCTATACACTTTATCTGGATGCTCTGGATCCTCAAAACCAGGAGGTTGCATGACATAAACTTCCTCAACAATGGTGCCATACAAGAATGCACTCTTCACATCCATTTGATAGACTGTGAAGTCCATGCAAGATGCATAGGCTAGAAAAATCCTAATAGCTTCAATCCTTGCAACTGGTGCAAAGACTTCCTCATAGTCTATCCCCTCCTCTTGTGTATAACCTTGAGCCACTAACCTTGCTTTGTTTCTGACCACAATACCTCTTTCATCTCTTTTGTTCCTGAGAACCCATCTTGTCCCTATAGGTCTGACATATCTAGGACAATCAACCAGCTCCCAAACATCCTGAATTGCAAATTGGTGAAGCTCATCCTGCATTGCTTCCACCCAACTTGGTTCTTTGAGAGCATCAAATATCTTCTTGGGTTCTTCTTGTGACAGAAAACATGCAAACAAACATGCTTGCACAAGAGGGGTATCAACCTTCTTGTGTATATTGGCAATAAACCCACCAAGACCTTGATGGGATCTTCTTGTCTGAACTGGAGTCATAATATCACCAATGATCTGAGATGGGGGGTGATTATTCATTGTAGAAGTAAGAACCCCTCCTTCAAAAAGTCTGGTGTCCTCAACCTCATGCTCCATATTGCCAATGTCTTCTTCATCAGACTCTCTTTGATCAAGAGGAATCTCTTCATAAACTCTGGAAGGTCCTCCTTGTTCAAAAGTGGAAGAGAAAAGATGTGCAAAGGTGTTGTCAACGTCTGAACCTTGTTTGTCAGCGCTTGGGCTAACAACGCTTGAACTGTTGTTGTCAACGTCTGAGCCATCAACGTCTGAATTGGTCTTGTCAGCGCTAGATTTGCCTTTGTCAGCGCCTGAAGAACCATGCATGTTTGTATCTGGTGGTATTTGGAAACCACCATTATCTTGTCCAGCAGCAGCAGCAGCAAAAGCATCAGTCCAAATGGGAATTGTGACATATTCAAATGTAGGAGATGCCTTTTCTGCTTGTGATCCAACCCTCTCATCAACCTGTGTACCTGAAACATTAACAACTTGTTCTTCCACAACATTTGAAGTTACCTTCACAATGTCTGGATTAGTGACAGGCATATAATTTAAAGTTCTAGATAAGGGTTCCAAATCAAACAACCAATTAGGACCACTTTCAGGATCACTAGGTTTATTCTCTAAGAACCTAACATGTACTCTTTCAACAATACGTTTGTCCTCTTTAAGATAAACCCTATAACCCTTGCTCTGCACCGAGTACCCCATGAAGTAACCTTCATCACCTTTTGCACTAAATTTCCCTAAGGCATCACTAGTGTCTAAGACTACTACATGACATCCAAAAGGTCTGAGAAAACCAATATTAGGTTTTCTTCCCCAAAGTAACTCATAAGGTGTTTTGTTCTGAATTTTGTTAACCAATGCTCTATTTTGCACATAGCATGCTGTATTAACAGCTTCAGCCCAAAAGGCTATGGGAAAGTGAGCATCAGCCAACATTGTTCTGGCTGCTTCAATTAGGGTTCTATTTTTCCTTTCAGCAACCCCATTTTGTTGTGGGGTTCTAGCAATACTGAATTGCCTAGTAATTCCCTTCCTGGCACAAAAATCATCTAGCTTCTTGTTCCTAAATTCTCCACCATTATCACTCCTAAGCATCTTAACCTCATTGCCAGACCTTTTCTCAATTTGAGTGATAAATTCAATAAGAACATCAGCTGTGTCACTCTTCATAGCTAGAAAGAATGTCCAAGTAAACCTAGAAAAGTCATCAGTGACAACAAAACAATATGACTTGCCATTCAAACTTTCTATATTAGTTGGACCAAAGAGGTCCATGTGAAGCATATGAAGAGGTCTGGAACTAGTATGCACCTGCTTGGACTTGAATGAGACCGTGTGATGCTTGCCTTTAAGACATGCAACACAAGAGTGGTCATTGTGGAAGGCCTTCTCAGGCAAACCATCAACTAAACCAAGCCTCACAAGTCTATTTATATTTTTAAAATTTATGTGCCCTAGTCTCCTGTGCCACAAATTACTTTCATCTACTGAGGCCTTAGCATAAAAACAAGACATATTTGCATTCACTTTAATCCCATTTAAATTCACATTATATATGTCCTTATGCCTAGGTGTTCTATACTCAATGTACTTCTCATCAGGGATCTTAAAATCCTTGCTTAACACCAAACACTCAGTATCAGTGAAAAGAACCTTATTTTTGTTATCACACACTTGTGATACACTAAACAGATTATAATCCAGTTCTTTTACCAGGAAGACGTTTTCAAAACGTAGATTATTGGTGAGAAGGGTTCCTTTGCCTGTGATAGTCCCATATCCACCTCCAAAGTATACCTTATCACCATCTTTAATAGGAGTGAAGTTCGTCAGATAGTCTTCCTTTCCTGTCATGTGCCTTGAGCATCCACTATCCCAATATCCATAATCATTGATCTGCTTTTGAATGCCCTGCACATAAAGAAAACAAATTAGTTTTCTTTGGGAACCCAAGTCTCAGAAGACTTGGATTCATCTGGTTGTTCAATAAGAACAGACTTAGTTCTCATAACAACCCCATTCTCATCCCTTTTAGGATAATACCCAGTTAAACCCAATTGGTTTTGTAATGACCTTTGAAATATAATTAAACCTATTGCAAGTCATTGAAGTTCCATTATTATTAGGGTTTTGATCTTTTTTGGGTCTCCATGTTAAGCTTGAAGAAGCTTTAGACCCCTTACCTTGTGGCTGCAAATATTTAGGTCTGGTCACGTTTCTGTCAGCGTTGGATTTTGTCCTGTCAACGCTGAAATTACCCTTGTCAGCGTTGAACCTAGGGTTTGCTACAGGAACCCATTGCCTATTTGACCAGGTGTTTGTCTTTTGAAAAGGTCTTTGTCCATGAGTGTTAGACCTTCTAGAGAAGAATGGGGCAGGTCTAATCACTTGTGGATTTTGCTGCACACAAGGTTTGGGTCTGACAACGTTTGACTTCCTAACAACGTTGACTTTCTTCCTATCAGCGCTGAAATTGTTTCTATCAGCGCTGGCTTTGGGAGCGTTGACACACTTGTATGCCAAATGTGAAAAGCTACCACAAGTATAACAGGCTTTCTTAGACACATTCTTAGGTCTAGAAGAGAAGAAACCTGTTCCATGATTGTTAACTTGGCTCTTGGGTGACCTATTATTCCTATACATCTCTGCATATTTAATGGTAGGTCTTCTAACAGTGTTTGAGCCTAGGTCAACAGCTTTACCAGTAACTGGGTGAGTAACCTTAATGGGTGGTGATTCATTGGGACTTTCACATAGCAAACCTCCCTTAACAAATAAAGTAGGGTTAGCTTTCTTCCACTCATTTAGGTCAGTCAGTTTTTGTTGATACTCTTCTACTGGAGTGACAACTCTTGGTGGAGGAGAGAATTCCTCTTCTTGGCATTCTGGTATACCAGTCCAAGACAAATCCTTTCTAAGGACACCATAGAAGTCACTAGCTGGTGGTGGAACCAGAGAGTAATCATTCATCCCAATCCCAGTCATGTCCTTAGGATCCCTTTGTTTAGCTACACAGTCTCCTAGGGCTTGGGTGGCTCTATCAAATCTTTAAATCTTGAGGTCAACATTATCTTTATTTTTAATGGCCTCATCTAACTTAGCCTGTAGGTCTCTATTGACCTTTGACATGATATTTCTAATATCCATACTACCCTCTAGCTCATGTTTTAAGATATTTATCTTATCTTTTAAATCAAATTCCATTTTCTTATATTCAGAAACGGTTTTCTCAGTTTCAGAAAGAGCTAGTTGGTAATTGGATAATTTACACCTTTCAGTGCTCATATCATCTTTTAGTTTTAACACCTCTTTGTTAAGTCTGTCAGTGTTTAACCTACAACCTTTGCTACAAAAAGCATCATCATATACCTCATTATCAGATGAAGAGGAGGAGTGTGCCATGAGAGCATATTCAACATGCTCTTCTTCTTCAATATCAGCAATCAAAGCTTTGTCCTCTTCAGCATCCTTAGCCAGATAGCTCCAATCCCATCCAGTACCATCAATTCCTTGAACTGCAACCATGGCTTTGGAGTCTTGAGTTTTGACAACCTGACTTGAGGGTTTACCAGCATCAGATCTTCTAGGAGATCTGCATTCCCTCATGAAGTGCCCCATGCGATGACAGTTGTAGCACTCAACTTTGGATTTATCAAATCCAGCAGTGTCTTTAGCATTGAAGGTCATCTTCTTCTTGAACCTTCTATTCCACCTATTTGCTCTTATACTAGCAAGAGCCATGTTCCACTTGATGTCCATCTCTTCCAAGTGTTCATCACGTATCTGCTCAAGGTCCTCATATGTAATCATTGAACCATTGGGCAAAGAAGCAATGTAAGCACAAACAGTATCCAAATCCAAACCAGCAGGTTTAGCTCTTGGGGAGTCATTCATGAATGTGTCAGCGTCTGAAAAGGAGACGTTGACAGGACTTGTTCCAGCGCTGACAAATGATGATCCAGTAACTGGATGCATAAAAGAGTCCTTTTGATTGAATTGACCTTCACTATGAGAGAAGAAGGCCATGTTGCTGGTGCTAGCTTTGCTTCCATGTTGTGCAAGAGTTTCATCTTCCAACAGTCTTAGTTTGTTGTAGATGTCATTAAACGAGGAGCTCTTGTAAGTATTATTGGCAAGAATAGATCTTGCCTCAATCTTCCATGCCTCACCAAGACTTTTCAGAAAAGTAGCATTGGTGTCAACATCACCAACTTGTGTCCCCATGAAGGACAACTTGCTTGTGATGTCAAGCAATCTGCTTCTCACACTACTCAGTTTCTCATTGGGCTGAGCTTTGAAGACAGCATAATCATGCAGAAGTTGCTTTTTCTTTTCTTCCTTAGTGTCTGCATTACCACCATATGC
This sequence comes from Glebionis coronaria, assembly GCA_025667525.1. Lineage (NCBI taxonomy): Eukaryota > Viridiplantae > Streptophyta > Magnoliopsida > Asterales > Asteraceae > Glebionis > Glebionis coronaria. Next base: position 75,903,073 of record CM046876.1, read on the forward strand.
AACTTCAATTTCTTCCCAAAGATCCTTAGCAGATTCATAGCCTCTATATTTGTGCTGATTTTCTTGTCCTAAAGAGACTTTTAGAATATTTAGGGCTTTCATGTCAACCCTCTTCTTTGCAATATCTTCAGCACTTACAGCTCTACCATCTCCAGGTTTTTCTTTCTTATCTTCATCAGGACATCCTTCAACAGCTGATCTTGCTGTAATGGCATCCTGAATCTTTTGAGCCTTATTGAATGAGTTTCCATATTCAATAATCTCCCAGAGTGTGTAATCAAAGATCCCCAGATATTGTTCAAAGTTGAACTTCCATAAGTCAAAGTTGGTTGCATCAAGCATGGGAATCTTGATGTTTGGTAAGGGTGAGGAGGAGGAGGTTATTGCTTCAGACATGATGTTTTTAGGGTTTTGAGAAAATTAGGGTTTTGGTGTTCGTATATCGTTCTGGTGTTCTTCAAAGATCAAAAGTTCCTCAACAAGCTCTGATATCACTTGTTGATCCCAAACTTAGATCGATTAGCTTTGTGTATACAAGATTAGATCAAATATAACACATAGAGAAACCTTTGTTATATGCTTTCTGAATCTAAGTATTATGCGGAATTTAATACTTAAACAAGAACACAAGATGTAAACAAAACTTTCACTTTGATTATGAATGTCGAACTTGCTTACAATGAAAGATGTTTACGAATGAAAACTTATATAAAACTTGATACTAAACATTAACCTAAAGGCCTTCTTTTATAGACTAAGAAGCCTTGTACAATAAGCTACGTATCAACTATTCTAGGTAAAGATAAACATAGAAAATACATTGTCGTTTCTATCCTTACTAGAAGTATTCTAGAACATAATAAACGTGTAGCTTATATCTTCCATCAGTGCTTGTCTTCAATCTGTCAACTTTTGACTTTAACTTGTCAACGCTTGAGCTGTCAGCGCTCACTTTGTTCTTGTCAACGCTTGAGTTGTTCTTGTCAGCGTTCAAGTGATCTGGCCTTAATTTATTCCCAACAGTAGGCTCGACCAAGTCTTTCATATGTCTACCTCAACGCTCCCAATCAATACGAACCCAAAACTACATCCTGAATCCACTAGATACGATCAACGAATCAAACCCATGGATAACTAACGACATTTCACGTGCACGAGTTAAATCAGACCAAAACCACAAAAACTCAAAAGGAAAACTCAAACATGTACCAATTCAAATGACTCATGACAACGAAAAATGATCTAAGAAACACTTAATGGAAACCAAAACATCTTATGCCCCGCGACATATTATTTAAACCGTGCACAAGACCGACTTTTCCAAAGGAATATTTTTTTTTCCTCACCACATCTATGTGACTCAAACAATCTACAAACAACCTTCTAGATGATCTCAAAACTCAACTCAAAGACTAGGTATCCCGTGCATCCTAAATCATAAAAAAACTACTATTCAAAACTCAACCTTGAACCCGTCACTTGTACCAAAATTTAGATCAAGCTACTTACACCCCATGACTATACATACCAAATATTTGAAAAGTACATTCCGAGTACATAATTTTAGGCTTTTGAATCACCCAAAAAGCTTTAAAAACGAACAAGTTATGACCAAAACAGTTTTATACTAGTTGTTTTTTTAAAAAAACTAAAGAATCCTCTTAGTAATTAACGTAATCCTTTTTAAATGAAAAGAAATAAATGTATGTGAAATTTTCATGAACTTTGTTTAGTCTTGCATAAATAATTATAAATAACGTATATTGATTAAGCTCACTTATATAAACTATTTAAGTAGAAAGAAATTTTATTTCGCTTTACTTTAAAGAAAGTCTTTTAGAATTTGAAATAAATAAGTGTTGATTAAAAAAAAATCTTATGTTACATCTTGTTTCAAACACGACTCCAACACCTTACCATTATTTTACCGAATACAACCAACTATCTAACTCTATAATAGATTTCCAAGTCCCTTTTTTTCAATATATACCGACCAAAAGAAATGTAAGACCCAACACAAAAGATTTCATTATCTCAAAAGAAATCCCAAGTTATTTAAATAGACTTAAAACCAAGAACACCATTTTAAAACGTACACGTGAAATACGAAACTCAAAGAATACGCTACAACGGAGGTTTAATATCAAAAAAAAGCGAGCTAGCCACCCTCCTAAGGATACAATCGATAATTGTAGGGGATCATACATATATAGGCATATCGGGATACATATACTTAAATCCGTCTAACATCTACTATACAAGCATGTACTAACCCTCTTTCATGCAATCATACTTAGGAATCCATTGAAGTTGTGGTACTTGTATAACTATGTTGGCCACCATACTTATACAATTACCCTTCCCCAATGCACTCCTTCCTATGATGACACTTATAAGAATTAATACAACACATAACACATATATCCATCTACTCACATAAGCTCATAACCACATAACTAAAAAAAGTCCAAAACTCCATCCATTAAAATAACATAGTCAAGCTCTTGAAATACATAAATCCATAGTCTAGCTAAAACAGCATAGACTAAATCCAAAACGAAAACATAATCAGTTATAAGTCGTGTCGCCCATAAGAGTTGAAATAGCTTAAAATCCTTCATATCCACCTACTCCTAATAACTCGAACCACCACATGATTCTTAGGGAACATGACTTAAACATCAAAAGAAAAATACTATACCTCAGGTACATAAAATAACCCAACAAAAGATAGAAACTACCATGTACCAAATTATGTACTATAATGTACAATTTAAGCAAAATACGACAATGACTAGCGTGGATGATTATGGTTCAACCAACACTAGTCACACCCCGGAAAGAAAATAACATGTGGCTAAGTATGAACTACTATGGTTCAACCCATACTAGTCAAACTTAACAAACATCGCAAGTAAAACCAATAACATCAAGAAAACTTTAATTAATATAAAATGCACACATACTCCTATGACGCCTATATGTAGGGACCCTTAAGCTATAGACTAGGTTACTAGACTAGGCAGCCTAATTCTCTATAACCATTGTCTTTGATACCATTCTGTCACACCCCAACATGGCGGAATATGGGACGCGACGCATGGATATCATCACAACAATAGCGTGTCCATAGAGAGAACTATATGAATTAGAAATGTCATAAAAGGTGACACAAATGTCATGACAATATCTCATCAATGCAGGAGTCTAGGTAAGTAGGTAACAGTCCTACCTCTTACCCAAGACAAACAAGTAACACAAACAAATCAACATATAGGTTCATAGTATCACTTATTGAAACAAACAGAAAAATAAACTAAGAAGGAACGGGGATCTCCTTCTAAATGCATTCCTACGCGACTCCAATCCTAGCCACATATGTTCTCACGCTTAACCACTTTATCACCTGAAAGAGACACTAAAACATATGGACAATGTGCTACAAGTATGCATTAACAACTAACATTCAAGATCAATCATTCCAAACCAAATCCAAGGCTCCCAGCCTTACCAAACACCATGGTACCATAGGCGCCCATACACCTATGTACCAATCCCAAGGCCCCGCTTTGTCATTATCCATTGGTCCCATAGATGCTCACACATCTATGTACCTCCCCAAGGCCCCGCCTTGTCAACATACCCTTGGTACCAAGTCAAACCACAATAACTGAGACGGTACGTGTCCCTTGATCCAAATCATAAACACAATCAAGAATCACATAGCAGTTAATCACATAAGTGCACACACAAGTCCATCACAAACCATAAAAACATTCACAACATTAGTTACAAAACCATACAGTGTCTCTTCCATCCCATCTAGAATTGAAAATCATTAAAAGATATGGGACTATGAAAGTCACCTAATTGAGCTTCTCCAAAAATCCGCGCACTAGCAAAAAGCTAACAAACAAAAGCACACAATCAAAACATGAACCTAACACTAAGATGGCTCATCAACCCATGATGGGCATCTAACCTTCTCCCATATATATACCTCATTTATATGCTCTAAGCATCTCATTACACCCCTCTATAAAGCCCTTAACTTAGTTTACTTCATAACCCGTCTCGTTAACATTTTACCCAAAACAGTCCCGGTTTTTAGGTCTCTAAACTATAAGCCAAACGCCCACCTAACCATACCCATGATCTCTATAAAGGAAACCATATGCCCTTACATATGTCAGCTAACTCCTCCCTTTTGCCCCAACCTTAAAGCTACCGTTAAGGCCCCGATATATATATATATATATATATATATATATATATATATATATATATATATATATATATATATATATATATATATATATATATATATATATATATTGTGACAATCCGTCAATTTATGGTTGATATTTTATTCTCAAGTATTACTTAAAACATTATTTTAATGTTATATTATGAGCTCACTTATTCTTGGGAAGAAATTTGGATTTACTTCTTGAAGTAGCATCGACTATGTCTAAACCGGAGGATTCTACGTTACGTGCTTACGTTTACATACACCGTTTTGGTGACAGTCCGACATTTTAGGAAATAAATTTATCCGTGAATATTATTTTGGAATTTTAAATTTGTGTTGGTTCATAAACTCACAAATTTACGAGAAGAGATTAGGACTTACGATTTTAATTTAACGTCCTTTACGATTAAACCGGAAACCTTAGGATTATGTATTTACGTTTTTGAACTCCGTTTTTGATGAAACAATTTTTATTAGATTCGTTTTGTGTCGTTGATTCATAATTTATAAAAACGTTTTTCGTAAAACGACCCGAGGGCACGCAAATCGAGGAAACTAGAATCGAGGAATACCCGTAAATTAGTGGGATGAGACAAAACAAGTTTTGCCCCACCCCACTAATATGGGAAGGCTAAGGAAGCTCCACCACATCAATGATGTGTCAAAAGCTTCACAAGGAAGCTTAACACTTGTATATATTTTCCCTAAACCACTTTGCTAAACCATTTCCTCACAAAAACATACATGCAAAACCACTAATTTCTCTCATCTCTCTCACTTATTTTCGTCCCATATTCACCCAAAACAACCTCCATTTGATCTTGATTTAATCATAAATCATATGTATAATTTACATATGATGAAAACCCATTGAAGTTATAAAGATTGGAGGTGATCTTAACATATAAAAAGGAGTTTTCAAGGGAGTTTGGGGCTGATTTCTCAAGGAGTTTTCATGAAGAACAAGGGCTGATTTTTGGAGGAATCTACAAATACTTGGTGATCCTAGAAGTGATGTTGATATCTCATAAGATTGGTTACCCAAAACCAAGTCTTGTTCATCATCAACCCCATCTTTTCATCACTTTGGTGGTATAGAGATTGTTTTTCCCATCCTCTTGTTATTTTTATTATGTAACCATGTATTTTCTTTCCTATTGTATATGTATATAATGAATATATGATGATAAAAATATTGTGTGGGGATTTGGTGTTGATAATCATGGGTAAAAAGATGAAAAACTATATGTAAAAAGGTTAAAATCATGCTTAAAATGATGGCTGTATAAAACAGTAAAGAACCATGTGATGAACTGATAAAATGGCATAGATTAATTGATATACAGTAAGTAATATGTCTTGTACACATTTGAGAGTTGGCCATGCAATGGATTCATTAGGATGAGTGAGATATGATCAAAACAAGTTTAGAGTACAAATCTGAGTTCACTGTTTTGGACGATTTTTAGAAAATACTTAGAAGCTGATTCAACAGTAGCTATAGAAGAGTTAAATGGAGCACATATCATGTAGTTTATGTCATAAACATTTGAGCTTCTATCTCCATATAGAACTCTAGATATGGCTGTTTTGGTGAACATGAAAGTAAAAATCAGATTTTGGAAATTAAAGTATAATAGTATTATATAAGCACTCAAATAAAAATAGTATAAAATGTGAATTAAAACCCACTAACTCATATAATACATTTATATAAATATGTATAAGGATAAATAAATGGACATTTTATAAAAATGGTAGTTTGATAAGTTTTATAAATTATAAAACTATAAACATGACTTTTACGACTTTTTCGGCTATTACCGTAAAATTAACGTTTCTGTCAAATAAAACTTAGACGGTTGGACCCGTCTAATGTGAACTTTTATAAACTTATATACTGATATATAAACATATATATAACAAGTAAAAACCGATAAAACCCGAACTATAAAACATACGGACATTAACGGGCTAAGTTAAGGTTATTGGACTAATAATAAAACAAAATGGGCTAAAACACTTATAAACTTATTTATTGAGCTTAACCCATTTAGGCCCAACTTGTAAAGTATGAATACTGATAATACAAGTATTAAATGGATTAATACAAGTTGAAGAACTTATAATAAGCTTGTTGGACGTAAAACATATAAATAGGTAAAACTAGTAAACTAGTATAAAAGTTATCAACACATAACACTAAAATGAGTAAATGAGAATATGTAAACCCACTTGATCATCATATATATACAATCATCATATGTATACATAATTGTTATTTTTATAAAGTCATTGGACAAGAGTCTAAGACGAGTATTATTTGTCTAGGTTTCCGTGATTGAAGCACGTACCGTACGTCCGAATTGCCGATAACCCGCCTTCCCACATCAGTGTGAGTTCATAGCCTCACACTCTTTTAATGTTTTTATGAAATGTTTTATAAACCCGTGAGGGAGATAACATGTCAGTTTTAATAAAATAGGACACCATTTGTCCCGATTATTTGTTTATTGATTTGGACCCGAATGATTATATGACCCGATGAATGATTAAATGACCCGATAGATGAAATAAAATGGATTATTAAAGTTAGGTTATGTCACTAAAAGTCCCATTAGCATGAATTGTGAACTACCGGGATTTTGTAGACGCTTATGCATATAATAGTACTATTTGGAGACGATCACCCCAGTTCGCGCCTTGACGGTTGATCCCCGTCGTGCCACATTGATTGGTAAGCGAATTTATGTATGAGAAGATTTACATAGCGTGACCTTTGTGACGACACGCTAATTTAGATGGGAAAATGAGTTTCGGGCTAGCTACCCGTTGTTTGTTGTAGTAAGGTAACAATGTCATGCGGCTTATAATAATCCAATTAACGAAATACTGCTATACGCACCAAATTACGATGTATTGCCTGACTAGCAATACAGGGTCATACTATTGATATTATGTTCGTGTTTTGGTTTTTCATAACCATATTCATATAACGGTTTTTATTTCTATACAACGTTATAAAACGTATTGTATGATATTTTTACGATATTAGTTCGTATAATGGCTTTGAAGGTGAAAGCCTATATTATGATTTTGATAAGGATTTGTATAAATGACTTGGGCTATTTTATGGCCTATTACAATGATTTGTACAAAAATGATTTTCGGTAATAATTATATACCAATGATATATTAATGGTTTTATTGAACTCTATGAATTCACTCGGCGTTATCGCTGACCTTTTCTTTTAACATGTTTTATCTCAGGTACTTGAAGGTAATTCTCGGGAAGACATCAAGAATTCATGGCCCGCACTTAAATATTAATTTCCATTCAAATGCTTTGTAAAACCTGTAAAATACAATGACTTGGGACCTATGTAAACTTGATATTTATGAATGGAAATGCTTTATTATTAAACGACGCGATTTTTAAGCGTTGACTATGATGTGAGTAATGTGCTATCCCGTAACACCAATGAGTCTTCCGCTGTATTGAATTGTGTAAATTTGGGGGTGTTACATATATATATATATATATATATATATATATATATATATATATATATATATATATATATATATATATATATATATATATATATATATATATATATATATATATATATATATATATATATATATATATATATATATATATATATATATATATATATATATATATATATATATATATATATATATATATATATATATATATATATATATATATATATATATATATATATATATATATATATATATATATATATATACTTCTGCCTATCCGCATATTACTGATTTTGAACATACAAAAAGTTAGTTATGATTAGGGGGTCTTACCCTAACCCATTTGCTTAGCCACCCTTCAGGTCTCTTATTTAATATATAAACCAACTACCATGCTCATTAGAGGGCTCAAGTGTACTCCTAAGTACCCCCAATCACCCTAAAACATTAATTGAAAACCCGCTGATTTCAACACTGTTTTGACCTCCGACTGTTGTAACTTGTTTTTTACCCACTTTCCAACCTCCAATTTAGTTCTCTTTTATTGCATTTGAAATCCAACTCAATTACCTTTCCAGGGATACTTGGATCGTAAAATAAGAGTTTGTAGAACTCTATATATGGTCAAAACAATTTACCTAAAATTCTGCCCAGTTTTTAAAAAACGATTTTAACATAATTAGTCTAACTAATTACCCATAACTCCACTAATTACAAGCCCTAATTCACCTAATCATTATAATATCATTAATATACAGATTTTAATTTAAACCCTAACCTAAATCCATCATAAGATGATTGAGAAAGAATTAAAAACAATTAAATTGAAAAGAGATTTGAAGGTTTTACCTTAAGATTAATGGAAACCAAGATTTTTTTGAAGAACCCTAACTTTTCTCAATTGGCCGTCATTTTTTTCTTTTGCTCCAGGGATTATGTCTTTTCCATCTTATTTTACACCTTATATAGTTATTGACAAGTCCTAGCCCAAGTATAATTGCCCACTTTCCTTTTTTCTTTTTTTTTCCTTCCTTTTGTTTTAACCGACCCTTACCCCCCCATAATTTTGTTTTTTATTAAACTAATTAATAATTTTAATAACAATATTACCTTAATTTTCCTTAATTTATTTCAGCTCCTAAAGCCTTCAAAACCTCAAAACCGTAAAACTAGTCAAATTTACGCGTATACCGTAAAAAAACGTAAAATATACAATTTAAAAAAAAATCTTAAATTTTGAAATAAACTTTATAACTAAGTCCTAAATGACTGAAAACCATCCGAAAAATACTCACATGACTAAACACCTTACCCGAGACCTCTAAATGCTAAACCCCAAATCCTAAAAAAATACAATTTACTATAATACTTATACGTATACGTAAACACCAAAATAACACCATTTCATTTCATAGTCACTAATATGTGAGCTCATGAACATGAAATAACCGTTCCTCGATTTACTTATGAGTACTTTATACCCATAAACGATATCCACACCAACCTCGTTCACGCAAAATAACATGTAAACACGCAAATCACATAGTCACACATAAATTAACCTTAAAATAAGACCAAGTGACGAACCTCAAAAACACGGTTGTCACATAAGTGTCTAGACTTACCATTGTACATTTGGCTATAAGCCTTAGCCAATGTAGCTGCACTATCACAACGGATAGATATGGGTGCCATAGGTTTGACCCACAATGGAATCTCAAGAAGCAAGTTTCTTAACCATTCAGCCTCTTTACCAGCAACTGCTAGAGCCACAAATTCAGATTCAATTGTTGAACCTGTAATGCAAGTTTGCTTCTTGGATGCCCAAGAAATTGAACCACCACCAAGAAGGAATACCCAGCCACTTGTGGATGAATTATCCTCAGTATTGCTGATCCAACTTGCATTAGTGTAACCTTCCAACACTGAAGGATATCCAGTATATGACAAACAATAATCCATTGTTCCTTGAAAATACTTTTGTACCCTCTGAATAGCTTGCCAATGCTGAGTACTAGGATTACTAGTGTACCTACTTAGTTTACCCACTATAAAAGCAATATCAGGCCTAGTACTAGTCATGGCATACATCAAGCAACCAATCACCCTAGAATACTCAAGCTGGGAGACAGCCTGACCATTGTTAGGCATTAGTTTCTCACTTGTATCCATAGGTGTACTCACTGAAGTACAATCAAAGTGATTGAATTTCTTAAGGACCTTATCAATATAATGAGACTAAGAAATTACAATACCATCACTTTCATGTTTAATCCTTATGCCAAGGATAACATCAGCCTTCCCCATGTCTTTCATAGAGAACCTTGATGACAAAAACTCTTTGGTTAAATCAACCTGAACTTGGTCAGTACCAAAGATTAACATGTCATCAACATATAGGCAAATGATGACTCCTTTACCAGATTCATCAAATTTGCTATATACACATTTGTCAGCTTGGTTAAGTAAATAACCATTAGACAAAACCACTTCATCAAACTTTTGATGCCATTGCTTAGGTGCCTGTTTGAGTCCATATAAGGACTTAATCAGTTTACACACCTTACCTTCATGACCAGGCATGATGAAACCTTGAGTTTGGTTCATATAAACCTCCTCATCTAAATCACCATTCAAGAATGTTGTCTTCACATCCATCTGGTGAATAATTAGATTGTGAATGCTTGCCAATGCAATCAACATTCTTATGGTACTTATGCGTGCTACAGGAGCATAAGTATCAAAGTAGTCTATTCCTGACTTTTGTCTAAATCCTTGAATGACTAACCTTGCTTTGAACTTTTCAATAGTTCCATCTACCTTCATCTTTCTTTTGAAGATCCATTTTCATCCAAGTGGATTGCAACCTGGAGGTAGATCAACCAACACCCAAGTGTTGTTGCCCATGATGGAATCCATCTCATCATTGATTGCTTCTTTCCAGAAAGAAACATCTTAGTACTTCATTGCTTCATCAAATGTTTTGGGATCATTCTTAACATTAAAGCAATAGTAGTACTGGTCAGAGACCTCATCCCTTGTACCTTCAACTAAGTATAGTTGAAACTCAGGCCCAAAATTCTTTGGAGTCCTATGCCTTGTGCTTCTTCTAAGCTCAGGCTCAGGTTGTTGAACCACAACCTCATCAGTGACCCTTTGAGGCTCCACTGAAGTACCAATGTCCTCAAATCCAGTAGGAGTCCTAAGGCTTGGTCTAGGGATTGATGAGAACCTAGTCTCATCAAAGTTAGAATCCCTTGATTCAATGATCGAGTTTATTGAAACTGAATCATTGGGTTCAATAACATAGAACCTATAAGCCTTGGAATGCTCAACATATCCAACAAAGATGCATTCAATGCCTCTTTCACCCAAGGTTTTTACCTTTGGATTAGGGAGTCTTACAACAGCCCTACAACCCCAAACCTTGAGATAGTTCAAGTTTGGTTTCCGTTTAGTCCAGAGTTCATAAGGGGTAATCTTGTTCCTTTTGTTAGGAACCCTATTTAACAAATAGCAAGCTGTTAACATAGCTTCTCCCCAAAACCCTTGACTCAGTCCTGAGTAGGACAACATGGAGTTAACCATCTCTTTTAGTACTCTATTTTTCCTTTCAGATATACCATTTTGCTGAGGGGTATAGGGAGCAGTCGTTTCATGGATAATACCAACAGACTGAAAATACTGAGCATCCATGTACTCACCTCCCCTACCTAAATCTTTTGATTTGGACTCGTTGTAATTCAACTTCAGTTTTAAATACTTTAAATTTATCTAATGCTTCATCCTTAGTATGTAACAAATAAACATACCAAAACCTAGAAGCATTACGAATAAATGTTACCAAGTATTTCTTATTCCCTAATGAGGGAGTAGCATGCAAATCACATAGGTCACTATGGATTAGCTCCAAAACTGTAGTTTCACGTTTTACATCCTGAAATGGTTTCTTAGTAATTTTGTTCAGCATACAAGTCTGACACTTATCAGTGTCCATGTCAAAAGTTGGAATTAACCCATCCTTAGACATATCTTGCATCCTCTTATAGTCGACGTGGCCTAGTCTAGCATGCCATAGTGATGAATCATTCAGTTTATTGGTAGTCATCAGGACAGAATCAACATTTATACTAGAATCAATATTAAGCCTGAACATTTGATTACTCAAATAGCCAAAACCAATAAACACACCATGTTTAGATAAAACAAATTTATTAGATTCAGTCACTTTATTATAACCACATTTATTCAAAACACTACTAGAAACCAAGTTCTTCCTAATAATAGGAACATGCAAAACATTAAACAAAGAAACAATCTTTCTAGAACTAAACTTAAGATCTACACAACCACGTCCATGCATTAGGGCTGTTGACTCATTTCCCATGTGAAGTATAGATCCATCATTCATTGACTCATAAGTCTTGAAACAGCATCTATCTTTACATACATGAACTGTTGCTCCAGAGTCAACCCACCACGTCACATCATCATCCTGCACAAAATAAGCTTCAGATACATATGTAACATAATAAATATGGAGAGATTTATTAAACATATTCTGACCTTTTGTGCCTGATCCATTAGCTTTGTTGCCAATGCTAACACCTTTGCAATCCCTTTTGAAGTGTCCAGGTTTCCCACACTTCCAGCAAGCCACTGATGACTTCTTGTTAGGATTAGCTTTGGTGTTATCATGATACGTACGTTTGACCTTGTTGTCATTGTACGTGGTGGAGTTGTTATGCTCCACCATATTGACAACAGATGAACCAACAACAATGTTTCTCTTTAGCTTATCACTTTCGTACACCTTGAGGGATTCCTCAATGCGCAAATGACTGCCCAACTCAACAAGAGTTAACTCCTCCTTCTTATGTTTCAAGGTGTCTTGAAATCTTTCCAAGAAGGAGGTAGTTTGTCGATGACACACGAGACCTGAATGGTCTCATCCATGTTCATTTTATGTTGTGTAAATCTACCAAGTATTCCAAGAAGTTCATTGTATTGTTCCATGACTGGTCTTGAATCAGTCATTTTGTAATTTGTGAAATCACTCACAAGAAACTTCTTACTTGATGCATCCTCAGCCATATATTTGGCTTCCAAGGAATCCCATAGTTCTTTACCAGATTCAAAATTTTGGTAATTATCAAATAAGGAATCAGACATACCATTGAGAATAATACCACGGCACACATAGTCATCATTCTCCTATTTGCTCCTTTTCTGCATCTCCTCCAAAGTAGCATCATCACCACCATCAGGAATGGGAGTGGTCAGCATGTACACCACGTTCATGGTAGAAAGAAGAAATTGCATCTTCTTTTGCCATCTCCTAAAATCAACCCCTTCAAACTTGTCCAGTTTGAAGAAGTTAGCCACCATATGCTTCATTGCCGCCGCCATTGATTATCACAATATAATCTTCTTTGATTGTTGGGGTTTACTTCGTTCCAACAGGGTGAAGATAATCAATAGCCTAACTACGTACCAATTAATGGTTACCGGATATCTCTTGAAGTCGTGTAATCACTTTCCAAAGAAGATTATTCGACCCTATGCATGGGTTAACACGAATACCTCATTGGGATAAAACCAAGAGTTAGTTCTTGTTTTAGGCACAAATCAAGAACTCTGTGCGTGTAAGTGTTTCTTGTTTCTGTATGTTTCCTCATGAAAGTAGGATCACTATTTATAGTGATCCTATTCCTTATGGAATGTAACTCATAGTCAAAGGAATAATGAGTATTAATCGGCCCATTAATCTCATTATTTCCCACATGACTACATAGTTGTTACATGACCAGAATCATCATGGTCATAAAGTAAAACATTAAACCCCGTTTGAACCGGTCAAACAGTTATAAAGACAAGCCATCCGCTGATGACTTAGCCGCTGACAAAGCAAAGTCAGCCGCTGCCAAGGCTAAACTAGCCTCTGACAGGAATCATCAGCAACCACTATATTGAGTCTTCCAGGGTAGTCAGGGACTTAACTGGTGTACACTCCGTACCTCCAAACCCATTTACAAGTATGACCATTGTAACACCCCACTTTGATAAGTGGACCGTTACCCGTAATTATGGCGTGTCATCAAAGCATGCAAGGTGATATGTAATAAACATACATGACCATAGGGATAACCGGAATCAAACATCGGTTCCCAAACATAAGCCTAAAACATAATAAAGCAAATGAAATGAATGAAAGACTAAATAAGCATAAGTATATGAAGGAAAAAGGAGAAGAAGTCTATGGCAGCTTCCATCCTATGCATGTCCTCCAAGATGCTCTAGTCTATCCTTAAGTACCTGCCGTTTTGGGACATGGAAAGGAAAGTAACGGCTGAGCAAAACGCTCAGTGCACGGATATACAAGCATGGAATGAATAATATAAGCATGTAAACATATAGTAGCGGAAATGTATATGTCCTGGAAAACCTGGTGTAACTTAGTAAAACTGGTTTTATAGTTTGAAAATCCTTATGTTTATCTTGTAAAAACTGTTAAACATATTTACCATTAGCCAATATAGGTCATGAAATGTCAACGTGCATGAATACGTGGAGGGGTGACCTCGCCATGCAAATTAGAGGGGCTGCCTCTAATTTAATATACTGGTTTTGGGTAGGAGGGATCAGCTCCTTGTGAAGGATGCAAGGAACACACCATATTCACACTGAGTAATCTGTTGAAAACATGTAACTAGGATGCACCCATACGCCCCACCTGATAATATAATAAATGGCCAAAAGCTGAAAGGGACGTCACGAGCTATCACTCCGCCGTGGTGAAGTCATAACACTGGTGCCTCCAGTGTTATGGTTATGGTACCTCCATAACTAGGAGAAACTGGCCATGCATGCATATGGCTTTAGGTATTCTCATTAAACATAAGCAATTCAAAAACATATAAAATATATACTGGGGAAAACAGTTGTGTAGAAACTAGAAGGGGGGGTTGAATAGTTTCTTATATTTACTTGTTAAAAGATGGTTTTCAAAAAATCCTTTTTCAAAAACTTAGGCTTGAGGAAATATGTGAAATCTTCTTATGCACAATATGAACAATGATAGTGTAACTAAACTAATACTAACTAATGTATATGCACAAAGAATAAAGAATGAAAAGAGTTAAGGCTAAAGAAAGATCAAACCAAACACCAAGGATTTATAGTGGTTCGGCAACGAAGCTCACTCCTCGTTCCTACCCACTCCTCGAGTACTCCTTACTCGAGAGTTCACTACACAACAAGCTCCTTATGGTGGAGAAAACCATACACGTAGCTAGGACCAATCTACACAACTATACTTAGTACATACACAACTTCCAAATAGACACAACTACTTGGATCTTCACAACTATGACACAACAACAAATGTATAAGATTTGATCTTCAAAGGATCTTTGGTGGTGGACTCAACACTTCACAAGGATAGTGTTCTTCTCTTTGCACTTGGAGAGGAGGGATGGATGGGATAGATTCACTTCTAAACAAGTAGTAATCAATCAAATGATCAAGGATTTGAGTGATTTAAGAAGTATGTTTGAATCTGGAAATATGTGTGCAAAAGAGGTGAGGAGAAAATCTGAGAATGGTCCACAATTTATAGGACAAAGGGCCAACGGCTATATCTGCGCGCGGTTCCTTATCTCAGCCGGTGGTACCTTATCGATAAGGAACCGCATAGGCACTAGGGAACCGCCGGAGTAGACTCCGCTCCCTTTTTGTCCTTTAGTGGTGGAGGTCTTATCTGATTATAAAATATCCTGAAAGAATATTCCAAATCAAAAAAGAATATGCCATTTTCAAATTTTTAAAATATTTAATTTAATAAAACATTTTCTTAAAAAAAAGTTTAACAAAAAACTTGTCACACTTAATAAAAAGTGAGTTTTAAAAAAAAATTAAATCACTTGATCACTTGATTAAGGTTAGTACTTGTTTATTCATACCTTAAGTGAAAATGGGTAAAATGAAAAATACTTGAACTCAAGAATTCGTTTTTTGTTGTTTTCGTAAATGCTTGTTTCTACATATTGTCGTAATCAAAACTAAGCGAGACCGAAAAATGCAAGTAACGTTTTTAGGCATTATTGCATTAACAATCTCCCCCTTTTTTATTCCGACAAAACATAAACTCAATCACACAAAAACAAGATTTTTGAAGACGAGTTTATTCATTTCTCCCCCTTTGTCGAAGCAAAAAGGTTGTACAAGTCGGTGTTGAAGAGACAGACTTTGCAAAGACTCCCCATTGGTGCTTACTCCCCCTTGCTTGGGGCACCGAGGAATCGAGATATGGTGACAAGCTACATAGAAGGGTTAGTTGAACAAAAGAGACAACCAACAAGAGATAGCTATAGGTCACAAAAAAATAAAATAAAAAGAGAAGAAAACACAAAGACTAAGATCCAAGTGAAGTCATTAAAAAAAATCATACAAAGATGTATGAAAAAGGAAACAAGCCAAAAGCATAAATCTAATCCTAGTTAATCTAGAATTCTAAGATTTGCTTGAATTAGGTGTCTTGAGGATAAGCAACCAATGCTTATATGAAAGAAAAGGTAGTGGCAGAAGGTGGTGGTGGTGGCTTGGTGTAGATCTCATAATCAAAGTGAAGAGGAGGCTAGATTAAGAGACTCTTGATGTAGCTCAACTCCTCATAGATGTGTGCCATAGCAAGATGTTGATATTGACAACAATGACAATATGTCCCATGGTGCAAGACATTATCATGAGAAGGAGGAAGAACACTAAAGGGTGGTGGTGGAAGAAAAGATGTTCCACAATCAACATTCTTGGTAGGATAAATGTGATTAAGAGTGTTCTTGGGTGAATTTGGATTGAAAGTGTTCTTGGGTGAGTTGGGATTGAAAGCAAATGGGGAAAATGGAGGAGAATCAAGGCTTTCATTAGGAGAATAAGACATTTTGGGATGTGAAGTGTGACAATCTAACATTTTCAGGTAGTAAAATATTTTCTCGTATAATATTTTGAAACTTATTTTTGTGTTGGTTGACGAACTCACAATTTACGGATTTAAATTTGGGCTTACGTGCATAATTTGGCGTCTTTTACGACTAAACCGGAAACCTTAGGATTACGTATTTACGTTTTTGAGCTCTGTTTTTGATGAGACAATTTTTATTGGATTCGTTTTGTGACGTTGATTCATAATTTATAAAAACGTTTTTCGTAAAACGACCCGAGGGCACGCAAATCGAGAAAACTAGAATCGAGAAATACCCGTAAACTAGTGAGATGGGACAAAACACATTGTCCCACCCCACTAGCTTGGTTGGGACGACAAACTTGACACCACAACACTAAGGTGGCATCAAGTTAGCTAACACATTCCAAGTGTTAGCCATGCTTACATTTTAAGCTATCAACTTTACCACTTAACACAAAACTAGCTACTTGTTTTTCACTTCCAACATTTCATACATGCAAATTTCTCCCAAAACTCTCTCAAACTACCCTCCCTTGCCGTCCAAAATAAACCAACAAACACCCCATTTGATCTCTTCTAGCCATGAAACACATGTTTACTAGCTCTATTAAGGAGTTCTCTTGAAGCCTTGATCATTTGGTGGCCATATTAACATCTTTGGAGGTGATTTGCTTGTGTCCTAGGGCTGATTTTCCAACCTATGTTCTTGATATTTGATGGTCTTGGAGATACTTGTTGTGTTCATCAAGTTCTTGTCTTCCTAAAACAAGAAATCCACTTGGTTGGTATGAAGATCATCCTCTCCATTTTTCTCTTGTTATTTTGTAAAGAACAAATGTATTTTCTTTCATTTTGTATATTTATATGATGTATATATGATGATAAAAATGTTGTGTGGGGATCAAGTGTTGATAAATATGCTTAAAAAGGTTGATAACTATAAGAAATGAAGCTAAAATCTTAATTATTTAGTTGGCTGTGTAAACACAGTAGATAACTAAAAGATGAACTGATAAAATTGCATGGTTTGATCCATTTACAGTAAGTACAAGATGTTATACACATGTGAGAGTTGGCCATGCAATGGAATCAAAATAATGAGTGAGATATGATCAAAACAAGTTAGGTGGTCTAATCTGAATAAGCAGTTTTGTATGGACTGTTAAGGCATGATAAACTTAAAATGGGCAGTAGCTATAACTAAGTTAAATGTAGCACATAATATGAAGAACATGTCACCCAAAAATGAGCTTCTAATTCATTATAGAACTCTAGATATGTTAAAAATGGTGAACATGAAGTTAAAAATCAGATTTTTGGAAATAATGTTTATTATTATTATATAAGCACTCACATTATAATGTATAAAATGTAAAAATATAAACCCACTAACTTATAAAACTTATTTATATAAATATATAAAAGGTTAATTAAATGGATAAATTATATAAATGGTTGTGAAATAATATTTATAAGTAGTAAAAACTATAAACTTGATTTTTACGACTTTTTCGGCTATCGCCGTAAAATTAACGTTTTTCGCCAAATAAAACTTAGACGACCAAACCCGTCTAACGTAAAGTTTATAAAAGTCATATACTGATGTATAAGTAACTAATACAAGTAAAAACCGATAAAACCCGAACTATAAGAAATACGGACATTTACGAGCTAACTAAACATATTGGACTAATAATTGGACTTAGTAAGATAAAAACTTGTAAAAAAAACTTATTGGGCTTAACCCATTTGGGCCCAAAATAAAAAGTATATATACTGATAATATAAGTATAAAAGGGATAAAAACAAGTTGAAGAACTTATAGAAGGCTTAATGGACTTAAAATAGGTAAATATGTAAAACTAGCAAACTAGTAAAACGTTACCAAAACGTAAACGCTAAAATGAGTAAACAAGGATGTATAAACCCACTTGATCATCATCATATGTACAAAATCATCATATGTATATTGTTATTTTGATAAAAGTCATTGGACCGAGTCTAAGACCGATTATTATTTATATAGGTTTCCGTGACCGAAGCACGCCCGTAGCCGATAATCCGCCTTTCATTAACAACGTGAGTTCATAGCCTCGCAATCTTTTAAATGTTTTATAAAATGATTTGTAAACCCGCGAGGGAGATAACATGCTAGATTTTGATAAAAATAGAACACAAGTAGTCCCGATTGTATTCTTAATGATATGGACCCGAATGATGCTATGACCCTGTAAACGAGACTAAAAGGATTATTAGTAGTTAGGTTATGTCACTTAAAGTCCCATTAGCATGAATTGTGAACTACCGGGATTTGGTAGACGCTTATGCATTTGATAGTACTATTTGGGGACGATCACCCCAGTTCGCGCCTTGACGGTTGATCCCCGTCGTACCACATTGATTGGTAAGCGAATTTATGTATGAGAAGATTCCATAGCGTGATTTTTGTGACGACACGCTAACTTAGATGGGCAAACTGTTTGTCGGGTTCGCGGCCCGCTGTTTTCACAGTAAGGTAACAATGTCATACGGCTAATAATAATCCTAATCCAAATAAAAATGTATCCTATATATGATAACGACGCTATTAACGATGAATATATTACCTATCATGGTAATATAGAGACTACGGTCTCATGGACGGTTTAAGATGTATGCTTGATTTATATATTGCCTGACTAGCAATATGAGGACTTACTTCCGATATTATGCTTGTGTTCTGATTTTAAATGATTGTTTTATATAACGGTTTTCATTAAACTCTATGAATTCACTCGGCATTCGCTGATATGATTTTTGCATGTTTTTATCTCAGGTGCTTGAAGGTAATCCGGATGGAGATAGACTCTGATGGCCCACATAATATTAAAAATGTTAATTCGATCTATGTTTTGTAAACTTAATGACCTGTATAATTTGGGACCTGTTGTACGCTTTTAAAACTTTTTATCGAATGAATGTATGTTAAACCTTGAACAACCATTTTTATGTGTTGTCTATGATTGGAGTTATTGTGCTATCCCGTAACACTCTGAAAGACCCTTCCGCTGTACCGATACGAAAAATAAGAGTGTTACAGTTTGGTACCAGAGCTCTCGTTGTAGAGAACAAAAGATTTAAAAACCAAGGTTTTGAACAAAACTTTTCGAAATCTTTTGATGATGAACATTTGAGAAAATATTTGAAAAATCTTTTGACTATAACGGTGCCAGAGATCTCCGACGTTACCAACAAGCCCTATTGAGAAGATATATATTTTGATATATATAATTTAATTTATATATATGTATATATCGTGATTTCATTATGTAATTGTTTAACTAGTATGTTATCCTAATACGAGATATATATATATATATAAATGCAGATTGTCATGGATGACCCTAATATTCCTGTAGAAAACCATGTTATTCCCAAACCTAATGTAGATGATGATCCTTATTTAGACTTAGTAGATTATGATATTGATGATGAGGAGGAACCATTTGAGGATCCCGAGCCCAAGTTAGGACTAGGAGATCAGATTGCCCCTCAGGTTGACTTGGTAGAGAATGAGATTGAGAATGTGGATATTGAGAATGTAGATATTGAGAATGTGGATATTGAGAATGTGGAGATTGAGAATGTGGATATTGAGAATGACGATGAGATTGGATTAGATAATTTAGATGACGAGATTGACGACGAGGATGTCGAGGAGGACGTAGGTATAGATGTTGAGGTTGATGACGATGAGGAAGCTGAGCTTATTTATCCGTATGATGTTCCAGAAGGCGAGCCTTTGCCCCCACCAGTTTGTTTGTCTGATTCTGAGGATGAGTTACCTAGGGATGAAATGTCTGAATCGTCTGAATCTGATTCTGAATCAAAGGAGGATGAGGATGACGATGCACCTGACGGTACTGATGGTATTGCTACTCGTAGATGTGAGATACGAGAGTCGTCTAGTACTTGAGAGGCTACTCATATTGATGGTCTTGCACCATGGGCCTTGAGACGTGATCTAGATGCTTCCCGTGTTAAGAGTTGTGTGACAGAGGTTGGATTAGGTGTTGTTCAGACTCAGGTTGCTTATTTGGAGTCGAAGACAAAGGTTGGCGAGAAAGAGCGAGAATTGCTTAGTTTGGATTTGAGTGATGTAGAACGTGGTTTGAATGAGGCTTTTAGGAGATTATCGGTGTTGGAAAGTGGTGAGTATGCTGAAATGAAGAGAAAGGTGAATACTATGGAGATTCAGTTAAGTGTAGCTCGTGCGATGCGTGAGAAAGCTGAAAAGGAGTTGAATATATATGTGGGATGGAATAGTAGATTTTATGCCAACATGGTTGGAAGAGGAGTAATCCGTAAGCGCCCAGCTGAAGATGTGTCTAGTGATCGTCCGACGAAGATTCAGAAGACGATGGATGATGGACCATCTGGCGGTTCTCAGTAGACCAGTCTGTATTTAGTAGTGACCTTTATATCTTTTGTGCTTTAGTAGCTTTGACTGAACCGACTTGTTAGTAGTAGACTTGGCACGAATTTTGAGTGTATATAGTGCTAGAACTTTGATATGGGATGTACTAAGACAATACTTTTGTTTCAGATCGAATGAAATATGTATCTTATCTTGAATTCCATATTGTGCCTTATTTGTATCTTGATTATGAATTCAGTCCATATTATATGAATCCTTTGTTGGGTGAATGCTTAATACTTTGAAATTGTGAAATTATAGAACTATGCCGCCCAAGAAGGCTGTGACTGAGGATGATGTACGTAGGATTATTACGGAGCAAGTTACCGCATCTATGACTGAATTTATGGCAAATGCTAGAAATGAAGCTGGCGGTAGTGGAGCTGGCGGTAGTGGAGCTGGCGGTAGTGGAGCTGGCGGTAGTGGAGCTGGCGGTAGTGGAGCTGGCGGTAGTGGAGCTGGCGGTAGTGGACCTGGCGGTAGTGGAATTGGCGGTACTAATGTGAATGTGAATGCTAATAATGTGAATGCTAATGCTGGAGGAAATGTAGGAGGACTTGGAACTAATGCACCTGAAGTTGGTGGTTGTACTTATGTGACGTTCATGAAGCGTGAACCTCTACCTTTTAATGAAACTGAAGGTGCTGTAGGACTAAGCCAGTGGATTGAGAAGATTGAATCGGTGTTTCGGATTAGTAAGTGTAAGGAGGAAGATAAGGTGACTTTTGCTATGGCTACTCTTAAAGGTCGTGCGTTGACTTGGTGGAACGGGAGAATTGCTTTCATGGGTCTTGATGCTGCTAATGCTACTCCTTGGGCTGAAATTAAGAAGTGGATGACTTTGGAGTTTTGTCCTCGTAGTGTGATTATTAGGTTAGAACAAGAGTTGATTCATCTAAGAATGAAAGGTGTGGACATTGATAGTTACACGAACCGATTCCATGAGTTGGCCTTGCTATGTCCTCGATTGGTTGAACCCGAAGAGATCCGAATTGAGCAATATGTGAAAGGGTTGACCAGGAATATCCGGGGGGACGTGACATCATCTAAACCATTGACCATTGATGATGTTGTTCGAATGGCTTACCAACTCATTGGACAGATAATTTAGGATAAGGAAGATGAAGCCCGTGTTGGTGAGAAAAGAAAGGGAGACGGTGAGCGTGTAGATAGAGGTGATAATAGGAAGAATTTCAATCGTCGTCAGAACAAGAGAAAGGGGAATGCAAATGCTCTTACCAACAATGCACCACGCAACGATGATAGATGTCCTAAGTGTGGAAACAAGAGGCATGCTGGCGACTGCTAGAAGTGCCGAAATTGCGGAAAGCTTGGACACAAGGTTGAAAGGTGTAAGAAGGGAACCATTTGCTTCAACTGTAATGAAGAAGGTCATAGGAAATCGGAATGCCCCAAGTTGAAAGCGATTGTACCTGGAAGAAACCCCCAGGGTGGTATCTACCAACTTGGAACAATTGAGGTGAAGAAAGAGGATCTGAATGTCGTTACCGGTACGTTTTTACTCAATAATCATTATGCTGTTGCTTTATTCGATTCGGGTGCCGATAGGAGCTTTGTATCCACTAAATTTAGTGCCCTTATTGATATTGAACCTGTTAAGATAAGTACCAGTTACGAGGTGGAATTGGCTGATGGTAAATTAGTGAAAACTAATAAGCTATTAGAAGGATGCTCTCTAAATCTCTTGAACCATTCCTTTCCGATTGATTTGATGTTGATAGAATTAGGTAGTTTTGATATTATTATTGGTATGGATTGGTTGTCGTTGAACAATGCTACTATTTTATGTGGAGAGAAGAAAGTTAAGATTCCTCTTAGGAATAGGACGTTAGTAATTGATGGTAGTCGAGGTGAATCCCGTTTGAAAATCGTTTCATGTATTAAAGTCCGAAAGTACATCAGGAACGGTTGTGAGTTATTCTTAGCTCAAGTGACCGGGAATGAGTCTAGGGAGAAACGATTGGAAGATGTACCTATTATTTGTGAATTTCCTGAGGTATTTCCTAAAGATTTACCCGGACTTCCACCGATAAGGCAAGTAGAGTTTCGAATCGATTTAATTCCTGGTGCTGCACCGGTGGCACGTGCGCCTTACCGATTAGCCCCTTCTGAATTAAATGAGTTATCTGAGCAACTTAAGGAGTTGTCTGATAAAGGTTTTATTCGATCGAGCTCGTCGCCTTGGGGAGCTCCAGTCTTGTTCGTTAAGAAGAAGGATGGATCTTTTCGTATGTGCATTGATTATAGGGAACTGAATAAGTTGACAATTAAAAATCGATATCCTTTACCTAGGATTGATGATTTGTTTGATCAATTACAAGGATCTAGTGTGTATTCTAAGATAGATTTGCGGTCAGGATATCACCAACTTCGCGTCCGTGAAGAAGATATTCCTATAACTGCATTTAGAACTTGTTATGGACACTATGAATTTCAAGTAATGCCATTTGGGTTAACTAACGCACCTGCGGTTTTCATGGATTTAATGAATCGAGTGTGCAAGCCCTACTTGGATAAATTTGTGATTGTGTTTATTGACGATATTCTAATCTATTCTAAGAATGAAGATGAGCATAGAGAACATTTGAGGATTGTTTTGAATTTGTTGAAGGATGAAAGGTTGTAGGCTAAGTTTTCGAAGTGTGATTTCTGGTTAGATTCTGTGCAATTTCTTGGTCATGTGATTAACAGAGATGGAATTCATGTTGATCCTGCAAAGGTTGAAGCTATTAAGAATTGGTCTGCACCGACAACGCCAATGGAAGTGCGACCGTTCTTAGGATTGGCTGGCTATTATAGGCGATTCATTAAAGAATTTTCTTTGATAGCTAAACCCTTGACTAAGCTTACTCAGAAGAATAAACCTTTCGTTTGGGGAAGTGATGAAGATGGAGCATTTCAGACATTGAAGCAAAAATTATGTAGTGCGCCAATCTTATCATTACCCGACGGGAGTGAAGATTTTGTAGTGTATTGTGACGCATCTCTTAGAGGTTATGGAGCTGTTTTGATGCAGAGAGAGAAAGTGATAGCTTATGCTTCTAGGCAATTAAGGAAGAATGAGGAGAATTATACTACTCATGATCTTGAGTTAGGAGCTGTAGTCTTTGCTCTTAGGTTGTGGAGACATTATCTGTATGGCACCAAGTGTACGGTATTCACCGATCACAAAAGCCTACAGTATATTCTCGACCAGAAGGAATTGAACATGAGGCAACGAAGATGGATAGAGTTGTTAAGTGATTATGATTGTGATATAAGATATCACCCAGGAAAAGCCAATGTTGTTGCTGATGCGTTAAGTAGGAAAGATAGAGAGCCTATCAGGGTGCGTTCTCTAGTCTTGACCGTGCACAATAATTTGCCTGAGCAAATTAGAAATGCGCAAATAGAAGCTTGTAAGAAGGAGAATTTTGTTAATGAAGGGTTCCGAGGAGAAGGAGATCCTTTAGAGGTTAGAGCTGATGGAGTGAAATGCTTAAGAGGTCGTATGTGGATACCTAAGTTTGGAGACTTAAGAGATTTGATTATGTTAGAATCCCATAAATCTAAGTATTCCATTCATCCGGGATCTGATAAGATGTACCATGATTTGAAGAAGTTGTACTGGTGGCCGAATATGAAAGCTGACATAGCTATGTATGTTCTTCAATGCTTGACTTGTGCTAGAGTCAAAGCGGAACATCAAAAGCCATCAGGACTACTTCAACAACCAAAGATTCCTGAATGGAAGTGGGAGCGAATTACAATGGACTTTATCACCAAGCTTCCTAGAACATCATCTGGAAACAATTCGATTTGGGTTATTGTCGATAGACTGACCAAATCAGCACACTTCATTCCGGTTAAGGAGCAGTTCTCACTGGAGAAGCTGACTCGAATATACCTTGATAATGTTGTATTCAAGCATGGAGTGCCTGTATCGATCATTTCAGATCGAGATCCTAGATTCGCATCGAATTTTTGGAAATCTCTCCAAAGATCTTTGTGAACGAATCTCGACATGAGCACTGCTTATCACCCCCAGACTGATGGGCAGAGTGAAAGGACGATACAAACACTAGAAGATATGTTGAGAGCTTGTGTGTTAGACTTTGTTAAAAATTGGGATAAACATTTGTCGTTAGCAGAGTTTTCGTATAACAATAGTTACCATTCTAGTATTAAGGCTGCACCGTTTGAAGCTTTGTATGGTAGGAAGTGTAGATCTCCTGTATGTTGGAGTGAAGTTGGGGATACCCAGCTCACGGGACCGGAATTGATCCGGGAGACTACGGAGATGATAGTTCAGATTAAGAAGAGGTTGTTGACTGCCCGTAGTAGACAGAAAAATTACGCGGATGTGTGGCGGAAGCCAATGGAGTTTGAAGTGGGTGACCGAGTAATGTTGAAAGTATCGCCATGGAAAGGCGTTATAAGATTTGGAAAGCGAGGAAAATTGGATCCCCGTTATATTGGACCCTTTAAGATTTTATCTAGAGTAGGTCCGGTGGCTTACAAACTAGAGTTACCCCCAGAACTTCATGGTGTTCACAACACATTCCATGTATCTAATCTGAAGAAATGTCTAGCAGTGAGTGATGAGAAAATTCCGTTAGGTAAGGTTCGAATAGATGGGAAGTTGCATTTTATCGAAGAGCCCGTAGAAGTTATGGACCGTGAGGTAAAGCAACTGAAACAAAGTCGGATACCTATTGTCAAGATCCGATGGAATTCAAAGCATGGACCGGAGTATACATGGGAACGAGAGGATGAAATATGGAAGAAATATCCGCACCTCTTCGATTTCAATAAGAAACGGACATCCAAATGAAATGGATCACGAGGACGTTGATCCCTTTTAGGAGGAAAAGCTGTGACAATCTAACATTTTCAGGTAGTAAAATATTTTCTAGTATAATATTTTGAAACTTATTTTTGTGTTGGTTGACGAACTCACAATTTACGGATTTAAATTTGGGCTTACGTGCATAATTTGGCGTCTTTTACGACTAAACCGGAAACCTTAGGATTACGTATTTACGTTTTTGAACTCCGTTTTTGATGAGACAATTTTTATTGGATTCGTTTTGTGACGTTGATTCATAATTTATAAAAACGTTTTTCGTAAAACGACCCGAGGGCACGCAAATCGAGAAAACTAGAATCAAGAAATACCCGTAAACTAGTGAGATGGGACAAAACACATTGTCCCACCCCACTAGCTTGGTTGGGACGGCAAACTTGACACCACAACACTAAGGTGGCATCAAGTTAGCTAACACATTCCAAGTGTTAGCCATGCTTACATTTTAAGCTATCAACTTTACCACTTAACACAAAACTAGCTACTTGTTTTTCACTTCCACCATATCATACATGCAAATTTCTCCCAAAACTCTCTCAAACTACCCTCTCTTGCCGTCCAAAATAAACCAACAAACACCCCATTTGATCTCTTCTAGCCATGAAACACATGTTTACTAGCTCTATTAAGGAGTTCTCTTGAAGCCTTGATCATTTGGTGGCCATATTAACATCTTTGGAGGTGATTTGCTTGTGTCCTAGGGCTGATTTTCCAACCTATGTTCTTGATATTTGATGGTCTTGGAGATACTTGTTGTGTTCATCAAGTTCTTGTCTTCCTAAAACAAGAAATCCACTTGGTTGGTAAAGAAGATCATCCTCTCCATTTTTCTCTTGTTATTTTGTAAAGAACAAATGTATTTTCTTTCATTTTTTATATGTATATGATGTATATATGATGATAAAAATGTTGTGTGGGGATCAAGTGTTGATAAATATGCTTAAAAAGGTTGATAACTATAAGAAATGAAGCTAAAATCTTGATTATTTAGTTGGCTGTATAAAAACAGTAGATAACTAAAAGATGAACTGATAAAATTGCATGGTTTGATCCATTTACAGTAAGTACAAGATGTTATACACATGTGAGAGTTGGCCATGCAATGGAATCAAAATAATGAGTGAGATATGATCAAAACAAGTTAGGTGGTCTAATCTGAATAAGCAGTTTTGTAGGGACTGTTAAGGCATGATAAACTTAAAATGGGCAGTAGCTATAACTAAGTTAAATGTAGCACATAATATGAAGAACATGTCACCCAAAAATGAGCTTCTAATTCATTATAGAACTCTAGATATGTTAAAAATGGTGAACATGAAGTTAAAAATCAGATTTTTGGAAATAATGTTTATTATTATTATATAAGCACTCACATTATAATGTATAAAATGTAAAAATATAAACCCACTAACTTATAAAACTTATTTATATAAATATATAAAAGGTAAATTAAATGGATAAATTATATAAATGGTGGTGAAATAATATTTATAAGTATTAAAAACTATAAACTTGATTTTTACGACTTTTTCGGCTATCGCCGTAAAATTAACGTTTTTCGCCAAATAAAACTTAGACGACCAAACCCGTCTAATGTAAAGTTTATAAAAGTCATATACTGATGTATAAGTAACTAATACAAGTAAAAACCGATAAAACCCGAACTATAAGAAATACGGACATTTACGAGCTAACTAAACATATTGGACTAATAATTGGACTTAATAAGATAAAAACTTGTAAAAAGAACTTATTGGGCTTAACCCATTTGGGCCCAACATAAAAAGTATATATACTGATAATATAGGTATAAAAGGGATAAAAACAAGTTGAAGAACTTATAGAAGGCTTAATGGACTTAAAATAGGTAAATAGGTAAAACTAGCAAACTAGTAAAACGTTACCAAAACGTAAACGCTAAAATGAGTAAACAAGGATGTATAAACCCACTTGATCATCATCATATGTACAAAATCATCATATGTATATTGTTATTTTGATAAAAGTCATTGGACCGAGTCTAAGACCGATTATTATTTATATAGGTTTCCGTGTCCGAAGCACGCCCGTAGCCGATAATCCGCCTTTCATTAACAACGTGAGTTCGTAGCCTCGCACTCTTTTAAATGTTTTATAAAATGATTTGTAAACCCGCGAGGGAGATAACATGCTAGATTTTGATAAAAATAGAACACAAGTAGTCCCGATTGTATGCTTAATGATATGGACCCGAATGATGCTATGATCCTGTAAACGAGACTAAAAGGATTATTAGTAGTTAGGTTATGTCACTTAAAGTCCCATTAGCATGAATTGTGAACTACCGGGATTTGGTAGACGCTTATGCATTTGATAGTACTATTTGGGGACGATCACCCCAGTTCGCGCCTTGACGGTTGATCCCCGTCGTACCACATTGATTGGTAAGTGAATTTATGTATGAGAAGATTCCATAGCGTGATTTTTGTGACGACACGCTAACTTAGATGGGCAAACTGTTTGTTGGGTTCGCGGCCCGCTGTTTTCACAGTAAGGTAACAATGTCATGCGGCTAATAATAATCCTAATCCAAATAAAAATGTATCCTATATATGATAACGATGCTATTAACGATGAATATATTACCTATCATGGTAATATAGAGACTACGGTCTCATGGACGGTTTAAGATGTATGCTTGATTTATATATTGCCTGACTAGCAATATGAGGACTTACTTCCGATATTATGCTTGTGTTCTGATTTTAAATGATTGTTTTATATAACGGTTTTCATTAAACTCTATGAATTCACTCGGCATTCGCTGATATGATTTTTGCATGTTTTTATCTCAGGTGCTTGAAGGTAATCCGGATGGAGATCGACTCTGATGGCCCACATAATATTAAAAATGTTCATTCGATCTATGTTTTGTAAACTTAATGACCTGTATAATTTGGGACCTGTTGTACGCTTTTAAAACTTTTTATCGAATGAATGTATGTTAAATCTTGAACAACCATTTTTATGTGTTGTCTATGATTGGAGTTATTGTGCTATCCCGTAACACTCTGAAAGACCCTTCCGCTGTACCGATACGAAAAATGAGAGTGTTACATGAAGTATGGCAAAATGCTTATGGTTAAATAGGGAAGGCTCAAGGTATTTTTAGGGTGGTCAAAGGGTTGAAACAAAGATTCCCAAAAGTGTTGGAACAAATTTGGAGTTTCAGAAATACCCGAAAAGGAAGCACTGTACGCGGTTCCTTATCACTTCTGGCGGTTCCTTATCGCTAAGGGACCGCGGTTCATATATGGAACCGCCTACAGAGGCGGTGTTTTGGTGGTGAAGGAAGATTTTTCAATTCAACAAATCTTATTTTTCTAGTCTAACTAATCATAGGGATATGCTTAAAAGCAAAGATAGACAAAGAAAACACATACGAACTCACCAAATAGAGATTTGACCAAAATACATGGATTTTAAAATAAAAATCGATGTAGGAGGTGTGTAAGACAAGACCTTAAGTCAAGATACAATGATCCTCCATGATTCTATCTTGTTCTTGCTATGTTTGAGAGAAACATACATATGAATTATGTAAGCTCGAGATTAATAGCAAGAATCTATGAAAAACGTTTTTAGATTGAATTAACAATGTCAAAACATTCTCAACCATTTTCGAAAGAGACTTTGAGAATTTTGAAAAGGAGAAGAGAAGATTTTCAAGAAGAGTTTAGGAGACTCAATGAATCAAAGTGATGAAAGACTCAAAAGAAAATAAGAGACTCAATAAAAGGAAAGCAATTAAGGAATATGTTCCATTAATCCTATACCTAGACGCAAATAATTAAAAGGTTCCCTCTTAAGTGGCTTAGTGAATATGTCGGTTAAGTTATCCTCGGAGGGTACCTTCTCAATCAAAATGTTCCCCTTTTGAACATTATCCCTAAGGAAATGGTGGCGAATTTCTATGTGCTTGGTTCGCGAATGTTGCATGGGATTCTTGCTAAGGTCTATAGCACCTTTATTGTCGCACATGATGGTAACATCAACAAGAGAAATCCCGTAATCAACAAGCGCTTGCTTCATCCATAGAGCTTGTTGTAGTTGGATATAGCTCTCATACCAATTGTAGGTCCTTAGTTTCTTAGGATTGTGCAAGTGTTTGATTTATCTAAAGAATGAAGAAGATGAAAGAACTAGAGAGAGAGAGTTAGAGAGAGAAAGAAGAGAAAGAGAAGGTTGATTAAGTGATAAGTGAAAACACAAATGACCAACCCCTCCTAACATGCTAGGAGGGGGTATATATAACCCACCCTACATGTGGGCTATATGGGCTATATGGATTACATTTAGGATCACGAGCTCGTTACTTGAATATATCTTTGGAGTGACAGATCCTTTCTAAATACGTAAAAACGTATTTCCAACAGATATCGCAAGAGCGTTTGTTTCTTGGAGAACCAAGAAGTTAAACAACAACCAATGAAGGTACAAACTCCACTAGTGCTTTCCCGATCCACATAGTCTCCTGCATGATCCGAGTCCGCGTAGACAATGGTTTCTACGTCATTCCCTTTAGGATACCATAATCCTAAATGTATAGTGCCCTTAATGTATCAGAAGATACGCTTAACCACGTCAAGGTGAGAGGTTTTGGGAGCCTCTTGGAAGCGAGCACAAAGGCAAACACTAAACATGATATCCGGTCGACTTGTTGTTAGGTACAACAAACTACCAATCATACCTCTATATTTGGTGTTGTCTACCGACTCACAATAATCATCTACGGTGAGTTTAGTATTCGAGGCCATTGGGGTCTTCATTGGTCTAGATTCTTCTAATCCAAATTTCTTTAGCATACTTAGATTGACTAAAGAAAATACCATCATCCATTTGTTTAATTTGGAGTCCTAAAAAGAAGTTAAGTTCTCCCATCATACTCATTTCAAACTCATCATGCATGATTTTGGCAAAGTCATCACACAATTCTTGACAAGTTAAGCCAAATATAATGTCATCAACATATATTTGCACGATTATGAGGTGAGAACCTTTCTTCTTTGTAAAGAGCGTATTGTCTACCATCCCCATGGTATACTCATGTTTCACAAGAAACGCTTTAAGTCTATCATACCAAGATTTAGGTGCTTGTTTAAGACCATAAAGTGCCTTCTTAAGCTTGTAAACATGATCTGGTTTCTCAAAATCAATGAAGTCGAGAGGTTGAGCCACATATACCTCCTCATTGATCAAACCATTAAGAAACGCACTCTTTACATCCATTTGTTGAAGCTTAAAGTCTAAGGCACAAGCGTAGGCTAAAAGGATTCTAATGGATTCTAATCTTGCTACCGGTGCATATCTCTCGTCATAATCAATCCCTTCTTGTTGATTATAGCCTTGAGATACAAGTCTAGCCTTGTTACGAGACACAACACCATTCTCATCTAACTTATTCCCATAGACCCATTTGGTTCCTATAATGGTAGAACTTCTAGGTGGAGGAACAAGTTCCCAAACATCATTAGCAACGAACTGATTCAATTCTTTTTGCATCGCAATGACCCAACTCTCATCCGTCAAAGCTTCTTTAACATTCTTTGGTTCAATCAAGGAGACAAAACAAAAGAAGTTGCTTTGGTTTTGGACTTGAGATCTTAGGGTCCTTTGATTTAAGTTACCAATGATATTATTAAGAGTATGATCCTTAGACTCCTTAATGTTTACTTCCTTTTCAACACTAAGGTCTTCAACTCCTATTTTTCTAACCTCTTTGGCTTTAACTACTTCTATTTCATCCAAGTCATCATCAACCAATGGTGGTGTCTTGGGTAAAGGAGGGGTTTCATCAAAAGTCACGTTAAGTGATTCTTCAATTATGCCTGAGGTTCTATTGAGGACTATGTAGGCTTTGCTAGTTTGGGAATAACCTAAAAAGATACCTTCGTAAGACTTTGGGTCGAACTTGGTAAGGTAGTCTTTAGTGTTGAGGATAAAGCACTTGCTTCCAAACACCCTAAAGTATTCCAATGAGGGTTTCTTACCTTTAAGAATCTCATAGGGGGTCTTTCCTAGGAAAGGTCGAATAAGAATTCGGTTGAGAATATAAGTCGATGTGTCCACGGCATTGCACCAAAACTTTTGAGGCAAAGATTGCTCATTTAACATCGTCCTACTCATCTCTTGGATGGTCCTATTCTTCCTTTCAACTAACCCATTTGATTGTGGAGTGCGAGGAGCCGAGAAGTTATGGGTAATACCATGAGCTTCACAAAAGGCACCAAATTGCACTTCATTATCAAATTCCCTACCATGATTCGTCCTAATAGAGACAATTAGACATCCTAGTTGATTTTGAATTCTTCGACTAAAGATTTCAAAATGATCGAAAGCTTCATTCTTAGATGCCAAAAATCTAGTCCAAGTGAATCTAGAATAGTCGTCAACTATAACTAGGGTATAAAGGTTACCTCCATAACTCCGTATGGCGAAAGGTCCAAAGAGATCCATATGTAGGAGCACTAAGCACCGAGAGGTTGAAACCAAATTATTGGCTTTGTGACTTGAGTGAACTTGCTTTCCAACTTTGCAAGCATCACAAAAGTGACTATCAAACTTCATCTTGGGGAGGTGTCTTACCAACTCCTTAGAGACTAAAGATTGAATTAAACGCATATTAGTGTGACCTAATATCCTATGCAAAAGAGTAGAACTATCATCTATAGTCGCAAGACATATGTTTTCTTTTGACTTCTTATTGACCTTCATGACATAAAGCCCATGCTTTCTAACACCTTTTCCAATGACCTTTCCATCTTTTATGCTTTCACTGTCATGTTCCGAAAAGATGACCTTACACTTATTGTCACAAATTTGACCTATACTTAAAAGGTTAAACCCTAAATTATCTACGTGCTCAACATTTTCAATGGTCATGGAGTCAAGAGAAACCGTACCTTTGCCAATGATATTACCACGTAGACACTAGCGAATGTGACGTTACCTCCATCATATGCTTTGTAGCGCGAGAACAAACTTCGATTACCCGTCATGTGTTTAGAACAACCACTATCCTTAATCCACTCGTCGGGTTCCAAATCAATTCCCAAGCATATCTAGGTAACAACACACACGATCAAACATTTGGTCCCTAATATCTCATGGGTCCAAAATTGTTAGTTCCAAACATCCCTTACATTTGGTTGGGATGCATGAATGGAGGAGGATGAGGAATAAAATGGAGGAAGATAATAATTCATATAACCATTTTGTTGTTCATTATTTCTCCTAGGTGTATTTGATCTTGGTTTAGAGTTATGGTCATTCCTTCTAGGTGTTGGAGTTTTACTTCTAGGTCGTGAATTGTTTTGACTATATCTTCTAGGTGTTGTCGTTCTACTTCTAGGCCTAGACTCATTCCGTACTCTTGGTGGAGTAGTGGATGGTCTTGATAAACTTCTATTTCCCATTAGAGGTTTACTCAAGGGCTTATAGAACTTATCAACAACATTGTCGTCAAGTATGGGTAATTTGACCTTGTTAACAATAAGATGCTTTGGTTGTTCATCTAAATTTGTCTTTTCAGAAAGTTCAGGATTTTCAGCAAAACCTCTTTCTGGTCGCGGTTCCTTATCTAGGGCGGCGGTTCCATAGTGATAAGGAACCGCCCCATACAATCTGGGACCGCGTACAGCAGACGATTTTTATGAAAATCTGACTTGTTTAGGTTCACTAGTTGATGCTTCATTTGAGTTAAAACCTACACCAAGTCTTTCTTTAGAATGAATTTGTTTGTTTAACATATCATCAAGAGCACTAGTACTTTTCATGAACTTTTCCAATATAATGGAGGTACTCTTGAGATCTTCATTCTCTAATCTAAGTTTCTCACAACTTAAGCAACCTAAATCAAATTCTTTATTTTTCTCAAGCTTGGCTAATTTCTCCCTAAGTTCATTGATCTCATTTTCAAGCTTAGTTTTGGTTGATTTTAAGGTTTTGTTCTTTTCTATGAATTTAAGGCTAAGTTTGTGTAAATTATCATATTAGCCTTCTAATTCAATATCATCTAAGGTGGAGCTATCATTGCTATAATATTCGGTTTCGGAATGTACCTCTTTAGAAGTATGAGCCATAAGACATTTCTCCTCTTTGGGGTTGTCATCAACATCTTCACCGCTATCGCTCCAAGAACCACTAACGAACGCCGTGTGATTCTTATCGCGTGAAGGCTTTGGACAAACACAAATGAAATTATTTGGATCACCACATCTAAAGCAAATCCTATCACCTTTTTTGTTCTTGGCAAACCGATTCTTTGAGAATGGTTTCTTGTCATTGTTGGGTTGCCTCACTTGTTGACCTCGTCTTTTGAAGAACTTCTTGAAATCTCTCACTGCCAATGCATACTCCTCGTCATCGCTATCCGAGGAACTATCATGATCGCTTTGTGCCTTCTTGGCTTTGAGTGCAAGAGACTTCCTTTCATTCTTGGTTTTTACCAATTCCGAGTCCTTTAAAATTATCATCTCATGAACCTTCAAGTTGCCTATGAGTTCATCGAGTGATAAAGTTGAGAGATCTTTCGATTCTTCAATCGCCGTGACTTTTGCTCTCCACTTCGGATGTAAGGCCCTTAGAAACTTCCTAACATTTTTCTTGCTAGAAAAACCTTCATTAAGTGCTTTTAGACTAGTAATAATAGTGTTAAATCTAGCAAAAGCACTATCAATAGTTTCATCTTCTAAGATGACAAATTGTTCATATTGTTGGACAAGAAGATCGATTTTGCTTTCTTTGACTTGGCTATTAACTTGGTGGGTTACTAAAAGAGTGTTCCAAATATCTTTAGCGATTTCACACATAAAAATCCTTTCATACTCTTTATTAGGTAAAGCATTATAAATCACCATTTTAGCCTCATTATTTTTCGAAAGTTTCTTTTTTGTATCGTCATTAGCTTTGTCAAAAGTGACCAATTCTTTTGTTTTAGAAACTTCATTAAATTAATAAGGTAAAAAATCACCATTGGTAATAACATGCCAAAGATATAAATCTTTTGATTTCACATAAGTCTCAGATCTATTTTTCCAATAAATAAAACTATCGGTTTCAAAAAGTGGTGGTCTTTGCATAGATTGCCCTTCTAGGTACTTGTTGGAATCCATAGAACGATTCAAGTTTTAAAATACAATATACTTTAAAAATTCTTGAGCAACCTCTCTCTGATACCAATTGTAGAAACTAGAAGGGGGGGTTGAATATTTATTATATTTACTTGTTAAAAGATGGTTTTCAAAAAATCCTTTTTCAAAAACTTAGGCTTGAGGAAATATGTGAAATCTTCTTATGCACAATATGAACAATGATAGTGTAACTAAACTAATACTAACTAATGTATATGCACAAAGAATAAAGAATGTAAAGAGTTAAGGGTAAAGAAAGATCAAATCAAACACCAAGGATTTATAGTGGTTCGGCAACGAAGCTCACTCCTCGTTCCTACTCCACTCCTCGAGTACTCCTTACTCGAGAGTTCACTACACAACAAGCTTCTTATGGTGGAGAAAACCGTACATGTTGCTTAACCATTTCTGACTCTAAGCTAAAAGTCGAGCCCTAATCGTAGCTAGGACCAATCCACACAACTATACTTAGTACATACACAACTTCCAAATAGACACAACTACTTGGATCTTTACAACTATGACACAACAACAAATGTATAAGATTTGATATTCAAAGGATCTTTGGTGGTGGACTCAACACTTCACAAGGATA